>CM040126.1:9469565-10117051 GCA_022559845.1 Amorphophallus konjac
GTACTGGTTTAATAGGTAATCAAAGTCCCCGAGTGATTACCCTCCAACCAGGAACAGTTTAAGGTATGTGTTCATGTAAAGTAAGTCTCATGTTCGAGATCTCATCTCGAGCTGACTTTACAACCACATATCCTAGGGACAACGTAAAGTAACACAATCGCATATTTACGCTCAAACACCACTTTATTAATGAACAAGATCGTATAACTATTGGGCCTACCCGACCCGAAATTGGCCTGTAGCACACCAACACTAATAATTTTCCACTTGAACTACAACCAATTGCCCACAACTTTGAGGCCCATTGATGGGGCATCAAAGGCGATTTCCATACACGGGTGAAGTGTATTTGTGTGTTATGGCTTGTATGAAGTTGTAATTGTGTAATTTCTTTCTTTTGGGCTCCTTGTAAGGCTTATATCAAGCCAATGGGCCATTTGTTATGTCAAGTCCAAGGTTAGATTGCCATTAGTAGAGTCCATTAGAAAGCCTAGTTCATATTGGACCAAATGCTACCCTTATGGACCATATTGGTCATTTATGGCCCAATTGGGCCACTCCCTCTCATGGACCACCAAGACTTGGAAGGCCCAAGTCTAGACATGAGTTAGTGGATTGGGTTGGCTGGCCTTGGACCAGCCCAGGCCCAAGAGAGGCCCATGAAGGGGGCGCCCCCTCTTTTGGCCATATTAGGCTTGGTAGGTGGTGTTTGAATAGATTTAGTCCAAGGTTGAATATGAATGGTCAAATTATATTAAACTAATGTATTAAATGTGTGATTCACATTGTATCCCAGCCCTTCAATCCAAACCCCTAGATCAAAGGGTTGAGGTTGAGTTTGGTTGGCATTCTATATAAGGTTGTATTTTTCATATTGAATGAATTAATGAAGAGAAAATAGGCATTTGCCCCCCCTTTGGAGTTTGCGCCCCTCCCCTCCCTCTCTCTGGTTCCTCCACCTCCAGCCCCCTTCTAGAGTGTAATTCCCCTCCCCCTTGATCCCCTCTCTCATCTGAAGAAGCTCCGGTGATCGCCGCCGCCATCGTCTCGCCGCCGACGCGTCGTTGCCAACGGTTTCGGTGGTTCTGTCCACTCAGGACAGGTTCCTCTTCTCCGAATTGCTGCTATCACTCCCTTCATCTTCTGAAGCTCAAAATTTCAGGGTTGGTTCCCCTCTAGAATCCTTATTCCCACAAAAAAAAATCACGTCAAAATTCATCCTTTAGATATTTTTTGATTTTCGTCCAAGTCCAAGTTCCAGATCTGTCCTGGTTCTGTTCACTGTTCATCAGCTCTGAGTCTACCCCATTCGAACTATCTTTTGATTTTTGTTGGGACGACCAAATTTACTGGGAGTTCTGTCCACATCCCTCTACCACCAAGAATTTTCTTAATGTTTGGTTCACCCTCCAAGTATTTTAAAAAAACAGTCCAAGTTCCCAAGAACAGTTTACCCACAGTTTCCCAGATCCGACCCAGGTCTAGTAAAAACATCCCATAAAATCCATTTCTTATCCAATCAAAAAACCAAAAATAATCCCGGATTCCTCTCTCAGAGACCTTCAACTTTACTGAAGAAGTCATTTCCAGATTCGGAGGTCTTCTCCCCGGTCAACGTCGATCTTCATCGAAGATAGATCTTGCCCCTGCAGTTCTGGCCAGATTTCAGCAAGATTGTAAATTCAATAATCAGAAGTACAGATCTGATTATTTTTTTTGAAGACCCCTACGTCGAAGTATTCTGAGTCAGCTTTCCAACGGCGCTAATCTCGTCGCATTCCGACGACGGGGCTGATCGCAGCAGCAGTTTTCTCCGAGTCGCGGGCCTGCAAACAGAACTTTCAGGTTCGTGGCCAAGTTCCCAGCGAGCGTCGTCCGAGGGCCGCCCAGCGTCCGGCGGTCGTTCCAGCAGCTTGCCATCCCAGGGGAACGCTTTCCAGGTGTCTCCACAACAGAGGAGTCATCAGGCCCCACATGACCCCTCCGGTCAATACGTGGGCCCCCCCACTAACACGAGTACGCGTGAAGCCGAAGCATCGTCTGGAACCGCCCGTCAACCCGAAACTGGTCCTCCCGGGCCCACTTGTGTCGCCCTTTACCTCCCTGCGTGGAGTGGGCTTAATTGCATTGCTATAACCATAATGTATTAAGTTCCCGGGGGTACGAGTTCCGGCCGGGTCCCATCTTCGCCACGCCGAGAGCGTGGAGGTATCGCCTTCACCCTTACACTTGGCATTAGCTTAATTCTTTATATGCTTTATATGCCGCTGCTAGAGAGCATGTGTAGGGATACCTAGCTCGCTTTCAATTTATAATATCACTGCTGCGAGAGAGAGCGAAGCCGTCCCGTGACCCGATCCGGGCACAAGTGAGAGCCGACCACCCTAGCTCACAGCCGGTTTCTCAACCGCGCACATCCGACGCTTCCCTCGTTAAGGGACGATCCCGAGCTTGTCGTGTCCTTGGTCCCGTCCCGCATCACCCATCTTATCTCGATGACGCTCAAATACAGTCTGTGTCAAAGGCTTAGTCAGTAGATCTGCTATGTTGTCTTCTGACGGTACACGCTCTACCATCACATCTCCACGATCAACAATCTCTCGAATAAGGTGAAGCGCCAGATAATATGCTTTGACCTTTGGTGAGATCTCGGCTCCTTCGCCTGGGCGATGGCCCCATTATTATGACAAAGTATTGGGATGGGAGCTGATATATCGGGAACTACGCCAAGTTCCAATATGAATTTCTTCATCTAGACGGCTTCCTTAGCAGCTTCAGTTGCAGTAATATATTCTGCCTCCACCGTCGAGTCTGCAGTCGTGTCTTGCTTGGAGCTTCTCCAACTGACTGCCCCTCCATTCAACATGAATACAAACCAGACATGGATTTGCAGTCATCTGGATCTGACTGAAACTAGAGTCTGTGTAAGCTCTAAGCTGTAGGTCCTCTCCTCCATAAAGCAGAAAAAGATCCTTAGCCCTTCGCAGGTACTTAAGGATGCCCTTTACTGCCTTCCAGTGCTCTTCGCCTGGATTTGCTTGATATCTACTGACAATGCTCAAAGCATTGGCAACATCAGGCCGTGTACATAGCATTGCATACATGATTGACCCTATCGCCGAAGCATAGGGTACCTTATTCATGTGTGCCACCTCCTCAGAAGTTTTAGGACTCATCCCCTTGGATAGGCAAATTCCATGTCTCATGGGAATGAGACCTCTCTTAGAATTTTTCATCCTAAACCTTTTGAGGATAGTGTCTATGTACATGGATTGGGATAATCCTAGCATCCTTTTAGATCTATCTCGATAGATCCTTATGCCCAGCACATAGGATGCTTCTCCCAAATCCTTCATGGAGAAGGTCTTGGACAACCAAGACTTAGTTGATGTCAACATCCTACATCATTCCCAATGAGTAAGATGTCATCAACATAGAGGACCAAGAAGGTCACAGAGCTCCCACTGACCTTCTTGTAAACACAGGGTTCATCTTCATTCCGAATGAAGTTGAAAGATTTGACAGCTCATCAAATCTTAAGTTCCAGCTTCGAGATGCTTGCTTTAATGCATAAATAGACCTTTGAAGTTTGCATACCTTATTAGTATGTAGCTTGGAGGTGAATCCTTCAGGCTGTACCATGTACACCTCTTCTGACAGATTTCCATTAAGAAAAGCTATCTTCACATCCATTTGCCAGATCTCATAATCCAGGTATGCAGTAATGGCGAGAGGATTCTGATTGACTTAACCATGGCTACTGGTGAAAATGTCTCGTCATAGTCAATGCCTTGCCTTTGACGATATCCTTTCGCCACTAGTCTAGCCTTATATGTGTTAATCTGTCCATCTGCTCTGATTTTCCTTTTAAAAATCATTTGCAGCCGATAGGGACTTCCCTTCGGGTACATCAACTAAGTTCCAAACTTTGTTGGTGTACATGGACTGGATCTCTGAATCCATTGCCTCTTGCCATTTCTCGGAGTCCGCACTATGGATTACATCTCCTGGTACGACTGAGGATCATCATCCTCATCGATACATACCTTAGAGGACCCCTCTGAGACATGTCCAACATATCTCTCAGGTTCTCTCGGTAGTCTACCAGATCTCCGTAGTGTCAGTGTTTCACTCTGAATAGGATCAACCGATACAGTCTCATCTAATGAGTTTGTGTCTATGCGGTTGTGGTTCTTGGACCTCGTCTAATTCTATCTGGCTCCCACTATTTTTCTGGAGTAGATATTCTCTTTCCAGAAATATAGCTCTCTTGGCCACTAAGACCCTTTGCTCAGAAGGGTGATAGAAATAATATCCAAACGTCTCCTTTGGATATCCCACAAATCTACACTTATCGGTCTCGACTCAAGCTTATCACTCTCGTTCTTCTTTACATGAGTAGGACACCCCCAAATTTTAATGTGATTAAAATTTGGTTTCCTGTCCCTTCCATATCTCATATGGTATAGAAGGAACTGATTTACTTGAGATCCTATTCAATAAATAAGCTACAGTCTCTAATGCATAGCCCCAGAGAGACAAGGGTAGTCCTGACATAGACATCATGGATCGGACCATGTCTAACAAGGTCTTGTTTCTCCTCTTCGGATACACCATTATGCTGTGGTGTATACGGTGGAGTCCACTGAGAAACTATTCCATGGTCTTTAAGATAAGAAGTGAATTCATGGCTTAAGTATTCACCTCCTCGATCCGATCGAAGAGCCTTAATACTTTTGCTAGTCTGTTTCTCTACTTCATTCTTGTATTCCTTAAACTTCTCAAAGGCTTGTGACTTATGTCTCATTAAATACACATAGCCATATCTAGAGAAGTCATCAATAAAAGAAATGAAATAGAGATAACCTCCTTTTGCTTCTATGGACATGGGTCCACACACATCCGAGTGTATGAGCTCGAGAAGGTCAACAGCCCTCTCACCATGTCCACCAAAGGGAGCCTTGGTCATTTCCCCATGAGACACGACTCACAGGTATCAAATGGCTTGTATTTGAATGTATTCAAATACCCATTTGAGTGTAGGTGAGAAGCTCTTTTCTCCCTACATGACCAAGCCTGCAATGCCATAGATATGCAAATTCACTTCATCAGCATTGGAAACTTGCATAACATAGAATGTGTATCTAATACATAAAGATCATTGACTAATGAACCATTGGCTATACCAAACCATTACTCATTATAGAGCACCCAGTGCTATTAAAAGCAATGTATATCTAATGTTATACAAACCAGAGATGAAATAATATTCTTAATAATATTAGAACATAATTAACAGTCATTCAACCCAGAATGACTCCTGAAGGTAAACTGTGGCGTGCAGTCTCGACAGCTTTGGCAGCAACTAAAGCTCCATTGCCTCATCACTCAGTCAATCTCTTTTTGCCAGCCGCCTTCTTATGTTGCCAACACTTACACATAATTATCAGATATGAGATGCACGATCTAGTATCCAATACCCATGATGTGGATTCCATATATGACAAATTAAGGTATATGATAAAAGTCCTTCATGAGTGGTACCATTGCGATCGGTGCGTTCCGAGGATTCCAGAAATGTATTTTTCTATTTTTCGATATTTTTCCGAAAAATCAGATTTTCTATATATTCCTATTTCTTTTCTTTTTTCTTTTCCTCTTTCTCTTTCTTCTTCTTCTTCCTCCTTCCTTCCCCAACCGTGGCAGCCCTCCTCTCTCCCTCTCTCTCCCATTCGGACGCGGTGAGCCCTTCCCCGGCTGTGGACGGCGGCAGGGCGACGGCGCGGACGCGTGGGTGACGGTGAGGCGAGCTCGTGGGCGTGCGGCAAGCGTGGGAAGCGTGGGGAGGCGAGGTTTCTAAAAGTGTTCTTCGTGGTTTGTGAACGATCCGGCGGAGCATTCGCTCCATTGAGGTAGGGTGACGTTCCTTAGCCTCTTGCCGTTCGTTTCCGTGATTTGTAGGCCGCGGGGAGGCCGAGAGAGGCTTGTTTGAGCGGGTCTGGGGTTTTCCATGATTTGGGGAGAGCTCGCCCGATCTATGGTTTTAGCCCGCTATTTCATGTTTTGGTGGCTTAGAAGCATGCTAGGGGTCCTTAGGGGTCATTCCCCTTGATTTCCCCCTCTCCGGTGGAGGCATGGGGGCGTGGTAGAGTTTTTAGGCGTTTCCGCCGTTTTCGGGCGCGGACTGAGAACGCGCTATACTCCAGTAGCGCGTTCTTGATGGTCGCGCTGCCCCGATGGGGCGCGTTCATCGGAGAAGATGAACAGTAGGGCGGTTCTGGTCGCGCTAGGGGTCCCTAGCGCGATCTGCCTTGTCGCGCTAGGGGTCCCTAGCGCGACCTGCCTTGTCGCTAGGAGGCCCTAGCGCGATCTTCCCTGTCGCGCTAGGGGGTCCTAGCGCGTTCTTCCTTGTCGCGCTAGGGGTCCCTAGCGCGATCTGTCCTGTTGTCGGGTGTTCCTCTTGGGCCGTGTGTGTGTCCTGGACACCCCGTGGAGTTCCGGGACCGTGTCTTTGGGTGTCCGGAGGTTCCGTTTGCCTTGGTCATGCGTTTGGCTGTGGGCGGTGCGTCCGTTTCTTCTCCGACCGTGGTCACCGTGCGATGGTGATGGTACGTGGGACGGCCCCCGTACTTCGTCAGGTTCGGACGTTGTTTTCCGTGGTCTTGAGAGTCTACTCCTTCAGTGACCCTCCACTAGTCGTAGCCCACCAGTACGAGGTGCTGGTCTCACCTGGGAGTGGTGTACGGGCATTCACCTTTGAGACGGTTTGTGGACCGGTTACCGTAGGCCCCTCGTCGGTAGCCAGAGTCCGGCTACGGGGGAAAACCGGTCAGAGGACCAGACCTAGTGACGCAAGGTCTGTGTGTGCACACGTGGTTGGGGGCGGTTGGACCCACGTCGACGGGCGTGACCCCAGCTAGTTACTTGTTTGTGGTTACTTGTGCGGTGTCTGCGCCTCGGGTAGGACCTACCACGTCAGGCGGTTCACCTGCGGCGCGGTGTAAGACGTCAGGGGACGCTACCGGCTGTGCTTCTAGTGGGTGGTACTCCTGTCGAGTACGGAGTGACAGACTGTCAGTCGTGTGTTTCCGACCTTCGGGTTTTGCGGTTCGACCGTTGAGTTTCGGTCTCGTACCGTGGCACGTGTGTCGGTTTGCGTGCTGTAGGGCCTGGTTCTGTAGAGTACAGGGCTTTCCTTTCTGAGGTACTTTCCTACCGCTAGTGTAGTGGTTTCTCGTTTTACGAGGTAGGGTTCGAGTGATCCCTACTGAGTCTTGTTCCGAGACTCATTCCCTGCGTGTTTTCACCGTGTTTCAGGTGAGGCGCCACCCTCGGGGAGCGCGTCAGGAGTGCAGCGTGGTGCGGGTGCCCAGAGGTAGTGCCAGAGGTCAGAGCCGGGGTATGCCCCGTGTAGCTGTACTTTTCTTTCTTGTCACTGTACTAGTCGTGGACTACTGTTGCTGTTGTTGTTATTTGATTGTGGACCATGTAAAATGTTAATTTATTTCCTGCTTAATATTATAACTGTTTAATTTCTGTAATTATTTGTGATGCTTGTGTAGTTTCCACACCATCCTTTTAACCCTTCCGAGTCTTCGGGCTCGTGGGTGGCGGTGCGAGTCTCGGGTTATCGGGCCTTCCCGGTAATCGGATTCTCGGGTCGTTACAGCTGGTATCAGAGCGCGGTTGTGGAATTACATGAGAATCATAGGTAATTGTAGTGGTCCACTAGTCCACAGCGATGATGTACATGTGACACTGGCATTGGGCACCGCGTGTTTATTTTGACCTTGCCGTCTCCGTGTTTTCTGTCTTGTGCTTCAGGAGCGAGGATGGCGCCGAGGCGGAGCTCTCGCTCTCAGCAGGGGCAGTCGACTGGAGGTCAGGAGATCCAGCAGGGGGTCCAGGGGGATCAGGATGAGCATAGCAGAGCGCCACTGGGAGCTACCGAGGCCGCAACTACTGCGAGGGTTCCGGGGGCCGAGGATTTCTTCCGTGGCATGTACCAGCTTATGTCTCAACAGTTCGGCGGAGAGGCTGGTGAGGGCTCGTCAGCTAGGGGTGGGCCAGGCCGAGCAGTGAGGGACTTTCTGCAGTTCCATCCACCTTATTTCAGCGGCCAGGTAGACCCTGATGCGGCTCGCGATTGGCTTGATGAGATGGAGCGGGTGTTCAGTTCTGCAAGGAGTGCTGCCGAGGACAGAGTTGTGTTGGCCTACAACCAGTTACAGGGTACGGCTCGGAGGTGGTGGTCTTCCGAGTGGAAGACGTCTTTTCAGCTTCGTCCACTTGAGCAGATCGAGTGGGATGACTTCGTTAGTGCTTTCGAGCGTACGTACTGTCCAGATGTTGTTGTCACGCAGCGGATGCGGGAGTTTCTGGAGCTGGTGCAGGGCGACATGTCCGTGTTACAGTACAGGACCCGATTTGTCGAGCTGGGTCGGTATGCACCTCACATCATGGAGCATGAGAGGGTGAGGACCACGCAGTTTGTACAGGGCTTGAGGCTGGAGCTGAGGCACCATCTGATCGCGAATGGGGCCACTGATCTAGAGACAGCGTCTCGTGTTGCGGTTTCTTTGGAGATGGATATGCAGAGGACCCGAGGACCGATCAGCCAGGGACAGTCTTTGTCAGGTCGCAGCCATCAGTCGGTTACCCAGCAGCAGGGTTTCTTTCAGTCTGCGTCGGGTGGTTCAGGAGTACCGGCATCGGCAGCTTCGGTGACAGGATCTGCGTCCTTCGGCTCGAAGGTCAAGAAGTTCTTGAAGAAGAGTTTCCGTAAGAAGCACAAGGATCAGGGGCAGGCTTCATCGGGCAGTGTACAGCAGCCGATTCCTTTGCAGCGTCAGGGATCAGTGGGTGGATCGCGAGGACCTTGTCCACGGTGTGGTGGGACCCACCCAGGCAGGCAGTGCACGGCTCCGATCATCTGTTTTCGGTGTGACCAGCCAGGGCATATGGCGCGTGACTGTCCTCAGAGACCGCCGCAGCAGCAGTTTCCTCAGCAGCAGCAGGTTCCCCAGCAGCAGAGGCAGCAGCAGCAGGGACAGTATCCGCCGCTACCCAGGTCAGCCAGCGTGGGAGGCAGGCAGAGGGCTCGAGGCCAGATCACGCACATGACCAGGGCAGAGGCAGTGGCGTCGCAGCTCGTGGAAGGTACCGTTCAGATTTTGGGTTGTGCGGCTCGGGTTTTGTTCGACTCTGGCGCGTCTCATTCATTTATTTCGGAGGATTTTGCGTCGAGCGTCGAGGAGCCGGTGACCCAGTTGTCCTGTGATTTGGCAGTGGAGTTGCCTTCGGGTGACTTTATGATCACTCCGTATTGCTTCGATCAGGTTCCGGTTTGGATCGATGGGCGGAGTATGCCAGGCAGGTTGTATGCGTTGCAGCTTCGGGATTACGATGTGATTCTAGGCATGGATTGGCTCGAGACTCATGGAGCGGTGGTGGATTGTGGGATGAAGAGGGTCTACTTCCAGCATCCGAGCAAGCGGACCTTCTATTTCCAAGGTATCCGTTCCACCTCTTCTCGATTCCTTATCTCTGCTATTCGAGCCCGTCGATTGCTTGATTCTGGTTGTCAGGGTTTTCTCGCGTCCGTGGTGGTGTCTGAACGGATGGAACCGAGTGTCGAGGACATTCCGGTGGTGTGCGAGTTCCCCGACGTTTTTCCCGAGGAATTGCCTGGATTACCTCCCCAGCGGGAGATCGATTTTGTGATCGAGGTTGTGCCTGGTACGGGACCTTTGGCGAAGGCTCCCTACCGTATGGCCCCCGCTGAGTTGAGGGAGTTGAGGGCGCAGTTGCAGGAACTGTTGGCCAAGGGGTATATTCGTCCTAGCTTTTCCCCTTGGGGTGCGCCCGTGTTGTTTGTGAAGAAGAAGGACGGTAGTCTGCGGCTGTGCATTGACTATCGGCAGCTGAATGAAGTGACCATTAAGAACAAGTATCCGTTGCCGCGGATTGATGACTTGTTCGACCAGCTTCAGTCCGCGCGAGTGTTCTCGCGGATTGATTTGCGGTCAGGTTACTATCAGCTGAGAATTCGCGAGTCCGATGTGGAGAAGACTGCGTTCAGTACGAGGTACGGGCATTATGAGTTTTTGGTGATGCCGTTCGGGCTCACCAATGCCCCAGCAGCCTTCATGGACTTGATGCAGAGGGTGTTTCATCCGTATTTGGACCAGTTCGTGGTCATCTTCGTGGACGACATCCTTGTCTATTCGCAGTCTGCTGAGGAGCACGCGTACCATTTGGGTGTGGTGCTGCAGACGTTGCGAGGTCACCAGTTGTATGCGAAGCTCAGCAAGTGCGAGTTTTGGCTCAGCGAGGTGCACTTTCTGGGGCACGTGATTTCTGGTGATGGCATTTCCGTGGACCCCGCCAAGGTCGAGGCAGTAATGCAGTGGCCGAGGCCGAGGTCGGTGACGGAGATCCGGAGTTTCTTGGGGCTTGCGGGTTATTATCGCCGGTTTATCCAGGATTTTTCTCGCATTGCGACCCCGATGACTAGACTCACGCGGAAGGATGTGCCTTTCGTCTGGTCTGAGGAGTGTGAGCAGAGCTTCAGGGAACTGAAGAGATTGCTCACCTCGGCTCCGGTGTTGGTTTTGCCTTCTGGATCGGGAGGTTTCGTGGTGTGTACGGATGCTTCCGGTGTTGGATTGGGTGCTGTTTTGATGCAGCATGGTAGAGTGGTGGCTTGTGCATCTCGGCAGCTAAAGCCCCACGAGGAAAACTACCCTACCTATGACCTTGAGTTGGCGGCGGTGATCTTCGCGCTGAAGATCTGGAGGCATTATCTGTACGGCGAGAAGTTCGAGGTGTTTACTGACCATCAGAGTTTGAGGTATGTGTTCTCGCAGAGAGATCTGAACCTCAGGCAGAGGCGCTGGATGGAGTTCATGAAGGACTATGACTTCACCCTGTCTTATCAGCCGGGCAGGATGAATGTCGTTGCTGATGCCTTGAGTCGGAAGGTTGCGGTCAGTGCCTTGATGTTGAGGAAGTGGAGGCTCTGGGAACAAGTGCCCGAAATATCTTTCAGGCTCAAGATTCCCCAGGAGCCAGGGTTGGCGGTGCTTGCGAGTCTGACTGTCACTCCTGCTATCCTTCGTCAGGTGACAGAGGCTCAGCATGCGGATCCTGAGTTACCCCGGATTCTTGCGATGGCTGACGTGGAGCTCGGCGAGGACGGTGCTGCGAGGTTTCGTGGCAGGTTGTACGTCCCAGCGGAGGAGCAGATTCGTCGTGCGGTGCTGCGCGAGGCTCATGGGAGCAGGTACACCGTACACCCGGGTGCGACGAAGATGTATCGAAACTTGCGGAGGCAGTTCTGGTGGCCTGGCATGAAGAGAGATGTTGCCGAATTTGTGGCCAGGTGCCTGATCTGTCAGCAGGTGAAGGTGGAGCATCAGCGACCAGGCGGTACTCTCCAACCCTTGGATGTTCCTGCTTGGAAGTGGGACCATGTGACCACGGATTTTGTGGTGGGGTTGCCGAGGACCCCGACTGGGCAGGACAGTATCTGGTTGCTGGTGGATCGGCTGACGAAGGTGACGCGGCTGTTGCCGGTCAAAGTCAGCTGGAGCGTGTCCAAGTTGGCTCGTCTTTATGTGGAGCGGATCGTGCCGTTGCATGGGATTCCTATTTCGATCGTGTCGGATCGGGATCCACGCTTCACTTCTGGATTCTGGAGGAGTTTCCAGCGAGCTCTTGGCACGGAGTTGGCTTTTAGCTCGGCGTATCATCCTCAGTCAGATGGTCAGTCTGAGAGGACCATTCAGACTTTGGAGGACATGCTGAGATCTTGCTGCCTGGAGTGGCAGGGGAGTTGGATTCATCACCTACCGTTGGTGGAGTTTGCCTATAACAACAGCTATCATTCGAGCATCGGCATGGCTCCCTATGAGGCTTTGTACGGGCGTCCTTGTCGGACTCCACTCGATTGGTTCGAGGTGGGTGAGCGTGTTTTGGCGGGACCGGAATTGGTGCAGCAGTGTGTGGATGTCGTGCACCTGGTTCGTCAGAACATGTTGGCGGCCCAGAGTCGGCAGAAGAGCTATGCTGACCGTAGGAGGCAGCCCCTCGAGTTCGCCGTGGGCGATCATGTGTTCTTGAGAGTTTCTCCGATGAAGGGGGTGATGCGTTTTGGACGGCGTGGGAAGCTGAGTCCCCGCTATATTGGTCCTTTCGCGATTGTGGAGCGCATCGGTGAGGTTGCTTACCGGTTGCAGTTACCTCCTGAGTTGGCGTCGGTGCATGACGTGTTTCACGTCTCGATATTGCGGAAGTATATGCCCGATGACTCTCATGTGCTCGAGTTTTCCGTTTGGCCTGAGGTGACTCCAGATCTCTCTCCCAGAGTTTCCGATCCGCGTGGAGGATAGGCGAGAGCAGCGCCTGCGGAACAAGGTCATTCCCTTGGTGAAGGTCGTGTGGCAGCGACACTCTGGTGGTGAGGCTTCGTGGGAACGTGAGGACGAGATGCGTCAGCAGTTTCCGTATCTGTTTGAGTGAGTCTTCCTCTTCTTTCCCCTTTGGTTGTTCTCAATTTCGAGGACGAAATTCCTTAAGGGGAGGGCTGTAATATCCCGGACCTTTCGGATCCTTCTTCGTGGGTCCCGGATCTAGTTTTTGGAGCGTCCGGCTCTATTGTGTCCAAAATTTCGTTTCGGACATCTTTCGTGTTCGGATCGGCGCGATCCGGAGTCATTTCGGAGGCCCGGAGGCGTTCCGCGGCTTTTCCGCGTGTGTTTTCCAATTCCCGGTGTGTGTTTCGGCTCTTTCTTCGGAAGCTCGCTGCGGGCGAACCGGGCGGTTCACCCGGGCACGAGTGGTACCGTTGCGATCGGTGCGTTCCGAGGATTCCGAAAATATATTTTTCTATTTTTTGATATTTTTCCGAAAAATCGGATTTTCTATATATTCCTGTTTCTTTTCTTTTTCTTTTCCTCTTTCTCTTTCTTCTTCTTCTTCCTCCTTCCTTCCCCAACCATGGCCGCCCTCCTCTCTCCCTCTCTCTCCCATTCGGACGCGGTGAGCCCCTCCCCGGCTGTGGACAACGGCAGGGCGACGGCGCGGACGCGTAGGCGGCGGTGTGGCAATCGCGATGGTGTTCGGTGCTCGGTGAGGGTGTGGGGAGTTCGTGAAGCTTCGAACGATTCTTGAGGACCGACGGCGATCCACCGCGTTTCGGACAACCCCGAGGTAGGGTGACGTTCCTTAGCCTCTTGCCGTTCGTTTCCGTGAATTGTAGGCCGCCGGGAGGCCGAGAGAGGCTTGTTTGAGCGGGTTTGGGGTTTTCCATGATTTGGGGAGAGCTCGCCCGATCTATGGTTTTAGCCCGCTATTTCATGTTTTGGTGGCTTAGAAGCATGCTAGAGGTCCTTAGGGGTCATTCCCCCTGATTTCCCCCTCTCCGGTAGAGGCATGGGGGCGTGGTAGGAGTTTTTAGGCGTTTCCGCCATTTTCGGGCGCGGACTGAGAACGTGCTATACTCCAGTAGCGCGTTCTTGATGGTCGCGCTGCCCCGATGGGGCGCGTTCATCGGAGAAGATGAACAGTAGGGCGGTTCTGGTCGCGCTAGGGGTCCCTAGCGTGATCTGCCTTGTTGCGCTAGGGGTCCCTAGCGCGACCTGTCTTGTCTCGCTAGGAGGCCCTAGCACGATCTTCCTTGTCGCGCTAGGGGGTCTTAGCGCGTTCTTCCTTGTCGCGCTAGGGGTCCCTAGCGCGATCTGTCCTGTTGTCGGGTGTTCCTCTTGGGCCGTGTGTGTGTCCTGGACACCCCGTGGAGTTCCGGGACCGTGTCTTTGGGTGTCCGGAGGTTCCGTTTGCCTTGGTCATGCGTTTGGCTGTGGGCGGTGCGTCCGTTTCTTCTCCGACCGTGGTCACCGTGCGATGGTGATGGTACGTGGGACGGCCCCCGTACTTCGTCAGGTTCGGACGTTGTTTTCCGTGGTCTTGAGAGTCTACTCCTTCAGTGACCCTCCACTAGTCGTAGCCCACCAGTACGAGGTGCTGGTCTCACCTGGGAGTGGTGTACGGGCATTCACCTTTGAGACGGTTTGTGGACCGGTTACCGTAGGCCCCTCGTCGGTAGCCAGAGTCCGGCTACGGGGGAAAACCGGTCAGAGGACCAGACCTAGTGACGCAAGGTCTGTGTGTGCACACGTGGTTGGGGGTGGTTGGACCCACGTCGACGGGCGTGACCCCAGCTAGTTACTTGTTTGTGGTTACTTGTGCGGTGTCTGCGCCTCGGGTAGGACCTACCACGTCAGGCGGTTCACCTGCGGCGCGGTGTAAGACGTCAGGGGACGCTACCGGCTGTGCTTCTAGTGGGTGGTACTCCTGTCGAGTACGGAGTGACAGACTGTCAGTCGTGTGTTTCCGACCTTCGGGTTTTGCAGTTCGACCGTTGAGTTTCGGTCTCGTACCGTGGCGCGTGTGTCGATTTGCGTGCTGTAGGGCCTGGTTCTGTAGAGTACAGGGCTTTCCTTTCCGAGGTACTTTCCTACCGCTAGTGTAGTGGTTTCTCGTTTTATGAGGTAGGGTTCGAGTGATCCCTACTGAGTCTTGTTCCGAGACTCATTCCCTGCGTGTTTTCACCGTGTTTCAGGTGAGGCGCCACCCTCGGGGAGCGCGTCAGGAGTGCAGCGTGGTGCGGGTTCCCAGAGGTAGTTCCAGAGGTCAGAGCCGGGGTATGTCCCGTGTAGCTGTACTTTTCTTTCTTGTCACTGTACTAGTCGTGGACTACTGTTGCTGTTGTTGTTATTTGATTGTGGACCATGTAAAATGTTAATTTATTTCCTGCTTAATATTATAACTGTTTAATTTCTGCAATTATTTGTGATGCTTGTGTAGTTTCCACACCATCCTTTTAACCCTTCCGAGTCTTCGGGCTCGTGGGTGGCGGTGCGAGTCTCGGGTTATCGGGCCTTCCCGGTAATCAGATTCTCGGGTCGTTACATCAGAGATTGAAATAATATTCTTAATAATATTAGGAACATAATAACTGTCATTCAGCTCCAGAATGACTCCTGAAGGTAAACTGAGGTGTGCAGTCCCGACAGCTTTGGCAGAAACCAAAGCTCCATTGCCCATCCTCAGTTCAATCTACTTTTTACCCAATCGCCTTCTATTTGCCAGCACCTGCACAGAATTGCAGATATGATATGCACATTCAGTATCCAATACCCATGATGTGGATTCCATATATGACAAATTAAGGTCTATGACAAAAATACCTTCATTTAGAATTGCCTTACAATTCCTTTTCCAATGTCCAGTTTCCCCGCATCGAAAATATTTGTCTTCCTTTTCATTCTTCTTGCCCTTCTCTTTGTCAACTTTGGCGATTTGCTTACCCGTGGCCTTTTTCTTTCCTTTCCCTTTGTTACTTGTAGTGGATATCTGGGTGGCCTTCCTTTTCTTATTGGCCCGGCCAATAATCATTACATAAGAAGATGGTTTATCTTTCTGCATAGTTCCTTCAGCACTCTTTAACATGTTGAGCAGCTCCGGGAGAGTTGCATCAATTCTATTCATATTAAAGTTTACGATGAATGAAGAAAAGGAATCGGACAATGACTGGAGTATAAGATCAATGCACAGTTCAAGATCCAACTTGAACCCCAGTGCATTGAGTCTCTCTATGCACTCCATCATTTTCAGTACATGAGCCTGTACTGAAGAACCCTCAGACATCCGTGTCCTGAAAAGCCTTTTGGAGATACCATACCTCTCAATCCTACCCTGCTCCCCGAAGAGTTGGCGTAGATTGAGAAGTATACTTCTACAATCAGTATTTTCAAATTGCCTCTGTAGCTCGGGAGCCATAGAGGCCAACATGTAACATTGGGCAAGGGAGGAGTCCTCAGACCACTTGGCATAAGCCAGCAACTCGCCCTCGTCGGCATCAGGAGCCGGCTCAGAATGAACCGTGTCCAACACGTATGTAATCTTTTCGGCGGTAAGGACTATGCGTTGGTTACGCAGCCAATCCGAGTATTTCGATCTAGTTAAGTGATTTGCATCCAAGATGCCACGGAGGGGGTTGGATGACGACATTGTAATCTGGATAAGAAATAAAAGACAACTTAGCATGCGTTCAAATTCTAACTTAGATGTGATTTTTCTATCTTAGTTAGTCCCACTATTTTTCGATCGAACTATATAAGCCTCAGTATATAGAACGGGAGATCAACGAGATCAACCTAGTGGGTCGGAATCCCAACGAGACTGATGTACGACCTTGTGGAAAGCACAACAAGCCATACACCATCTCAAGGGCAGTCAACAGACACTTGCATCTAATGCAATATCTGATATTCGGCCCCCGAGAAATCATCCCCTTGTGGAAAGCACAACAAAGGATATTCTCGGTTAGATCTAACCATCATTACTACATAGCAATGAGTTCATGACCCGACCCTTGTAGAAAGCACAACAAGGCCGAGTTCAATTCCTCACCCCATTGAGGCCGAGCCTTGGAGTTTAATCCCGCCCCCAAACTCATGGACCTTGTGGAAAGCACAACAAATCTATGAAATGAAGACGTTCATTCACTCCATAATGATGGAGGGCCACGACGACTCCTAGAGTCACGCTTACCAGATCTAAAATTTAATCGCGAGGGAATTTAATTTTATCTTGATCTCACCCTAGGTGGTAATATAAATATATCCAATATATTTACCGTACATAGTAGTTTGCACAAAATAAATGCATCCAATGCAAAAATAAAACGCAAGTGATCATTGACTTAATCCCTAATGTAACTAAGACATCCGACCCGCTTCCGAAGCAGCTGGATCGTCCTCGTCGGGTGTGCTCCGCGCTTTCAAACTCCGACGCCGCATCAATTACAACTTTTGCACGGCACGCAGGCAGGAAAAATTAAATCACATGTGACTCAAATTCCAGCAGCCCTTAGGGCGAGTACAATAACGGAGGAAGATAGAAGTACATTGGAATTTTAACAGAGAGAGAAAGGTGGTTCGCAGACCCCAATTAATTACATTAATCCAAATCCATGATCACTTGCCAACCCATTCAAATAAAATCAATCAAGGGTTATTTTCTGAAAATAATCATTACTTTTGAATTTAAAAATGAGATGTGCAAACAACAACAGGCCAGCTTTGTTTAATTTTAAAAATCAAAACATGATTAACTAAAATTAAACACACAAGCAGGCCAATACAAGGTAAATAAAGTAAAGCACGTAAAGAACCATCATTCTCTACAGAGACATCTAATTGAGATAATTAATTAAATTTAAATTTAAATTTAATTATCTAATAATCAAATTTAAATTCAAAATTTAAACCTGTCAATAATTTAAATTTAAATTCAAACTAATTATCCAATAATTTTTGTTTAAAAATAAATTTAAAATAATGTAATTATCCTCAATTAGTAATTTTCTAAAATTCAAAATTTGAATTTAATAATTATCTAATAAATAAAATTCAAATAATTGAATTTTCCATATTTAACTTCAATAAAATTTAAAATTTGAATTATCTAATAATTAAAAATTCAAAATCTTTAATTTTACTGAAGTAACTTCAATTATTACCATTTTATCTCAAGGTAAATAGTAATTATCTCACATCGGTAAATTCAACACGGTTAAATAAAAATTCACATTTGACATTTACCATCGAGATAACACAATTAACATACTAGATAAAATTCGATTTAATTTACTGTGCATTTTGATATATATATATATATATCTAATATATATTATTATTCAAACACATAATAAATTAAATATAAAGAAAATTACAATTTTTTGTATTAAAAATAAAAAAAATTACGGCGCGGGGGGGGGGGGGGGTCCGCCCCGCGCGGGTGGGCGGCGCGTGGCCCTGCGGGCGTGGGCAGCGCCCCCGCGTGCGGCGCCTGCCGCGTGGCGTGCGGCGCCCGCTGCTCCCCCGCGGGCGCTGACTGCGGGCGCAGCGTGCGCCGCCCACGCAGCGCACGCGGCGGGCGCATTGTGCCCTGGGCGCACCGCGCCTAGGGCGCAATGCGCCCAAATCGGGCCACATTTTTTTTAACAAAAAAAAAATTGCTCTCCTGATGCCCAACATCCAGGAAAAATAGAAATGCCCATCACTCCTGTCTCCAAATAATAATTGAAGATTTAAGAATGTCCCTAAAATACGGTTCTAAACGACGATGAAACACCGACCAGAGCGCAAACCTGGCTCTGATACCACTGTAAGGTTTCGCACAGCACCTACGGGCGACGCAGCGGATAACAAAAATTCATTTGCCCGATCCCGGTGTTGTGGAAAGCTCTATCTATGCTCTAATCGGTGTTTCTAAGACCCTAATTATAGATTGCGTGTTTCACCTTGCGCGGAACGACGCTGTCCGCGATGTCCGATGCAGAATATCGAGCCGCACAGCTGTACGGCATCTAGAGCAGATCTACACGGACCCTTGCGCAGCGACGGTACCTCCCCGGCGTAACTTTCCCCGACTCTATCACCTTCTGGAGAGAGAGTGAGCAAAGGGGAGAAAGGGGGGAGGCTAATCCTCCTCTCTTAAGCTTATGTGCTTGCTTAAACTTGAGAGATTGGAAGAGAAGAAGAAGAGTTCGAATGAACTCACGTAGGATGCTATATATAGAGTTTAGACTTATTAGAAAAGGGTTCCAAAAGACCGAAACTGTATATATGTCATATCTCATATTATACATATGTATTAAATTCCGTTTACACTCATTTCCAAAAGGAATTAAATTGAAATAATACATACATTTGTATAATAATAATCAGTCACCCAAGAATTCATTGTGTGTGATCCTCTAGGCCCTTAGTCACTCTAGTTTAAGGCCCATTAACTTCTAATTCTTAATTAGAAGTAAATTAAACGTATTATTCGCTTCTACAAGAGCCGAATAAAAGTTTAATTCATTCCGAACCTTCGATCACGTTGGGTCAAGTAAATCCGCGTGATCCTAGAGGACGCCGGGTTTAAACCAGCCTGTCTGGTACCTATAAATCTATAGTTACCGCATCGATATAATCCCTCACTCCTTCTATGAGTCTGGTACGATCGAGGGTATGATTTCTGTCAAACCCCATGATCGTGTCATTTGACTATGACCTCCTTAAAGTGTATGACGTCCGTTCTAAACGAACTCACACGACCATGGCCAGGGATTTAACGGAGCGTCAATGTCATGACCCATTAACTGTCTGATATATACCCAACAATGAGCGATCCCCTCTTGACCATTGATGATCTTCACACGTATCCTGAAGTGGTTAATGACTCGGCAACTCATGACTTATGGCTAAAGTCACTTAACTAAGTAATTAAACCATTCCAGTCCTTGTGTAAGATCCGATCAATGTCTCAGGTCAATGGACCAACGATGCTACTGTGACCGTTGGATCTTCAGTTGACATTAGGTATAATCAACCATCTGAAGATCTAATAGCGGATCAGTTCAGTGCACATCCTCCAAGGACATACACCTACACATATGTGTTGGTGCCCCGCACCAATGACCATGAGACTGGTCACTGACACATCATGTGTACTGGTTTAATAGGTAATCAAAGTCCCCGAGTGATTACCCTCCAACCAGGAAGAGTTTAAGGTATGTGTTCATGTAAAGTAAGTCTCATGTTCGAGATCTCATCTCGAGCTGACTTTACAACCACATATCCTAGGGACAACGTAAAGTAACACAATCGTATATTTACGCTCAAACACCACTTTATTAATGAACAAGATCGTACAACTACTGGGCCTACCCGACCTAAAATTGGCCTGTAGCACACCAACACTAACACTAACTGCTCTCAGACTTGGACCGCCTTGCTGGCAGTCAGGGAGAATGTTAAAAGTGGTATGTTCAATCTGATTCATGATGGCAGGAAGACCAATATTTGGGAGGATAAATGGCTCCCTAACAGACACTGTCCACCTGTTTCCCATACCGCCCACACCCCCTCCACCCTAAATCTGGTATCTCAACTGATCCTCTCCCAAGAATGGAACCATGACCTCATCAGAAGGTGTTTTCAGCCGGAGTCTGCAGAGGACATTCTAAGAGTAAAGCTGCCCCGGAATCCCCATCCCGAGGGTGATATCACCATTTGGAGTCTTACAAAAATCGGGAATTTCTCGATTAAATCAGCCTACAGGATGCTAGCTGAGAAGGCTCTCCCTCCTTCGACATCCACAGGCCAAAACATTTGGAAGGTGATCTGGAACCCATTCATCTACAATCGGATTCCTCCTAAAGTCTCTATTTTTGTATGGAAGTGCATTGCATGAGTCATCACAGTCAACTCCATTTTGGCCAAACGCTCCAAGATTGCCGAACCAAATTGCCCTCTTTGCCAAGAGCAGAATGAGTCCATTCAACATATGCTGTTCCTCTGCAATTCCGCAAGAGCCATTTGGAAACTGTCTCCATTAAATTACCACTCTGCCGAGGATCCGAGACCCCTCGAGAACAGAATTCTGGACTGGACCAGGCCCTCTCTCTCCTCAGGTAAGAGAGATATCCAAGTAATTTCAATGGCATATGCTATTATGTGGCAAATATGGTTGGCCAGATGCAAGAAAATATTTGAAGGAAAAACGGAGCATCCAAGAACTACAATTGCCAAAGCTTTGACTCACCACCTCAGCTGGGGATGTACCCCGCAGGACCAGCTCATTCAGAGTACGCACCCTAAGCCTTTCTGGAGTCCTCATGTCGCTCAACAACTGAAGATTAATGTGGACGCAACCTTCTCTGAAGGGCAGGGGGTGGCTGGTATTATCCTAACAGACCAAGAGGCCAAGCCACTCATCTGTATGTAATGCCCAGTTGAAGCTCATTCCCCGGAGATGGCTGAGGCAATCGCGATGCTCCATGCTATAAACTTGGCTGCTGCTCAACCCAAGTCGGTGATAATTGAGGGAGACGCCCTCAATGTGATCAATTACATCAAAGGTATCTCTACCCCTCCCTGGCGTATCTCTGCTATTATCTAGGACTGCAAGAGCAAGTTGATGCCGCCACACACTCTGGTCAATTTCATTCCTCGGTCGGTCAACAGGCTTGCCCATATTCTTGCTTGGGAGGCTCTCCTCTCCAATATCAACAGGTCCTGGACCTTTCCTGAAATCCCTCTTTGTATGAAGGACACTGTAAACTCTTTCTTAATGCTTTAATACCATCATCCTTTTCAAAAAAAAAAACAAAAATATCATCCCGTCCAAAATCATTAACGAGCCACTTCGTATGACGGCCACCGTGAAATCTCATCAAAGAAGACACCATTTTAATGGTACTTTAAGACATTCTATTATATTTTATGTGAAGTTAAATGACTCGTGATTTTTTTTCTCTTAATAAAGAAGTGTCGAGTATTTCATTTCATCTTAACACGTGTGAATTATTTTAATACAGGTGATTAATTTCAGAAGCACACGTGTGAATTATGTTTTATCAACTACTGCAAGTATTTTTCAAAGGGGAGAATATAATTTGGCAATATTTTATCTAAAAAAGTAATTCTTTTCACACATAGTGCTGTTTGTGAGAACTTGTGACAACCCGAATCTTATTTGGGTAACTATTATGAGTTTAAAAACCACACCATGGGAGGTAATAATCTCCCTGCATCGTCATCTAATCAAAGCACTCGAACTGTCACTCTTACGAACACTTCAGTTAAATCTCTCTTCTCACATAATCCTAGATGATTGATAAGATGTACAAACAAGTAACACTTAGGGCATATTCGGATATAATTACACATTCGTGAATAATATATATTTTTAAAATTAAATAATATGGATCTCAAGTAGAGATGTAAATGGATCTAGTTCGACTCGGGTAGATTAATATCATATCCTATCTGTGAAAAATTTACAAATATTATATATGGATAGTATCCTATTATTTTCACGGATATGGATACATGTATATCTGTCGCGGGTATGAATATATCTACGGATATCCGTATCAATCCATAAAATATGAGTCTACATCTACATATAAAGAAATGTGAGATTTATGAGATTAGAAAAATAAAAATTCGGTCAATTCTTTTATTTCTAAAGTAATTTTTATATTTTATAAAAATATCTTTATAATTATAATAAGAAGTCCAAACTCACAAACTCAACCAGACATGTACAATAAATTATTAAGAGCGAGTTCGGATCGGGTATGGATTCGGGTGGATTCGGGTCCACTAAATTCATATCCTATCTGAATATGAAACGAATATTTTAAATATATTTGAACCCGAATCCATATCCGTTTATTCGGATATTACCCGACCTATCACGGGTCGGGTGATGGAGGTAATCAGATTTATGGATATTTTTAACATCTCTAATCTCAAGTCTAATTTTCATTGTTGTAAAAATATATCCCCATCCGGCGGTCTAAAAAATTCTAAAAAATGTATAAATTAAATAGTGTTAGGTCTAATTATTTAAAATTAGTATTGTTTATTTTTATTTTTATAGATTACTCGATCGAGATGTCTTGTACGATAAATTAAGGTGATTTATATATCACATTGTAAAAAAGTTTTGAAAAATATTTATTTGATGCACATTCAGATTATGTAATTACATCTGAGTGGATAATAAATATTATTTTATAGAAATAGGTGTGTAATAAGTACATGTGCATTAAATATTATTCATCGGAGAAAGATGATATTTAAATAAAAATTATAGATTTATATTCACGTATAGAAAGTTGAAATTTAAATATAGATCTTAAATCGTACACTGGTTGGTCAACCGTCATCCCATATTCATTACTGTCAATGGGAAGCTCTTCGCAAACGCTGAATCCTAGCGGTTTGGTCTCAAACGGAAGTGATCCGGTGGCCACGTGGTCCAATGGGAATTGATGTATCCCGTCGCCCCACATGTGCGGGGAGCGATCGCGGGGAGCGCGGCGGCAGTGCCCGTGGCGTGCTGCTCTCTCCGTCTGTCTTGCTTGCTTCCCCACCTGTACGGGAAGATTCTTCCCGTCTCCCTTCACGGCTCAACGCTCACCACTCCTTCCCACCGCAAAACTAAGAAAAAGGGCTAAAAAAGAGCTTTTTTACCTAATGTGCCAAAACTATTTAAAATTGTAGATACGCCCTATAAATGTTACACTTTCTTATATGCACCCGTGATGTTCTATTAGTAAAAATAATTATAATCAGAAAAAAATATTGACACAACGTGTGGAAATATAAACTTGTGCATTATCAAACAATAGATTTAATCTCATTGGAATAGATCATATGACAGAAGATATCAAACTCAAATTCAATAGTATCATATAATCATGATTCGTTGATTTGTTGGGATGGATCTACTTAGACCCATTTTTATATAACATTGGTCAGACTAATCGAGTCGATTTGACTAGTAAAGTTAAAATAAATAATTTAAATGACTAGAGTCGGCTTGTAGTGTATCATGATCTAAGTGAACTATAGTATAGTATGTTGATCCTATAAAGCCGGTCAATCATGACAAAAGTATATATAAATTTTAATTAATTTATTTATATATATAATAATCAAGATTATGTGACATGTGAGTCAACGAGGTCCATATGCACCAAAACAATAAAGTCAAGGAAAATTATACAAAAATTACAAGAAGTAATTTTATAAACATATCGCATAAAAATGTAAAAAAGGAAAACGAAAACCGAAAAAGAAGATCCACGGGGAATCTTCTTCTCCTTATTCCTCCCTTCTTCTCCTCCGCACGCCCCCCGCTACTCCTCTCTCTCTCTCTCTCTCTCTCTCTGACCAGTGATCACCGGCAGCGACGAACACGCACCCCGACGACATAACGACTCCCACACGTAAACCTTTACCTCCCCCCTCCCTTCTACTCCGTCAATAATAAAACGGAGGAGGAGCAGGAGGAGGAGAAGGTGAGAGGAGAGAGAGAAGGCCGAGAAGAAGATGGACGCCCTCAATGGCCACGTCGTCCTCCTCGACCTCCACCGGGTCCCCTCCGCCTTCTCCTACATCCGCCGCGCCTCCTCCCGCCGCCTTCTCTTCTCCCAGACCCCCTCGGAGCACCCCCGGTCCGGCCGGTACGCTGCCTCCGCCTCGCGCAGGGGCGTACCCCCGCCGTCTTCCGCGTCCTCCCCGCCCTCCCTCCTCCGCCGGCCCGCCGAACGCTGCACCCTCGGCCGCGGCGGGGGCTTCGGCGACGGCGACAGAGCCCTTTCCGCCGCCACCCCGTCGACATCACGCGCGGGGGGCCCCGCAGACGGGGAGCTGGAGCTCTTCCTGGAGCTGCTCCCGCCGAGGATGCGCACGGAGCTGCGGCGCAACGGCGAGGTGCGGGAGCTGGTGGAGGTCGTGATGGACCTAGGCAGGAAGCCCATCGCGCGGTTCCCCTCCGGCGACTGGGTCATCTCCGACCAGCCTATCAAGACCGAGGACCTCCGCCACGCTGTCTCCAAGGTGTTCGATCGTTTATGCAGATGTGTGCTCACAATTCTTAACCTGTGCTTCAGTTTCTGATAAACTTAATCATGTCATGAGACAGGTGGGGAATTTTTCTGATGACAATCGTTCCGGTATCAACAACTCGTTGCACCGGATCAGCGCCATCCGGAACCGCAAGTTGCAAGTCATCGGTCTTACCTGCCGGGTTGGTCGGGCTGTGTCCGGAAGCGCAGAGATGCTTCGCGATCTGGTTGAGAGGGGAGGTTCCATTCTTGTCATCGGGCCTCCCGGGGTTGGTAAAACAACCCTGATCAGGTAATCCCTGCTGTTTGACCTAGATGCTTTTGCCACTGAAGTTTCCGACGTCCTCCTTCATTAATACCACGGGTGGGATTTGCCCACGAGACTTTAAAGGGATTGTCACGCCTTTCGATCTATGCCATTTTCTGGCAATAGATAAGGAATGCAATGTTTGTCAGTCCTCGGAGTTAGCAACTCTTTGCCGCTATATTTAGATCGTTATGTTTCTTTCCTTCTCCCATCTTCTTCATCCCTTGACAACATTGCTTTATGATTTTGTCTCGATAGACCCTTCAAAATATTCTACTAATTTCTTTACACCAAATTTCTGTCACACAGGGAAATGGCCAGAATGCTGGCAGATGAACATATGAAACGTGTTGTCATTGTAGATACATCGAATGAGATTGGTGGTGATGGGGATGTTCCTCACCCAGGTATAGGCCGTGCAAGGAGAATGCAAGTTCCAAATGTTAATATGCAGCACCATGTAAGTATTGAACGTTCATACTTTCAGAAAAGAATGAGTGGCATTTGATACATCAACAGAAGTTGGTGTTTCAGTTCTTGCCTCTATTCCGACTCTTTCTGAAAAATTTACGATGTGTATTCAGGTCATGATTGAGGCAGTTGAAAATCACATGCCTGAAGTCATTATAATTGATGAAATCGGGACAGATCTTGAAGCGATGGCAGCCAGTACCATTGCTCAAAGAGGTGTTCAGCTTGTCGGTACAGCACACGGAGTAACAATTGAAAGTATAATGAAGAACCCTTCTCTGCAGATTCTAGTTGGTGGGATAGAGGTGAGAGCCATCTTTCAAAGTTAAATTTCTACCTAATACCAATCATTCAAGTCATTCTAAGAAAGTAACATTTGAATCAAATGTCTTGGTGGATCATCTGACTGTTAGCTGCCCCCTGGTGCAGAGTGTGACTCTTGGCGATGATGAAGCTAGGAGAAGGAAAGTTCAAAAGACCGTACTTGAGAGAAAAGGACCTCCTACATTTACATGTGCTGTTGAGTTGATATCCAAGACAGAATGCAGAGTTCATCATAAATTAGAAGAGACTGTTGATGCTATTCTTGCAGGTACTTTTTCTTGTTTTCTTCAGTCTTTGACATGACAAAGATTGACAAGGGTATCACATGATGGGCAGATAGAAATGAATGTCTGTCAGGTTATACATTGTAGTATCTGCAGTTTTTTCTTCTTTTTGGACGTTGCATACTTTTTGATACCTTCAATTCTTACTGGAAATTGGCTGCCAGTTATTTCAATTAATTTGCAACATCTGCTTAGAGGTAAGTAATCATTGAAGTCATCAAAGTTCGTATCTTTTCCAATCCTTGGAGTGGTGAATATAGATGTTTCTATGTCTTTGACATGATTATTGCTTCTTGAAAACTTTTCAAACATTTTGCTGATGTCTATTCTGAAGGAAGGGAAGTAGCAAGGAAGGCTGCAAACCGAAATTGCATGTCATTTCAACAAAACATGGCAACACACCAGCCTTATGTTTCTTCTGACACCATTAGTAGATCATGTGGTGGTTTTGAATACAATGATATTTTTGAGAAATTGAAAGCTATGACACTATTGTGAGGTCTAATTCGAATGTTTCCATTCCTAGGAATTTATTTCAGTGAAATTCATCTTTCTTACTGTAGATTTCATCTGTTCCTACAACAAAATCAGATGGAGTCTTTCCATTTTCTGACAAATATTTCCTTAATTGCACATGCTTTCAAATATCTTATGTTATATCTCTTAAAAACATAATGGAGAAGAAATGACAAGCACAAAAATAACTATAGATCATAAACATTTCTTTTGAGTAGCTTCTGTGAGGAACCTTCTGATTTTGGTTTTCCTTCTGTCCTCCTTTCCCTTCAAAGGACAGTTAAGCCAAAGAAGAAAGTGGTGTAAAAGTGGGACTTTGGAACATCAGCTAGAATATACTTGCCATGGTATATTATGGTGGGAATATTATAGGAAGTAATAAAGTTAAAAGTCCATAAATGCATATTCCTAGAGTATGTTGATTTCTGGTAAACTTTTGTTCTAGTACAAACGAGAAATCTATCTGTATATTATTTACCATTGTACATGTCCGCCTGGTCACGTGCAGAATCAAAATCATAATTGCTTTCAGCATCTGCTGTTGACTTGCCTTAATGTTTCTCTATAAATACAGGGAAGGGTATCAGAATACTTGTAGGTGTGGCACATTGACCGTTTGTAAAATGATTGATATGATTTTCTGCTGTCTGGCACAAAATTGCTGTTACCATCACGCACAATAAGCACTTTTCTCTATCACTGAATTTTGTGTAAAGATTTCTTTTGTTCCTTGCAAACGAAATATATCTATGCTTTCAACACTTACCCTGAATAGTTAAATTAATTCTTTTTGCAAATAGGAAAATGTCCTCTATTTGAAGTCCGCAAAATGGATTCGAGAGCTAACGATTCTGCGAGCCTTATTCAAATCCCGGAGAGGCTCATCCAAGAAGATTCATGGGTGACCTGCTCCGAGGGTGGGGATAGCGAAACGGAGACCACTGATGATGATTTGGAAGATACTACTGTACAGATCAAGAAAAGAAATAACAATAAAACTAAATCATCGACGACTTCAAAGAGTTCACCAGCACGTGTTTATGTTTATAAGGTAAAATTCTAGCCTCTATTAGAATCTCAACAATGCTTCAAGAATATCGGAGATAATGTCATGGTGTGCACAATTCTCTCGTTTTGTCATTGTAAACATCGTTTTGGGGTTTATCTTCCTCAAGTGAAATGATCAAATAGGCAATGTGGGTGTATAAACCTAATTCCTGTGGTGGATGTCCTTTTCCATTCATGAGGAAATTCACCACTTAATATGTATCCACTACATTGTGACTATGTGTTGAACACAGGTACTAGCTTAGGTTAAATTCCTGTCAATAATTTGTCTACCGATGCTATGGTGCCATGTCGGGCTCATAGCATTCCTCTCATTGTGTCAATCATTAACATCTTCAGTTCTGCTGTAATATTAGATTTTGGAGGCTGATCTGTTGCAAGTAGCAAAAGTAATGGGTCTGGAGAACGAGGTAGATATCACTGATGACATTGGAAATGCAAATGCAATTTTGGCACTAAATTCCGAGATGAAACAGAATCCTTGGATTCGCAGTGTTGCCAAATTCCACAAGCTACCGGTATTTGTTATCAAGGTGACTATCTACTTCTTTGGATGTACATTTTCCTTGTTACAAACTGAATTTATGTACAGGATTCAAGAACAAAAACTAATTGTGATTTTAAGTTCCATGCACTTCTTTTACATGATCTGGCTGGAGCTATAAACAACTGCATGGAACTCTGAAAATAGTTATTTAGCACCAGAACTGGCTATTATAGATGTTTTCAGAAAATAATACTTAATTTCTTAAATTGCAGTCAAACACTATGGCACAAATGGTAAAGGCAGTTCGCATGATTCTTGGAATGGATGCCTTTGGACCTGCATGTACGAAGACAGAAGATTGTGTGGCAAAAGACATTGAAATTGAGGATGATGCTCCAGAAAGAAAGCCATCATTGGAGGAGCTTGATGCCTTGGAGGTATATTTATTTCTCTTTCTTCTATGTATTTATTCTTTCCAAAATTGATTACTTGTTTCTTGTGCAAAGTTCTCTTGCATCTGACAGAAAAAAATTCTCTTGCTTCTATGCATTAGAAAGATAAACAAACCCTCTACTGAAATCACTTCTTAATATCCAAATCCACGAGGTCCATTTTTCATTTTTCTTACATTTGCATCCTAATTAATTTTGCTGTTTACTATCTTCAGATCTTTTTGTCCAATTATAATATTCCTCTTTGCCAATGCCATATTGCTAACCTATCCGAAACAATTCTACAAATAAAAAAGGCCAGCTTAGGTTTTATTCGCAAAATAACTGTACTATGGAGAATACATACCAATCACCAAGCATCGATTATACAATTTACTAAACTATGAAGTAAATTGTTGGATTGTGAATTTATTTTTCAAAACATTGCTAGCCATTCTTGCACAATTGTTTTTCCTCCGATGATCTATAGAGTTTGCTTGCATTGTATGCTTCCAGGACATTATTTACACGATGCCTCTGGACCATGCATCTTGAACATTACTTTTCTCTGTCACCAACTCTCAGGAGAGCTATATTTTCATCTAGTAACATCTTCAGTGTTGAAAGCAAATCCCATTTGCTTATTTCTAAGACATATTCACAGGAGGTGCGAATGGCTATCGAATATATTGTAATTCCTGGTGGAGAACCAGTTGAACTCCTGCCAAGGTGCTCGGAGATAATCGCCCGCCAGCTAGAACTTGTGGAGAGCTATCAGCTGGCTGCAGAAAAGTCTGGTACCGAGTTGAACTCCAGGCTGCAGATTCTACCGTTGAAGTTGAACAAGCAAACATCACCAGTTAAGCAGAGGCAATCTAACCCAAGCACGCAAATGGGTCTTTCTTCATTTTTTGGTGGGAACGGAGGCGGTACTGTTGACAGGCTGCCCCTTCTACCTGAGTAACTAATTTGATTGTACAGCATCAACGGCTTTGTCGTATTGGCACTGTACATGTAAGACATGTAAATTGTGATCTTCTAATGTAACCCAACAAAGCTGTATATGATTCATCCCATTTTTTTCCCCCAGAAATCAATGAATATTCCTAGCATGCTTCTTTGCCCTCTTCCCTTTGTGCAAGCCACTTGTTAGGTGAGTTAGATCTTGTCAAGTCATCATAGCTTGTCCAATGGGGAGCCCGACTGAAATAAAGAAAAGAATTTCATCTATGTGCAAACTTGAAACTTTGCCCTCACGAATGGAAACTAGTCAACTACAGCTTTTAGCCCAGGGCTTCGGTTTTGTGAAGTGAAGTTTGTCGCACTAAATTAATAGCTTAATGCATATACTGACAAGTTTACTGGTTAACTTCGAGAGACATGCATAGAATATTCTGTTATTTGAGATATGTGTTGAAGCGTGGAGGTCGACTTACCTGACATCTCCACATCCACCTCTTCGTGAATGATTTGCTTCTGTTAAACAACTCCTGCATGTCATCAGTCATTACTCATTAGTCCCTGATTCTTTATTAAACAGAGGTCTAGTTATCTGTTTTCCCGGGTTATGGGTCCCTAGATGACGATGATGGTGAATTATCTTCACGTCTTCACAAGTTAAACTATAGACTTTGAAATGACAAATTTGTTAGCAGAGATATTTTATATTTGCACGAGAAGGGGAAGTCTGATTTCGGATCCGAATACAATAGAGTCGGATATTAGCCATTCCCAATAAGCTCGAGAAAGCCAAGACTAGAGATATGAGAAACATTTTAACGAAAACGCTCAGTCCAGTGTTATCATAATTGGATCGGTGTCTGAATCGGACAATGAGCTGGTTCGGTTCGAACTGGTTTGACCGTTCAATCGAATTGATTTGAACCGTGATGTCTGTTAGAGTGTGGAGTCGGAACTCGCTATCGTGCACCCTCGCACGTGGATTGACTTGCGCTGTCAGCTCGCGGGGATCGACCTGTCCGGTCAGGTCGCGGGGGTCAAGGGGGCAGCGCCCCTTGCGGGGGTTTCCGAGGGCGGAGCCCCCGAAAGAAAATTTATGTTTATTGCAGGGGCATTGTTGTCTTTTGTACCCTGACTGTTGGGCGTCATAATCTCCTTATATAAAAGGGCTGCGAACTCTCTCTTTGTATTATTATGGGTGTGTTTTTATCATAGAGGAAACCCTGCTGCGGCCGTGGATGTAGGAAGGCACATCGCCTCCGAACCACGTAAATCTCGGTGTTTGTGATTTGATCTTTTCTTCCCTCTTTCTTCTTCCTCTTCTGTTGTTTGTCCATCTCTACATACATAATAAAATATTTTTGTTCACACATACATATCATTTTGAATATTTAAATATTTAAATATATTTTGTGAAAGTTGAATCTGGTCGAATCGGTTCGAACCGGTTCACCGGTCGAACCGCGATTCGTCCGGTTCGTCCGATTCCCGGTTCGTCCGATTCTTTAACATTAGACTGGACTGGGACTAATCGGACCGATTCCTGGACCGGTTCACTGTCGAACCGGTTCGATCGGCCGATCCATTATAATAACATTGAAAACGCCTAATAAAAGATAAAGGTAAATGATATGCAGTGATAATCACACGGTAATAAATAATTAAAATACACGTTTAGTTATAATCATATGAGAGCAAAAAAATAGAAAAAAAAACTACCATCAAGCGCCAGATCGTCATTGCTCATCCCACCGCCGGGTATCCCCTTTTCAACTTCTCCTGGGCATTTTAAGCAACACGCACTGTTTTTTTCCTTCAGACCCGCGCGGCATGATGCTGCTCGGTATCGGATATATTTATCGGATATTCGGATATTCCCTCTCTCCATCTGACCCGGTGGGCCAAGTGGAACAAGGACGACCAACTAAGAAAACGCGCTGCGACGGATCTCCTCGTGTTAACACCGAAACGCGTATTGATACAGCGAAGACGCCTAATGGTCCGAAACAGGAAACCACCCCGCCGGCCGAAAACAGAAGGATAACGGTAGGCCCCATTCCAGCGTTGACGTCTCCGCTGCCCCTTCTTCGCATTCTGACTTCTATAAAAATATCTTCGGGTGGGAGATTTTTTAGAGAGAGAGAGAGAGAGGTGTGGGGAGGTCGAATTCGTGGGGCAAGGGTGTGTGGCGATGGCGGGAACGGGGGAGGAGGGTTCCGGCGGCCGCCACGACGAGGGGCCGGTGGCGTGCGCGGCGTGGATCTTCCGCCGGACGGAGAAGCAGCACTACTACGCGCGGCAGCGGCAGGGGGCCCAGCAGCAGCAGCAGCAGCGCAAGAATCTGGTGGTCATGGGGCGGCCGGGGAGCGGCGGGGCGACTCCCGCCCTGGAGATCTTCGACTTCGACCCGAAGACCGCGTCCCTGTCGTCTTACCCCCTGGTGGGTTTCTCGCCTCCACTCCTCTTTGCTTCGCTCCGGCGGCCCCCTTGCCTCCCGCCTTGGTTCTTATTATTATTCTTCTTCTCCTCTTGTGGCTGCTGCTGGTGTTCGAGAGCAGGCGGAATGCCTGATTGACGGGGACCCCCTGGGCTTGGCGGTGCATCCGAGCGGGGAGGAGGTCGTCTGCGCCACCGCCAAGGGCTGCAGGTGACTTGGTCTCCATCCCTTTACAACCTTTTTTCCCGCCCTTTCTGATGGGCCTGTTTATTATCTCTCTCTTCTGTTATTCTTTCCCCCGTGGGTAGAGGTGGGCGGAGGTTTGCATTTCTGCTGGTAGTACGTGTTGATATCTGCCCAACTGTGCCCTTCAGTGGTCCCTTCACTTGAGTATACCAGCAGGAAGTGGTGAACGTGACTCATCTGCTAGATGTCCGAGCTATGTGTGATTCAGAAGTAGATTTGGCCTTCTTGGTGCTTATGGCAATGGTGGACTGAACTTTCATCTACTCAACTGGATTGCTACTTATGAATATTTCATTCCTGCCGTTGCTGTGTCCTAGCGTGTCCTTGTAGGGGCGTCTTTACCCTCGTGCCACTAGGTGAACTTAGCGCTGCGAATCAATTACTGCTTGACTGTTAATCACAAAAGGGTTGCCCTATCCATTTGTGTCACAGAAGCCAACCTGACATGTGGTTATGGCTCATTTGCTGATCCACTCTTATTATTACCTTTTTTTCAGATTATATTTCTTTGCGTTTCCTTTTTACAAGTAATTTTAGTTGCCATTGTGGTATTCGGAATCTTTGGTCAATTCAGAAATAACTTTAAGAAATGTACAATGCCTTCAATCTGCAGACTATTCGAGCTCCAGGGTCATGATTCAGATGTAAAGCTGCTGGCTAAGGATCTACCCCCACTTCAGGCTGTTAGTCGTCAAAAATGTTTGTCATTTAGCACTGATGGTTCTAAATTTGCTACTGGTGGAGAGGTCCGTACATTACACGACATAGATTTTTACATCCGAGTTGAAATAGTGTTCAATCAGTCTTGTGTCATTCACATTAGAAGATGAAGGCTGTATCTTATCGTTGCATAGTTAAAACATCCATATTTCGTTTGTTAAAACTGCAAATATGCCTTTGCAATAAATCACCGCCTTATGCTATAACTTCATGAAGGATATCATGGCAGAAATTTATCTTCACTGATACATTTTATTTTCTTAGGATGGGCATCTTAGGATTTTTGAGTGGCCAAGTCTCCAGGTCATTCTGGATGAACCAAAAGCACATAAATCATTCAGGGACATGGATATCAGGTAAGAAACTACAACTCTCTTCACAATGCTCAACACACAGTTGGCTGGCATTGACAAATGTTGTAAATGGATAAGTGAATCATTTTTTTTTGGAAGTTCATTAGTTCGTTTGAGGGAGGCTAAATGTGGATTTGCGTTGCTGATTTCTACCTAGGGTCAAAAATTAAGCATCAGTCCATTTATCCAAGGGTTTACTGATGCATGTTTAATGGATGATGAAAACATGGCAAATGTAAAATATATCATCTGTTTATACGTTCATTAGGATGTCCAAAATAGCTGAAAATTATTAAATTGAGCACCTGTTGTTGTAGCTTAATGAATGACAGTAATGTGTTGGCATGCTTGTCTCGTTTCTCTACATGTTCGATATCAGATGCTTTGCTAATTCAATGTGTTGATCGTTCAAGTTGACATCATCAATGTTACAAGGACCTTTGAATTGTAACTAATGGATTTAACTTGTATCCAAGACCAAAGAAGGTTTCAATTTTCCTTGCATGTGTGACCTGGATGATGCCAACTCTCATGGTTCCTTGGTTGTCTGACATGTTGGCCTCTAAGATTGGTACATTGACGTCCTTTTTTGTACACATCAAATGCCAGTTTTCAAATATGAGTATGTATATACATTATATTTACCTATTAAAACAATTTTGTGGAAGGAAACATGGGTAGGTCTCAGCTAATCGGATCCATTCAAAATATAAAAGTAGAAATTGTTCGGTTGAAATGAGAGACTCTCCTGTGATAAAGGTGTTCATGCATACATCATAGCAAATCTTCAAAAATTAAAGTATAGGACGTGAATATGAAGGATCGGAGTAAGTCAAGAGAGGAGTAAGGAAGATGTATCTTTTTAGAAATCTTATAATGAAATGTTGTTTCAGTCCATCTTCCAGCGAAATCAGAATCAGAGAGGATTTTGGAAAGATATTCTTCTTTATACTGCCATGTAAATTGCTATGCCTTTGTGCAACATCATAAGGTGATGACTTCCTATGCATGTACCTCGGAGAAGTAAGTCTCTAGTCCATGACTTAGCCGTCATTTTCATCTTTGTTTTATGCTTCATTGGCATAGAAAACAAATAAAAGCTGATTATTTTATAGCTTATTCTGAATGTTTTAGATATTGCATGCACTGATAATTAAATCAGATATGATTATGCTTATACAAGATATTGATTTGATCGAGTACATCATTCACAAAACGTTTTAATCCATTTTTTGTACAGGTTATATCAACAAATGATTGCCTTGTTAAAAGTGATAAATTGGATTATTCGGTGGTGAAACTTGCTACATACCACATCTTTTTGTTTGCATGTGTTACTGAAATGTAAGAAGTCAAAAAATAACAGTCAATTGGTTTGTCATATTGCAAAAGTTACATCTATGCAAATGTACTCACCTAATGCAGTCTGCTAATCTATTTTTTTTTCTTCTATGGGTTCTAAGTTGCATATGGAGTCCATGTCAATTCCTCTTGGACTATTATGATGCAATGAGAGTTCTTATTTGAATTATTCCATGAATTGTTTTGCACTCCTCTTCCAGCTTAGATTCTGAGTTTTTGGCATCCACATCTACTGATGGTTCAGCACGAATATGGAAGATCTCTGATGGTGTTCCACTGGCATCTTTAACTCGTAACTCGGTAAACATCATGTTCTAGAGTATTTGGTTCTTATTATTAGGATGTTTAGTTTGTCGGCTTATGCCTGCTATATGTGCACTCTATTTTGTTACAGGACGAGAAGATTGAATGCTGTCGATTTTCCAGGGATGGGACCAAGCCATTCCTATTTTGCACTGTAAAGAAAGGTGTCTTATTATGAATGTGAAAATGACATATTATACTTTTTTATTTAAGTAATATTTTGATCTCTCATATCATGAAATAATTTATAACAGGTAAAGAAGTGGTCACTGCAGTTTGGAACATTAGCAACTGGAATAAAATTGGATATAAGAGGCTCCTCAGAAAGCCTATTTCTACTCTTTCTATTAGCCTGGATGGAAAATATCTTGCATTGTAAGTTTTCAAATTATTTCATTACATCCTAACTCCTAAGCTTTATGAAATAGGCTCTTGATTGAATATGATTTAGAAGACCTCTTTCTCCATGGCTTATAATAAAAGCCCTATTTAACACTTTCTATTAGCTTGGATGGAGAATATCTAATATTGCAAGTGTTGAAATCCACAAAATCGCGGTGTTGAGATACACAGGCCTAGGGTCATAAACACATGAACCACAACTCATTTAACCAATACGGGACTATTGCCCAGGGGACTATGCTCAAATTCCAACACTCCCTCTCACGGCCAAGATGGGCCGTGGACATTAATTGGGTCGAGGTGGCAATATATGGAGTTGGGTCCAAGACCACGCTCTGATACCATGTTGAAATCCACAAAACCGCGGTGTTAAGATACACAGGCTCAGGGTCATAAGCACATGAACCACAACTCATTTAACCAATACGGGACTACTGCCCAGGGGACTATGTCCAAATTCCAACAGCAAGTAAAACAATCTTATTGTTTCCTATTTTCTAAGATTTAGGAAATTCTTGATCGGATATGTGTTAGAGGAACTTCACCATGGTTTGTAGCTTCTGAACGTCTGCTTTGTCTTTGAGCCCCATAGATCTCAACGTTTCTGAAGACTAAGAGACTACATGCAGAGAAGTAGCTGCTAATTTTTCTTAACTTCATCTTGCACAAGATGCACCCATTTGTTATGCTTACATGTTAATTTTCATGGAAATTGCAAGCATAAAGTGTCTTGAATTAGTTTGTATACTCTAATCACCTTTTTTAGTCTCTTTCAGGCCTTTCAACTCAGCCGAGTGCAGAGGTTTTTTTTGAAAGTGGGTAGTACCACTAATTGTATAAATGAAAAAAAGAATGTGCAAGTATAGTCAAAGAGCTCCCAAAAAATCCCTGTACAAAAGGTCACACCAAGATAGTGTGAGAGATGCTAATCCCTCATCAGAACAAAAAGAGAGGAGTTGAGGGAATTCACGTTACAAAGTAACTTCGCCCATTCTCTAACTCTATCATAAATGAAAGATACAAAAGTTTCCACTGCTCTAGCCTCCCTCTTAAAAGTCCTATTGTTTCGTTCGCCCCACAAAGATCACAAAGTGGCATGCAGGATCAGCCACCACACAACTCTATCACCTCTATGGGGCCCCCTTCTGCCTCGCGACCCAATGAAGTGATACACCTTTGTCTGACTACCGATGGCACAGTGGGCTCTCCTAGCAATACCCTCCCACACCTTCTGTGAGTAGGTACAACCTACAAACAGGTGGTTCAGGATCTCGTCCTCCTGACCACATAAGTAGTAGGTCGACTGGATTCTCGGAAGGAAATGAAACAGCCTATCCTGGGTGGGCAATCTCCCTTGAGAAATCTTCCAAGTGAGCAGCTTCACCTTCAGTGGACTCTGCGGCCTCCACACTTGAGGGGCAAGGTTGTGGCGCACCCCTCCATCAAGATAATGGATTAAGCAGATCTCACTGAGAAGGTCCTCTCCCTTCCCCACCTTCAAGTCCACGTATCCTCTCTGTTGGGATGTGGAGTATAGGCGAGGAGGAAGAGTTGGAGATCATGGAGCTGCTCCATCTCGATGGTCTTGAGGTTCCTCCTAAAGGTCGGTGCCCAGATGCCTCTTGAGAGCTAGGAGTCAAAAGCTTGGGCGACCGACCCCAAAAGATCAGCTGAAACAGCAAAAAAGCTGGGGAAGGAATCCTCCATAGAGATCACTGTATATTCTCAGATATCAAAATGGGCATCTAGGAATCCAAAAGGCTTCTGCAACACTGTGGGGTTTTTTTGCCCACTATTCTTTCATATGCAAGTAGCTGATAAAGTCAATCTCTATCGGATCCAGCACTTCAAACCTGCCACAATCCTAGTTCTACCTGGAGATTCTATACTTTTTTCATGTTATCAAAAAGAGAGGAATCTCCTGTTCACTATCGGTATTCTTTACTTTATGATGTTTAAGTGCGTCTGACTGTCATGATCTAGTTGTTGAAACACCACAACACTGTAGGAATTGCTGTTTAGTTGTCAACAAACAGATCGTTGTAAGTTAATCAATGCCCTTAACTGAGAATGAAGCTGGAGAAGGAATTGACACAATGCTGGCGCTGGATTCCTCTTTCATTCATAAAGAAAGGCAATTTACCTTGCGCCAGGGTTGGGGAGGGAATCTGAACATCTCCGTGTCAAGCTCTCCACCTGCTGACACATTTGCTATGCAGATGGTGAGAAGATGGGAATCCAGGCTGAGGCACCTTGATACATGGTGACTGATGTGTATCCCGTCTGGCAAAACCCATCTTATCCAGACTTTAGGTGAACATATCCTAGACCCATCCCAGGATTCTCATGAGTAGCATTCCCAGATGACGCACCCAAAAGATGGATTACTTTTGGACTTTATTTCTCATTATAACTTTGTACACTTATTCTTATAGGAAGTACCCCCTCCCCTCCCCTCTCCTCTCCTCCTCCTCCTTCTCTCTCTCTCTCTCTCTCTCTCTCTCTCTCCGCACGCCCCCACACACATAAATTATAGTAGTTTTTGATACTTTTAAGAGCCAACTTATGAAGCGACTGGTTTGTTGAAGGTAGGATGACTTTCTGGTGAAAGCTGTCAATTAACCAAAGCTATAAATTATCAATACAATTTCTTTCCTATGCTGAAACCCCTTAATTGTATTATGTACACTTATGCAGTTGGGGCAGATTATGTTAATAGCACCCTTGACGATGAAATGCTAGTATGGTGTTTTCTCTGGATGCAATTTTAAGAAAAGTGCTTGTTTTTGTTGCTGAATGGTTTCACAGACTAATCTACTTTGTACTTTTTATTACATTCTAAGGCATTTATTTATGTAAGCTGTTTAAAAACTTGGTGATATACATAAATGTTTAATGTTTTATATTTTTCAGTTTTTTTGACATCCTAAGGAAATCTACCATGATTTTATATCTCATGGCCAGAATGACCAGATGCTTATTTAATACAGGGGCAGCAATGATGGTGATATATGTGTACTGGAAATCAAGAAGATGGAAATTTGTCACTGGAGCAAGAAACTTCATCTTGGTACAAGCATTTCAGCTATTGAATTTTGTCCTATGGAAAGGTACGCCAACTGAAAACATGCTTCCTCTATTTTGTTCAGCATGAGGCTGCCTCTTTCTTTTTTCTGGGACATTTCTTCATGCAAGTTTGAAAATGCTAGACCTGTTGAGGTACATAGAAGTTTGATATTTCTGATACATATAATCACATCGTTGATTTTACAAGCACCATTTGAGCCAGTTAGAATGAAAGCTACCACTGTGTCATTGGTCCAGAAAATCAGTTGTCAATATCTTCCATTATACAATCCGAGATGTAGGAACCATGAGGCATAAGTGCATGTTGATCTAAGATCATAATTATATATCCACAAAATAAACATATCTCCATAACACATTTTTCAAAAGATTACCAGAAAGTGCTTTACGATCCACGATAGAAATCATGATTCAATACTGATCTAACTCGTTGAATGAGTCGTTATCCAATGTTGATCTTGGCAACATTGAAGGGAATGACTTCATTCTGGTTGATTAAAAACACAATGGTGAACAGTGAAAAATCTTCCTTTTGATGGTTCACCACCCAAAAAAAAAGTAGGAAGCTGTTGTAGGGTTCCACTCTCCAGAGACTTCTAGAGAGAGAAGCTCTGTGGATGCTCGACTGTGCGGGTGGGTGCCCGGGGTTCGCCTTCCCCCCCTGTCGGACCTCAGGTGGCAGGCTAAGGGGTGACGTCCAGTCTTGAGGGGGGCAAACGTGCTTTCGGTGTGGGCGTCGTGGGCATCTGCAGAGGTTCTGCAGCCTTCTGCCGACGTGTCGTCAGTGGCTGCAGGCGGAGCTTCCTCGCTTTGGCGGACTAGATCGCTCTGTCTTTTGCCGAGGTCGTTCGGGGTAGTCCGGCTGGCTGTGGTCATGGGGAGGCAACCTGGAGATGCGGGGAGGCAATCCATATGTCGGAGGAGATCAGTCGGAGGCGACTTCAATGACTGAGAAGGTGTGCCGGGGTTTCTCCGGTCCATGGCGGAGTGTACGTGTCGTAGGTACAGGATCTGCTGAATATGGGTTGGGAGGGGGAGGGTTGGGTGGTTTCTCAGGTGGGCGGAGCTTTCCTAGCTGTGGGGAGGTCAGAGGGAGTAGTGGAAGAGGTTGTTAGGGACGACTTCGTTAGGGCGGACGGAGCCCTCTTGTGAGTTACCAGATGGGTGATGAGTGACAGTACGCATCCGGATCCTAGACTCTGTAGAGTCCGGTTGAGGTTGGCCGGAGTTCCACTCGCCTTCTGTGACAAGGTGGTGGTGAGCCTCCTCCTTCGTACTGTCGGGAGGGTGGAAGAGGGGTCGGTGAGGATGGTTGATGGGCAGAGGCTTTTCGTGATGGAAGCGGCAGTTTGGGTGTTGTACGAGGAGGATATCTCGGCCGTCCTCTTCATTGTCGTCGACAGAGGTAGATTCCTTGTCAGAGTTGAGGTTCGCTTGGACCAATGTCGACTGTCGGCGCTAGAGAAGATGGATCCCATTCGAACTTTGAATGTCCCGCCAGTGGAGCCAGCAGTCGGTATCCCTCCATCTCGGGTGACATTCTAGAGGCTGCCCGGTGCGCTACTGTTTCTACCCCGAGACTTGGCACTGGCTTCGTTACCTGTAACTTACCCGATATCCGGGGTCACGGGTCTAACGGAGCTTCGATGGCGATCCATTTTGCTGTGTGACCCAGTTTTGCCGCTCGCCTGGCCCGAACATAGATGGCAGTATCGGCCGAAATCGATACGTTTCGGCCGAAACGTATTGGTTTCGGCCCATACTGAAACCGTTTCGGATCTACTCACTGTAGCAGGTCCGAAACTAATATATATTTTTAATGGTTTCGGATCGAAACCGACCGAAACTGGACATGCTCACTGTAATTTTTACCTTTTTGAATGTTTTGAAATGGTTTCGGCCGAAACCGAAACCGAAATCGGTACATTTCGGTTTCGGTCCTGGCCGAAACCGATACCGAAATTGGTACTACCATCTTTGGACCCGACGCCCTCTCTACATCTGGGGGGTGGTAGTAGCCCCACTCGTCGGCTACCGTCGCCTCCGGACCGTGCCGACACCGTTCTGGAGTCCCTGCCCATGTCGTCGATGCTGTGCCGTACCCTTCTCCTTCTGTGGAGGAGTTATGTGGCTTTGCATGACGGAGGCTCTCACCTGGGATCGATGGATACACCGAGGGCCCTCGCGGTCCTCCTTTCAGGCGAGTCTGCCGGCTGTTGTAGTGGTGGGAAGGGGAAGGAGCCCTCAAGGCTCTGTCCGTCCTTTATCTGTCGGGCAAGGAGAAGATCGGTTAGGCCCTCCCGGGGATTGTAGACTCAGTTGACTTGCTAGCTCTTTCCCTCTCAGCGATAGGTCCTTTTCTCCCAGTGTCCGAGTGCCGCGGTAGTAGGGTTGTGGAGGCCGAGGGTCTTGTCCATCTCTTTAACAGAACCACCTTTGTCGTTGACGGGTCGGCTGTGCATGAGGAGGTGGCCTAAAGGAAGTTCAGGGAGTTGTCACCAATTGTCAGATAGTTGGGCCAACTGAGCAGGTTTGTGGCAATAGCACGGCGGTGGGGTCCGAGGGAGTCCTTTGTCTCCCTTTCAACGGTTGCTCTGAGCAGGGCTAGGAGGCGTGTGCTGTGGCAGCTTATTTGGGTGATGTACCAGAAGACCAGGGAGACACTGACTTTAGTCAGCTAACCGGGTCATCTAGTGACTTGGTGCTTTAGGAGGTGGACTGTGTTGATGTACCAGTGTCCCCAGATCAGTCGTGCTTGATAGATGGGAAACACACGTCGCTAGTGCCCCCTTGTTAAACCCCACAAAATTCATATTTTCTGGTAATTACAGCAAAATTCAGAAATTAGGATGCTTCATGATATGACATGAAGCGATGCTTGACCATCGCCGTCATATAGCTACTCATGGGCATTTCATCGAACACAAGAATAGCGGCACAAAGTCATGCACAACCGCTCGAGAAAAGTCAAGATTTTAGTTTTTAAAGACCCATGGAAATTTTGTCAAACAATTGGTTAGGCCTGTCAATGGAGCGGATACGTAGCGAATATATGACTATCCGTATCCGCTCCGTTTTAAAATTTGAATTATCCGATTTTGATCCGCTCCGATTTGAATTCGGATACGAAACGAATATATGACTATCCGTATCTGCTCTGTTTTAAAATTTGAATTATCCGATTCAAATTCAAAAGTATATAAATATAATTATAAAATGTTAAAAGTATATAAAATATAACTGTAACATGTCAAAAATATATAAAATAAATTCTAAATTAAAATACAACTATAAAATGTCTAAATTTCTTTACAATCTTATTTATTTTATAATATATTATTTAAAAATATGTATTATATGATATATAATATTTCGAACGGATATTTTTCGAAGCGAATATTATAATATCCGTATCTGCTCCGATTCGAATTCGGATATTATCCGTATCCGAAAAAACGAATACGAATTCGAATTCGAAGTGAATCCGGATAATATCCGTATCCGTTGATAGGCCTACAATTGGTGGGCAGTCGGAGCCTTGCACCCACTCATATACTTTACACAATGTCAAGCCTCTAGCCCTTTATGGCCCTTAGGCATTCTGGCAAAACACAAGAGGAGCGGCACCAAGTCAAGCACCCCCGTTCAATAAAATTAAGTTTTAACTTCTAAAGCACTCATGGATATTTTATCAAACGCCTGGCGGGCAGCACAAGGCCACACAACCACTCGACAAAAGTCCACACCAACTCGAGCTTTTTAGCTCTTTATGACATGTGGGCATTTTGCCAAACACCTCGATGGTAGCACAAACTCATGCACCCACGGGGTTAAAACTTATACAAAAATTAAGTTTTTAGTGCCATTGAGGTATTTCCGTGACATTAAATAAATCTCCCTTTACCCCGGAGTCAACGGACATCAAGACGGTGTCTGGAGACGGACAAGAAACAAACAAAAGACTCCATGTGTTATTGTGCTGGAAGAAGACCAGAAAATAATAAAAAATTCTGAACTTGTGGACCTTTTATAACCCTGCACAGTACACAAGGGGGGGACCGCCCTCTCCCTCTCTTCTCACATCTCTCTCCCTGCGGACAAAAGGGGGGGGGGACCCCCAGTCCACCCCACCAGGGGTGGCCTCCCCCCACTGCTGCTAACCGAGGGAGGGTGCACCCCCGATCAGACCAACCGGGGGTGGCCCCCCCTTTTGCTGTTCCTGCCGCTCAACCGGGGGAGGGAGGACCCCTGGTCCATCCCACCGGGGGTGCCTCCCCATGTTGCTGCTGTTGCTCCACCGGGGGAGGGAGGACCCCTAGTCATCCCCATGGGGGGTGCCTCCACCCCCTATTGCTCTTGCCGATTTAAAGAAGAAAAAAAGACAAAACAGAGAAGAGGGGGACCCCCGGTCAGGCCCACCGCGGGTGCCCCCCCTTTTCTGTTGCGGCCGCACACCACCCGGGGAGGGGAAGGCCCACCGAGGGTGGCCTCCGCCCCCTCTCTTCCCACTGGGGGTGGTCCCCCTTAACCCTACGTGCATGAAAAAACAAAAAAAGGGGGGAGAAGATGAAGAGACAGGGAGATTAAGGGTCAAAGGCTTACCTCCACCAAGATCCACCGGGGTGGCCTCCTCCTTGGCCTCTTTCACCGCCTATAAAAGGGGAAGACTCTCTTCTCTTGATGAAGACTGGGGTGGAAACTTGAAGCTTGGAAGAAGAAGTTCGGAGTTTTGTTTCTCCTTTGAAATAGTGCAAACCTGCGCAAGAGGTTGGGGGGGTCCTTCAAAAAGTTAAAACTTAAGTCCATTGGAAAATTACATATAAGCCCCTGTATCGGGATATGGTTGTAAAGATACCCTCATATGAGCGAAATTGACCTACTTGTTATGTTTGAAAACAAAAAGTTATGGAAAACCCAAGGAGCCCTAAGTTTTGGAATTTTTGGATGAGTTTTGATGGAAAAACCCTGCAAAAGTAAAAAATTGCAGTTTTACCCCGAAATTTTGTGAAATTATACAAAGTTAGGAAAATCCAACAAATCCTGAAATTCAAAAAGAAGGCTTAATTTTGAGGTTATGTTCTTAGAACCCGAGGAATGTTGTAGTTTTATCTCGAGAAGTCCAAAATTGTAGTTCTACCCCAAAGATTTGAGAAATTGCACGAAAATCCGGAGAATATACAAGGATGGGATGGTGGGAAAATTACAGAAAACTTTGAAATGCCAAAAGAATTACAAATAAACCTCTGGTCAAGGGAAAATTACAAATTAATCCTTGCTCAAGGAAAAATTGCAAATAAATTCTTACTCAAAGGGAAATTACAAATATACCCCTGCTCAAGGAAGAATTGCAAATAAACCCTTACTTTAGGAAAAATTGTAAATATACCCCCTACCTTAGGGCATGGGAGTGTCCCCGGAGGTAAACCCTTAATACCATTATTAATATCATAAGGGTAAAAGAGATCTTTGGTAGTTAATCAAAGGTGTTCGGACTTGTTCTGATGTAAATTAACACTGACTCCGGTCGGTGGGGAAAAGTCCTGTATAGGAACCCTAAATCGTCTGATAAATTTAAAACGCAAAATAAATAAGTGCAAATAAGCATGCTGGTGATACCTGAAATCCAACCCTCAAAGATTTTAATTCATCATCAATGTGTCCGCATTTTTCTTCGCGTGTAAACATCCCTCTATCAAATTTAATTTTCGGTTCACAGATAAATAAAGAGGGAATAGTTAAGCGATGAGATAGAGTCGAATCCATAGAGAAGTTGAGATTTTAGAGTTGAAAATATTTAGTTTTATTTTGAAAAACATAGAATAATTGATTCAAAAACAAAGTAGATTGAAATTAAGAACTTGAAATTAATTAACATTGCACATTTGTTGGCCATTTAGATGGCATGTGCAATGTTAATTCTGCAAGTTAGGTTTATCAGACGATTTCAAGTTCGGGTATTGAATTTTTTCCCATTGATCGCAATCATTGTTTATTTACATTAGCATAAAGTCTGAATACCTTTGTTTAACTACCAAAGAAATCATTAACCTTTACAACACCAGTTGTGATATTGAGCGTATATTTGCAATTGTAAATTTGTAACAACAAACACTTTTGAAGGGATGAGGATCTTTATGTAATTTGGTCCAAGGGTGGGGTAGACTTGTAAGGATAGGAATGGGTTTATAACCTAAGTGGAAAATTAGGCATTGGCTAAAGGCCCATTCACAGTTTATCACTATTCAAGGGGTTTAATTGTAATTTGGGTATGAGTAGGGGTGCATTTGCAGTTTTGTACTAACTTAGGGTTTATCTGCAATTTGCCACTAGTTAGGGTTTGGTCGCAGTTTGGTATAGGCCAGGGTTTACTTATAATTTAATATGGACTTCTCGTTCTAGTTGATCGGTTTGGAATTTATCTTCATTAGACCTTCAACTCTTCGCCAGAGAATTAATTTCGGACTTCATCACAACTAAGTCTCTAGATCGTTGAGATGATCGGTGTCGGACTGTTGCATGAAGGTCGTGAGTTAATTTTCGTGGGCCGAGCACATATGCACAAGACACTCGCATGTGAAAGGGATATTTACATGATTTACACAAAAGTTTAAGGTATTTTTGTAAACCATATTTTTTATATAAAACACAAGACATTCCAGCATTACAGGGCTTTATAGGACTTTTTTTTTGTAAAATACAAGACTTTTTCGACAAATTGTAGACTTTATATGATTCCTATGCAAAAATGCAAGGGCATATCTATAATTTTTGAAAATTACAAGACATTTCTGCATTTTTTATAACCTTGCAGGGGTTTCCTACTTTCCTTATGATTTTAGGGGTATTTTCGTAATTTTTGATTAGTTCATAAAATTACATGATTTTTCCCCATAAAATACAAGAAATTACATTACAAAAATGCACAAGGGCATAACCGCCATCACAAGGGTATTTTTATAAGCATACCCTTAAGGCACAAGTCTTCATGAGAGTTCCGAGTTTGCTTCGTAGTCTGCTCGTGTGTGTAGGCCCCTAGTGGTTTTTAGGCCAAATAGGCGTAACTCGCCCGGATAAGGGATTTTGAGGCTTACCCGTGCTGGATGGGCTCCCTCAGGAGCTTACTCGGACTAGGTCTAGACCGGACCGGCCGTGAATGGCTTATCCGGACCAGATAAGCCTCCCGTGGGACGCTATCCGACCCGAACAATCCCCGTGGGGCCTGTCTGGTCTGGGTGGGCTCCTGCAGAGCCCTACCTGGACCGGGTAGGCTCCCACGACAGCCTATCTGGCCCAGACAAGTCCTACAGGGTTTGTCCAATCTGGGTGAGCTCCCGTGGAGCCTAACCCGGACCGGGTAGGCTCCCGCAGGAGCTTACGCGGGACGGGTGACCCCTATGAGGGGGGGCTATAAATAGGTCCTCATTTTTTTTTCATTTTTTTATCTTCTCCTTGTTTTTTGTGCTTCCACGTGGGTGAAGAAAGCGACACCTCCAGGATTTGTGCTTTGGTTTCTTGCGTCATTTGCGTGGGAAGACTCCGTCTTTGAAGGATTTCTTCTCGCTCAAGCTCGAACACCTCGTGAGTCATAATAATAAATTTCTTCAAGTATCCGCTTGCTGCGAAAATATTTTATTTCATGCCGTCTTTCCCACGGGGGTTCCCGGGGGCCCGTATTTGACCCCGTCTCATGACGGCTTCGACTTTTCGCCATTTTTCGGCCGTCACTTGGCGAATTTAGCTTTATTTGTCTCAATTTATTCGAGGTAAATGACGGGTTCAACAGTGTCATGGTAAATTTGATCTACTAGAATGTTTCATCTCTGATCAGGTGGTGGCTGTTGACGGGGCCATGATCTGTTAGAAGTCCGCCGCAACGGACCGTCTCTATTAGAAGGATACCACTGAGGATCTGCTGATCTGGTCAGCCGGAAGAGTATTGCCACTTGATCCAATGGTGCTTCTGATACTCTCTAGATGTGTATAATGAGATATTATTGAGTGGACGTCAGGACTACTTTATAATTATAACCTTCCAAAACCCTGCGAAAAATTCTATAAAGCCTGCTCTGATACCAACTGGATGCTGGAGAAAAGAGATGATGTGATTCCAATTTGTCTGATGGTCACGAGTCCACCATATTTTTCAAGGGCAGCAAATAATATCCCACATAATCAAATGAATTCAATGTTTTCCTTATTTGTTTGATGACTGGAATAAAAGTTTGATTTACCAATCTTTTAGGGTTAACCTGGACACTGTTTGCTCCTGTAATAGCAAGAACCTGTACAAATAAATGCAGATATGTAACTGCATCGTCTCTCTTGTCCACGGGGTTTTGGTGCATGTTAATGTTTCTTCCAAATGATTCCATATGACAGAACATATGCCTGTTACTCTGATAGGGACTATGGAACATGGTGCATAATTAAAAATTTGATTATGCACAGAACTATACAATGGATATTGATTTTAAATATTCCTTTTAAGAGAAAACAACATGTTTGCAATTGCCCATCCATTTGAGGGGGGGGGGGGGAGGGAGTGAAGGTGATGTGCAGCTGTACAGGTGCAGTATGAGTTGACATGATCATGTGAGAACCATAAAGATCAGATCAGCAATAAAATTCTAAAATTTCTTACTTCTGCCTACTTGTAGGAAAGAGATGTCCCATGTTATAAGGCGTACTTGGTACAGAGCGACTGTCACTGTTATTGCCTTAGCCATAGCTTAAGTACGGTCTCCTCTGGATGTTTTTCTCTTCTCGAAGATCTATATTCCTGCTTGCATATCCAGGGCATGCACGGAACAGGCTTTGTCACTTTCATTTGATCTCCTGCTTAGTTCTTAAGGTTGTTCCAGGCCATTTATCATGCTCTTTTCTGGCGCAGCATTAAAAACCTAAAATCTTTCGGTCCAGCTGTTCACATTTTGCTATTGTGGTGTTGCATTTGCAGAATTGTACTCTCCACTTCAAATCAATGGGGCGCAATGGTTACAAAACTTAATGTCCCTGCTGATTGGAAAGGTCTGTTTTCCTCTCTATCCTTGCATGCAGTTAATGCTCTATCATGATTATGTTGGCTGATCATCTGTTTCTCATGCAGAGTGGCAGATTTACTTGCTGCTCTTGGGACTCTTCCTGGCATCACTTGTTGTGTTTTACATTATCTATGAGAACTCTGACTCATTTTGGAACTTCCCTCTTGGAAGAGATCAACCTGCAAGACCATCCTTACTGAAAGCATTTGCCAGTGATTCCCAGGCCATAGATGACCCGGGTGTATGGTGACTATAGATATATGGGCCATCATTGATCTTGGTAACCTTCTCATGAGGAAGATAATCGCCATGGCACTGTCATTGATGGAAGACTTCTACTCTTTAATCAACAGTCTTGGGCATGCGATGTATCAGCAATATGCAGGCAATTTTATTTATGGGACTACCTCCCCAGGAGGTTAGCTAATCATTGGAAATGTTTACCTGATCTTCCATTTCGGGTGAATACGTCCATGGATCATTCATCCATTTTCTAGTGGCTGGAGGTCTCTATTCTAGCATTCTTTGAGATTTATCAATAAAGCTGGGAATGTGATGCTCTCAAATGCTGGTTTTGTTATAAACATGTATCGTATGTTGCTTCCCATTGTTTGTTGTAATCCTTGCAGATCTGTTGTACATGAATGTTATGGTGGTATGAATCAGCCAATCAGCTGTAGTACCGATGTTCTGAGTTCAGATTCCCTGCACTCCAGTACCCGTGCCAGGTGTTCGTATTGCAGCTTAGTATGTGAGAAATTTGTTGTGTATATGAGAAATTGCTCCACTTCAAACTATGAACAGACAAACAGAGATTACCTTTTTATTCACGAAGCAAGTTCATGCATTTAGTGGACGAATTTTGCTATTGCTTCTCACCCTATTTGATGTCTTTAATATATTCCCATTTTAACTATGTCGTCTGTTTTAACGTTTTGGGGGTCCAATCTTTAATTCAAGAAAGATAGTGGTTGGATGGGAGGTGAAAATACATATCTTCAGGTGTGCATGGCATTCATTGTATAACGATAAAAATGATTCTTTCTTAAAGAATCATAGCAATACTTAAAAACTGCTAGGAACATGTACACACAAAATCTGGAATCTACCCACGCAAAGGAATTAGAAAAAGATGAAATGGTTGATCATGTGCGCAAGAAAAAAATAAAAAAATGTTAGAACAAATCGATGTTTAATGCGTGACATAGACAGATGAGATGATTGATCAACTTGTAACTGGGCAAGCGCGAAATTGATGGAAACCAAAGGCATGTGGTCTATCCAATTTGCATTCGAGTGTGATGGGGGAGTGATATATACAGATGCTATGCATGTAGTCTTTTGCTTATTTATTCAATGTATAGGTATATTTATATTGTTAATAGTAAACAGGGATGTCAAGTCATGACTGTTGAGTGAGACAAACGTCTAGATGTTAGCATTAGAACTAACAACTCAAGATATGTGTATACTATCCATGCTGTAACTCAGAGGTCGTGACATGAGAGATTTGAAAGAAACTGCAAATGCCGTGAAGAATTATAATAAGGGATTGTTACATAAATACCCCCTATAAATATGGGTTATGTCAAATATACCCCTCATTTGATAATATTATCAAAAATATCATCTAAATATTGTTAATGATTGTGGTTATACTCTTACCGTCACTCCCGTGATGTTGACTCGAGTTACACTAGGGTTAGATGCTGAAGTTATTAACCTACCATTCGGTTTACGACACTCGCACGCCCATCGTGTTTTCTTCACGATTTATCTCCTAGGGTTCCTTCACGCGACGGAAGGCTTCTTCCGATCTATCTCCGACCTGCAATCGTGCGACGGAAGGGTTCCTTCACGCGACGGAAGGGTTCTTCCGCTCCATCTCCGACCTGCAACGGCCTTCGCGCGACGGAAGGGTTCTTCCACTCCACTGGATATGTATCGCATACTCTCTCTGAACCTCTCACGACCCCATCAGTCCCCCTCTTCGCATGGTCCCCCTCTCCTCTATCTCTGAACCTCACACGACCCCATTGGTCCCCCTCTTCGCATGGTCCCCCTCTTCGCATGGTCCCCCTCTCCTCTATCTCTGAACCTTAAAATACCTCATTGGTCCCCCTCTTCACATGGTCCCCCTCTCCTCTATCTCTGAACCCCTCACGACCCCATCGGGCCCACTCTTCGCATGGTCCCCCTCTCCTCTATCTCTGTCCCTCGATATGTAGAAAACCCTAATTTTTATCTCTTAACTGTGGATGCCAATTGTTGATGAGGTTAGTAAATGCGTCCGGTAGGAACAATTGTTGATGAGGTTTCTTTATTTTTGTTTAGGGTGTGCTTTAATTATTATCTTTGTCTGAGATTGGGGGTTTTTCCTTATTTGCAGCTTCAGAATGAGACAGAGCAAGTGAATGAGTAAACCCTACAGAAATTAAACTTGCTGGATTGAAAGTTGATTACTTTGTTTGTTTATAGTTTATTTGATTTATTTATTTGGATTAACGTTTAGTACCGTCTTCTATATGTGTAGGGGGTATTCCCATCTAGACATCAGTGAATCAAGGTGGCCCACAGATAGTTAGATCAATTGGAGTGGACATGCTTGTGGTCTATATCTATTAATTGAGGTTTGAATTATAAGTTTTTCTAATTGTACAAGACCTATTTGCTAAGACTATTTACACTTACTTATGTGTTATATACAAACTTATCATCCCCTTTATTTTACTTTTTGTATTCTATCTTATTTTAAACATCGAAAGCACAGTTATGGCAGACACATTTACATTGAAACTTTACTATGGAGGGCATTTTAAGACTACTGAGGAAGAAGGAAGAATGATCCCCACATGTTTTAGACAGAAATCATACTCCTTTGATAGAGATTATGCTCATTTGAGGGAGCTGCGAGTGTTAGCTTCTAAAGTCACCAAATGGGGACATGACCAGACGATAGATTTCTATACTTTAGTACCAAATTTGAGGCCTAAGCAATATGTGAGAATTAGTTCATATGAGGATGTGATTTCTCTTTTTGATAAGTATAGCCATGATTTGTGCATTGTGCTTTATGTCGCCACATAATATATTGGAGTGCCTTTAGCTTCTTATGATCCACATATGAAGACAGTAACATCTATGACTAGAAGAAAGTCTAAGAAAAAAAATGCAATGCCTTCAGAAGATGATCGAGACTGGAATTCATTAGGAGATGACAGTGAGTACGTTGAGGTTGAGCCTCCATGGAATAATGAGACAGAGACTCTAATTAGGGAGGGTGATATATCTGATGATGAGGTTTATACCGATGACAGTCGTGATAGTTGCTTTTCCTCATACACTGAGTGTGACATGGAGGTGGATGATGGGGACAATGAGGGTACCCCTATTGTCCGAAACATTCATGATCCGGATATGTCTTTAGGAAGTAGATTTGACAATATTAATGCATTCAGATTAGCACTTGCCCAGCATGCAATCAAAAATGAATTTGCAGTCAAGTACATAAAATTAGAACCAACTAGAGTAACAATAGTTTGTGCTGAGAAGAGATGCAATTGGAGAATGCATGCTTCTCGTTTACCAGATGGCCATACATTTCAGATAAAGAACCTTCAAACTGAACACACTTGTACGGGGGCAAATAAAGCTGGGAATCATATGGCCACCCAGAAGTGGGTGGTAATTACATGCATTGGGTGGCTTAGGACTGAAGGAGATGTTACAGTGAAAGAAATTTCAAGAAGGTTGAATGCTCAATACCATGTGGACATTCCTTACCACCGGGTTTATAGAGGCAAGCAAATGGCATTGGAGCAAATTCATGGTTCCTGGGAAGCAATGTATGGCAGAGTACCTAACCTACAGCATGAACTAGTCTTAAAGAACCCTGAGAGTCTAGTCAAATATCAGACAGATGACAAAAATAGATTTTTCAGAATGTTTGTATGTTTAAAGTCTTGTATTGAGGGTTTTAAGTTGGGATGCAGGCACCTAATTGGCTTGGATGGATGTCACTTGAAAGGTATCTTTAGAGGTACCTTACTAGCTGCCACCTCGTTTGATGGGAACAATGGAAATTTTCCAATAGCCATAGCAATAGTGGAAGGAGAAAATGCTGATAGCTGGACCTAGTTTCTGGATGCTCTGAAGCATGTCATTGGTCAGCCTAGTGATTTATCTTTCATGTCTGATAGACAAAAGGGGTTAGAAGAAGGGCTCCTGCTTGTTTTCCCAGGTGTTGAGCATATGGTCTGTGTTAGACATCTGTATAAGAATTTCAAGAAGTCATTTCCAGGTGAATTCATGAAGAGACTTTTGTGGAATGCTGCAAGGTCATATACTGAAGTTGGTTTCTTGGACTGGATGATGCAAATGAAAGAAAATTCTCCAGAGGCACATGCCTATTTGACATCAGCGGCCATGAGAGGAGTTGTATGGAGTAGATCACAGTTCCATCCACTTGCTAAATGTCATCACATAACAAACAATTTAAGTGAATCATTCAATGCCTACATCTCAGATGCCCGTTGGAGACCTACATTGGACTGTATAGATGTTATTCGTTCCAAAATGATGAAGACCATGCACATTAGGAGGTCAAGGGCTGAAAAATGGACCGATGTCTTGGTGCCAAGGGCCAGGAAGTACATATCTGTCATGTCAAGAAAATTGTGTGGATTTTTAGTGGAGAAAGGATTTAACGAGACTGCTCAGGTGACAGGTCTAGAAGCACGTGAAGTTGTAGACTTGAACCAGAAAAATTGTACTTGTATGGCTTGGCAGAAAATAGGTATCCCATGCATATATGCATGTGCATTCTTAGCAAGCATAAGGGGTATTAAATGGGAGGATTATATTGATAGATGTTACACAGTGGCAGCTTATAAATCCACCTATGCTTTGGGCATCAGTCCTATGCCTGACAAGACACAATGGATTAAACTTGGAATAAAAGTTCTACCCCCCAATGTGAGAAGGCCGCCGGGAAGACCTAAAAAGAAGAGAATCAGAGACCCAGATGAAGTCCAAAAAATTACAAAGGCCCATAAGTGGAAAAGGTGTGGTCAGTTTGGACATCATGTAAAGACATGTAAGAATCCAGTATCAACATTGGGTCAAACTTCTACTCCACAAGCAAGATAATAATAAATGGCACACTTTTGTTTATGAAAGTAATGTATTTAGCACTCATACATGATTATGTCATGCAAGAGGCCTCCTGGTAGACCAAGAAAGTAAAGGGGTCCTAACCAAACATCATGTGAAACACATGGTCATGTAGTCCTTTTACATGATCCATTTAAATTTCTTATTACTATAAAAAAGAATCCTTATGTTTGTGCATTGTGTTCACAGGGGAGCTTGACAGGGCAACCTAATGTACAAGGGAGGACTACTGCTGCAGAAAAAGGCATCCATTCAACCATTCAAATTAATTCCAGTCATGTAGGTGGATCCAGTGCAATTCCCTCTCAGACATCTTCCTCAAGTTCTATCCCTGTGCAGAGTAGAGGTCCTACAGTTCTTGTTCGGGGTCGTGACCGGGTGGTGGATTCAAGGTTCATAAATGTGTAGGGTTGGGTTGAAGTTGAAGTTGGCATGCGTCCGTTTAATGTTGAAATTGGCATGTTGGCTATGAGAACTTTAAAGAACTTGTGTAATTATTATCTAATGTAGAACTGAACTTGTGTCCTGTGGTGGTTATTATCTTTACAAAAATTTAAAGACATGTTGGCATGTGTCCAATTATGTAATTATTATCTTTACATCTACTCCTTTCCTTTTATGAATATGTTTTTATGTCATTTGGTCGGTGCATATGGTCTGTGCATAAACAGGGTATGTACATATGGTCTGAGCTATACAAGGGTCTTTACATACACTATGGTCTGTGTTTGGATTGTGTGCATGGCAGGACTCAAGAACTTTGTCAGTCGGGATATTGATTAGTTGTACACAGACATTTGGTGGATTGTGTCCACAATTAATAATGTATGAAGCTGGAGTTGTTACTGAAATCTTCACACAATTGTTAATGGATTATCTGAATGAGTATGCATGGTGGTTCGACTTGTGCCTTTACAGGTACACTCAATACAATGTTCTCTTTTGATGTAAATTTTCTCAAGTCTTCATTAAGCCATTGATATCATCTGATGTTACTCTTAGAGAAATAAAAGTAGTTGATTCTGAGAATTAGAAAAATTTGCTATCTGACAGTTGGAGAATGGATCAACTTGAGAGGCATTTGTATACTATTTGTTAGAGTATGTTAGTACCATAAATTCAGCATAGGTAATTGGAATATGTTAGAGTATGTTAGTCATATATTTGTCATACAGGATTATGTTACTCGTGTACTATCACGACTCAATAACTTTCTGATATACAGTTATTGTCCACGCATTACTAAGCATTTATATCAACTTCTCCCAATTGTTGTATATACAGAAAGTGGCACCTGTATTTTAGTCCCAGGCACAACATTGTTGAAATGTGCCCAAAATGCTGACATCCAATTCTTCCTGTCATTCGTTAGAGCATGAATGCCAAATTAAAAAGTGAAAGCCATGCTTAGAGAGGCATTTACGTGCAACAATCACTGCTTGTGCTGATGCCATTGTAGAACACCCAACTTGATACTTGCAATTTGAGATGTCTGGTTTCTTGCTGGCATCCTCACAAGTCACAACTCATATTACTTGTAGGGTGATATTATTCAAGTATTCAACAGATATAGGTGATATTCTACATATTGTGTCTCAGTTAATATCAATGTCTGTGGAAATAAAATAGATCTCAGATAGACTTGGAAAAATAAAACTTGTCAAAATAGGAAATTATTTAGAAAGTATGTTCTGTCCTATTTATACAATGGAACATGCAAAAAGTCACTAATAATTAAAGATACATAAAGTATAGTATGACCAAAAATAAAACAGGTTTTACAATGCTTTACAATGCAAGAAACTATATCTATAAATACCAAAGATACCAAAGCTGAGAACAACAGCAGCTTGGATGGCCATTCTTCAGTGACTGAAAGGATGGTAGTACACTAAATGTCCAAAGACACATGGAACCATTAAAAAATGTGACACATGAAACAATTACAAACATACTATTCCAACCAACTATTTTGACATTTAGACATTAACATGAAACCATTACAAACAGTGACACATAATCCCCTCCTAATCCCTTTACCCATTACAAACAGTGACACATCTAGTTCACTTGTTATACATCCATTTACCAAATGTAGTGAAATACAAAGTACAGTATGCCCAACCCCAGTAAGGGCGATACTATCTTCTTGAATCTCATCTTCAGTCGTAAGCCATTCCCTCTTCCACTAGCAGCGGTTGTCATGTCTGTCTTGGATTGTATTATGTCTATTTTTCTCTCTAGCATAATCAACTTCTTCTCGATCGATGATTCCATAGAAATTAGTTGATGCTTTAAGTCCACGGTATTATGATGCGCATCATCAACCCAAACAAAAAAGCCACACCAGTCATCCTCCTGTACACACACACACACATATATATATATATGATATCTCAATTAAAAATTCAAGAAATATATCTAAGAAATTACGTCGAATACGTTGTGAACTTCTTACCTTCCACCTTGCACATCGATAAAATCTTTTTCCTCTGCTTGTTTCTTGAGATGAAATGTATACCCTACATCTTTTCCTGCAATAACATTGTGGAACTTCATAGCACTCCGATGTATTTAATGAACGTATAATACTAGATTGTCAGGTGGTCGTATCACTCATCTTCTTTGTCGGATGATGTATTTAATACCGTGAGATGGGGAGAGTTCTTCGAGAGAGGGTGTGCCGCCCTAATAGAGGGTGTACCGAGGTGAGATGATTTGGTGAGATGGGGAGGTTTCGTCGAATCGTGGCGTTGAGTACGGGGGGGAGGGGGGCTGAGATGGAGAGACTTCCACAGAGGGTGTGCCGCCGTGGGCATGAGATGGGCATGCTTCTTCGACGGCATCGGAACAGTCGATTCCGGAGTGTGTCGCCGTGGGCTCGAGGTGTGCTGCCAGTCGGCCGCCTGAGATGTGGAGCCTGCCAGTCACCCGCCTGAGATGGGGAGCCTGCCGTTCACGTGGTGAAAGCCGTCGGGAGGTGGAAGAAGACCCACGGGGTATAACACCTGAGATGGGGGAGCCCGTTCACCTAAAGATTCTGGTTATTACATAAGGGGGGGGGGGGTATTTTAGGTTTTTCATAAAATTTAACGATCTTCATCAAATATCTTTAACGGAAGTGAACCAGGGGTATAACCGCAATCATTAATAATATTTAGAGGATATTTTTGATAATATTATCAAATGAGGGGTATATTTGGCATAACCCATATTTATAAGGGTATTTATGTAAAAATCCCTTATAATAATTAAGGATGCAGTAATTATACAACATTTAGTTACGTACAAAATTGGGATTTTTGCATATATATCCTCATAAAGTTTGATTTTGTCAAATATACCTCTCATCTGAGAAAATAATCATGAATATCTTTAAAATGTGAGTAATGTCACGATTATGCTCTCGTCGTAACTCCCGTGTGTTTAACCCGAGTTAAGTGTGAGTTAAAGAGTAAGATTTTTGTATATATATCCCTGTAAAATTTGATTTTGTCAAATATATCCTATATCTAACGACCGTAGATGACATATTTCACGGAATACTCTCCTCCCGTCGACGACATTAAACTAAAAGGTATAATCGTAACATTTCTATCTAAATGAAGGATATTCATGATAATATGTTCAGACGAGAGGTATATTTGACATAACTAAAATTTATCGAGGTATATATGTAAAAATCTCTATAAAATTTGAGATGATGTCAAAAACATTGACAAAGACTCTTAAAATTGCTTGATATGTAACAATTTTGACAAATTTACGGAGTTGTTGGAACTGGAGGTGGTTAGAATCGCTCAAAATGTTGTCCTTGTTAAAGGAAGGGCTAATGGAGGGAGGAGAAGTGGAGGAAGAGAAGCATGGAGACTAGTGAGTTATTAGATAGTGGTTCTTCAAGAGTGTGGCCAATGCAACTTTTAATTGGCAGTATTTTTTTTCGTTTTCATCAAATTATAATTTAGTCATTTTTAAGAATTAGTCGTCCAATGCAACTTGTAATTGGAAGTTTTTTTTGAGATTTTTCATCGATTACAATTTAATAATTTTTCAGAAAAAAATACTAGTTCTTAAAAGCCATTTCTATAACATTTTAGCTTCAAACAAAAAAATTTGGACTTGGAACCTATCATGTTGAAATAGACTTAAGATACAATTTAAAATCATCAAAATTACTCTTACAAAATATTTTTATGTTCAAATTGAAAGATAAAAATTAACCTCTATTTTACAAATTGAGGTGGCCTAGATGAATGTTCTCACACCAAACTAATATCCGAGATCTTAAGGCCCATTTTACTTTTCGGTTGGAAATACCGTGTTCGACCCTGCTCGACCCCGAGTAAGATGAATGTGTGTGAGAGGAGAGTGTGAACCCCCCCCCCCACATTCCTCTTTCATCGGGTGAGAAATTCGTAGGCGTTATTCGAATAACAAACTGCCCTTAAAAGACAGATGGATCATAAAGGATGGCTAAGAACTCATGCTGAATTGTTGATTGGTCAACAAAAGATTGGAAAGCAACAAGTAAGCTAGCTTTAGCTCAGACACTTGTTTATTCTAATAATTAATCTTTCTTGCCAGTTGATCTCCCTTTGTATTGAGTTTTTCTTGTAGAGGGGGAGGCAGAGTCCAGAGTAAGATAAGAGAGTGAAAGAAAGAACATGAGTGTAGAGAGAGAGGGAGAGAGTGAAGGAAAGAATGAGTCTAGAGAGAGAGAGAGGGGGGGGGACAAGAATCGAGAGAGAGAGAGAGAGAGACAATAGTCTAGAGAGAGAGCATGGAATGAGGAAGAAATATGGACAGCCGCCCTCAAGTCATCCCCTGCACCCGCGTCTCTTCCTTCCACTTTCCTTCCTTAAAACCTTCCCCCCGCCATCACCACCAAGCAAAGACTTGTGCCTCTCTCTCTCTCCCCACAAACACGTTACACGTCCCCTTCTCTTCTTCCTCCTATTTACATCTGTCCACCCCATCTACTCTTCAAGCTTAACAACAGTAGCAGTCGGAGTTGCTGCCTGCCTCACCTCCCTGCACCTCGCCACATCTCTCGGGAAAGCCGTCTGCCTGCGTGAGCAGACGGCTCCACATCAGAACAAGCTGCTGGAGTGGCGGCGGCGGCAGCAGGAACAATAGGGATAACATCGGTAAGAAGAGCCCATAACCGGGGAAGAAGAGAGAGCTGTGGGTGGAAAAGGAAATGCTGCCGCTCCCGCCGGGGATCCGGTTGGGTTTGCCCCTCTTCGTGTCCGTCTTACTGTTGCTGTTCTTCGCCCTGTGTCTCCCCCCGGGGGATTGCGGCGGGCTGGGGACGAAGTTCTTGGTCCTGGAACGGGCCGTTCCCTTGCGCGCGGGAGTGGAATTGGAGGCGCTCAAGGCCAGGGACCAGGCCCGCCACGGCCGCCTGCTCGCCGGGGTCGTCGATTTCCCCGTCGCGGGCTCATACAACCCCTACAGCGCCGGGTGAGGGCCGCAGCAACTGCTTCTCCTTAACCTGTCGTAATTTATTTCCTGATCCTTTTTCATGTTCCTTGTTGTTTTGCCCATTTGGGCTGGGGGGATTTCTTTCCTAGAATCTTATTCCCAGCAAAAGTTTGTTTTTTGGGGCAATTGTTCTTGGTGGATGCTGGGTGGGGAAGAAATACCCTTTATGTCTTGTTGGCAGGGCTTTCTGATTCTTAATGGCTTGTGGTGTCTTCTTTCTTGTTCCAGTGTTACGATATCCTGTTCCATTGTTTCATCTCCCCCTGGATAAATTTTGGTTGAGTTTGTTGTTATCCTTTTCCTCACAGGCTTTACTTTACGCGTGTGAGATTGGGTAACCCTCCAAAAGAATTCTACGTGCAGATCGACACTGGCAGTGACATCCTCTGGGTTACCTGTAACCCCTGCAATGGCTGTCCTCTATCTAGTGGCCTTAACGTAAGTATTTTCCTCCTACCCTCTCTGTCCCCCTCCACTCTACTTGGGAGGCTTCTAATATTGCAACGGACCACATTTACAGTGTCTGAATTCTTCTGTAATCCCTTGCCCCTCAACTCTTTGATAGATTGCATTGGAATTATTCGACCCGGGCATGTCATCGACCTCCTCCTTGATCAGTTGCGCTGATCAGAGGTGTGGTTTCGCCCTCCAGACATCAGATGCACTCTGCGTCTCCTCTGCAACGCAGAGCAATCTGTGTGGATACAGATTCCAGTATGGCGATGGCAGCGGCACATTGGGGTACTATGTCTCAGACACAATGTACTTCGATACAATTGTTGCAAATGATCAGACAGTAAACACTTCTGCTTCTGTTGTATTCGGGTAAGACTAACATGAAAGTACAAGGAACGTTGTATTATTAATTTGTTCTAAAGTACTCAAAAAAATGCTGAGATAGAAGTAATTTGTTAAAAACTATACTAGCTATATAGTTGGATGCAAAGGATGTACAGATTCTTCCCCCCCCCCCCCCCCCGAGAAAAGCCTATCCTCTTTCTGGTTTCTGGAATTCTCTTTTTCCTCTTTATCAGATGCATGATGTCCATTTGTTTAATTTCTTTTCAAACAGATGTAGCAACTCTCAATCTGGAGAGTTAACCAAGCCAGAAAGAGCAGTTGATGGGATATTTGGGTTCGGGCCGCATGAATTTTCTGTCATCTCTCAGTTGTCCTCGCTAGGTGTTGGTCCAAAAGTTTTTTCGCATTGTCTAAAAGGTTCAGACACTGGTGGAGGAATCTTGGTTATTGGGGAGATTGTGGAGCCGGGTATTGTCTATACTCCCCTTGTTCCGTCCCAGTAAGTCTCTTTCACTGAAGTGCTTGAAATTCTGACTTAATGTTGTAATAACTGTTCCCCTTTTTTTCATCTGTCCTCTAATAGTCTATTTTTTAAGAATTCACTTAATATTGATGATTTGTAATATGATGCCTTACCATTGATCTCTTTACGATGATCTCTTTTCCGATCAAATGCCTATGAGGCTATGCTACTGATTTCCTTTGCCTGTTGTACATTACTTCTTTCATTAGTTCATGGGAAAATTTCTTACAGACCAACGGTATTTCCTAAATTTCAAAAAAACCATGCTTGCTTGTCTATATTCACAGTATCATACATACCATTTTTATTGGAGAGGCATTTAAAAAATGCCAGTACCATCATCTGCTGTCACCCACGTGTAACTCTGGTGTTTATGGGGGGAGAGAGAGAGAGTGCCGGAGTGGGTCTCCCCCTTTGGTGCTGGCATCCCCACCCAGCGGGGTGGGGGTCTCCCCTCAGGTATCAGCCCAGAGAGAGAGAGAGAGAAGTCGACGGGCACCCACTCAGGCATCACCTCTCTGATTGATGACACAGGACGGACCAGTCTGGGCTGTTCGTGTTGGAGAATAAGACACGTAGGGTTGTGGCACTAGTGTCATAGTTGATCGTTCGGCACTTCATCCCACCATTTGAACGTCGTCCAGTTCACGTAAATGGTGGACTTGTTCTTTCTAACGTCGATCCCCACATTGATAGCATCTAGATCCCACTCGTTGGCATAGGTGCCAAACTCTATGACCACCACCAGGAAGTTGTCAGAGTTGAAGAGGGTGAGGTTGCTGCTACCACACAGTGCCCAGCAGGGAGCGCACAGAGAGAGAGAGAGAGAGAGAGAGAGAGAGAGAGAGAGAGAGAGAGAGAGAGAGAGAGAGAGAGAGAGAGGAGGTATTTTTGTCATATCAGTCTATTCGAGATATCTTCTTTTAGATTTGACCACTATAATGGAATATTTCCTCTAGATGCTAATGTCTGTGAATGGAAATTAATTGGTGTGGCAGTTTTGAAACTATATTAAAATAACAGTGATATGTATGATTACAGACAAGCAAGAATGTTTTTTTTTGAAATTTAAGAAATATCGATGGTTTATAAGAAATTTCCCCTTAGTTCATTGATTATGGTTCCTTTCATTTTGTTCTCAAATGTATTGTTTTATTCCTTCCAGTATGGGTTCTTTTTTTTTTTTTTTTGAAGTTTCCAGTATGGGTTCTGTTACTGCATGCTGCCTGTCAACATGGCACAGCTTCCTGTTACTGTGTGCTGCCTGCCCAACAGTGCACAGCTTTCCGTGCTGAGTGCCTTTGATGCCCAGCAATTCATGAGCTGAGGTGGGTGGGTGCTGAGGAGGATGTGGAAGGCCTAGTCGGCTGTGAAGGGAATTTTTGGGGGAAAGGAAGAAAAAAATTGAATGGGTCAGATTGTCCATCTGGGAAAGTGGAGCACTCATCCTCTTTTTTTTTTTAAACTGGCATTGGAAAGTGGATAATATCATATATTGATTGAATAAAAGGGAAGTGTACAAGTGTGAACAGAAAAGTAATTCCCACAGCTGCCCCCAAATAAATGGTCTCCATCCACACATCTTCCCTAAAAGACTTACCTACCATTTGCAAGTGAAGTCCAATAAGAACAGAAAAGCAGAAAGACAGATATTATGACCATGTATGTTACAAGGAGGCTCTCAAGGAGACAGATTACTATCCTCTCCTCCCAATGTCAATTTCCACTCACTAGCCTGTTCACAAATAAAGGATAACTCATAACAGCTGCTCTGATGTCGTGCTTTTGACGTGGACGATGCTTAGGTCCTTTCACTCCAAATAGCCGATGTTATAACGTACACATATGATATATGTTAACCACTCCATATATAACTGCCACTGGCTTTGCTAGAACTTTCCATCCAAAGTTACCATGCTTTGCTGTTTTCATATGTATTATGACAAGGTTGTTAGGACAAATATAACCCATCCAATGGGTACTGCAAGCCAAAACACTTGAATAACTTTCTCTTCCTAAAAGTGCTGAGAGTGCTGAGAGTAGATTTAATACTACAGTTTGAAGACAATCAAATTATATTAAGAGTAGATTTAATACTACAGCCTAAACACAATGAAGTTCTAAAATACCTATTTCAACTAATAACTAGGTTTAATAAAACAAACAAAGAGCATGCCATACCCATAAGTGTGCATCTGATCATTTCTATAATTTGTGCTATGAACCTTCCTTGTTCTGTTGGGCTACTGCTGTAACTTGTCATAAAGTTTTGCTCTGGTATCGATCATCATGTCTAGATTGATATTTGATGCCTTGGCTTTCACATTACTTTGTGAGGAGTTTCTCAAGGAAAAATTTTAGTTTAGCCTTTAGTTTTTTTCCTTTTTATTTCGAAGAACCTTAAAACAAGAAGCATGATTGATGTAAACAATGGCCAAACTTGAAGTAGAAGGCAATTGCTTATTGTAGTTAACTTTTTGGCTCCACCAGATTCTTGGTGTCCGGTTTGCTGGGACATGTTAATGATTGATCGATTGAGTTAAGGTGGGGACATGAATGGAAAGATGGAGACTTTCATCTGTGTAATGATGTATCCCAACTCTCATCTTCTTTTCAATATGCAATGGTCTTCATTGGGGTTGCCTACAATACATAATCACTTTTCCTTTTAGTTCATGTGATTCCAGTGCGGATTGCATAATCAACTGTGCATTCTTCATGCCACTGTTTTTAATACTGTTTCTGGAGTAAATTGTCTGCTTTAGAGGAAAAATAAAGATTAGTGCCGTCTAATTTCAAAGCCTGTGACTGCTGGGCTGTGGCTCAGATGGTACCGGGTAGGGGATTTGGGGGTCGCCACCTGGGTTTGAGCCTGGGTGGTGAGGGTATTTCTGAAAAGGCTCTGCCACAGTGGCAGAGCCCCTCCAATTTTTTTTTCAAACCCTGTGTTTCTGTTAGAGATATCGGAGGCCAGAGCTTTTCCAGCAGAACATTCATGGGCATGTGTATGCATGGTTCGCTGATGGATGTATTCGGTCTGACTTGCTTGAGGTGGATTGCTTTCAAGACCAAGGAAGGCTGAATCGGAATCGGCCGATCCGATTGGTTTTGGCTCAAAATGATCCGACCCCAAGCCCCCCGACCGTGATTCTTACTGGGGAACAGGTGGATCGAGTAGATCAGTTTGAGATCTGTCTGGATCGGCTGATCTCATGCCAGCATTGACCGTTCCAGGCAGATCCAGCAGGGCCCCGCCTATCCTCCCCATTCAACATAAAAAAAAAGTCGAAAAAGAAGAAGAAAAGATGAAGAAGAAGAATCGGGGTGATGATGATGAAGATTGAAGAAGAAGAAGAAGAAAAAGAAGAAGAGGAGAAGGGAAGAAGGGGAAGGAAAGACCTGTTCACAGTCGCAGTCGACACCTGTCGCCTCTATCTCTGCTGTAGGCTGTAGCCTGTAGCCATCACTGCCGTCGGCCACCACTTTCTCCTCCTCCTCCACTCCAATGCCATCAGCCAACAGCAGGCAGCATCCCTCCAGCTCCTTGTTCTACTCCAAGTCGCAGCTGCGGCCTGTGAACCTGCAAAAAGAAAGAAGTGCAGCCTGCAAACCTGTAAAAAGAAAGAAAAATATGCCTTGAAAGGTGGGGGAAAGGTAAAGTTGTAAAAATTGTACAGAGGCCCTTGTCAAGTAATGTAAGAATAAAAAAACCTCAAAAACATGGCCAGGTCAGGATCGCTTGGGGATCGGCTTGGATTGGCCGATCCAGCCGATCCAGATCGGTCGATCGACGATCCGAGTCTGATCCCCGAGTTTGCCTTCCTTGTTCAAGACATCCTGAGTCTCGATCACCAGACACGCTATGTTATGAGTCTACTTAACATACTTTTAATATTTAAGATTCTGAGCCTCGAGTCCTTATGAGTCCTCATGGGACCATGAGTCAATATATGAGTGGGTCTGAATCAGACCAATACATATTGGGGTTTCAAGATATTCAGAGTGTCTGATACCAACATGGTAAACTCTGAATGCATGCCATGGCATGTGTTGTATTTTTTTCGATCAACTAAGTCATTATTTTTGTTTCATTTCAATACTTCTCTGCTGTATTATGACCTTCTCTTTCAAAATTTCAGGCCTCATTACAATTTGAATTTGCAAAGTATTGCTGTCAATGGTCAAATATTGCCTATTGATTCGTCTGTATTTGCAACATCAAGTACCCAAGGAACAATTGTGGATTCAGGAACAACATTGGTGTATTTGGCAGAACAAGCATATGATCCTTTTGTTAATGCTGTTAGTATTTTTCTCTGCTTTTTTATTTTCTGGTTTTCAGTGGTAATCTATGTACTTAAACTTGGAATTTGACGGAGGCATTTTGGTTAGAGATTAAAAGCATGACCTGTAAAAGAGCACCCTTTAACCTTTGTTTTGTATGCATCAATGAACATGTTTTATGAAATAAATGTGGCAGTCGTTTCTTATGAATGCATCCACTTTATTTCATCATGATTGAATATTCGAGTGCATTTTCAAGGATTTCGCTATTAGGTTGTTCCTGATCATCCTGCACTATGGTTTTCAGATAGTTGCTTCGGTTTCGCCATCAGTGCAGCCCTCTGTCAGGAACGGGAAACTGTGTTTTTCTGCACCTGGCAGGTCTTTTCCTACCTAATTGCCTTTTTTTTGAGAAGTGGATAATGGCACATTTGTATTAGATATAAGAAGAAAAAGGGATATGCAAGTATAATCAGTCAGCTCCCAAAAATCCCTATACAAAAACTCCACACCGAGACGGTATGGCTCTTGCTATCCCCCCATTGAAAGGAACAGAGAGGTGTTATGAGACTTCACTTCACATTGATGCTTAGCCCACTCACACACACTCTCACAAACAAAAGAGACCAACCTATCCTCCACTTTTTCCCCACAATGCTGCTTCACCTAATTGCCTAAGTTGTCATTGGCTTTATCAACTCATTGTCAATTAAGTTGTTTCATAAGATTATCTTCTGTGTAGTACTTTAACTTTCTGTTTTGTTTGGGTTCTTATCCAGTGTGGAAGATATTTTTCCTTCCGTTACACTAAATTTTGAAGACAACGCAGCGATGGTGTTAAAACCTCAAGACTACCTTGTGCAGCTGGGATCCGTTGTGAGCTGTTCCAAGTTTATTTCTTTTACTTATATATATGTATATAATATTAAGTCCCATTATCGTTACATTATTTAATTTCCTTTTGCTTATAGGGTGAAACTAATGATCATTTATTTGAAACCCCTTGAAAGATGCTAATTCCTTATTTTCATCTCTGCAGCAGAATTCTATAATGTGGTGTATGGGCTGGCAAAAGAGCCAGGGTCAAGGGGTAACAATTTTGGGAGGTATGCTATCCAGAATATTTTTGTCATGCTCAAGGAGTAACAAATATGGTGTCTTGGCCGATTGTAACTTTTCTACATAATTAAAATAAGCTACAGGAAGTATTCCAATCGGAGACCTAGATATGTAAAGAATTCAATTTAATCGATTTCATCAAGATGTAGTTCTAGTATGAGTTGAAGTTAGAGTTGTTCTTCAATAAATATATATTCTGTTAGTCAAGTGCTTCAGCTATTCAGATCTAGTTTTAGGCATAGGCTAAAGATGCTTTTCTTTCTGTATGGTGTTGGTTCATTGTCTTCTCAATTCTGATCCACCCACTCTCTCATAACTTAAAGTAACTCTGGTCCCATATTGATGCAGATAAAACTGGTTCACCATTTTGCGTCTGGCTTGGTATTCCAATTATTTGAATATGTTCATTATTTGAAACAGTAGAAGTTGCAAACATCTGTAAAGAGGGTCAGCAAGTACTACGGAGCAGGGTTTCATCACCGATTTCCCATCTAATGAGTTCTACCGTATTTCCACATTTATGCCTGTGAGACCACATCCTACATAAGTGAAGCTCAAGGATATAAGTCAGTGGCCACTTGCCGAGAAGCCCTGACACTTGTTGAGCAGACTTGAGTCCTTTATGGTTAACTGATACTGATCTGAAGAATGTTTGCGTGAAGCTTCTATATGAAGCTCAACTAAAAACCCTTTGGTTGGGGGAGGGGGTTGGCATCAATGTGCCACGTTAATGGGCAGCACCTTAAACTCTTTTCACTAAGTTGTATGGTTCCAGCTAGTGCTGTCACATACCTGGACTGTGCCTCTGCTGACTTATCAAGTGCCGGACTAGGCCTGGAGTGAGGTTGGTCTAGCCCATAGTTGCAGGTCCAGCCTGAAAATGTAGGGTGGAGACGTCTCTTAAAGTTGCTGGCTTATGCCGGTGGAAGAATGAGGAGGAGGAAGGAACAAAGAGTGCAGTGTATGCTGGCGTGGTCAGTGGCGGCAGCCGCAGGCTGCGCAGCTGAGCATGATGGTGGTGGTGTGTGCACAGCCCATGATAATAGGACTCCGGTCCACTGGCCTCAGATACATGAATAATTTCCCCAACATCCATTAATTTTGCAATTGTGGCTCATGCCACCGTCTAAAAAAACATCCATTAATTTTGCAAGCATTGATTGAAATCTCAAAAGATATAGGGATGAGGTTTCTGAAGCTCTGTTCTGTTAGAATGAGTGCACTTGGAGTGCGGCAATAGAATAATGAATGCTTAGGAGGAAATAGGATTGTGTAAAGGTTGGAAGCTGAAGAACTGAGCCACATCGCAGTGACTTGGAAATGATTGGATGTGTTCAGTTCTTACGAGAGTCTGCTATCGATAGTGTTTCTATTGTAGCAAGTGTATTATACTCACATGGATTAGTAAAGATTGGAATAAAATCTGGGTCGATCTTTGCTGGTCACCAAGTCACAGAGATATGGCAGGCCATTTTAGATGAATGGGAAATGTTCACGTAATCATTATGCTACAACTAATTCATTAAATTCCACCTGTCACAGAGAGCCCAGGTTTATCTTTCTGTCTATTCTCTAAACCCTGGTGTTGGTTACTTTTGCATGAGTATACTTCTCATCTACACCTATGTATGTATGGATACATATATATGTAACAAATGTCCATGCTCTCACCCACCATTAGTGTGGTAGGTTAAATCCTCCAGACTATGCCTGTGGTAAGTTATAATTTCTATAGATCATGCAAGTAGGTGATTGGGATGTTTCATGGAATACACGGAGAACTTCTCATTGGAAAATTCTTCTTTGCAGATCTTGTTCTAAAAGATAAGATCTTTGTTTACGACCTTGCCAGACAGCGCATTGGTTGGGCCAACTACGACTGTATGTTTACCCACCACTTGGCTCTTCTTCCCCCTTTTCTTTCCTGACGAAGATGAAACCTTAAGTTTCCTTTTATATTATTCTGTAGGTTCTCTTCCTGTGAATGTGAGCACCTATTCTGGTAAGAATGACGTTGTCGATGCAGGGCAGCTGAGCATGAGTGGCTCACCCCATTATGCAATCTACAGTGGGATGACCACGGGCTTTCTGAATGTTCTTGTGCATACCCTTGTATTTTTCTTTTTCTTCTCGTGACACGACGAGATAACTGTTTTACCATTCTTTTCTGGTGTAGCAAAAATTGAAGAAAGAAAGGGGAAAAAATCTTACCAAATTTATTTCATGTTCATACGTGGATTCTTTTCTGATGTAAATCTTTCTTGTGCCATGTTATGTATTATTCAGACATAGATACATGTATAGATGGATGGGTGGATGGATAGATGCCCCATCTGAGCAAAGGGCAAGACATTGAACTGCTGCTGGTAGAAATGTCGAAGCATCACATGGTATTAGGAATGAACCAAGCTATACTCCGGCTAGCGTTGAGGATTCGGAAAATTTTCCTGCAATATCACACCATGGTCCCAGGTGAACTTCATCTCTATTCATTCTCACAAATCTATTTCGAGTAACTGCATCTTCGAAGCTTAAAGTTGAGCTTGAAAGCATGACAAAGGCAGTAGCGGACCCGGTGCACCCCAGGCGTTGGGGATGGTCATTGCCATGTTCATTTCTTGACGTGAGTGTCATGCTACATCATTGCCCTCCATCACCACCATAGGATCATTGGCGTGGGGGAATGAGTGGGTGGTGTCTCCCCCTTGCTGCACACCTGGGTAAGTACAGCTCCTCGACCTACCACTGTTTCAATTGAGATCAACCCACCTGATGGGACGGAAGACATCCAAGTGGATGCTCTCCATCCCATCTGTCGGATGGATCACGTGAATTTTTTTTTAAATTATAGGTTTTTCAAATAATAGTGATTCATTTGAATCACATGGGATCTAATAGATGAGATGGAAGATGTCCACTCGGACTTGCATCAGATAAGTAAATCTCGCATCAACTCAAGATGGGCATAGACGGCACACAGCCCTTCTCTCCATATGGGCGTTTGTTGCTTGTGAACTTCTGGCTTACCTTTGTTCTTCCCCTCGACTGCTCTTTGCTCTTTCCTGGTTGCCTACTATTTTCCTACTTGTTGGCTTTCTTCTTTGCCGTTGTGTGCTCCTTCCTCTTGCCTGTGTTGCAGCACCCACTACTAGTTCACAAATTTGCAGCTCGATGGATGCCATCTTCTTTGTTGGGTCATCGATCGTCCGCTTAAGCTGGGGTATTGCTTGATAATGTGAATTTGCATTATCTTCCTTCACACACTCGTCAACATCTTCAAAGTCCTTCCTTCCCTTAGAGCCTCAAGGCCTGCTGTTGCTGTCTTTTTTTTTTTTTTGTCGGGTCACTCACTGGGACCCGGAAAACTCAGAGTCTTACACTCTCTCAAGTAATAAGCGAGTCACTTATTTTTAGAGTTGACCCTAGCCTGACTACATGCCCGTACCATCCGATCAGATAACTGAAAAAAAAATAAAAAGAAGAAGATCAGAGACACCCCTGTTTACTCAAAATAATGGGCCGACCAGTTTGAGCTCATTTAAGATGCACAATCTTCTTCATTTTTTTTTTCAAAATTTTTTTCCAGCCGTTCCGACGAAGGATCGGATGGAATGGACTTATGGGTGGGATTGTGGTCGACTTAAAAAAATATTTTTTTTAGAAAAAAAAAATCTGGGGCTGCACTGCACATTTAGGTGTGCAATACTGGCTGCGCATTTAGGTGTGCAACTGGCACACATACCAATGTGTGCTTCAGTCCACACAGACTGACGAGACTTATTACAGTGAGCCCAAAACCACGGTGGACTCATCGCGTGCCGAACCTGCACCACATGGTCCGCACCCTTTGTCCCGCATCTCTACTAGGGATGTCAATGGATCGGGTTCGGCTCGGTTAGTTCAATATCATATCTTATCCGTGAAAATTTTACTAATACTATACCCGGATAGTATCCTATTATTTTCGCGGGTATGGATACGGATATATCCGTCACGGGTATGGATATATCTGCGGATATCCGTATCCGTCCATAAATCATGAGTCCACATTCACATCCAAAGAAATGTGAGATATATGAGAATTAGAAAAAAATAAATCCGGTCAATTCTTTCATTTCTAAAGTAATTTTTATGTTTTATAAAAACGTCCTTATAATTTTAGCACGAAGTTTAAACTCACAAACTCAACAAGACGGGCAATGGATTGGGTTCATATTAAAATCATAGGTCTAACATGCACAATGAGTTATTAAGAGCGGGTTCGGATCGGGTACGGATTTGAGTCCAATAAATTCATACTCTATCCGAATATGAAATGGGTATTTTAAACGTACCCGAACCCGAATCCATATCCGTTTATTCGGATATTACTCGACTCATCATGGGTCGGATAATGCGGGTAGTTAGATTTGCGGGTATTTTTGACATCCCTAATCTCTAGGCTTGATTGATCCATGGGCCGCATAATCGACCTACTTGGAAAATGGTCTGGGCCCAAGTCACCCTGTTGCCCGGCCCAAAACTAGACTCAGTGGGTTATGTACTATATGTCACATCATCACTATTGATAAGCTTTTCGGGGAGCCTCTACAATGGCGTCCACCATGTGGTGAAGCTATGGTCCGAATGGGATTGCATTGTAGAAGTAGATCCGGTGGTGGGCGTACCCAGGTTTGAATTCCCTTTATTAGTTTGCTCATTTCACATTGCCCATTTTTATGATCAAGGGGGTAATATTTAGTGCATATCATGACCTAATTATACATCTCGGGTGTGCACCAAGCAAACTTTAACTCTTTTTTAAATTTTTTTTTGTGACGTGGGGTCTAAGTAACTCTAACTTACACTGCAAGACACACTCTCATCTGACGGTCTAAAAAAATCTAAAATAAAAAGGGTTGATTCAAGATAAATTGGACCCAACACTAATCATTGAATCTGATTTTTTTTAAAAGATTTTTTTGAGTCGTCACGTGGGGGTGTGTCTTATACCGTAAGTTAGAGTTAGGGTGACTTGAACCACGCGTTACACAAAAATTTGAAAAAAATAAATTTACTTGATGCATATCCCGAGTGAAAAATAACCTGAATGTGCACTGAGCATTACTCTCTGATCAAACACGACTACCCTCGTACCCATCGAAAGAGACATCCGTGGGCTTGGAATCCACCGCCCCCACCTCCATGATCACATGTATATATATGGAAGAGCTTTAGACACCTAGCTAGCTAATTCGATGTCATATAAATGGCACTCACAACATTGCTTTGGATGATGTTTTTACACCAAATTATAAGCGAGTACAATTGCCATATCAACATATTTATTATTGTATGAAAATCAATTTGCCTCTCATATCCATCCGTATATAATCTCAACTGCCGGAAATAATTAAGACATTGTATGATCCTTAAATTTGATAGCCAACACGTCGGTAGTACGCAAATCTCTCCTCTAAGGCCCTCTTTGATATCCGAATTGTCGGCGGATATCACATCCGATGAGAGAGAGAATTGGCTGAGGCCACACTCTTTCCTCACACACAAACATCTTATTCTATCCCGAGCGACGTGTTGGGAGGGTCGAACGAGATATTCTCAACTGAAAAATAAAGAGGCCCTAAGGCCGTCTTTGACGTCGGAGTGGTCGGCCGGTTAGCCGACATGGGCTAACCGGTGGACCCCGCCTCCCTCTCACAGAAATGGGCTAACTAAGGTCGAGTATCTCAATCGACCTTTTGAGGTCGATTAAGACACCCCCTTACCCAGTTATCAAATCTCCCCTAAAAGAGTAGTTCGGGGATCAGATTTTTCTTCCTCTTAAGTGGAAGAGAAACTTATCATTTTGGGTTCGTAGGGCTTCTATAACTCTGCATGTACTTTTCTACAAAGCGTGGGTTCTACGGAGCTATCTCATGACCATACCTTTGTTTCCAAATTCAGGCCTCTAAGATCATCCTGTGATGATCCATGCATGCGTCTGTGGCACGGTGGACGTCGCTCTCCGCCTTAAGTGGGAAGACCCTCTACATCTGACTCAGGCGGAACCTATATATATATTTACCCACCCCACGGTTCATTTGGCCATTACTACCGACCTTTAGGTGCTCCCCCTCCTCGTTGCCTGCCTAGTCAATTATGTTAGTTTCTGAAGGTTAATTTGATAATGGAATAAGGTGAGTTAAGATGAGTTATTCGCGAGTGAGTGAGTTATTCAAATTTGGGAGCAAGAATATATCACTCGAGATCGAATAGGGTTAAGTCTCTTGACCCAGGTAAACTCATTCCACCTCTCTCACATGAACTCGACCCTAAGTAAGATATATACTAAACTAAAATTATGAAAACCCAAGAATAACCCACCCCGAACTCACATGGCTTAACTTATTCTAACCTATTATCAAAGTGGCCGAGCTCGATATTATCACAATGACAAAGAGTATATTAAAAAAAACTAAACTTTGAACTCTTTTAGAAGGCATATGTTTTAGTCCATAGAATTTTTGCCATTGATATATAACTTGTCTTTTGTCCTGTCTATCTAGTCCAGTGTTATCAGAATCGGGCTGGATTGGTCGGTCGGACCGATCCAGGACTGATCTAATTAACACCGATCCGATCTAATGTTAAAGAATCGGATGAACCGGACGAACCGCACCGGATGAATCGGACGAACCGCAGTTCGACTGGTGAATCAGTCCGACCCGATTCACCCTTTAAAATAAAAAAATAAACATACAAATATTTAGATATTCAAAATAATATTTATCTGAATAAAATTATCATATTATTATTGATTTGTTGTTATTTATCGTTTTATTTTGGATATATTTGAAATTTAAATATTTAAAAAATGTAGATGTCATATGTGAAGAGTGAAGATCAATGAAATATTATAAAATTTTAAGGTCAATTTATTTAACTATGTTATTATTATTTTTTTACTTGTATAGTTACGTAATCATGACTAATAATTTTATATTTATTTATTTATTTTAATCATTATATCTTATATCTTAATATCTTAGATAATAGAATCGAGTCAGACTATGTATCAATATTAAGATGTCATTATGATTTAAATCGATTCGATTAAACTATCCAAAATGAGAGAGCAGAGAGGATCTGGGTCTCAAAATCCAACACCAAAACCTCCGCAGAGAAGCCCCAAGGGGCAAAGGTAGTGTTCCTCGTTCGCAGAAGCGCCAACCATGCACGACAAGAATCCAATCCAGCTAAAAGCACAATTAACAATCCAACCGAAAGGTCCGCAAGTTTGGCTCTTTCTGATTGGCCGGGATGCATGCCCTGCGTGGCAAGCTAGGTCTGGGCTCACCTTGAAGTTTCTAGCATGCGCTAGCAGTCATCAGCATGATGGGAGCAAATTGTCATTAATGTACATCGATCTGTGCGTGCGTGTGTGTGTGTGCAGCGAGGACAGCGACCCACCCATAAGGGGTGAAGTGTATGCGTGTCTTGTGTGGAAATATCAAGAGACCCATGATATGGATACACCCGTTCACTTTGTGTCTGTGTGTGGCCAAAGTGATCCATGGATGAACTCCGTCTCTCTCTGTGTGTATACGAGAGAGAGAGAGAGGTTTACACGTTGGAATATGTGTTTAAAGTTTTAAAATTTTTATCTCTCTTTACGTTGAATAGTCTCACGTTAGAAAATAGAAAAAAATTTCATTTAATTTTAATTGAGACGGTGTCTTTGTCATGTATTCTTTTGAGCCCTATTTGTTTCTTAGGCGAGATACGGGTTCAGGGTCGAATAAGATTATTGTGTGTGAGGGAGAGTATGGGCCTCCCGCTACTTTCTCTCTCATCGGACGCGTCATCAGTCCGACAGTTCGATTATCAAACCGGGCCTTGAGGAAACTATGACAGTTGACCCATTCGAGCTAGTTGGCGTGTGTGCGTGTGATTCTCAAAGGATTGTTTTATTTTATTTTGACCGTTTGATCAAGCGTCTCTTAAATTCTTTTCGCGTCTCTTCAGATTCTCTTCTTTGGGCGGATGAGTGTGACTCGGTCAAAGGTCATTTCTCAAGAGGATATTTGAAGGGTGATTTTTCCTGTGAGAGGTACGGTTTTCAATTCTCTCTAACCTGAAATCTATCTCTCTCGAACTCCTCTCTCCTATCGTCTTCTTCCTCTTGCAAGAGTCGTCTGTCACTGTGGTGTTCGGCTCCAACAACGCGAGTTGGAGTGCACCTTCACGTCGTCATCGATTTTGAGTCGTCGTATTTTAGGAGAAATTACGTCGCAAAGTCTATCTACACTGGAGTAACATGGGCGAAACGACTCTAAAAAAAATGACAACGCGTTTTGACCCGTGTTTACTCATGTTCATCTTGATTTCTTTTGATCTTAGTACTTAGATCTAGTGAAAAATCATTATCCGTGAATATTATTTTCTATCGTTACAGCGGGGAAACGACGTAAAGTTGCAGGCATTGACCTCGACGGGCACTCCAGACCGTCTCCTCACACACACCTCCCCACAGTTGCTTCTCTACTTGCTTTCCTCCCGTAGACTTCATGGAGTCGAGTTACTGTCAACGGAGGAGACCCCAGAAACCCTGTGAATTATCTCTTCCTTCCAGAATCACCCACACCAGATGGCATCTGTACTGGACTCGCACTCTGAAGAAATATATTCATAAAACTGCGGCAGATGCCCCACGCACGCCTCCACATGATCGCCATGAAACAGAAACAGAGATCATTTTGTATGCTTCCTGCTCTTGCGTGTCTGCAAGACACTTTTGCGGACAGTAGGGATATCCTTTTGTTTGGTTCATACGTATGGATAACAGTAATTTAATGGGGAGAGACGACGTACCCAGGTCAACGGGGTTATCATTTCGGCACCCTTTCGGTCGACATCAGGCTATGAGCTTCCAGTCAAAAGAGGGGAGAATCAGAGGGATGGAAGTGGAAGACAAGCCGGGCATGCTCGTTTTGTTTGACCAGCCGTGTTCACATGATGCGGAAAAGGTCACGAACTGATCAAGAAGTCGTTTGCGGTTAGCAATGAAATTAGGAAGCAACGACTTCCTCCGACGAGCAACGAGGGAGGGGAGAACATGTGGGTCTACGCACGTCATGGAGGTCACGCGTTCTCACAGGGTATGGGGGGTTAATGCATTCTTAAATCATGAAGTTAAAAGTAAGGAGCTCTGCGCATGAATTATTGTTAAAATAAAAATTATAGATTTATCATTCTCATATTTATATTTACACACGAATGATTAATATAGAGATTTAAAAATAAGCTCAAAAGATCTCATATTGACAATTATAAAGATGGACATGTGTTTATAAGCAAGAAGCGTGTTTAGAAAGGACGTAGGGGAGGGGTTTTGAACTTTCCAATCATTAGAATCTCTCCTTTCTCAAAAGCTTTTCCAAATGTCTCAATGTCCCATCAACTTTTCTTTACGATAGATTTTGAGATTTAGAGAGAGATAGGGAGAAAGAGAATAGAATTGAAAAATCTCCAAAAACTACCTAAAAGGTGATTCTTCTCTCTCTAAGGGATTTTGAAAAAATCTTTCCACCCTACATCCGTTCCAAACGCGTCCGATTCCTTCTCCTTTGAAGTCCCTTTTATCAGTAAGAAAGGATAAAATCCTAATTAACTTTGGACGTACCGGGGACCATACTTCAAAGGAGACATTCCAAATTTGTATGTCTTCGTTGGCGCCATATATGAAAACTTCGGCCCAATAATTACAAAGCCCACCTTTGATGATGGGCTAATGTAGAGGAGCCCACCTTTACTGAGAGACTAATGTAGAGACTTAAAAAGGGGGCTCAAAAGACACCCCAAATTTATAAGTCTTTGTTAGCCCCGTACGTGAAAACCCAACTTTACAATCTTTCATATTATATATATATATATATATATTTGAAATCTTAAAATTTATATTTTCAATAAAATATTCTATTAATTTGGACGATATTAAAACATGAGAGATATATGTGAATAATATTCTTTATTAAAAGATATATATGATAATATCAAAGATATGGAGATATAAAATAAAAGACTCGAGATTCTATACGTGTCGTATAGACACCTCTCTCTCTCTTTGCGTGCATGTGATTAATGTGTACGCCTGCTCCGTTTGTTTCTGTGGGCCCACGGGTGACACCCTCGTGCGTTCGCCGCACGGTGCGCACTCTTCACGAGATCTCATGCGCTGTTTTACTTGGATTTATACGTGGCCGTTGAGGGACGAATACATGGCTGTACATATTTGTACGCACACCCCTTGTATGTGTGTATTTGCGAACGCATACTTTCACCGCGCATGTCTACATCTCTTACCAGGCCTTCGGCCATTATGTCAAATAATTTTATTAAATTCGATATTGTTAATAATAGTATGAAATTGACTATATTATATTATTTTTAATAATTTAATTTATATATTAGAAGAATATATATATATATATATATATGTAGACGTATAAATTTGATTGAGTGCATCTTTTGAGGTATTGTCTCCTTAGATGGCTCTTGAGTTTGGTCCTTTTTGCTGGTAAAAATACCTTCATTTGGAGAAGTCGCAACGTATCTACTTATAAGCACCAACTCTTCTTTTAAAGGCAGCTTTGACATTGGGTGAGTCGAGCGGATAGCTTAATTGAGGAGAGAGAAGCTCCCGGTGCGCCTCACCTCCCCCCTGGCACATCCTCCGCTAACCATGCTCGGTTAGCAAAGGGGCCTTATAGTATCCGCAATGAAATCTGAGTCTATTTTTCAAGTCATTACACTCTAATCTCTCCTCCTTGGAAACGAGGGCTTGTGTTTATTGGGCTCGAATTTTTCACGAGCGACGTTATTTTATAAATATATAATTTTTGATATCTCTTTTAAGATATTATCTCTCATTGCATCTTTAGACAGCTCTCAAATTTTATCTTGTTTGTAAAAAGACTCGCATTAGAGAAGTTACGAGGAATTTACTTATGATCACTTGTAATGGTGTCTCCTCACATCTGCTCTGCACGGTAATATCTATCCGTATTAGGGTTGTAAATGTATCGGGTTTAATTTGAATAAATTGATATCATATGTTTTTCAGAAATTTTTTACAAATATCATTCTCATGATAATATCTTATTATTTTTACGAGTATCTATGAGTATAGATACGTGTACATCCGTCACAGGCGTAGATATATTTACGGATATAATCCGTATTCGTATAAAAAATATGACTCCGCATTCACACGTGTGAGGGAAGTTGAAATTCGTGGAAAGTAAGAAGTCGACTGATTATTTTCTTCTCAAAATAATTATTATGTTTTACAAAAGTGTTCTTACAATTTTATTGGGTGACTCGGTCCGAGTCGACGTCCCGAGTCAATTCTAATCGGGCCGAATCAATTAAGCCGGGTCAACTCGTATCATATTAGGATGGAATTGACTACGGTACGAGGGGTTGGGGATATTTTTATCATTTAATTAGTGACACTTTTAAAATTTTAGTTAACGAAGATAGTAGACATGATATTTGACTATTATGATAATAATTTTGATATTTTTCGTGTACGGAAGGTATATATAAATTAATTAACCCTTTATATTTTGCAAACGACCTCTTGATTTCATGGGGCATCTTATATTCACATCACTGTGCTAAGTTTCCGATACGTGATGACGTCCATATCCCCTTGAACATACAAACTTACTCTATCGATGTCCTTATGTGGACGAACCCCCGGGAAGTTGGAGGCATTGACCCTAACTAGTCAGTAGGCATTATAGTCTCACACATCTCTCTCTCTCTCTCCATGTTTAATTAATTAGGCGTCCTAATCACGTACTTAATTTGCTCTATGATTTTTCCAGGGCACTTATTGGTCCCAAGATTAAGGATGTAATCCACTAATTAATTAATTAAAACGTTACCATTTTTAGTCTTTTTAAAATCCTTAAAATTAATGAAGGCCTTTTAATTTGAGGTATGTATGATTTTGTCGCTTACTTCAAATAGCTTTAATTTAGCTCCGTACAATAGCATCGGCAAATTCAAATAAACGATCGCAACTATATGTATATGATTAGACATGGTCAAAAACAAGAATATTAACACATGAAAATTAATAGGACCGGCCCCTCCGTTAATGTTAATTCCTTTAGTCGAGAAGACAAAAACAAAAGAGAAAATGAGAGAAAGTGACATCCAGAAGGCTGATGAAACTTGAGTATAAGCAAAGGTGGATGATTGCACAGGCTCTTTTAGTAGGAGGAGACTTCCATGCATGCGGGTCACTTCTCTCCTAAGTATGATCAGGCTCCCCAGTCAAAGGAGGGGGTTGAAAGAAACAAGAGGACAAGTTGAGCATGGTGCTCTTCTTTAGTCAAAAACAAGGGAAAAAAAAGGTCAAGATAGTTTTTTTTTGGATCATGGTCGAGTGGACTGGGACCTATAGAACAACGGTGAGGAGAGTAGAAGGTCGGGGGATTGATACCGGCGACTTGCAATAGGTCTTTCAAGTATGGTTTGTTGACTCGGTCTGAGTCGGGACGACTCGATCTGAGTCGAGACGACTCGGGTAGATCTACTCGGATCCAAAAAAATATGAGACATGATCCGGTCGACATAGATTGAGTCACTCCTCCCTCCCTCTCTATCATTCTCTGAGACCTAGCTTTCTAGGCGTGCTCCGACGATGATTCGACGGTGGCGACAAGGATCCGATGGTGGTAGACTAGATCCGACGGTGGCGACAATGATCCGGCCAAAAGAGACGTTGCCACCCGTCGTGGGGGACTACAGGGCCGGGATGGGGCGCGGACGCTGAGATGGGAGAAGAAACTACTGTCAACTTGGGAGGGCTCCAGGATGGTGAATGAATGATCTACTAAGTGGGGTGAGAGACGACTAAGTTGGCCCAAGTCTCATGTGACCCGAGCATACCATATCGGATCAGAGCGATCCTTATTTGATATGGATCATTGAGTTAATGAACCTTACTCTCAACACCTCGGGGAGATACATGCATGCATACGACCCACACGTGCGGAAGAAATTACGGGCGTTTAGCATGACCTCCCCCATGACGAGGGGTGTGTGCGGTGTGTAACACTGCGGCACGCTGCAGGCACCCCCAGCAGAGTTGATTCCAATGGCTAAGGTGGCAATGATCGATTTAAAATATTACCTTTTCCCTTCTAGATCTCTTGGCCATCATTATATATATCCTCATTAACTTCTCCCATGATTGGTCTTGCTTTAGTAGAGTGTCTCTCGACTCTCTGGAAGTGACATGCATGTGTGTGTTATCCTCCCATAACTGTTGTCTAATTAAACACAACCCAAACTGCTCTCTCTCTTTCTCTCTCTCTCCTTTAACTTGAGGGTAGATTGAGGGCTTATTTGATTGAGATTATTAGGAAATTTTAATGATTAGAATTTTTGCATAATCTCATCTCAACTAAATGACCTAAAGGTATCTCGATTTTTACGTTAGATACATTTTTAAAATAGAGAGAGAAAGACACAAAAAGAGGGGTGTTAAATAATCTATAAAAATTATTATCATGAAATTTTGAGATAGATTTTAAGGACCAAAATATCTGACATCCTGACATTTATCTTATGCATAGATTTTTCAAAAAAAATTCATCCGAACAGTCTCAACCAAAAGGACCCCAATGTTACTTTCTCCCCTTCTTTTGTCCAAGGATGGTTAGGGTTAAGGTAGCACACTAATGACGTGTCTAGAGGCTAAGATCACCCAATTAAAGGTCGTTCTCCACACCCATTGCCCGGAGATCGTTCTCCAACACAGGAATCTCTGTCGTAGATATGCGTTCTGCTTGTTATCGCAAGGCCTTCCCTATATGTCAAATGGGAGAGACATCGATCGGGTAGAGCCAACTATATATCTCACTGCTCACTCGCCAGTGTGGGGGGAGGATCCATGCATGCCCTCACAACAGCCTGTCGAATCACTGAAAAATCTCCTTCAACATAGCCCGCTGGCGCGCAGAGCCAGATGATCATAATTTATAACCAGTTGTTTGTACGTGAACCCTTCAGACATAAGACGGAAAGGGGGTTAAAAAAAGGATTTGGTCACGCGACAGAGACCCACCAGCTGGCAAACATATCTTAAATTAATGACGTATATATATATATCCGTGAAGGCCTCCACAACAATTGTTAATTGCCAGCACGATTCGTATATAAAAAAAGATCGATGCACACTAGCTAGTGATTCACAACGTGAGCTGTCTTGTTTCCATTCTTTTGTTATTGGATGTCGAGGATACATAACGTGAGATGGGTATCTAATTGACAAACTTAATTTGGAAGGGGTGTGGATGTCAAGGAATATATATATATATATATATATATATATATATATATATATATATATATATATAAAATTGGAAAGGGCACCGATGAAGTCTCCAGTAATCGGAGGGGAACTTTGCTTACTTCCTGCCCTCTTTGATCGAAGAATAAGGTGGAATAAGGTGGGGTACCTCATCTTTATTCACGTTAATTGGTTTAATTATCGAAATAAGATATTCCGATAAAATGTGGGTTAAGGGTCAAAAAGATGGATTAAATATATTCTAACAAAAAAGTAGAATAAATTAACCCGAGTACAATCAAAATAATATTATTTATTTTTTAATACATCTTAACCCGAGTTATGATATCCCCCTTAATCTATCTGAGATTATCTAAGATTCTTAGGGTATGTTTGATAGAAATTGGGTTTAGGCCGCCGATTGCTATCCCACCGTATTCCACCATTTCGGTGGAATACTTAACCCAAACAAGCCACCATTTTTATCATAAACAATACCATTTACATGTTATTTCATCGGTAATACCATGTTATATCAAAGTGAGACTAAGACTTTGACCGGCGAACAAGGGATGTGACCGACGAACAAAGTATCATGTTCGACGATATTCTGCTATCGAACAAAGTCTTAGAAGTTAAGGTATTGCAAATTAATTAACGTGCAGAAGATCTGCAGTATATATTTTTTTACTTTCATTGTTATGCATGAAACTATATGTGCACATTCACATTTGTATTAGGCAAATATTAGGTAAATATTTTAACTTTCGATTATCATCGAGAAGACTCTCCACTTTAGTCTCATTTTATAGGATTTTTTAACTTTTTTTAGTGGAGTCTAAAGTCTCTTAATTTGACGCGGAGGTAAAGTCAATTAATTTACTTGGAGTGCACGACAATAAAAAAAACCGTATAAATAATAGTTACTATTCACATAAATAGTAACTCAAATAGTAATTACTATTCATGTCCGTTTTTTCTACTTACCGTGTCCTCTAAATAAAGTAGGTGACCTCTCACATCAAGGTAATAGACCTTGAACTCCATAAAAAAAAGTTCTAAAAATATATACCTTATTAAATTTGATCAAAGGGGATCTCTGCGAACTTCCATATTTTATCATTTTTCATATATATGTATATTTATGTTTATATTTATATCTATATATATATATATAGAGAGAGAGAGAGAGAGAGAAAGAGAGAGAGAATCCCACAGTCATTTAGATTAGTTTTGATGTGTTCAGTTTAGCGGCTATAATTTGATGCAGCCTATCCATTATTAAAGATTAGATCATATAGTAACGTCACTTTCTACCTTTAGAGACATGTGGTGTAGAATTAGAATGTAACGACACGTTTGGAAAGATTGTCGAGGGTGAATTATGATCTAAAAATCTTTCAAAAGTCTTTTCAAACGTGCTATTGTCGCATGTGATTATAGAAAAAGTGGATTGTGACCTTTAGGTCGTGTTTGAAAATGTGTTACCTACTTTAAAATTTTTCAAAATCTACATTTCCATACAATGTATAACATGTCAAAGATTTTTTTAAAAAATTTTAAAATATCATTTACATGAGATGAGTCCGTTTTGGGTGGGATGAAAAAGTTTTGGGTGTGAAGAGTTCAATTATTTTTTTACTCCCCATTTAACTGTTTTATTTAAATGAACAATGATTTAAAAATATTCCAATAAATACTGTAGCAAATATCACGACATTATAGTAATTCAAATTTGGTGAGTCCACGTTACTATTTATCTTCCTAGTGCAGTTGGGTGGGGTGATGTACGCGAGCGTATGCCGCTCCGACAGGTGTAGAGGGTTGGGGGAGGGGCAACGACGAGGGTGGGCGACGTACGCTGTGGGTGGAGGGAGGGACTCGACGAGGCACGCAGACGACTGTCAGAACAGGAGGTAGAGTGGACGATCGCGACTAACAAGCGAGCCTTGAGCCGAGAGGGAGAGGGAGAGTGCAACGGCAACCGCGGGTGGGTGAGGGTGAGGATAGTTCTGAAAATGCACTGTCATAATCCTCGCCACCACCCTAGAAGCTCTCTCCCTAGAGCTTACGTCGATTCCAATATCTTGAATTTATTGTCCGTACACTCTCTCACCTCTGAGAATCCGTCGGGTGCACAAGCCAAGATTTCTTGATGATATTTGGTTGGACTCCAGATTACGTAGGAGATTTTAATGATTGGAATATCTCTTTTATATCAACCGAATGATATCTATGAGAGAGAGAGAGAGAGGGGGGGGAGGTGACAATTTTAAATATTGAAAAGTTGATTGACAGTACCCAATTTTTTCTCTCTCCAAAGATTATTAAAAAAAAATTCTATAACCACGTCTGGTTGCCAAACGCGTCCTTACATCATTATGATCTTTAACTTTTTCTTTCTAGAGGGACGGCATGTATGATTGTCTAACTATATATCACATGGTTCCATATATATATATATATATATAGTGCGATCTAATCTGCCATCAGTCGTGGGGTTGCATGACTTCGACCATATGCAAATGCATGACGTAGCGTTCATGGGAATCTTTTGAACGCTCCACTCAACAATCTTTTGGTCGGAAAGTGCATTTCTAGCACGCGGGGCACACATTTCTGCTTGGGAGTTGAGAGAACATAAACAGCAAATACACATGCCAGCTGAAGAAGGCCCTTCCAACAAATTAATGCCCCCTTTAAAAGTTCTGCTCAAGATCCCTTCTCGTGGGTGGCGCATGCAGCACAATGTGGAAGTCTCTCTCCGTTCCCACTGTTCTAGAACGACTTGGAGTGTGAAGGATATGATGGATACCTTCTAGGAGCAGTTCCCCTCTGTTCTTTTCTAACATTTCTAGTCTATACTCTATGTTTTGTGCAGGAGTATGTATGTACGTGAGCCAATGTTATCAGAATCGAATCGGTGTCTGAATCGGTCAATGAGCTGTTTCGATTCGAATCGATTGGACCGTTCTATCGAACCGGTTTAAACCGTGACGTCGTCATAATATTAATACATGGTCCGACCCGATTCTATAACCTAAGATAATAAGAAATAAGATATAATGATCTAAATAAAAAATATACATACACAATTATTAGTCATGATTATGTAATTATACAAGTAAAAAATAACAATAACATGATTAAATAAATTGACCTTAAAATTTTGTATTATGTCATTGATCTTCACTCTTCACAATTGACATCTATGCTCTTTTAAATTTTTAAACTTCAAATATATTTAAAATAAAATGATAAATAATAACAAGTCAATAATAATAAGATAATGTTGTTCACATATAAATATCATTTTGAATATCTAATTATTTTTACGTTTATTTTTTTTGTTTTAAAGGATGAATCTGGTCGGATCGATTTGGATCGGTTCACTAGTTGAACCGCGGTTCGTCCGGTTCATCCAGTTCTTTAACATTAGATCAGACCGGCCTTAATTGAACCGGTTCCTGGACCGGTTCATGGTCCGACCGATCCGGTCCAATTCTGATAACACTGATGTGATCCATGTGTTTATTTGGTGCAGTTTCTAACCGAGTATATATATATTTTCAATTTTTTTTGGTAGATTCTAAACTTTTTGAGAAGGTACCACCACCATATATATTAGATCTATGTTTGATATAAAATTTCAATTAAATTTTTTTATGTTGAAATTAAAGTACTGGAAAAGTTAAAGGTGACACCTAACTAAAAGTTTGTTTATCTATAAGACTTGAATTGAAAGTTGTTTACATAGTGAGTGGGGAGGGTAAAATCCATACGGCTCGTGCGCGACCCGTTAACGCCGGGCCTGTATCGACCCAAGATCTGCGAAATGCATGACGGACCCAGACAGTCACGGCCCGAAAATTAAAGGGGGTGTTTAGTTGTACTATATCTACTTCATACTATTATGCTAGAAGAGTGTAACCTTATACTAAATTCAATACAAGTATAAACATATATTAAAAATGATACAATCCTGATTTTGAAAGTCCAAAAATAACACCTCCCTTTAATTTTATTATTCCTTGTTAATTGTCATGAATCCTCCATACTTCAACATTGATATTCTATACTCTAATTAACAATATTAATATCAAAATTAGCACAATATTAAAATTATTAGTCCCATGAAAGAGGGCATAAAGTTGTAAAATGTGAGCTCCTTTAATGGTTAGGCCGTGGCTTCCAATTAATCCCCAGTGAGGCAACTCAAGGTCTCAGTGCCCTAACTATCATATAGATTATATACCATGTTACTTATAGGTTGGATGTGCCCAGAGATTATATATATCTTGGCATATTCATCAATTTCTACGCACATGTTAAGGGTTCATCAGTCTTTTTAATAAATTTTTACAAATGAATCATCGTTAGAAGTGAATTTATAAAAAAAAATTATTTTTAAAAATGATGTTTTTCGCTAAGAGAGATGTTAATATAGATTAATCATCTAATTTAATCATCATCATCAAATAATGAGTGGAGACAAATCACCCCAATCATGTCATGCCAGATGGTCACCCTTCAGCAGGCATGGGCTTCGAAGTAGGCATGCAGTCCCCAGTCCCCACCATATGATGAAGAAGGAAGGACGCGCGTATTGAAAAGGACAGCCAACGCGGAGACATCGTCAATTACAAGGACCACCGAAAACAAGACTGCCTCTTGGCTCTCTCGCGGCGACTCTGCTCCTTTCCAACCACAAGAGAAGCTGGAAGACAAAATGTAATGGCGGAGAAGGAGGGCAGGCATATCTGGGCCCTCCCTCACCTCCTCCACTTCACGTGCAAGACATATCAATATGAATAGACACAGTTGTTGTGTGAGGGGGACTGGGAGCATGAGGTCTTTACTGTTGCAGTGAGGTGATCACATGGCTACAGAAGAAGAAATGGGTCCTGTTAAGCAGCAGCAGCAGCAGGCGTTTTTGACAATTAGCACACTCCAATGATCACAGGAAAAAGAAAGTGAGGTTGGTGTCAAAGAGCCTATGGTTTAATGACACTGGAATTCCTTTTCATAGGAGGATTTTTTGGGTTCAAATTTCACTTCGCTAATAAGTAGCGTGAGAGAAGAAATTTGGCCTACAGATTGTGAGGACCCGTGTTCTAATGTCTCCGTAAGTGACAGAACCAGTACTGTGACAAAAAAAAAACAAGAAAGTGAAGCTAGCACTATGAAGAAAGAAACTATGAAAGGGTCATGTCAGCAACAGCAGTTTCATGAGTCTGCTCCTTTTAATGATCACAAAGGAGGACTTTTAATACAGGACAGAAATGAGTGAGGATGATGCTGTGAATTGGCATGCCGGTCAAATGATTCTGACACTGCCCTGTTCACAGATTGAGAAAATCATTTGATGTGATAAGAAAGTGTGAAATCATGCTAAAAGAACATATCTTTCAGCTTTAGAAGTCCTCCAATTTAAGTCCTCCCAGAATCTGAAGATCAAACTACAAGAGAAAAATGATTTATACGAATTGACTGAAAGATTAGAAATGAAACTCTCTTGGAACTAATCTCTCCTCCAACTTTTACATGTTATTATTAGCTAACCAGTAACCATAAGGGGGATGGCAACACATACCACGATCTTCTTTTAATAAAGGGATTCTTGCACACAAATTATTGTTAGAAGTGAATTTATAAAAAAATCATTCTTAGAAATAAATTAACAGACATATCATTGAGTTAATTCAAATAGTATATAAATGTCATTTAAACATGATTTTTTTACAAATTTTTGATATAAAGAAGTGATATACCTATAAATAAATATGATATTTTTACACATTTCAAATTTACACAGTGATATATTTACTAATACATTACTAGAAATATTTTTTTACAAATTGACCTTTAACAATAATTTTCCTGTAAAAAACCCTTTAATAAAATACCCATATCCTACCGACATAAAAAGAGCCATGACTTTGAAGATTCTGTCTGTGTGTGTGTGTGTGTGTGAGAGAGAGAGAGAGAGAGAGAGAGAGAGATGCATCATCTTGTGTGTGATTGTGTGTGAGAGAGAGCTAGATGCATCATCATATCTTGTAGTAGGTGAAAGCATCATATAATTAGGTAAAGAAGTCAATACCCAAGTTATTTTATTGACACATTGGAAATGGATGGACCCATATCATATATGATTCAAACTTGACTGAAACTTTCCCACCATATTAGTTAGGAAATAGATGCCTTGTTGGCTTCATTATATATTAAGGGGATGGCAACACATGGCAGGATCCTATTTCAATAAAATATCCAGGTCGTACAAACATAAACAAGAGCCATAACTTTGAAGATTCTTTGGAAAGGGGGGGGGGGACACCAACCTACCCACCGATGTTGTGTGTAGGGTTGTCAATGGGTCAGGTTGGCTCGATAGGTCTGTGAGTTTGGTCTGATTTTGGGTCAAGTCGTAAGGTCATTTTCGACCCGCGGACCCTTAGTCGGGTCTAAAAATCGGACCCGATTAGACACACGGGTCAGACTCGGACTTTGACTTCGGCCCGCGGGTCGGCCCGGTACCTTCTCTTTTTTCTTCACCCTTCAAATTTTAAAAAATACTTAGTTAAAATTAGGTTATTATATTTAATTAAAAAATTAAAAACTCTATTTTCTAACTAATTAAGTAATTAATATCAAATTTTTAATTAATTTAGTGAGATTATAGATTTTATATTATTAAATATATTATTTTTTATTTAAAATTTCAGACCATTCCGAATTTTAGTCGGACTTTATAATTTTTTAATAGTGTCAGATCTGACTCGACCGGACATAACTCGGGCCCGGATTAAACTCGGACTTTAATTTACTCAAGTCGAGTCGACCTAAGTCCGATCTAGAATTGACCCATTGATAACCCTAAAGGATCCCCGTTCTAGGTTTGGTATCGTTAAATGGGCGGAGATAACCCGGGTTAAGGAAAATAAGATTAACCCCGATTTTAGGGTTAGAAACGGGGATAAGTCATTCTAACCTTTTATTGGAATGACTTATCCTCATTTTTCTAACCTTATTTGACCCATTGTGTACCAAACGTATATGAGAATAAGACTAGACATAAATTATCTTAGAATGACTTACACCTATTCTCCTCAAAATTTATCCCGATACCAAACAGCACTTAATCGGGCGCACTGGGTCAACGCGTGTGTGTGTGTGAGAGAGAGAGAGAGAGAAAGAAGAGAGACGAAGCACATCGTCGGAAGGTAAAAGTAGCGGCTGCTCGTCATATAATAAGGTAAAAATGGTCACTGACCAAGTTGCTTGGGGGGACAGCTACATGGAAACAGATGGCCCCCACATGATTCAAACTTTAGACTTTCCAATCAGTAGTTTGATGATTACATGTGTGATGTTTGTATTATTAGACTAGGAAGATAGCACTAAACATCTACTTTAATGTTATTCCCACCCCCCTCCTCTACAGTCCACACACCCTTGTAGCGGTGGCCTTGGTCTATCCGTGTCTTCTTCTCCGTTTTGTGTTGACTTCTTCTTCTTCTTCTCCTTCGTCCACGTCGCAATTCTCTGTCGCCGTGTGTCGTCAATGGTGGTGTTGCAGTCAAAACGGCGATCGCTCCCCGGTCGCCCTACCCCGCGTTCTCACCAGCCACTTCCTTTCTCGGCCTCTCGGCCTCGCCGGATAAGGGAGCGACCGCCGCCATCTGGGCCTCGCCGGGGGCGGCGTCCTCGCGGAACCTGGCGTAGATGTCGCCCTTGTAGAACTTGCGGGTGCGGAGGACGAGGATGAAGGAGACGAAGGCCCCGAAGAGGGTGGCGGCCGTGATGATGAGGAAGGAGAGGCGGAAGCACTGCACCCCCATGCAGGTGAGGTCCTTGCGGCCGCCGGCGGAGGCGACGGCGGTGGCGACGCCGGCGGCCCGCTGCTTCTCGGCCTCGTTGTCGTAGAGGCGGCCGGCGACACGGACGTTGAGGATGTAGGAGCCGAGGGGGCTGGCGGCGGCGCCGAAGTTGTAGAGGGTGGAGTAGTACTTGAGGCCGAAGACCTCGGAGATGATGGCGAAGAGGAGGGGCCACTGCGCGCCGAAGCAGAAGCCGATGACGACGGAGGCGACGTAGAGGGAGCCCGGGACGCCGAAGGCGATGAGGAGGTGGCCGACACAGGAGAGGAGGAGGACGAGGGTGAGCATGAGGGGGCGGGGGAAGTGGTACTTGGCCAGGAAGATCTCGGAGGCGAAGCCGGCGGCGACCCGGCCCAGGTAGTTCCAGATGCTGATGAGGGAGACGAAGGTGCCGATGCTCTGGGTGGGGTAGCCCAGCGACTCGCCGATCTGGCCCATGTTGTCGATGGCCGTCAGGGTGCCGCCCACCCCGCAGATGGTGGCCAGGAACAGGATGATCATGTCCAGGCTCACCAGCGCCTGCAAGATGGTGTAATCCTCCCCCCTGTCCGGCCCCCGGAAGACTCCCGCCACGCACCCCCACCACGTCTTTGGCTCCTTCTCCGTCTCCTTCTCCGGCGCCGGCGGTGCCGCGACGGGCAGGGAAGCAGCAGGGGCGTGAGGAGCAAGAGGACCGGCTGTAGGGAGTGCGAGAGGGACCACCGTGGCCTCGGCTGGCGGCAACGCAGTGGGCTTCTCGACGGTGATGCCGTGGAGCTGCTGCTTTTGGCGCCAGGTCTGGAACTCCTCGTGGACGACCACGGCGAGCGGGAAGAAGAGGATGAAGAAGACGACGGCGGCGTTGGCGGCGTAGGCGTGGTGCGAGAATGTCATGCGCCTCTGGGCGATGATGACGGCCATGAGGTAGCCGGCCAGGACCAGGGAGATGTAGAGGAAGCGGTAGAACACCTTGAGCTCGGCTTTGGCGGCCCCGGGGACGGGCGTCATGATGCGGATAGTGTGGAGGAAGACGACGGAGATGGCGGCGGGGAGCCAGGCGATGAGGAGGACGAGGGACTTGGAGTCACCGCCGTAGAAGGCGTAGTAGAGCTGGGTGAAGATGGCGCCGCTGAGGCCGACGAAGCCCTTGAGGAGCCCCAGGACGACCCCGCGGCTCTCCGGGAAGTTCTTGACGCCGGTGACGAGGGCGCCGGTGTTGGCGAAGGCCTGGGAGTTGGCGCCCACGGCGATGTAGAGGCACATCTGCCAGACCCGGGGGCGGGCGGTGCGGCCGGTGATGGCGAGGTAGATCATGAGGTAGCCGGCGAGGTTCATGCCGGCGCCCATGCCGAGGACGACCCACGGCGGGGTGACCTCGTTGATGAGGCCGGAGAGGACGCCGACGTTGGCGCCGAGGTCCTTGAAGAATCCCAGCGTGTTGAGGGTCTGCTGGCGGTAGCCCAGCGACGTCTTAATGTCCTTGGAGTAGATGCTGAAGATGTAGGTGGCTCCCGACGCCGACATGACCAGGAAAGACGCGAACACCGTGAACCACCGCCCCCGCACCACCTGCGCGCTGAACCCTAGCGCCTCCCCCATCCCTGCGAACCCACCTCCACCCCCTCCGCCGCCGGCCACCACCATCTTCTCTAATCTCTCTCTAAACCTCCTGTCGGTCGTGTGCAGGTGTGTTCTAATTAGTTCTAATTACCGGGGCAGGTGTTCGACGTTTACTGTGATGCTTGTGTGGGTCACAAAGACCAATCACAAGCGTGAGGACTGCTAAGAAGAAACAGGTGGTGGCCTGAGCAGGGGGAGTTTGGTTGATCACTTGAGGGGACTCCTCAAAGGTGTGCCAAATAGGGAGGAGGTTATGAGATGTGGGGGAGGGTTGGGACTTATGGAGGAGGGAGCATGGGTAGAGAGGGGTGTATACTGTATATATATACTGTCTTACATGGGTAGAGAGAGAGAGAGAGAGAGAGAGAGAGAGAGAGAGAGAGAGAGAGAGAGAGAGAGAGAGAGAGAGCTTGATTGGAGTTGTATGAGGGCATTGACGGGTTTTGGAGGAAGAGAGAGGCAGTGAGAGTATTCCTAGTTTAATCATACGAGAGAGATGGGGAGAGAGAGAGAGAGAGAGAGCCATGCGAGATTGAAGAACCGGGGGGTGGGGGCGGGGGAAGAGAAAGAGACGCCGTTTGACTTGGGCGACTGATTTGTGGATAGCTGGTATCACAGGAGCATGGTGGGTTGTTCCGTGGGGTTAGGTTATTTGGACCAAAAGATGATAACAGCCGATCGAGAGTCGCCGATATGATGGCCCTCCGACTTTGCCTGCAATCGTGTGGCGTTCAAGTTTGGAGGGGGGGGGGGACTCGCAGGATAGTGGATGCAGTATTCATTAGCGGCAGATTTCTCCGAGATTCCGTAGATTACCGTGGCTCATTGTTTGTTTTGATTTTAAAGTGCTCGACCTTGGTTGAAGTGCAACCGAGTTGCCACGGGTAGATGGCTCCGTTGACCCCATTGTTTGTATCGATGGGATGGACCCACTCACTATCTATTTTAGTATGATACGTGTCGAGACTTAAAAGTGTTTCCTCTTTGTCTAGTTATATATCTTTGAGATTTGTTTATTAAGAAAGAGCATCCGATCACTCGAGAAAAGTTACAATCATTAGAAGATCACGTCATAAGGAGTCTTGAGAATGATCTCAAGAGATAACCCTCTAATGTTTAAGTCAGAGACGTGTAGGAGCAGAGAAAAAGAGAACTAGAGAGAGTAAATCAGAGTAGCCCAATTGGGGGAGGGAGTGCTCGGAAGATTTGGAATGTGCTAAGAGAGACATGAGAGAAGAACCACAGAGGGACCTCTCTGGCCCTACTTCTCGAATAGAGATTCCTTCCGCTGCTACGTGGAGAAGTCTCTCTCCCCTCCTTGGCGAGGAGCTTTGCTAGCACGAGGATGCCTCTCTCTCTAGCTATCTGTCTCACTGGAGCGAAGTGTCTCTGAGTGAGTATGTCTGTAGGAGTATATATATCCCGTTGTGTGTCCCGTGGGGTCAGGTTGGAGACCTATTTATAGGGGCTACCATAGTGCCGGCCGTTCTCTAGATGACAAATGATATTGATCGTGGAGTAACATCTCCTTAATCGTGAGGGTTGCCTGTTGCATACTCGCTCGTTCCCAAAAGAGAGGCTTCGTGGCGGGGATCTAAGCGGCGTGGGTCTGACTTGGTCTTGGCCGGGAGAAGCCCTATGATTGCGGGGGCAACATTTGTCCATTGGCGAGTTCGGCGGCGTCCAGATTCTACGCTTGTAGGTTGACAGAATTTCCTTGGGCCTCAACTGGGCCGCATTGAATGGGCCGGAGAATGGTGGGTGGTCCATCACGGGCTCAGCCGTACGTATCGGGCCGTAACGGGCCTGGCATTATTGGGCCGTACTAGACTTGGCGAATATTTTCCTCCTCACTAGCCCCCCACTCCGGAACACTGAGCGTGCTCGGAGCTCGGGAGGAGTCATATGTGGCCAGTTGAGGGGAAATGTCTGGCGAAATCTTCTCGAGTCCTCATTTTCTAGACACTGGGAGCCCTGCCACCTACCACCCTCCTTGGTGCACGAGGCATCCCCCCTTGGCATGTCAGGTGACGTCACCGTCATCATGACACAACCGCACTACGTCTGGAGAAACATGTACAACATGCGTTTGGATTTTCTGCTGAGCGTCCTGGCGATGGCGGTTGCGTCTCTTCATCTGGCTGGCCGAAGAGGACTCGTCGCCTCGTGGAGGTTTTTGAAAAGGTGGTGAGGGATGCTTGAAGAGACATCACACCCCTATAATCCTTCTTCTTCGACGCTAAGGCTCGCTGCGTCTCTGTTGTTTGCTTAACGTCCTGGTGAGGCCTTTCTCCTAAAGAGGAGAGATGCTCGGGTGCCGTCCTCTAGGAAGTACCACGAAGGGTACAATTGCGGGGTGATAAGTGGATCACCCCGATGCTCCTGATGAGGAGCCAAGTAGCTCCATGAGACGATCATTCCCCGATTTCTAAGAGGGGCATCTGGCTCTCTCTTGAAGAGGAGGAATGGTTGGGCGCTATCCTCTAGGAAGTACCGTGAAGGATACACCTGCGGGGTGGTCAGTGGATCACCACATTACTCCTGGAGAGGAATCAAGTGGCGCCATGATACGATCATTCTCCGATTTGTAAGGGTCGCATTTGGCTCTCTTCTGAAGAGGAGGAATGCTCGGGCGCCATCCTCTAGGAAGTACCTCGAAAGGCAAACATGTGGGGTGATCAATGGATCACCACGTTGCTCCTGGAGAGGAGTCAAGTGGGCCATGAGACGACCGTTCTCCAGTTTCTAAGGGGAGCATCCGACTCTTTCACGAAGAGGAAGAATGCTCAGGCGCCATCCTCTAGGAAGTACCCCAAAGGGTACATATGTGGGGTGGTCAGTGGATCCTCACGATGCTCCTGGAGAGGAGTCAAGTGGCACCATGAGACGACCATTCCCATTTTCTAAGGGGAGCATCCAGCTCTCTCCTGAAAAGGAGGAATGCTCGGGTGTCATCATCTATGAAGTATCTCGAAAGGCACACTTGTGGGGTGGTCAATGGATCACCACAGTGCTCCTGGAGAGGAGTCAAGTGGCACCATGCGACGATCGTTCCCCAATTTCTAAGGGGCGCATCTGGCTCTCTCCTGAAGAGGAAGAACACTCGGGCGCCATCCTTTAGGAAGTATCTCGAAAGGCACACCTGTGGGGGGTCGATAGTCCACTGTCATACTCATGACCAATGGAACCATGAAATGACTGGCTTTGTTTTAGAGGGGAGTTAGTCTCTCCTTAAGAGGAGGAGACATCTCGCCTCTTGGAAGCTTACATAAAGTCACCCTTGGTATTTTCAAGGAGAGCGTACGTCTATCTCTTGAAGAAGAGAAGATTATTGCTCACCTCTCGGAAGCAGTAAAGCCACCCTTGATATTTTGGAGAGGAGCATACGTCCGTTTCTTAAGAAGGAGAGGATTATTGCTCGTCTCTTGGAAGCGTGAAGCTACTAGTGTCCCTATGGGTACTGGAGATGGACGAAATGGTGAAAATTACAGCCTGATTCACCTTTTATTGGTAAAACGCCTTGAGGTTTACAAAGTTCTAGGTGCGGGGGATTTCTCGACCTTCCAGGGTCGTTATCTTGTACGCCCCTTTGTCGAGCTCTTCTGCAATCTGGATGGCATCCTGGTGTAACAGTATAGGCCGTGGTCGGTGATGAAGGCTATCTTGTCTTGGTTTGGCTCGTGTATGCTGATCTGCTGGTACCCAGAGTAGGCATCCAAGAAACTCAGCATCTCATGTCTGGTCGTCGCGTCGACGAGTTGGTCGATTTGCGGTATGGGGAAGTTATCTTTGGGAGTGGCTTTGTTTAGATCTGTGTAGTCCATGCACATGCGGCACTTCCCGTTATTCTTGGGAACTAACACCACGTTGACGACCCAATTTGAGTACTAGGTTGGTCGAAGGAGTCCAGAGCGTAGCTTCTCACCTACTTGTTCACGAATGATTGCTTGTTGCTTGGAGTTACAACATCTCCTGCGCTGTTGAACCAGGCGGCATTTAGGGTGTAGCTTTAGCTGGCGGGTGATCACCTCTGGTGGGATCCCAGGGAGCTCATCCTCATATTAGGCGAACATGTCCCCCTTGACCCCTACTGGTCGTGGCACTCTTGATCTTGGTGCTCGCGCTTGCTTCTCTCCCCTCGTGGGGAGTCGGCAGGTCGCGTGTGGTCAGGTTGGCTGGTCCCGATCGCTCGGCCCAATGTTGCGTTGTTCTCATCGCAACTAGTGTGTTTCTGTGCTAGCGTGAGAAGCTCCATCAACGTCATCGGGGACTCCACTCCGAGTGTTCGCTAGAGTATGGAATCCCTGGTGCCTTGCGTCAACGCTGTCATGGCGATGCTGACGTCCAGGTGAGGAATTCGGAGAGCCTCCTTGCAGAAGCGGGTGATGTAATCCCACAGGGGTTCCTCGTGGCCCTGCTTGATGGAGAGGAGGCTCACCGCAGATTTGACCTCCTTTTTACAGCCGATGAAGTTCTCCTTGAATGTCCTCTTCATTTGTTGGAAGGAGGTAATGGTCCCAACGGATAGTGACTCAAACCATGTTCGAGCATTCTCCCGCAGGGTGGTGACGAAAGTCAAATATTTCACAGCGTCTGAGGCCCAGTGGAACACCAGGTTGGACTCAAAGCTATAAATGTGGTCAGTAGGGTTGGTAGTGCCGTCGTACGGGGTGAACGTCGGCAACTGAAACTTGGGGAGAGTTGACACCTCCATGTGATCTCCCAGGAGAATGGGGCGTGAAAGTCAAAGTCGTCGTTGATGAGCCTTCTGGTCCGCACTGTCTAGATAATGTCATCCAGATAGCGGACCTTCCCTTCAAGCTCTCGCTCCACCTCATCATAGTGCCGTAGTCGATGCACCATCTTCGGAATGGAGTGTAGCGGGCTGCCAGGACAATGTGCAGGTGGACTACGCAGGCACTGTGAATGCGCGACGGAGACATGTGAATGATCGCGTTCCCGGCGAGACTCCGCTAGGGTGGTGGGCTTCAGTTCTGAGGGAGCCCCGTCGGAGCGCGATCCTGCTCCACTTGTCGATTGAGGAGGTCTTGACATACCTATGTCAACGTCTGGATCTGACGGTGCATCTCTGCTAACTCGTTCGCGGCGGGATCAAGAGGAGCCACGCCACGGGGTGGTCGAGTGGAGGAGGATGCTTCTTGCGACCCCCTTGGGAACTTGGGACTTGCCGAGAACCCTGAGCTCCCTGGTGGTTGCTACTGTTGCAATAGCTTCCTCGAGGTGCCATGACTTCCTGCTCGATTCTCACATATGATGTCAAAAATTGTAGAGGCTGAAAAGTATTTCCCTTTTGTCTCGTTCCACACCTTTGAGATTTGTTGAAACCTTATGAAGCTGATCTTATTCGTGAAACCCCAACTTTGAACTTCAGATCACATCTTCAAAAAAAAAAGTGTGCAACATGTACATAATCCTGCCCAATCCCATTTTGAGGGAGAAAATTAATAATAATACTGAGCAATTAATGTACAAGTGATGCTTGAGGCCATGCATGCGATTTGCTTTGAAAGTTTCGAAGCATGCATCGAAACAATTGCTGTGTCAAACAACAAAAGAAAGGTGGTCTTAGAAGACTACCATGGAAATAGTAAGACAATGATCACTAGCATTGAAGAGAGAATCGTATGAGAGCACATTAATTAGGACAGAGATATGCAAGAATCCAATGGTAAATCATCTTTTGATTTTGCCATGCACCCAACAGCTTGGGACCATCATTCTTGATGTGAATGTTTAAGAGTTAAGATAGCGAATTTATTGCCATTTGTGATCCAAATACTGATAAATTAGCTGAAGCCTAAGAGTTCAATCCAAACGGGGTTCCTCAGAGAAAATCCCACAGAATCAAGTAAGAAGAACCACACTTCTGAGCTTGTTGTCAATAAGTTAATATGATACAATGACAAACGGATTACAGTCATTGATGAGAACTTTATTGATGTCATTCCTCAACTCAGCTCTGAGTACACTATTGTTCTTGGGGTCTGCTTGTCTTGCTAGGTTCTCAGTCATCAAAAAAGACAATATTGTTATTTATTTGCTTCATGGGTTCTATTGACAGATTCATAAGGTACCATATTTAGGTCATGTTTGGTGTAGTATACTTGAAGGAACTTTGAAGCTTTCATGGACTTCAGCAGGGGCATTTTTTAGATGCAGATGATAAGCTTTGAAAGTCATTTTATATAATTTTAAAATTATTTTTTAACTTCCGATTAAAATCTTCAAATTACAACTTCCTAAATAAGATAACAATAAGTTAACATTAACTCACCTAAAATGTGTTAGCTTGTAACCACCTATAATTAGTTATAACCACTCTAAATTCACATTTTTCGTATTAAAAGTTTAAAAAAAAAGGCAACTTTCATTTAAAAGTTTTGTCAAACACATTCTTGATAGCATCTAGCAGTGTGCCCAATCTTGATATTTTCTTAGTAAATTCTCTTACCCATTGTTGGAATACTGTTGGTTTGTTGCTGCCCATGTATTATGCATGTGTGGCAGTTTACAAATTGTTTGTTGTGACATTCCTCTACACTCCTTTGGCATTTCTTCCGGCCATTACAGGTTGGGTTGGGGGGGGGTGCTCATGCAATCTGGGTGAGAACCTTGGGAAAGACCGTCTAAGGCACTATCATATCAGCCAAAAAATCCCAGGCTGACAAGGCCAAGATGTGGGTCACACCAACTACCCCTAACCTCCCCTCAAAAAAGAAAAAAACAAAACCTCTAAAAAGGAGAGAAGAGAAAACACTTAGGCCCCGTTTGATCAACAAATACCGCTGAAGAGGGCAGCGTATTCGCCGGTCAAGGGCCTTATTCGTCGATTGTGTCTTATTCACACTTTGATGGAATGTGGAAGTAACGTGGGGAAGAGTATTAACTGCTCTTGTTTTTGTTGCGACAACGCCATCTTATATAGGTTACATATTCGACCGAAATGGTCGAATAAGTTAACCGTGCAAATAATCAACCGGCGGATATGCGTCGATTTTATATCAAATAGGCTCTTATTTCTTTTCTCTCTTTTCTCATATGGTTACCCCCCACTCTCCCTTAGAGCCGCATTTGGCCTCACTTATTGGGGGTCCCACCCCCCATAACGGTTTACAAAGGGAGTCTTGTCACCTCAATTTTTTTCAAAAGTAAATTATGAAAGGAGAGGAGAGATAGAGAGAGAAAAAAAAGAGTTTGAGACCACAATTTACCATGGTGGTCTCACCATCTCTCCCCTTTAGAGGAGGTCCCGAGTTTAATCATAAATTTTTCTCTCCCAGTTAAAAAAAATACTTATAAAAAATTGGGGAGTTTGAAAATCTTCAAAAGCTGTTAAAGACCTTTTTTTTTGAAAAAAAATAGATTATAAAAGCAAATCTATAATCTCAAAGTGTTTCTAAATGCGCCCTTAATATTATAGATAAATAAGTTGTAAGATTCTTACCATGTGGAATACTTTTTGAACATATAGAAGACCTCTAGCCCCGCTTTGATTGGGAGTTATCCCCCACTTGTCTCGGGGATAACCCCTCGTCTGCCCCTTTTTTTATTTTGACGGACAAATTTTTTTAATGCAATTAGAATGAATGATAACTCCAACTTAACCCACTTAACTTGCTCCACCTCTATAGGTGGAACATAGTTAACCCTTCTTTGTCTCTCAAAAATAATCCATTGTCTTCTAAAGCGAATAAGACTAAAATTCAAGATAAATTAATCTAGGAGAGATAACTCTCCTTTTGTCTATCAAAGCGAGATTTGGGGTATCCACTTCAAGGATTTTTTTTCTTTTCTTTTTTGTTTGATAATCAACATAGTTTCTCGCCAACCCTAGAATCATCACCATACCCTATCCACTTTAATGCACTTCTGTTGGCACATTTTATCAGTGAAGGATGACTGCAATCGTTATGTGCCGAAGTGGGACATCTACTTCATTCAGATTGGGAACCACACTTAAGAGCCTTGAAAGCGCAACTTGATTTAAATTGGGCCGGCACAAGTTTTTAAAATGAGCTGGGCCGAATTTGAGCGAGATTTAGTTGGAATTGGGCTGGCTCGATTTGGTCAAGGTGTCCAATTTAATTTCATTAGCGCGCTCTCTCTCTCTTAAATTGGGCCGACACAAGTTTTTTAAAATGAGCTAAGCCGAATTGGGCGAGATTTAGTTCAAATTGGGCTGACTCAATTTGGCCAAGGTGCCCAATTTAATTTCATTAGCTCTCTCTCTCTCTCTCTCTCTCTCTCTCTCTGGGAAGATGGGTTTTGGGAGTTCGAAAATGGGCTGGGTAGGCCAAATCCAACCTGGCCCAGCTCATCCATATCTGTGGAATGTGGGTTGGGCCAAAATTTAGGCTAGACTGTTTGAATTTGAGCCAGACCAAATTTAGTTTTGGCCCACCCACCCAGCCCAAGTCCCACCATTAGATGCATCCACGGCCAATGTGACCAGAAAGTAGTTGGGTTCCCACGTCAACTCATAGCGATCATCAATGGGGGTGTAGCGAACAAGGAGAAAGGGGAACATGGCCCAAATCATTGAGATGTCTAGTATGCATGAACTCGATGTCATCTAGGCATTGAGCAGAGATAGAGTGGGATATCCCCTGTTTATCTCGAATATAAGTCACATTTTATCTATTTTTTAGTTTAATAAGATAATAAAGTTAATCTGATTATAACGAGAGATAACCCTCGTGTATCAGGGTTCAATTGATCCGGCAAAATTAGTGGAACAATTTAACCTCCCATTTAATCCGTTGTCTATTAAAATAAACGGGACTAAATACCAAGATAAATTAACTCACGAGAGATATCCCTCCATTTATCCATCCCTCTCTCAAAGAGGGGATGAAGAGTGAATAACCCTAGAATGACCTCCATGGAGAACGATCTTTCTGTGGTTACCGTCTCGTGTGGAATATAGGTGGTGTAGCAATTTGGAGAATGGATCACCTGCGCACCTCTCTGTGCATCTCCATCTACACCTTGTTAAAGATGACAACTTTATGCATTAAAAAATGAGAAAACTCACTGTAAAATTTGTATAGATTGGAATGCACACAAAGGTGCACAGGCAACCTGCCGCCCAGTAATTGGGCGTCAATTGCTCTATTTCGGAGCTTAGTTTGTTGAGAGTAGCATTCTTTGAAGATGCCTCTAAGCTGTGTTGAAGGATAGATATATATGGGCCATGGCTCATTCTTGCCCCCCCCCCCCACACCCCATCGTTCCAAGTTGGACCAACGGAAAGGGGGTTTGTAACATGATGTGCAGCAAGTATTCTCTCACATCCAATCTGGCTGTTTGAAAAGGATTTGATGTCCATGTCGTTCATTCCCATGCCCAGCTTCTAAGTGTGGGCACGACTGCTCCCTCATGTTATCTAACCTTCATCTAAGTGGGCTATGATTTCAGTGTCCAGAGGAACCTATTGGGATGATCCCATGAGCTTATTGATTGCTGCTGCTTTGGGTCTAACAGATGCTGGTTTCTAAAGCAGTCATTTCACTTGGTCTAATCAGCAATAAGATTCATCTTGCCTAAGAGCATGCCGGGACAGAATTCTAATCCATAGTCCCTGGACCTCAAATCTACATGTATGGCATTGGATACATTGAAATAACAGATACAACTGTATGTAGCCAACCATAAAAAAAATAGGATAGGACTCTAATGATGATGATGATAAGAGAACCCAGTCTTGGTGGCAAGAATATGGATTTATAGTGGTTGATGATTTTTCTAGAGTTTCTAAGCTGCTTTATATTGCTAATAAAAGTGGTGCTCTTGATGAATCCACTAAACTATGTAGGGAAATTCAAAGACTTAGGATTATGCCATGGCTTAAAGGTGATTGATTAATTCTTCAGAAAATTACATTTTTAGTTTGATGACTATAATAATGAGCAGATGCAACTGCTCCACCACTTTCATGGAAACATATGTCTGGAGGATTTTTCAAGTCTCAAAACGATAATAATAATAAATCCTAGATGATGTTTTCATATGAGCAGCAGAATCCCATAAAATTATATAACCAAACTAGCTGCATCTCATACGTAAGAGCAGCTGGCTGGTTGGCTCAAATTCATGAAGAATCACTAACCAAAGGACTTTACAAAAACCGGAAAAAAAGCTCCATTAATCCACATTATGAAATACATAACTAGCAAGGTTCACTTATGTATAAAACACGGGAAGACACAACAAACAGTTAACATGTTTTCCAGAATTTACAAATTTACATTTGAAAGATTAGCAAAATTGCTGTCTCATAAAGAGAGAGAGAGAGAGAGAGAGAGAGATTACAGGCTTATTTATCTAAGTCAAGTTACCTAGATTTGCTTACTGCTTTGAGGAGTGAACAAAAAAGCAGGAAGCTCAATCCTATCAAAGGGTTAAAGATGAGGGGTGACGACTTCTAGGCTAGAAGAAGGAATGAACAAGAGGTAGAAGAAAGGGGTTTATGCAGATAATAGGTCCCTTATCTGAAGCAAATGTTCCTCGTTTGAAATGTGCAGGGAGAGACGGAGGTTAGTTAACAAGGACTCCTGTTCCCAACTTAAAGGTCCTGAAGCATACAGCGCCTGGACAGTAGACTTATATGCATGGAGCTCTAACATGTGCACATTTTCTGCCATGTTGTCCTTGGCAAAGGAGTACTTTCCTCTAGGTTCCAAAGGACATGAAGACTCAGCATCATCAAAAGCACTACCCGCGATGTCCCTACAGGATCTGAGGGAACTGTTGGAAGCATATTCTGGTAAAATGTTAGCACTACAGCTAGCAACAGAGCATTCAACATTTTCTTCAATAACTCGCAGAGGTAGAGAAGATTGTCGCATGGCATATAGGCTTGTATACTCCCTTCTTAGATCCAATCCACAAGGTCCAACATTGTTTCCTTTAATGGTTGCATGCAGATATTTTTCAGCCACTTTTGTTTTTGGCAAAGAAATGACATTTACCTCTTTTGACGGTGTTCCAGTGGCAATATGGCATCCTCCTAAGGTTACTTTTTGTTTCTTAACATTACCATTTTTGTCGCCATCGGGAGATGATTTAAATAGGAAGCCAGATTTTCTTTTTGCATGGCTCACAGAAGAAATTTTCTTGAAAGGACTCTGATTACAAATCTCTTGAATGAAACTCTCTTGACGTTCAACACCTGTTCCAGAATGCACTTTGCAAGAATATCTTGGTATTTGTTTTTCCCCATTGCCCTGTGAAAGAAACATACCATGATCAGAGGGGAAGAAAATAAAACAATCATTTAGGCCAGAGACATTTTCAACCAAGCAGCAAATTGGAAAAGATCATATTTCTTGAATTTAATATGTAATCTACCTTTTTTTTTCTAACTGCGGTGGGAATAATTCAGTTGAAAATCTTTTTTTTGAAAGTGGGTGATACCACTATTGTATTAAATGAAAAGGGATGTACAAGTATAGGCAATAAGTTCCCAAAAAATCCCTATACATGCTCGGAGCACACCAAGTTCCCAAAAAATCCCTGCACATGGTCGGAGCACACCAAGCCAGTTAAAAATCTTTATTGCTGTCTGAGTCTCACAGAGGTAACGCTTTGCCTTAAAGACTCCATAAATTCTTTAACAAAGTTCATCCTAGGATATTAACTTTGGTTTTTTACAAAGAACGTGTATGAAAGAGGAATGAGATTTAAAAGCCACAGGCAGAAGAAAGGGGAATGGTCCTCAGGATTCACAGAAATTGAGTCCAACACTATAAAGCATCCTGACTGATCAAGATAGAGGGCATGGGCCACTAAGAAAATACATCACAGAGACAGAAAATGTTGCCTGGAAAAAAAAAAGGCATGTAATACCTAGGGTTGCAAGCTTGGGTGGACCAGCCTAAACCCAATAAGGTCAACCCAAAGTTTGGTCAATTGAACCTGTATGATAGAATAAATTATTTTTTTAGTAGAGAACATGTATACATAATAAATTAGTTTTTAGTAAACATTATCTTTTCAAAGGTGTTTTTAATACATATTGTTCGGGTGGTGTTAGGTCACTTGAGATGTTTCTGTTCCAGTCAGGTAAGGATTTGGTTGGGTCCCATCCTATGGTAGGCTAGAGTAAAGTCGACTTCAACCCAAGTGAAACTAACCTGATTTGCAACCCAAAACATTGCCAATGTTGTGAAATAGACTGTTATACTCTGTAAGAGACTACCGGGTGATCCATGTGGAATGTAGGCCACCACCAGTAGTAATAAGTAGCAAAGTAGCACAAAACTTATAGGAATTCGTAAAAGGTTCACAAAACTGCTCAAGAAAAACCATAAGTTTTCTTGATTGTAGCATCACCAAATTCTTTAGTTTGAGGCTTTGAGCTGATACCACTGATGCAATATTATCCCTCCTAGTGCCTTTCTTCCTTAATTTTCAGCACATCTAAAAAAATAGAGGTATATGCTCCCTTATATAGATAACTAGGGGCAGAAATGAAAAGCTATGAAAATTGCCACTGACATAACCAAGAAAGCAGCCAATCTCAGAAGTCAGAAGGGCACCTCCATCTAGGAATTGTAATGAGAAATGACCATAAACTCTCAATTCCTTAAAAAGTGAAAAATAAGCTATGAATTTGAATACCCTGAAAAGCATAGCTGTTTATTCATCATATGTGCAACCCCTTCCAGATCCCAATGAAAGCATGCCTAGATGGTACCTAAATCGAGTACGAACCAATCTTAGACACAACTTTAGATCTGCTTTCCATCACTTTATCACCAATTTAGCCTAGTTGGTCTGCGCTAGTTTCACCAAGAAAAAAACATGAGGGCCAGATAAATCAGTGAAAAATTCCGAGAAAAATTACAATAACAAAAGGAAGAATGGTAGCTCTCTCTCCTTTCTGGACAATTGAACATTTATGAGTCAGAGTGATCTAAGGACTGACAGAAAATATCCATATATATATATATATATATATCACTTGTACTAACTGTCTTCCAATCTAACAGTCTAGTTCAATAATGCGAGAGCCCATACTCAGCATTGGGCATGCAGGTGATAGGGATTCTTAAGATCCTTGCCTCTTTTCTGAAAATTGGAGAGCTTTTAAGAATAATGCGGAAAGCATAAGCTAACTCAGTAAATCTAATTCTGAAATGTGGCCCTGCACCTTTTCCACTTTATGAATCACCTTTCTCAAATGAATCCACTATAGTTTTTTTTGAAAGTGGGTAGTACCACTATTGTAGTAAATGTAAAAGGGAATGTACAATTATAAGCCAAAAATACCCAACAGCAAAAACTCCCTATACAAAAAGGTTCACACCAAGGTAGTGTGGCACTCTAACCCCCCAAGAAAACAAAAAGAGAGGAGCTTTGGGAATTCACATTGCAAAGAAGCTCAGCCCATTCGCTCACTCTAATATAGACAAAGGACACAATAGTTGCCTCCACTCTAGCTTCTCTCCTAAAAATTCTATTGTTCTCCCCCCACAACGTCATAGAGTAGCATGAAACATCAACCACCATAAGGTTTTGTCTCCTCTAAAAAGCCAATCTCTGCCCCACCTCTGAATCAGAAGGTGCACCTCTCTATGCCGGCTGAAAAAATAATAGGCCCCCCTAGCAAGCTCCCCCCACACCCCCTGTGAGCAGGGACAACCTACAAACAAGTGGTCCCGAGTCTCATCCTCCTCTCCACAAAAGCAGCAAGTCGACGGGACACCCGGGAGGAATCAAAGTAGTCTGTCCCGCGTAGGAAGCCTCCCGTGGGAAATCCTCCAAACTAGGAACTAACTTCAGTGGACTCTTCGGCTTCCAGAGTTAAGGGGCGAGACTATGACGAACCCCTCCATCTGAAATAATGTCATAGGCAGAGCGAACCGAGAAGGTCCCCTTCTTACCCCACCTCCTAGACCATTCATCCTCCCTATCAGCCTAAGGATGGAAGTCTAGGAGGAAGGAGAGGAGGTGCTGGAGCTGAACCATCTCCTTAGAACTAAGATCTCTCTTGAAAGTGGGTGCCCAGATGCAGTCGAGGAGTTGAGAGTCAAACACATGAGAAACCAACCCCAACAGATCTGCTGACACTGTAAAGAGGCTGGGAAAAGAGTCCTCCAACAAGAAATCACCACATCATGTGTCCTTCTAGAAAAGGCACCTGTCGCCTTTTCCAAGTCGGACCCAGACGCCGGAAACGATAGCATCCCTGCAAGTCATGATGCCATGCCAGAGGGGAGAAGTCATATACTGAGACGTCGGTACCAAATCCCAGATTCTACTCCTGCCAAAATACCTCTACCTGATAACCTGCACCCAAAGCCCATCCTCTCTAGCCCCTAGCCTCCATAGCCATTTACACAAGAGAGCCAAATTGAAATTCCTGATGTTCTTGATCCCCAGGCTACCCTCTTCCCTACTAGCTGCCACTCTCCCCCATGCAATATCATGCCAGCCCCTGCATCTTCCTTCACTGTATGCCAAAAGAATCTGATCTGAATAGACTCAATCTTCTTAGTCACAGTCTTCGGAATCCGAAATATGGAGAGGAAGTAAATATGAAGGCTGTCCAAAACTGATCTGCATAAAACCAATCTGCCTCCATATGACAACAATCTAGCCTTCCAGTCAGGTAGTCTAAACTCAAATCTCAGAACAACAAGAAGCCAGTCTACACAATGAAGAGTGCCAAGAGACAACTAATAGGCTTGAAGTCTCGAAATTCTTGAGCTCCCTACTTCTTAGGGATGAGCACTAGGAATGTTTTATTGATCCCCCCCCCCCCAAGTGAGCCCTCCTCTCCTAGAACTCTCTCACAGTAGCCACAAGCTCCGCTCAAATGACCTCCCAACACTTCTGAAAAAAGGTCAACGGGAAGCCATCCGGCCCTGGCGCCCTATTCCCTGCAAGAAAGAACACAGCTTGGTGGATCTCCTGCTCTGAGAAACTCTGAGAGATGGCATCCCTCCCCTCGGAAGAGACGCGGGGCAGTAGATCATCTGCTATCCTCGGTCTCCAATGGTCATGCTCTAAAAGTAGAGTGGAACGGAAATCCCTCACCAAACCCCTGATAACCTCCTCTGAAGAGAAAGTGAGGTCCCCCACCTTCATGCAAGTAATAGTATTTACTCTCCTCCTCCCAGAAGCAATACGCTTAAAATAAGCGGTGTTCATGTCGCCTTTGATCCATCTATCCCTAGATCTCTGTCTCTAATACATTTCCTCCCTGGAGAGGATCTTATCAAATTGCCCCCTCAGAGAGTCCCTGAGTCTCCTATCCTCTGCATCCATCAAGCCTGCCTCCTCCAAACAGTCAAGACCCTCAAGTTGCTGTAAGATTCTACCCTTTATTGCCCTACCTGGTATGGTTTTCTCAACCCCCCATGTCCTGAGAACATGAGCAGTATGCTTCAACTTTCTAACTAAGGTTGCCATAGCAGATCTACCACCAACCTGTACAGCCAAAGCACTCCTGACAATGTCCATAAAGTCAAGCTCTCTAAACCAAAACTTCTCAAGTCTGAAAGTGTAACTCCTATCCTGCAAGTGGCTAGTCTTCAAGAGAAGAGGTTTGTGATCAGAAGCTGATCTAGTCAAAGGAAGCACCTGCACATGGGGATAGTGATCTTCCCAATCAATAAAGACTAGGAACCTATCCAACCTGGAGCAAGAAGCATCGCCTGCAAATTGGACCAAGTATATTGCCCATGAGCCATGCCAATGTCCACCAGCGTAGCCTCCTCAATGAAATCAATGAAATCCATCATCTCCCCAGTCTATATACTATCACCTATCCTCTCTTATAGAGAAGCCACCGTGTTGAAATCCCTCCCAAAACACCAAGGCCGACCAAAAGAAAGATAATGGCAAACCAGGTCATCCAATAAGATCCACTTCTCCCCCCTCCCTTGAGGTTCATACACTCCAGTGAAGTCCCAGGCGAAGCCATCCCTTACATATGGAAGTGTAAAGTAATGACCCACCTACTAATTTGTCTATCTGACACCACCTCCTCCATCTCATAAGGATTCAACATGATCACGATCCCCCCTGACCTGCCCACTGTCGGGGAAGCAACCCCCTTGGTGAGTCTAGCCCCTTTGATCTCCCTCAAGAGCAAATCCCCACCATCTCCACACTTGGTCTCCTTGATACAAAGGATATCAATCTTACATCTCTTGATCAACTCCCTTACCACCCGCTTCTTCTACCCCCCCCCAAGTCTCCTCACATTCCATGAGACAATCCTTATGAAGACAACGGGGTGTCCCTCTCCTCCCTACCATCATCAGCCCTTTCCCTCTCCCCTCTCTACTATGCCCTCTCTGCCTGTAGAATACTCGCCCACCACCTCTTCTTAACACTAGAAAAAGCACCCCTCACATCCTTCTCTACGCCAACACAAGATACCGACATTATCAACCACCTCCCTCACTCACTCCTCTGTAACTCCCAACAGCTCTCTGACGACCTCCCTCCTCGCGAAGCTTCTGGTAGCAACCGCATCCACCAGAGGTCGCACACCGACACCTCTCCCCGGGGACATCGAGAAGGCATCATCCTCCTCCGGTAGAGCCTCCTCTTGAACCTCCAAAGCCTGGGGACCACATTCACCAGCCCATGCTCCCAACAAGAAGCTACAGGGACCGTCACCAACGGCAAGGAGGTCGAGTCTTCCATAAGAGGTCGAGTCTTCCATAATCACCTCCACAGTTTGGCCTGTAACAGCTCCCTCCAGTGACAATCGACGCTTCTTCTCAGCTATAGAGTCCAATGATGGCACAGCCGCAAAGACCTCTAGTCTGCTGGAAGTCCGGAGCCTAGGCAGGGAGTCCGGCAGACGACAGGTAAGCATGAGCTCCCCATCTCCCCATCTCCCCCTATTTGTCCCCCAACCCGCCACTCCCTGGTCGGCCCAACCAAGCACTGCACCCCCCCCATCACTTGTTTGCCTTTGTCGGCCCCTGCAGCAGACAGAGGCGCACCCCGAAGACCGTCCACCTCCCACCAAGGCAAAGCGAGGGAGAAGAATGGTGACTGCAAGCCGAAAAGTTTCTTGGCAGCCACCGAAGAGGGGGTCGGCTTCGACAGACCCGGCGATGACGAGCACTGCAATTGGTGGAAGGGGCACCTGACTGCAGGAGATGTCGGACGGGAATGACAAACCTTCGCGGGTGCCGAAGACCCGACAAGGCCCTCAGAAGATGGAACGGGTAAGTCACGGAGACTGGACGTAGGCCCTAGAGCTTGACCCGAACCGCGAGAGCACCGATCCGAAGTCGCCAGGACACGAACCGGACCAGCCGATGAACCGGGGTGTGAAACAACGCTCGGCCCTACCCGGTTTGAATTTGAAAGGCCCGCTGAAACTGGGGCCGACCATACGTCTTCCTCCTCCGGACGTAGGGCTTGTTGCCCTAGCTGAGACGGCAGCACAATTGACAGCTCCTCCAAGACCCAAAGTCGCATAACGAAGTTGACTTCAGTGAGGTCCACGGTGGCAACGAAGGGCACCGCCACCGGGCTGGCCACCTGAATGATAGCCATGACTGCCATTCGTGAACCCATCGCCGTGAAACCCAAGGAGCCCCCTTCCACCCGGCCAAAGTTCCGAACTAAGAAAGAGAGGCCTTCAGCATCACAAAGATGCAGCGGGATCCCTTCGAAAATGATACGTAGTCTCCTCATCTAGGGATTGGGAAAAGTCCCCTTAACCTCCAAGCACTGCTGGATATAGAGGAGAACACCCCCACCCCCCCACAGCAAGGAAATCCGCTTCAACCAACCTAGAGACCACCGCTTCTTCCTGCCCGACCACCAGGAAAGCAAACACAATCACCCTCAAGACCACCCAACAGCCGCCAGCAGCCTCCCCCAGCCACCATCTGATCGCCTCAGCATCAATCGACCCTTCCAACATCGTCACCCACAGGCATCGCCTAAGCCAGGCAACCCTACCGTACAAGGAATCCGACGGGAACACCCCAGCATCCACCCATCTCTTACTCACAAGCCCCTTAGGCCCTGGAGTCGGATTCTTCCTCACCGCCTCAGTAAACGTCCGATGACTCCCAGAGCCGGCAGGAGGCGACACCCTGTGCATATAAAACAACCTGACGTGGCCCCTCCTGCCACAAGTAAAGCAGGTCGGCTCCGGCTTAAGGCTGCCCCGACGGATCCCTCCTCTAGCACTCCCAGCGAGACCTCCAGCCGACTAGTGCAGCACAGCATTGGGGAGAGAGCCCTGCCTCCACCTACGGCTCTCCAAAGGGATGTTGTTCACCTCGGAGACGAAAGCCAGAGGGCGCCCCGCCCTGCCAGCCATGCCATCCCACCCCAAAACCCCACATGAATCCTCCATGTTGATGAGAATTTTACTTCTTTCCAAATCTGGAGTTGTATTGGGATTATCTATTGTATAAAAAGGTTTATAATGATGACACATGATATCAATAAGGAAAATTGAATTGACAATACATCAAAGATCACTCTATCATTTGGAAACTGACAGATTTAAAATAATAACCTCTAAGAATGAACAGCTGCTGTCAAGACCTGGCCCTCAGAAGCTTGCCCGACAAAAAAAGGTAAGCAAAATATAATCCTGGAGAGTGTCACTCTAGATGGACACTCCTGTTTGGAATTGAAGGATAGGACGATTAATCCATGTCACATCCTGAGGAAGGGCCTTATAAACAATATTTCAAACTAATAGATGAATACTGCAACGGTGATTCGGTGAATTCCAGACTATCGGCACCAGTTAAGTCATCTAAAAAATGAAACCCTGATAACAGAAACAAAAAAAAAAAGTACTCCTACATATGATGGCTTGACGAAGAAATCCAGGATGACAGGCAGGAGCAAAAACAATTACAAGAACAATAAAAGGAATGGCGGCAGATGATGGAGTGCAACGTAGAGCTGATACATGAACGTAATGGTAAAGGCAATGATAAAAGAAAACAATGAGAATATCTTCCACCTTTTCAATCCTAACCCATTTGCCATTCTGCCATGCCTGCAGACCCCGGACCATGGAACTATGAAATTCTTTAAGCTGGGTCGATCCAAAGAGTCCGATGACAAGCCTGTTGTTACAAAGTACTTTTGCTACCTTCCCAACCCTCCAACAATGCAGGTCAAACACCTCTACTATATCCCCCAATGCCCATTTCCTTTCATTGCCAACAATTGGTGGGCAAGGTCTAACGTCATCCAAGGATGCCGTCTGCACCACTTGCTCACCTTCAGCATTCCGAAAATGCTCAAATCTAACAGTACATCCCTCTGCATCTACAGAAATTATCCTAGCAGGAAACCAAGCTCCATATGACTTATCCTGTCTTCTCAACACCTCTACAGGGTTCCACTTCTTGAACTTCATTTCTCCAATTGCTCTTTACCCTGATCCTGCCTAATCCAGCATGCACAAAAGCCGAAGGGGAAGTGACTGTTGCCTGAAAGCAAAAACCAGAAAAAGTGTTAAAAAAAATGGATCATACAAGGGAGAGGCGGAAAAGTACACAATTTTGTAATTGCCTTAATTACTCTAGATCACACTGCGGAGAATATACATGTGGGGAGGAAAACATGTATGCTGACGCTGATTTGAAAATTCCTCATGAAGAACACCACCAGGAAAGTCGCAGACTACTAAGTTTTCCTGGATGAGAAAGACCCTTCCCATGTAAATGATGTCGTTAGTAAATATTCCCCAAAACAAAAAGTTTCACAGACAAATTAGACATAACCATTTAAGAGAAAGGATCCAGATGAAGTGGAGAAAGAAAATTTCAGGAATCGGGATCACCGGCTGCAGTCAACCATGAGCATCAAAACATGTGAAAACGGGAAAGGATAAAGTGATCTTAGACAAGGGATGAGTGATGTTTAAAGCTAGAAAACAAATCACAGATCGCCCATGAGTGTTGACCCAGAAGATCAGAAGGGAAGAGGACTCTTAGACAACCCATACAAAAGGAAATCAGTAACCAGTTGAATCCAATCACCCAAGAGCCACAGATTTCATTTCAGAAAAGGCAAGGCTCCAATTAAAACGGAAAGTTAACAACAGAAAAGGAAGCTCATGTTAAATCCAGCCCCACCTCATGAGGAACAGGACACGAGATTGGCCACCCAAAACCCAGATGCCCCCAGCCTTGAACCCATCCTAACATGAATCCACCGGCAAAAACGATCAAATAAAGAGCATCAAACTCACCCAAATGGGAGACACCCACGTGAGATCAGAAACTAGAAATCAAGGAAATCAGCTAAAACTACGCATCAAAACGGTAACGTCTCCCAAATCTTCCTGCGCATTCCTGATTGAAAGAAAAACATGGACGAAGCAGGATTCAACTAGAAGTGTCAAGAACGCAAGGAGACAAGATTGGAGAGTCACCTTTCGAGGATAATGGGCGCAATTTGTGAGTGATGACGGTTGTGGATTTAAAAAAAAAAGGACGGAGCTTTTTGTTCGTTTGGGACAGAGGTGGTGACCAGTTTTTGAGCTGGTTTCTTTTGCCAGGAAACGGCAGATTCTGGAACTGGCAAGAGCCCCTCTTCAGCAAGGGAAAACAAAAGGGGGGAAGTTTTCTATATCTTCTTTTCCTTCCCCCCCTTACAAATTTAGAACCACCATGCAGTTCAGTTAATTCATGGAATGCTGGCATGCATGGCCCCCAACCCCCACCCCCACCTTTCCTTTTTTTTTTTTGGAAAATCTGATTAGTGATAGAAATGAATTATTATATTCGTTACTAATTTTTTTATTATTTAAAATTTTTGTTGACATCAGAGATATGAACTTGGCAGAGGCCATTAGGAGTTTTTTTGGGGGTAATTGAAATGATGGTTTCCATAGAACTTGAGCTGCTAATAAAAATTCTTTGGTGATTAAAATGGTGATCTATATTAGTCATCAAATCTGATTTTATTTGTTTGTTTGTTTTTTGCCATCTTCATCAAACAACGTACAGTTTACATATGGGAAGGGGGTCCTAGAGTCATTCCCATTCTCTCTAGAACGACCCACGTCATTCTTGGAAGATTTTTTTCCAAAAAAAAATGTCAAATAGATTTAAGAAAGGTCGTTCCCCATTTTTGGAAAAATACGTTTATTAAAATCATGGTTTGCCATGGGAATACGAGACATGATACGTCCGACTTGGACTGAGTCGCTCCTCCCTATCTCTCTCCTTTTCTACGAGATTCCAACGACGATGGGGTCATGCTCCGGCGAGGGCGGACGAGATCCGACAGTGATAGGCAAGATTCGGCGTTGGGCAGACGAGATTCGGCAGTACCGTGTGGGGGAGGTAGGAGGTCAGGGTTGGGGGGCTCGAGGGGTGATCTATGAGCAAGGGGGCCACCGAAGTGGGGAAGAAAGGGGCAGTTAAGGTGAGATATTTACATGTGATCTGGGGAGTGACTCAGGCAAAGTCGGACCGAGTCACACGTGACTCGAGAGTATTGTATCAGATCAAGGAGATCTCGATCTGATATATATCACCGAGTCGACGAACCTTAATTAAAATGTATATTGAAGATACCCACCAAATTTATATTTAGCATTTTTCATGGTCTAGTTTGAAAATAGATGGACAAAATGAATGGGACATATCACACCGAAGTGGGCATGACATACCAGTGCTTCAGTATCAGTAACAGTTCCTCCTTTATTTTGAGTAAATAGGCCTGGTTTTTCTCTCAACTAACGACACGAGGTCTTCACTCTGTTTGCCAACATTTCATGTCAAGAAATTAAAAGATTGTTTGTTCTTCTTGTAGAGCTCCTCTTCGGAAGCTGCATGTTTGGCCATGGCGTCCTTCGTTTCTCTGCGTGCAGTTGCCGAGCCTTAATGGACGATCTGTTCTTGCGAGTCACCTTGTCATATAGCATGCCAATCTTGTGGGTAGAAGAATGGAATAAGGAGCTGAGCTCTAAAATACTTCAGTTTTTCTTTTGCCAGTGGTCCTATGAACTAGAGGTGACAATGGGCCAGGGGTTGCATTAGGGTTGGGTTAGAGTTCAATGAATTTTGTTTGATCTTAATTTGACATCCCTCAACATTAGATCAAAATATTGTGACTCATATCTGATTAAAGTCAAGATGAGTCAAGTTACGGCTCCAGATACATTTGATCTAGCGTAAATTTCAATATATGAATATTAAAATTGGCGGATCATATGCAAACAATTACTATTAATAATAATAATAACAATAGTGCTAGCTGAGGAGGGTAAAATTCGTCAGGCTCAGTGCGACCTGATAATGTCAGACCCATTACGGACCAAGGCGGTCGAGCCCATAGAAGGATATCTCGACCAGTCATGGCTCCATAAACACGGCCCAACCAAGGCCCGTGAAGGCTCCTCCAGCCTACGAAAGTTTCTCCAATTCTAGAGCAAAATCTTCGCGAGCGTGCATCCTTAACGTCGCGAAACTCCCCAACGGGTGAACGTTGGGGCTCACGTTACAGATCTTATCACGGCAAGGGCCGAGTCACACCCACACCATCAAGATGTCTACCACGAGCGAGCAAGAGGACGACGTGAGATCCCTACGATCAAGCAGGGCACCACTCTATGAACGACACCATTGCTAAGTCAGAGACGTACCGCTGCTCCCTATATAAATAGGACCCCAGTGAGATCTGGATGGGGGCGAGGGGAGAAACGATGATACACGTAGACACACTGAGAGAGGGGTCAGAAGATAGAGAGAGCATAAACAAGGTAAGAGGGAAAAGGAACATAGACGAATATCGCCAACAGAATAACAGTGAGAGAGAGATTCTCTCCCGGCTCTTCTCTTCCCATCTCTCCGAGCACTCTCCAAACATCGTATCCACGTTACAGGCTCTTCTCTTTCCCCCACTTCAACTTTCTCTCTCTTCATCCTTCTTCTTGACTCTCTTGAACGGTTATGACTTAAACATCATAAGATTGTCCGGCCCTTAGGATCACTCCCGGGACTTCTTCTTACGTAATTCTCTAGTGACCGCAGATTTTCTCATGTGACCGACTGTTATTCCTTGACAAATAAATCTTAGAGATGTGATATAAGGCAAAGAGAATATTTTCCAGCCTCAACACTACCAACAGAGATATTAAAACTATGCGTGACTAAAACCTTTCGCACAATTCCTCGAATTGTAATCTCCCATCAACGCATAAAAACGTCGTCCATCGCACTTGCGAATCCCATCAGGATCCGGAAAGAACCCTAATAAAATAATTAACGGTGATGAAATTGCATGGGGACCCATGCGCACACCATCTTGCATTAAAATTATCATCATCTGGGACCCACTGCGTACGTCACATCTGGGGTCCCCCCGCTTGAAAACCTAACAACGCAGTGGGACCGTGGAATTTCATCTGTTCATCTTGGATCTATCCGGGCGTATGGAACTGGGGGTTTCCACCGAGGATGGCCGGATAGTGGATGGACGGCTGTGATGTAATGCCAGGAAAGGTCCCCAACGGGGGTATTGCCAGAACCCCACCCTGCTCGTGGATAAGGATGTAAAAGCGAAAGGGCCATCCAAGCAAGCACAGACGCGCGAGCATGGCCATCCGAGAGTTTAGACGTCAGCAGCCTTGAATCCCCTTCTAACGTGGATGGAATATCTTTGGCGGATTTCACTCGATTATTAGCATTGGCAAACCCTAAATTCGCAGTATCGATAATGCAGGTGAATTCAGTCAGACCTAAACATCAACTCACGTTAATTAACTCGGGTCTGACTCAAAGAGACTCGGATTGTCTAGAATGAGTAATATTTTGTGCACAAAATTATCTCTGTAACGTGTATTCTCATTGATCTTCCAAAAAGGTGAATGTAATGCCTCGGATTTTTCGGATCCCCGTTCGTGGGTCCCGGATCTGGTTTCTCGGAGTGTCCAGCTCCGTTGTGTCCGAAATTTCGTTTCGGACATCTTTCGCGTTCGGATCGGCACGATCCGGAGTCGGTTCGGAGGCCCGGAGGCGTTCCGCGATTTTTTTCGCGTGTGTTTTTCGATTCCCGGTGTGGGTTTCGGCTTTCTCTTCGGAACCTCGTTGCGGGTGAACTGGGCCGTTCACCAGGGCGCGAGTGGTACCGTTGCGATCGGTGCGCTCCGAGGATCGCGAGGGTGTGATTTTCTATTTTTCTGGATTTTTTCGAATTTCTGGATTTTCCTATATATATAAACCTTTTCTCTCTCCCCCTCTCATTTCTCATTTCTCTCCCTCTCTCTTCTCACGCTCTCTCCTCTCTCCCTCTCTCTCCGGCGGCCGACGGGGCGGAGCATGGGCGAGGCGGGGACGGCGCGGGCGAGGCGCGGGCGAGGATGGATGAGGATCGAGGCGGTGGAGGCGCGTAGAAGCTCGGCCGTGAGTTCGTGGAACGGCGAGGCTTCAACGGCGTTTTCTTCGTGGATCGGCGTCCACGGTGCGCGTAATCTTCGGTGGAGGTAGGGTGATGGACCCTCAGCCCGTGTACTTCCTTTCCCGCGAGTTTCGTAGGCCGTGGTGAGCCGAGCGGGCTAAACGGGACGTTTTGGGCAAAATGTGTGTTTTCGGGGTGTGAGCTGGATCTCCCGTTTTATGGTGTTTTTGGGCGATCCAGGGTTTTAGATGCATGCCTAGGAGCTTGGGGGAGGTTTCCCCTTTTGTTTCCCCTTCACCTGGGGGTGAACGGGGCGTGGCATGGCTTTTCCCGCGGTTTCTATCATTTTCAGGCGCGGACTGAGAACGCGCTATACTCCAGTAGCGCGTTCTTGATAGTCGCGCTGCCCCGACCGAGCGCGTTCATCGGAGAAGATGAACAGTTTGGCGGTTCCTGTCGCGCTATAGGGTTATGGCGCGTTCTGGATTGTCGCGCTAGGGGTCCCTAGCGCGACCTGCCTTGTCGCGCTAGGAGGCCCTACCGCGATGGTCCCTGTCGCGCTAGGGGATCCTAGCGCGATCTGCCATGTTGCGCTAGGGTTCCCTAGCGCGTTCTGGCTTGTCGCGCTAGGTGATCCTAGCGCGATCTCCGTGTTGTCTCGTGCTCCCCTTGGGCCGTGTGTGTCCCGGACACCCCGTGGACTTCCGTGACCGTGTCTTTGGGTGTCCAGAGGGTTGATTTACCTCGATTAACGTGCCCATCGGTTTAAGGGTCCGTGAGACCTTCTGGTGTTCCAATTGTGTTGTGTTGGTCCCCGGTCGACCCGGTTGTGACCCAGTGGTCGACCTTTGGCCTTGTGAGTGTCCCGGGTACCCCGTGGGTTCTGTGTCCGCGTTTCTGGGGTGTCGGGAGGGACCGTGTTACCTCGATTAGCGTGCCGTAGGTGTGGTGGGTCCGGGTGACCCCACATGTTCCGGGCTCTTGTGTTACGCTTGATCGAGTCACCGTGTACCGGTGTGCGTGCGGTGGGGTCTCCCCCGCATGTCGTGGGTTTCCTTTGGAAGGCGATTCCCGTGTGGGCCATGTGTTTGACCTTGGACTGTGAGTCCAGTTGTCCGGCCTGGGGCTGGAGGTTTCCCGCTTGCTTCAAGATGGGAAATCGTCGTGGCGGCTTGTGTGCTGCCTTGGGAATCGTGCTTCTGTGTTTTCCGTGTGGCCCGTGTAAGTGGCCTTTGTCCCTTGCGTTCCCTTCTCGAGGGAGTGGCCTTGACAACTCGTGAGTTGTCTCGGTACTTGTGCTACCGTGGTTTTAGACCTAGAGATTGGACTAGATTGACGGCCTTGTGCTGTCACGTGCAACGGTCTTGACCCCGAGTCTTGTGACTCAAGGACCGTTGGGTGTAGTGCGTCTAGAGGACTGTCCAGAGTCCAGTGGCTTAGCGTCACTTGAGTTTTCTCGACTCTCGCGCACGGTGCGTGCGTGACCGTGGACTGCGAGTCCTGTGTCTTCTCCGACTGTGGTCACCGTGTGACGGGGCCGGTACGTGGGGTGTCCCCCGTACGTCGTCGGATGCAAACGTTGTTTTCCGTTGAGAGTCTACTCCTTCAGTGACCCTCCACTAGTCATAGCCTGCTTACACGCGAGTGGTCCCACTTGGGAGTAGGTGGAGAGGCTTACCTTTCAGACGGTTTGTGGACCGGTTACCGTAGGCCCCTCGTCGGTAGCCAGAGTCCGGCTACGGGGGAAAACCGGTCAGAGGACCAGACCTAGTGACGCAAGGTCTGTGTGTGCACACGTGGTTGGGGGCGGTTGGACCCACGTCGACGGGCGTGACCCCAGCTAGTTACTTGTTTGTGGTTACTTGTACGGTGTTCACGCCTCGGGTAGGACCTACCACGTCAGGCGGTTCACCTGCGGTGCGGTGTAAGACGTCAGGGGACGCTACCGGCTGTGCTTCTAGTGGGTGGTACTCCTGTCGAGTACGGAGTGACAGACTGTCAGTTTCTGTGTTTTTGACCTTCGGGTTTTTGGTCGTGTTGACCGGTGAGTTCGGTTGTTTCATCTTGGCGCGTGTGTGTCGGTTCTGGCGCCGTGAGATTAGTGCTAGTGGCTTTACCGAGGTTGGGTCTTGTTGTGCGGTACCCGCGATCGGATGGTCGGGGTTGCACCTTGGACAGCGTGTCCAGGTCGGCTGTCCAGGGGACAGGCCTCTACGGCGTGGTTGCCGTGTGTTCTTACTTCGGTAGGTGGTACTAGCGTGGTTCGGTAGCTTCGACTGTGTGATCGAGGTCTGCCTTCTGGCAGTAGGAGTAGCTGTAGTGCCGAGTTTTGACCGGCCACCGGTTCGCTGTTCCTGCTGTAGTCGTAGCTCTCCTTTCCGCTACCGCCGTGGTTTCCGGTTGGGGTTCCGCGGGATCCCTGCTGAGTCTCTGTTTTGGAGACTCATTCCCTGCTTTTCAGGTGCAGCGGTTCTTCCTCGTGGTTCGAGGGTGCGGAGCGGAGGTTCTCAGTTGCCAGCTTGCCGGGCCGAGTGTTCACTTGGCATGTGGTACGTTTTACTGCTTTAGACTGTACTTTCTGTTGGACTGGACTCTGTTGTAGTTGTGGTTGTTCTTTCTTTCAGCTTGTTGTTGTTGGTTGTCCTGCTTTATTTTCTATTTCTTTGTGCCTCCACACTCCTTTTAGCCCTTCCGAGCCCTCCCGGCTCGTGGGCGGCGGTGCGAGTCTCGGGTTATCGGGTCCTCCCGGTAATCGGATTCTCGGGTCGTTACAGCTGGTATCAGAGCGGTGGTTGTGGACGTACATAGGAATTCGAAATATTGCAGTGATCAGAGTCCATGAGGTCCAGTACAGTCGGCAGCTGGCTTAGGGTTTTGTGTTCGCTTTCCGCCTTGTTTCTCGCTTGAGAGCTTGAGTGCGCTGCGTGGCGCTGTGAAGGTGGTTGCTGTCCGCGGCTTTCGTGCCAGCGTGGGGTCTAAGGATTGAGGTTGAGAGCCTTCTCCCTCATCGGTGATGGCCCTGGTTGTGCTGCGTTGGGCAGAGGTTGCTGGCAGGCGTGAGTTCGCGGTGCTGCGTTCGAGGAACCTGCAGCGTGGTCAGGTGGCTGGTGCGGACTGTTCTTGGTTAAGTGGCCTTGAGCGTGCTCTGAGGGAGCTGCTGTCAGTTTTTGGTCACTCCAGCTTGAGGTTTGTCCAGCTCCTGAGGCGTTTTGATCGAGAAGTGTGCTCGGGTGAGCGGAGGATCTTCTCGGTGGGCTGCTGTTTCGTCGAGCCTGATGTTCTTGTCGCGCTCTGTGGCGTCAGAAATGACGTGTCGGTCCTGATCGTTCTGCTGATTTCGAGGCAGGATTTGGCAGAGATGTCCCGTTAAGTCTTTGCTCCTGCGCTTATGTCAGTGGATGGGTTGTGTTCGCTCTGGAGTTGGCTTGAGATGTGAAGGCTCCATGGAGAGTTCGGGACTCGAGGATGAGCATCGGCGGTCGTTGTTATGGCTCGTGTTGCTGCTCTTGGCATGCCGTGTTGCAGTTCGAGGAATTGCAGCGGTGGTGCATCGAGAGATGCTGTGCTTGTGGTCCGACGTAACACTCGTCGAGTGTGTCGGAGGCGCTGACCTGATGGAAGCGATGGTTTTCCTTGGTGCTGGATGGTGCTGTTTCCAGCGTGCGCGAGGTTTGAGGTCAGGTCGAGCAGGGAGTTCTTCCGTTAGTCGGAAGTGCGTTTGGTCTCCCCTTTGGTTGGAGAGATTGTGTTGGGCTAAGGTTCGTCGTCTTGCGTTGTGTGTTCGGATTGGTTGGCCTTGTGTGCCATGAAGTCCGTGCGAGACGTGCTCCTTGTCTTGGCAAGGCGGTTGCCTGTGAGAAGTTGTGCCCGTTCCCTTGTCGTGTAAGGGTGCTGGCGCTGTTCCGAAAGGACGAGCACTGGTTGGGCGGCGTTTGCTTTCTCGGCTGTGTGCGTGGATCTGAGTGCGCAGCGGAAGCGTGGTGGGCCCATAACCCACTGGTTCAGGATCGTAGCGTTGGTTGCTACCGGCGGATTCCTGAGTTTGCGTTGAGCATCGGAGGATGGGTTCCTCGGTGTGAAACGTGTTGTTGCCGTGCCGTTGCTCGAGGTTTTGTGGTTGTTGGCACTGGCAGGATGGAGTGTTGGGAAAAGTGCTGGCTAGTGCGCCGCATGAGTACCATGTTCCTGTGTTGGAAGCCGTGTCAGGCGTCGGTGTTGGACCTGAATGAGGTTGTTGAGAATGTCGCCTGACGGAGGTCGAGGACGTGTTGGTCAGAGTCGGTGGCTTGGTGTCCGACTCGTGTTCCCAGTCGTGTCCTCGGATGAGATCGTCTTTTGAGGAAGTGATCTCTGACAGGCTGTGGGTTCCTGTTGGTTCTACGGTCTTGTCGGATTGTGACGGTGGAATGTTCGTTGCTTAGGGCCCCGTGAGCACTGTTCAGGTGGTGTCCCGTGGCTCTGTGGTAAGGGCGGAATCGGGATTGGCAGGTGTCCACTTGGATTGATCGAAGGATTTGATGAGACCAGATGGAAAAGTGACGCCTTAAGGCGGAGGCCTCCTGTGAGGTTGGCGTCGGCTTGGTGGTCCCTGATAGGACATTGGTGTCGCAAGGTTATCCCTGGTTTGGTGACTAGCATGGGGTGGTTCCCTATAAGTCTGAGTCCCGTGAGGTGATGACTGAAGACGCCATGTTCTGTCATTTGGTTTCGTCGTGCTCCCCGAGAGGGTCGAGTTGGCGTGCAGTTGGTGACCAGTGGATGGTCTTTTCAGAGTCAGAAGATGCTGGTTGTTGGGGCTCGAGCGTGGCGAGAGCCGTGTGCCAGCGAGACCTTTGGTGGTCGTTTCTGTGATGTGCCTTTTCCGGATGGGATCTGGGCTTTGTCGGAGTTTGTCTTCTGACGAGAGTTGGCACAGTGTTATGTCCGGCTTTCGGCTTGCCATGTGTGGGGTGTTTCTTGGTGTTGAGCCGATGTGCTGGTTGCGGTCTGCTGAGAGGACTGCTTGAGCTGGTGGAGGCTCTGTTTTGGTTGCTCCCTTGAGTAGGGTGTGCGACCTGTCAGCTGGTTGCGAAGCTGTTGTGCGATTTCTCTGCCGACCATAGGTTGGATCGGTAGCTGTTGCTCGTGTCGAGGGTTGTGATTCCTCGGTGAGCGAGATTGTGGCTGCGGTGCCATGGTGGATTCTCGCGTTGTCTGAGGTGATGCCGGACTGTGTCCTTTGCTGTATGCCTGCTCTGTTGGCATGTGTGCTCGGCGCGAGGAGTGAGGTGTTGTGTGTGATTGTAAGTCTGGCTGTGTCCCTCAGGATCGGTTTTTTTTGTGAGAATCGAGGTTTTCTGTGCTGGGGCTCTGACAGCGTATCAGTTGATTCAGTGTTCTTCCCCTGGGACTTCGTGCTTGGTCCTGAATTTCGAGGACGAAATTCCTTTAAGGGGGGAGGGCTGTAATGCCCCGGATTTTTCGGATCCCCGTTCGTGGGTCCCGGATCTGGTTTCTCGGAGTGTCCAGCTCCGTTGTGTCCGAAATTTCGTTTCGGACATCTTTCGCGTTCGGATCGGCGCGATCCGGAGTCGGTTCGGAGGCCCGGAGGCGTTCCGCGGTTTTTTTCGCGTGTGTTTTTCGATTCCCGGCATGGGTTTCGGCTTTCCCTTCGGAACCTCGTTGCGGGTGAACTGGGCCGTTCACCAGGGCGCGAGTGGTACCGTTGCGATCGGTGCGCTCCGAGGATCGCGAGGGTGTGATTTTCTATTTTTCTGGATTTTTCCGAATTTCTGGATTTTCCTATATATATAAACCTTTTCTCTCTCCCCCTCTCATTTCTCATTTCTCTCCCTCTCTCTTCTCACGCTCTCTCCTCTCTCCCTCTCTCTCCGGCGGCCGACGGGGCGGAGCATGGGCGAGGCGGGGACGGCGCGGGCGAGGCGCGGGCGAGGATGGATGAGGATCGAGGCGGTGGAGGCGCGTAGAAGCTCGGCCGTGAGTTCGTGGAACGGCGAGGCTTCAACGGCGTTTTCTTCGTGGATCGGCGTCCACGGTGCGCGTAATCTTCGGTGGAGGTAGGGTGATGGACCCTCAGCCCGTGTACTTCCTTTCCCGCGAGTTTCGTAGGCCGTGGTGAGCCGAGCGGGCTAAACGGGGCGTTTTGGGCAAAATGTGTGTTTTCGGGGTGTGAGCCGGATCTCCCGTTTTATGGTGTTTTTGGGCGATCCAGGGGTTTAGATGCATGCCTAGGAGCTTGGGGGAGGTTTCCCCTTCACCTGGGGGTGAACGGGGCGTGGCATGGCTTTTCCCGCGGTTTCTATCGTTTTCGGGCGCGGACTGAGAACGCGCTATACTCCAGTAGCGCGTTCTTGATAGTCGCGCTGCCCCGACCGAGCGCGTTCATCGGAGAAGATGAACAGTTTGGCGGTTCCTGTCGCGCTATAGGGTTATGGCGCGTTCTGGATTGTCGCGCTAGGGGTCCCTAGCGCGACCTGCCTTGTCGCGCTAGGAGGCCCTAGCGCGATGGTCCCTGTCGCGCTAGGGGATCCTAGCGCGATCTGCCATGTTGCGCTAGGGTTCCCTAGCGCGTTCTGGCTTGTCGCGCTAGGTGATCCTAGCGCGATCTCCGTGTTGTCTCGTGCTCCCCTTGGGCCGTGTGTGTCCCGGACACCCCGTGGACTTCCGTGACCGTGTCTTTGGGTGTCCAGAGGGTTGATTTACCTCGATTAACGTGCCCATCGGTTTAAGGGTCCGTGAGACCTTCTGGTGTTCCAATTGTGTTGTGTTGGTCCCCGGTCGACCCGGTTGTGACCCAGTGGTCGACCTTTGGCCTTGTGAGTGTCCCGGGTACCCCGTGGGTTCTGTGTCCGCGTTTCTGGGGTGTCGGGAGGGACCGTGTTACCTCGATTAGCGTGCCGTAGGTGTGGTGGGTCCGGGTGACCCCACGTGTTCCGGGCTCTTGTGTTACGCTTGATCGAGTCACCGTGTACCGGTGTGCGTGCGGTGGGGTCTCCCCCGCATGTCGTGGGTTTCCTTTGGAAGGCGATTCCCGTGTGGGCCATGTGTTTGACCTTGGACTGTGAGTCCAGTTGTCCGGCCTGGGGCTGGAAGTTTCCCGCTTGCTTCAAGATGGGAAATCGTCGTGGCGGCTTGTGTGCTGCCTTGGGAATCGTGCTTCTGTGTTTTCCGTGTGGCCCGTGTAAGTGGCCTTTGTCCCTTGCGTTCCCTTCTCGAGGGAGTGGCCTTGGCAACTCGTGAGTTGTCTCGGTACTTGTGCTACCGTGATTTTAGACCTAGAGATTGGACTAGATTGACGGCCTTGTGCTGTCACGTGCAACGGTCTTGACCCCGAGTCTTGTGACTCAAGGACCGTTGGGTGTAGTGCGTCTAGAGGACTGTCCAGAGTCCAGTGGCTTAGCGTCACTTGAGTTTTCTCGACTCTCGCGCACGGTGCGTGCGTGACCGTGGACTGCGAGTCCTGTGTCTTCTCCGACTGTGGTCACCGTGTGACGGGGCCGGTACGTGGGGTGTCCCCCGTACGTCGTCGGATGCAAACGTTGTTTTCCGTTGAGAGTCTACTCCTTCAGTGACCCTCCACTAGTCATAGCCTGCTTACACGCGAGTGGTCCCACCTGGGAGTAGGTGGAGAGGCTTACCTTTCAGACGATTTGTGGACCGGTTACCGTAGGCCCCTCGTCGGTAGCCAGAGTCCGGCTACGGGGGAAAACCGGTCAGAGGACCAGACCTAGTGACGCAAGGTCTGTGTGTGCACACGTGGTTGGGGGCGGTTGGACCCACGTCGACGGGCGTGACCCCAGCTAGTTACTTGTTTGTGGTTACTTGTACGGTGTTCACGCCTCGGGTAGGACCTACCACGTCAGGCGGTTCACCTGCGGTGCGGTGTAAGACGTCAGGGGACGCTACCGGCTGTGCTTCTAGTGGGTGGTACTCCTGTCGAGTACGGAGTGACAGACTGTCAGTTTCTGTGTCTTTGACCTTCGGGTTTTTGGTCGTGTTGACCGGTGAGTTCGGTTGTTTCATCTTGGCGCGTGTGTGTCGGTTCTGGCGCCGTGAGATTAGTGCTAGTGGCTTTACCGAGGTTGGGTCTTGTTGTGCGGTACCCGCGATCGGATGGTCGGGGTTACACCTTGGACAGCGTGTCCAGGTCGGCTGTCCAGGGGACAGGCCTCTACGGCGTGGTTGCCGTGTGTTCTTACTTCGGTAGGTGGTACTAGCGTGGTTCGGTAGCTTCGACTGTGTGATCGAGGTCTGCCTTCTGGCAGTAGGAGTAGCTGTAGTGCCGAGTTTTGACCGGCCACCGGTTCACTGTTCCTGCTGTAGTCGTAGCTCTCCTTTCCGCTACCGCCGTGGTTTCCGGTTGGGGTTCCGCGGGATCCCTGCTGAGTCTCTGTTTTGGAGACTCATTCCCTGCTTTTCAGGTGCAGCGGTTCTTCCTCGTGGTTCGAGGGTGCGGAGCGGAGGTTCTCAGTTGCCAGCTTGCCGGGCCGAGTGTTCACTTGGCATGTGGTACGTTTTACTGCTTTAGACTGTACTTTCTGTTGGACTGGACTCTGTTGTAGCTGTGGTTGTTCTTTCTTTCAGCTTGTTGTTGTTGGTTGTCCTGCTTTATTTCCTATTTCTTTGTGCCTCCACACTCCTTTTAGCCCTTCCGAGCCCTCCCGGCTCGTGGGCGGCGGTGCGAGTCTCGGGTTATCGGGTTCTCCCGGTAATCGGATTCTCGGGTCGTTACAGCGAAAATACTCTTTCTACGTAAAAAAGTATGCACTTGTTAGATCCGTACGGTGCACTTGTTCGCGCATTAAAAATCGAGCTCGTTTGACGTAAAGATATAGAACTGAAATATTTTGTTACATAAATGAAATATTTTGATATAGAATTGAAACACTTTATTAGATTTCGTTCTTATAATAAAATATTTTATTGCTATAATATTTTATCCTTATAACAAATTGGACCTTCACGTAACAAAATATTTCATTTGTACAGAACATTTCATGATTTATTTTTAAAGTCAAATAAAATATTCCATTTTTATAATAAAATATTATATTTATATACAAAATATTTCAGTGTTATAAAATATTCCAATCTTATATTTTTTCGTTGAGCGGGCTCGATCTTTAATGCGTAAAAAAATGCGCCGTATAGATCCGACAAGGACTTTTTTTTTTGCACAGAAAAGATCTTTTCACTTTTTTGGAGAGTCAACGAGAATATACGTTGTATTATGACATGATTTTGTACACCGAATTCGATGCACAAAATATTACTCGTCTCGAATTATCGAGTCGATTGTTTTAATCCGACTCAGATATATAGTGTATACAATTCGACGCGACCGACTCAATCCAAATCGCACCGATTGGACGAGTCACAGGCAAGACGTCTACCGAGGAGGGCCGTTTTTCTTTAAATCAGGCGATTCAAATAGATCTGTATCTCGACGATTATAGAGATTTTGTTGGATGAAAATATTTGATGGATTTCAACCACGGTGAAATCCATCGATATCAACGCGAGTTGATCTTTTCATGAGCCTTATTTTTGAACTCTACCAAGTAAAAGTTTTTCATGATTAAAATGGCGACCTATCTCAATCACGTCATTTAATCTTCATATATGATATCTTTATAAAACTAATTTGTTTTCTTCAGATATTGCAATGCAGCAACATGGTGGGGTCGAGTAGATGCCAAGTCATGTGCACCTCTGGTGATCTTAATTGGTCTGAGAGGGAGAGGTGAACAAGTATCTCGGCCGATGTGATTAACATGCGTGGCATTATCTTAACTCGATATTTGGACGGTTCACGTAACTTATCATCACCGTCGGTACGCAGCATCCGCGCACAGTTTCTAAACAGCGCCCGGCCATCACCGTGGTGTAAGGAACAGCATCATCATGTATGTGATCAGGGGCCAGAAATGGTGGTCCTCATTGTCATCATTGCCTGTGCAGAAGTTTGACAGTGGGCGTCAGGCCGAATATAGAAAGAATTGAAAGCTAAATAAAGTCTCCACTTGAGTGTATACCTAGGATCGGAATGTTAGCAACGACTTTGTACGTAGAAAGTATTAATTTCGTCGGTAATCGTAGAGATCGAGATCGATCATCTCAAGTCGTAGATTATATCTTTATAATTTGTTTGGTGCGAGATAAATAAGAAGATCTCAAGAGAAATCTTAAAGCAGATGAAAGCGTCGAAAGGAGTTCTAGATGAGATTTTAAGAGACAATCATTCGATGTTATTAGAAATAAAATTGAGAGTGATCAAACACATGAGAGTAGAGGGAGCTGGAAGGGCATAGGTTGCTTATTTTCCTAGTCAACTAGCCAGATTCTTATTTATCAGGTCTTCACGGAGTTCATCTGTTGACCCTTGTGTTCTGACTTGGTGCTGTTGGGATTGTCCTGATCTTTAGAGATGTGGGACGCTCGCATGCTCGCTTAACATGATAAGGGAGGCGTGACGCTGACCCATCGTTCCTTCGCCGTATGATGGTTGCCCTGCCATTAATGCGATGATAGTTGTCAAAGGCATACGTCGCTCCTGTCGAATGACGGAGGTGTATGCGGCGTACGAGATTTGGGTCTCGACCAATCCCGTGGCAGGTCGTGATAGACTACATGTCGAATTAGGGTTGGTTGGAAGTAGGTCTCAGAGATGGGCCCTACAGGTGGGCCGGCCGATGCTGCGCCTTATCGGGTCGAGCGAATTTTCCCCTCTATAACGAAAAATGTTTAGTGCACATCGAGGATTTATTACACATCTCGGTGTGCACTAGGTTTAATTTTTTATTTTTACATTTTTTGTGACGTGAGACTCAAATCACCTTATTTTATGGTGCAAGTCATATCTCCGTCGAATGGTCTAAAAAATTCGAGAAAAAAAAGTTAATATCAAATGAATAATATTAGACTCATTTTTTAATCAATCTTTTTAATTTTAATTTTTTTGAGTAGTCATGCAAAGGTGTGATCTGTCTCACAAGTTAAAAGTGGCATGAATTTTATGTCATAAAAATACTTTAAAAATAAAAAATAAATCTAATGCACACCCGGGATGCGTTATAACCTCGGATATGCAATAAGTATTAATCAATTACAATAAAAGTAATTCGTGCTGCACCTCTTTCAGTTCACCTCCACTTTTATTGGTCCAGCCCAGGTTAATAGGACGGGGAGTGCGATACTCGCACGCTTAAAAATACATAACAAATACAGCCAGTTGTCTTCTTTGCACATAGGACCTACGTCACAGGTCCCATCTCGATCCGAGCTGGACCAATGAGAAGCAGGCGCGCAAGACTCGCTATACATCTCTAATGATCCAACAGGTATTACCGTTACATGAAAATGTTATTTTTTTCAAGAGACGTCGATAGAAAGTGTCGGCCACTTATATATAAACCATCTACAAAAGCTGACGTTTTGTTTGGTTGAAGTATGAATCCTGACACAGTAGTGAATTTGATGTTTTTACTTCCTAAAATGTGATTGGTTATTGCATTATATAGCTCAATGAACATCAGTGTTGGTATTAATGTAATAATTGGTACTTGATTATTTTTAATCTTACTACTTCAATATTCGTAACTTAGTGAACTATATTGTCATTAAAAAAAAGTTTGATTTAAGTCACCATCTATATTAAAAATGTCACACCGATCGTCCAGAGTCGTTTTGACTTGCTACAAGACGCTGGAAGTTGCTACAAACTAGTACATTTTGTATGCCACCTAAATATGATATTTCTCAATGTTTTACGATATTTTACGTCGAACCAATGGGAGCATTACATAATGATACGGCAAGGCATGTGATGATAGGGTCATACTATCGTAAAACTAAAAATACGTACGGAGGAGGGTAAATCTAGCTCGACCTGTAATCGATCCGTTAACAATGAGTTCAATTCAACTCCGGATCTATAGTACGCCCATGAGACGTCTAGCGGCCGCAGCCCATTAAGGTGCGGCCCCTTACGGCTCAACATCATATTCATACCATCATAAAACCAAAAATACATACCATACAAGATTTTTTTTCCTTGCTATCTGAACCGCAGGCTATACTATGAGCGAGGACATAAGTACCATTTTGATAACGAGATAGATTAAAAGTAAATTAACTCAACTAGATTAGATTGTCTTAGAATTAATTCACTTTTAATTTGATATACATTTGGTTAGAGTTAACCAACCTTGTGAGGTGAGTTTCAAATTTTGAATTAAATCCAAATTAATTATAATTTTAGTTTAATTATATTATTCCCCCTATCAAAATAAAAAATATTAACTCAAAAATAAAAATCAGACTAGCTACTACTTAACCCGCTATCAAAACGCACCTAAAAGAAGGATGTGTCGAGAAGACGCCATCCCCTTTGTTGTGAAAAGAAATAATTGAATTGTGCACCAATTTCAACATCACTGATCAGACAACGACAACCTGACAAGCGAGCCAACATCATTGAAAAGATCATTGAGACTTGCAGATGACACATCACGGCAACAATCAGCACCCTTTTTGATGGATCCTTTCGCATCATTAGTTGATGCTGCACATGAAGTGCAATGTAGCAAGAAGCGTTTGATTAGATTTCTTATGTTTTCCGGCCTTTTGGAAGTTAGAAGAAGGAAACTTTTCGGTTGTCAAGTGGGAGCTCCGACCACATGACCGCGCCCTCTCTGAAAGAATGGAGCATCCAAAAAAAAATGAGTTTTTTCACATCAAAATTATTATTAAATAAAAATTTATAAAAAAATATTCATACAAATATATTAAGAGACATATCAACACGTAAATATGAATTAGATAAAAATATCATATTCATTTACGGACATACCATTTATTTTTGTCAAAAATTTATATAAAAAAATTTTATTTAAATGACATTTATATACTATTTCAATTAATCCAGAGATGTGTATATTAATGAGTTTTTTTACATGAAAATTATTGTGAAAGATTAATTTGTAAATAAATCATTCTTAGAAATATATTAATAGGTATATCATTGTGTAAATCTGAATTATATAAAAATATCATATTTATTTATATATATATCACTTCTTTTTATTAATAATTTAAAAAAATCATGTTTAAATGACATTTATATACTACTTGAATTAACCTAGTGATATACCTACTAATATATTTTTAAAAATAAATTTTTTACAAATTCACCTCTAACAATAATTTTCATATAAAAATCTTTATATTAATATATTTATATAAATATTTTTTTAAATTCACCTCTAACAATAATTTCATAAAAAAACCCACTGAGTCAGCCGGAAAAATACCATCTAAAAATGGACAACACGTCAGATTCCCACATGGGGCTAAGCGCATCACGTACCAAAATATGCCAACACATCTGATGGCTCGTTTGGAACGAATCGAGGAGAGAGATTTAAATTCTTTAATCATTAAAATCATTCTTCAAAAATATTTTCAAATATCCCAATGTCCCATCAACATTTACTTTACGGTGGATTTCAAAATTTTGAGAGAGATAAAAGAGAAAAAGAAGAAAATTAAAAATTCTCTAAAAACTACCTAAAAAGTGCTTATTCTCTCGATCCGTTCCAAACGCGCCCTCGGTTATTCAGACCACTACCAAGCCGAACTTGCAAGATCTACTCTTTCCTTCATGTTTCCAGGGAAATCTTGAGCCTACGTTAACTGCTGAGTGATTCAGAGCAGCACCGAAATTGCAAGATCTTTTCCTGTTGCATGTTTCCAGGGGAAAAAAATACAAGGTGTCCTCGATAATAACAAGGGCATTTCGACATTTGCTTTCCTTTTGATTGTAAGATGAGCAAAACCATTACCGAACAGGTGAATTTGTTGCACCTTTCCAGGTTGAGCAAATATGTTTGTGCAATAGATAATAATATAAACCCGATGGCCTGACTTGTCAAATTAAAATAATATACATGCATTTCCCTGCATTAGAATAATAAGGCACAAACTGATGTCCAAGCCTAAACCCTGTTGTATGCAAGAGACTTGTCGAACAAGCGCCGGATATAGACTACCTGAAGGCCGCTCACACATGCAAGCGCAAGGTACTCTGCCAATGTATAGAACATAAGCCGTCTTCTCGTGCTCTCATTTGCTGCAAGGAAAGGGCGAGGTCGTCAGATATCAACGCTGAACAGGATTCTGTATCAGCCCACCCCGTGCTGCCAGAACATGCGAATAAACCTATATGTGATAAAAGCTCCACGCGATAATGTGTGTAAATACAGCAGATTTCTGAATTCAGTCAAAGCGAGAAGATGGCAGCTCTAGAAAATGATGCTTGGAGTAACATCATCATGAAATACGTCTCTAGTCGAACGATGAAGACGCAACCTGTGTTGGTGATAATGGGGACATGGAGGATGGAGGATGGTGAATGTGTGGTACCCCGTCACCTAAGAGGCAATCATGCACAGGTTGGTAAATCTGGTGATGAGCCCACTGGTGAACGCGTGGTACATAGGGGAGGGGTTAGCAGAATTGGCTGGCTATTGGTACGATGCCAAAACTTGAGTAGACTGTTGAGAGTTGAAGTAAATATGAAGATTAGCGGGATTTATCACTAAAATTAAAAGATTTGAAGGACTAAAATATAAAAACATTGAAGTTTAACAAGAAATCTGAGTTGAAGATGAAGAAAAGAATCTAAAACAGGCATAAGAATTCTCGACAGGTCATTTCCACTATCATAATATCAGTTAACTAACATAATGGTGCTTACTATGGCGATGCCGGACTTCACGCGCTTTCAGGTACCGTTGCTCTGCTGTAACAGATTCTAATGCTTCTCTAAGTTGTGCAATCTTCACATTGACGGGGTCCAAATGCTCTAAAGAAATAGAATGTGAAATTATAAACATATTTAGCAACCTAATATCATGAAATTTGCTTTTAAATTTACAATTTATGCTCATGAAAATACATGAATTTAAAACTTCCTAGAAGCTGCTCAAAAGACAGTTCAAATGAAGAGAGAAGGACTAACCATCTTTAGCAAGGTCATGCTCATTGGGAACATGCCCAACGTGTATGTAGAAGGACACAGTTTCTGGTATTGAAGAAGGATTATGAAAACAGAATTTGTACATCCCAGGCCTGGGAGCTTTAAATTCAAACTTGTCCCCTGATGTTCCCTTCAATGAATGTACTGTGTTCCCCCCTGGAGATGTCACCTGCAATATATTTCATGAAGTGCAAATCACCGGAACATCCACTCCAGGCCATGCACAAGAATAAACATCTCCTGAGGCCATTATGCCTCTGTATGTATTGGGTTCCCTAAGACAATAGATGCACCCTATACAAACTTCGAGACAGTAGAGGAGGCAAAAGCACACAGGCACCCAATGATGAATAAATCTTAAGAAGCTCAAATGATAGTGGGATAACTCCTCACGTAACAATGCAAGTTCAGAAAGGAGATATGGTAGCAAAATAATTTAACAGCAAGGATGTGCTTCTAGTTCCTTTATGGAGAGGGGCAACATTTCGCTCGTACAATCTATAATGAGGATCATGGAGGTGGACAAGCACAGAAAACCTCACCCAGTAAAAAGGGACACCTGCATAGATATCAGGCAATTGTCCAACTATGAGATTTGGGTTACATTCTGAATTTTGTACATAATCATCGCCATTTGTTTAGAAGAAGAAAACCATCAAACAAGAGAAACTTAGAAGGGCAAGGGAATGACAAAGTATTCATCTCAGCAATGTGGTTGGAACCACCAAGTGGATATTATAGTTATCCATAAGAATCCGATGGTTCTTGTTATCCAAATGAATATTACGGTTATCCCCGATACTCAGATATATCATCCTAACATATGTAGAGTTGCATCATGTACTAGAGATCCAGGGAAGGACACCAGCATTAGTGAACTTATGTGCATATAGAAGACTAGAACTGCTACATAATTGAATATTAACAAGCATACGAGAATTATCTGGCATAGAGTCAATATGTATACTACATGTCTACACATACAATTTTCGTAAGGTAGACACATCAGGAATCAATAAAATACAAGGAGGCTCATTCTTCAGTCACCGTTTAATAAGATTTTCATTATTTACGCTTAAATTATGATTTTCACGCTCATTAGATACACGTTTAGTTGAAAAAAAAATACCTGATTACTTTTTGATAATTGTTATTCATTGTTTCATCTTACTTACGGCAAGACAAGGCTTGGGTTGGACCCGATCCTAGCCAACATTGGGTCAGCTAAGATCGTCCCTGATCGTTCCAGATCAGTTCCGAGACCAGAAGACTAACATCGGACTAGGGTTGGCCAATCCCAGCTTCAGACTAAAGCTTCCGAACCTTGATCAAGTGCAACCATTTGATTAGCCCGTCCAATGCAATCAAAGTACCCTCAGACAAAAGTAACAAAATATGAAGTGGCATACGACAAAGATCATATAGAACCATTCAACAATAAACTAAAGGACATCCCCAACACGGAAATCCGGATAAGTGTTTGCTATTACGAGAGAAAGAAGGTAAACATGCAGTCCTCGCCACAGAAAGAATCTCCGATTCAATATCACTGGCACGGCCCCACACAATCTAGCTAACCCTATTTTGCAGCAAGAAACAGCGGCAACAGGGAAATCAACTAATTAGCCATGAACAAAGATGGAATCTATGAAAATGACGAAAAATTTCCGTCTATTTTTTTCTCCTGCACGATCGAACCAGACTAGAGACGAAATCCAAGGACGGCAAAAAGGTAGCCAAATTTGCAACCACCCCAAAAGCGCACAATGATGGAACCGCAAAAGGGTTACCGAGACCCCCACCCCAACGGACTCACCACGAAGTCGATCCCAGGGTGGTCCGATGTCCAGAAGATGTCGTGGTCGACGACCACGAAGTTCCCGGAGACGGTGTCCCCCTCGTAGAGCACGTACTCGTACACGCACTCCTCGTCGTTGACAGTGACCGACAGCGCGGACGCCCGGCGGACGCCATCGGGACCTGCCGCAAGGAGCACCACCACCACCAGCAGCAGCAGCAGGAGCAACGGCGCCGGCCATCTCCTCCCCCTCCTCGTCCTCCCCGCCTCCATCGTGATCAGAAGGTAATGGCGCCGGGGATCTCGGCCTTCCCCCTCCGGCGGGTTCCAAAAAAACTAGTAAATAGCGCAGATCCAAGAGGGGAGAGAGAAAGAGAGATGACGAGATCAGGTAAGGTTCAACTGCGGATCGGACTCGAGAGGGGGCGGGCCGGGTCGAATAGGAACCGGTTCCAAGGTGTCACCGACTCACCGGGTCGACCGGGGCCGGCTCATTTAGGGGATTACATGTATACCCCTAGAATCCTCCACATTTCACTCCATACTTTTATACTCTTCATATTATTATATATACGATTATGTTATTTATATGTCTTTGCGGTTACCTACCGCTACTGTATTTCATCACACGTGTCACTGACATTATCTACCACTTGATTAGATAGATTAAGATGGATAAAAAAACTAATATAATTTTATTAAATTTTTTCACATAATTAAAATAATGACATATATTAATATAATTTTTCATATTATCTTATATATCTTTTTAAAATCTTATATTTTACATATTCGACGTAATATTTCGTGAACTTAGACATGGTTGGAGCAAGAGAGATATAGCAAAATAATATCAATTCTTAATATAAAAATATACATGATAATATAAAGAATATAGAATAAAATAGTAATATTCCAAAGATATATGTGTAATTATCCCTTCCTTTTACCTTGCCAAGATGGAGAAGTCACCCCCCAGTAGAAATTAAAAAAAAAATCTGGCTGGTGTTATTTGTTTTGCGGAAATTTTAAGGCCGATTTATTTTGGGATTAGGACAGTGAAATCGATGTGAGAGAACGATGTGGGCTCCACCACTCTCGCATTCATAGAGACATTAATCAGGATCAATTAGCGCTCTAGATCCTGAGTCAAGTGCGCTAACTCCACCCAGTTAACAAACAGGGCCTCAGGATTCGATGACGGTGATTTGTGAATTTTCTTCCTCCATGATAATCTAATACCTGAAACCATTCCCCTCTCCATTGAGGGAAGAACTGTTCCCACCTTCACATACTAAGAAGAAATGTTAAGTGGATGATAAAAAAAATGAAAAGAAACATAATGATTTCATCACATCATTTTTAATTTCTAAGCACACAGACCGATAAACCCTAGCATCTTGTTAATATTTGTTAATTGAGTATGATAATCTTTTCATGCAGGCGGAATGAGCATCCTTGTTCTCCTTCCAACACCTCTGGGCATCCAGCAATTACACGGTCTCACGGGGACAATGCCAAAGTAACTTTTTTAAACTTTGACTTGGATTTTAACCGAGATAAATTAATAAGTCACGGGTCAATAATTTAACCGTTTATATTAACTCATAAAATTAGAATTACTCGTGTTAATTTTATACACTCGTAAGATTTTAAAATACTTTAAATAATAATTTAAAAAATATGAAAGATATTTTTTTCTACACTATTATGACTTTTAATTTCTCTTTTGTGACATGTAATTTATTCCATGGACGACGTTACAACGGGATTTCATCAAATTTAATCTTCAACTTTTAGATTTTCTTTGTTTCTTTATGCACTGAGAGAAAAAAGATTTAAAATTAAAATATTTTTAAATTTCAAAATTTATGTTAATACTATTAAATGTTAAAGTCACAAGAGACATAATTTCAAAGATGACTCCTGATCTTCCATATTTATTTACATATTAAATTAAAATCTGACATAATGATATAAACTTAACAAATGTGAAAAATATCTCAAACCCAATCATGTCATATTAATTTTACTGAGTTAGATCGAATTAACCAGATTGAACCGAATTAATCAAGTTTTAAATTTTGACCAATCTAAATAAAATTTCAACTCAAATTTAAAATCAGATTACCGGTCAACCGATCGAACTGGCCAGGTCAAGTAGGGTTTTAAAAACACAGTGTCAAAAGTTATGAACATAGATCATAGATGTCAACAAGATTGCCTAAAAAATATGAACAGAGTCAGGCTGAGATAATATTTTGCGAATTACAAAGACATCTATTTGAAAATTTTCTACTTCACTTTGAACATAATGATTACCCATTTTTGTCAATAATTGATTTACTTGAGTTTCATTGGAAGACTGATTCCAGGAACATTGATTTGGCATGCAAAGTAAAACACTAAAGGACTGCAGGAAATACTGTTACACATACAACAAGACAGCCCTAGTCCTATCCCCACATTTAGTATTCCTCTTCCATCTGTTACAAAACAAAATACCTTTAAAAGCCTAGTTAAGGATCACACTAGTTGTAAAAATGTCACCAAAATTACAAGCCCCCGACTCCATTGGAGCTACTGCAGGGATAAATTCTCCATTTGCTAAACCATGCCCAGGTGTGAGAGGATAGAGCTATCTTGAATCAGACACGATGTGTTAGTAATCAAGGTCCACTCAATTCTCATCTAAGTTAGAAGAAAGAGAACTGATACCCTTACCATCTGGAGTTTGGGTGAGGGTAATGTTCAATCAATTAGCCAGAAGTAGTTTCTACAGTAATTTCTTCTTCCTGCCTATCTGCCAGTCTCCATCGAGCATCACGACATCATCCTCATCATCATTCTCCAAGACCTCAGCTGGCATCTCTTTGCTGGTAACACCATCGATTGCCTGAGCAGGAGTCTCAACTGATATTTGGGATAATTTTCTCTTATTTCCAACAGAAACACTAGATTCCACTTGAACTATTTCTATGTCCTTAGAATGTCTATCATCTGATGTAGCTTCTGGAGCAGTACCCCCTCCATTGGTTGTCACCTGCACATCATTCATTGTGGATGGCGTAGTCCATCCAGAGAGGACCATCTGGTCGGGTTCTTTTTCCTCGTCAAATTCTTCCCTAAAAATTTTCCAAAAAATAACACTCTTGAAAACTGAAGACATGAAGAAAATTTACTGCTGGCAGTCACTCATTAATAAAAGCTCTTACTTTCATCAATGCATTGGTAAGCGCTAAAATTAAGACACCAGCATAGACTGTGCCAGCATGGATGTTCCAACAAAACAAAGTTTCTAACTGCAACACCAGCATAATAGATATTGAAAAAGAAAGTAGGACAGGATACTAAGAATTAAACAAGCGATACAAAAATCCACCGCGGTTGAAAAGAAGCAACAGAAACTGGCCCCATACAAGCCCTCAAGTGAAGGCAAGATGAGACATAAATATTCTAAAAAAGCTGAGACAAACAGAAAGATCATTACACCTAATTGTAGAAATGAAAAATGAAAATTTGTGAATATTAAATAAAAACTTGACATGAGAAGATAATATTAAATACAAACACTGGCATCAGTGAAGAACCATATCATATAATAACCTTATATAAAAAATTCAAATGCATAAAAAGGTTAAACAAAGATGTGAGCAATCTTTAAAAACTAGAAGAAGACAATTGAATTTGTAGTCAGACCTGACCTGAACAGCCTGGTCTACTTTGAGCTATGTCAGCTCCAAGGGGTGGGTGGGGTGGGTGCTGTCACAATCATAATAAGAAGGTGCAAAGAGAGTGGGAAATTCCGATGAAAGGGAAAATGAATAGGGCCAACTAATGCTCATCAAAGATAGGAAACCAACTTTTGCAGAGGTGATCCATTGCCAAAAGTTAAAGAAATCAATGCTAGAAGACAACTAAACTCTGAAACCAAGACAGGATAAGACCCCCGTTTGACAGCCTGAATGAAGTACCTTTCCTAACACAAAGGTGGTTGTTGACCCCATAAAATATTTCCACAAAGTTCGGAAATTCAGAAATTATCTTGAAGAAGAAAGGTACATATAGTTAGCAGAAATTTACAAGGTTCCGAGGAATGATGATTTCCGATTATTCTTCAAGAATGGAGTAAGATTAAATGCGTGGGAAATATGCACATATATGTATGTGTGTATGGAAGAAGTCACAAATGTCAACACCCACACGTGATTTCACAAAAAAAAAAAAAAAAGAAAAGAAAAGAAAAAAGACAAGATGAAGATCCTCCGTACAAGCCCAAAAGCCAAAGAAGTATTCCACTGGTTGAAGTGAGTTTTTTTAAAGGATGTACGGAGGCCCTTTTTTTATATAGTGGAAAAGGACCCAGAGGGACCCTCTCCGCCCTGCCAGGCAGGCCGGAGAGGCCTCCGCCCTGCCAGCAGGCCGGAGGAGGTCCTCCGACCTGCCAGCAAGCCGGAGGGACTCCCTCCGCCCTGCCAAGCAGGCCGGAGGGGCCTCCGCCCTGCTAGCAGGCCGGAGGCACTCCCTCCGCCCTGCCGAGCAGGCCGGAGGGGCCCTCCCCCTGCTAGCAGGCCGGAGGAGCCCTCCGCCCTGCCAGCAGGCCGGAGGAGGCCTTCCTCCGCCCATGGCCCTGCGGTTACCAAAAAAAAAAAAAAGAAAAGAAAGAGAAAAGAACAGAAGAAAGAAAGTAAATGCTGCAGTTACACCATATGAAAAGGGCAGGGAGGAGAAGATGAAGGGCTTACCTTTTCAAATTCCACCGGAGAGAAGCCCAAGGGAGTTCCTCCGCCCTATCTCCAAGATGCTATAAGAAGAAAACCCCCGAGAAGGAGAGGGACAAGCAGCAAGCGGACAAAAGAAGAAAAAGAAGACAAGAAGAGAAGAAAGAAGACAAAAGAGGAGAGAAAAGAAGAAAAGGACAGCAGCAAGAGTACAAGAGCAGCCACAAAATAGAGCAAGCAACAGGTGGATACGTTGGATTTTTGTGAAGTCATACCCTACTTTATGTAAAAGCAAGTTTCTAAAAGAGGGCAAATTACTAGAATACCCTCAAGGGAGACTTTTATGTATAACATGGATTCAAGTGGAATAAGATCATGACAGATGGATTCTTTGTTAGACACAAGGAGACAACTTCTAAGTTATTACGGAAGGGTGTTTCCTTGCGTAAAATTACAGATTGGCCCCTACAATTTTTGGAAATCACATAAATATCCCCAAGAAATTATGCAAGAGTTATGAAGATTAGGAAAATTCTTGGGGTATATGCAAGCATCACCTAATGTGTCTCAAGTTGGCAAGGAACATGCCTAGATCATGAAGAAGTGAAAATTTGCAAATATACCCTCGAAGTTTGTGAAATTATGCAAATATCCAAAAATCTGATTAAGTTTCAGAAAAGACAAAAATCAGAAAGCACACTATATAAGGATCATACTTTGTTGGGAGATTGCATCAAAATCTTTCCACGAAGGAAACATTACAAATAAACCCCACAAGGAGGGATAATTGCAATGATGTCCAATTCTGGGAGAAAAAGAAATACTTTCCATTGAACTACTATTTTGACAAAAGGGCTAATATTATGAGGGCAAGAAAATGTCTTTAGCAGTTTTAATCAAGGGTGTTCGGATTTATCCGATGTAAATTAACACCGATTCCGATCGGTGGGGAAGAGTCCAGTACACGAATTCTTAAATCGTCTGATAAAACACGCGCGCGGAAATTATAATATGCAAGCGTTAAAAAGGCCAAAACACATGCGCATATTAAAGACGAAAATTTATTCCGCGTGTAAACAGACTGGCACGCCCGGTGGGACTTTTCCTGCCCTTCATTTAACTGCTAAAGTTCTTTCAATGCCCTTACAAAGACCCTAACTCTTCTTCCCTATTGAACAGGAGGAAGGAGGAAGGAGGAAACAGGAAGCAGTTCAAAAGCAAAGGAAAGTCTGGTAATGGCGGCAGTTGCCTATGGCCCGTTCGCCGTCGCCAGCCATGCGAGCCATGGCTACCTCACTGTCCCCCTTGTGTTTGGGGATTTCCCAGCAGTTGTAGGTTCCCCCTTCTTCTTGGGGGTGATCCCTGCCGTCCAGCAAGGGGTACCTTCTTCAGCCCCATCTGTTGTTGCTGGGGGCAACAAGCTCCGTCCGGTCCAAACTCACGTGTTCTCTGTGAACACGCTCACTGCTGATGTCGTCCCTACCAAATGGGGGCAGCATCGCCGCCGCCAGAATAGGAGGCCAGCAGCCAAGACCTCAAGGACCGGCAAGTCCATACTTGTCGGGGATCTACGTGTTCGGCTCGACGGCACCGAACCGAGGGTTCCACGGGACCGATGTGTCCCCAATATATCCACTTCCAATCGCTTCTCGCTCTTACATAAAATGCGAGAGGATGGACTGGATTTCAAAAAGAAAATCAAATCCGATGATAGCCATAAGGCCTCTGAGCGGCGTCCCCGCAAGGTCAAACAAATTTGGGTTACCAAGCAGGAGGCCCAGGCAATTAAGCAGGCCAGGGCCACCAAGCCTGCGCGGACCCAGCCCCAAGCCGGCATGGTATCATCCGGCGCTACGCAAGGGCGGAAGAGGAAGGGGGCTTATCGCAAGCCCAACTTCATATCCCAAAGCTCTGGATCTATCCGAGCTAAGACAGGCAGCTGTGCCCAAGCATCTACTCAACGGGTTTCCGTCTTTGAAAGACTAACGGAAACCCTTCCTGTGAAAACCTCCGTCTTTGATCGATTGGGGGCACCCCTTCGTCCTGGTGGCCATGTGCCCAAGAGACGAAGAGTAGTCCAGATGGCAGAAGCAGGTGGGAATATGAAAATCTACACCTGTTACACCTCCGGTAGGCAACAAATGGAGCAAACTGGCAACCCTGTCAACCCGGCTGACCCCGTCGGGGTGAATGATCCAAATCTGGTAACAGATGCAGACGCGGTATACCGCAATACTCGCAATGCTGCTAGAAGGAGTCTCCAAGCACAACTTAGTGGTCAAGAAGGGACTTCCTCCCAGGGGCAGTACCGAGAAATTCCCCAGGAGCTTCTTCAAAACCAAGGCGAGAACCTACCACGAGTAGAAGTTGATGCCGATGATGTCATGAGCATTCGTGATGATGGTTATCTCAATTTGCCCTTTGAGCCACCGACAAAGGCCGCTTTCCAGGCAATGTCCGATGATGCCAAATTTGAAACTATGCAGAGATGGCACATAGAAATGACCAATCTCATGCTGGAAATGAAGCGGCAAATGGATACAAGCGCCCGAAGGCCTCCGACACCGATGCATGGTCGCGACCTTCGACGAGAGCAACAGCTACCTAACCCGGTCATCGCCAGTCGGCAAGCTGGACACCCCCATAGCGCCCATACCGAGGCAGGGGCCGAACCACTCCGAGCCCAGCTCAATATTCAGTCTTCTCAAATCACGGGAGCGGAAGAGGCAATCGCCCAACGCCGCATGATTGAGAAGATTATTGAAGACAAATTCGCCCAGCGTGGCGAGGGTATCGCTACTGTTGACTTATACAGTGCGCCTTACCCTATTCATCACCAATTCAAGAAACTCCCTCCGGAGTGCCCAAAGGCGCCTAAATTGCAGAAGTTTAATGGACAGGGTTCGCCACACGAGCATCTCGCCTACTATATGACTGCTATGGGCGACCTGGCCCTTGAGGAATCATATCTCCTCCGATATTTTGCAACTTCTCTTACCGGAAGCGCTTTTCAATGGTACTCAAGGTTAAAACCCAACTCTGTCGCTGACTGGGCCGACATGCAGAAGAAATTCATTGATCGGTTCCAGTTGGCTGAAAGGAAGGTATCCCTCGCCGAGCTTTGCTCACTTAAGCAGAAGAGGGGGGAAACGGCTCTGGATTTCATCAAACGCTGGAGGGATCTCAGCATGCGCTGTGACAATCCCCCGGCACAAGAAGATGCCATAACTATATGCCGGAGAGGGCTCTCCCCCGAAGTCAGTGAACGACTTCTGGGGGCAAATATCAAGGGATTCGACCAATTGAACTCTGTGGTCGCGGAGATTGAAATGTTCTTCGCTGACAATCCCACTTTACGCCATCAAAGCCCAAGCCACCCAAGGAGCGTTCTGCTACGGGAAGGAAGCAAATGCGGTGGACTTTTCTCCAACCACTGAAGTCAGTCAAGCAACATCGCCGGGTGATTCTGGCCAAAAGTTTGAAAAGAGGGCACCGACCACAAAGTTGGCCGAGCGCATGAAGACTCCTTACTCTTTTAAGAAGGAGCACACTAGCAAACTCTTCAATCTATGCATGAAGAACGAGTTAATAGCTCTGCCAGAGCCTAAGAAGCCAGAAGAGGCCGGCAAGACCAATGAGCCCAATTACTGTCCATATCATCGTCTGGTGGGGCACACTATTGACAACTGTTATGTCTTCAAAGATGAGTTGGAGAAAATGATACAAAATCAGCTCATCACCATGAAGGGGACTCGGGTTGATCCTCCTCAGCCTCACGTCTGGGACCGAGCGACCCGTTCGGCTAATGTCATTAGCCATCGGCCGACTCGACAAATTTATCAAATGGCAGCCTTCACATTCCCCGATCCGGGGGCAGAAGAAGCAGGCCCTAGAGGGATAAAACCCACTTTGTGGTATCCAGGATGGAGGCCTTCCCACTAGTGCTCTTTTCCAAAGGAAAACACGAAGAAGATATTTGACATTCTTCTAGAGGAAGGTCACATTATGGTGCATGACCCCCCTCCTACCTACACTGAGGTTGAGAAAGCCCATCCAAGATATTGTGAGTTCCATGCTGTGATATCGCATCCCACCCGAGAATGCGAAGAACTGCAAGATTGCATCGAGACCCTCATCCAAAGGGGAGAGATCGATACGCAAGGAGAAAGCATGGTAAGAAAGAGGCTTCATCGAGCTGCTGAGCACATTCTAAATGAGAGAAGCACCGAGAAATATCCCCCTGAGCCTCACATTCACGAAGGATCGAGGTTTTCGATAAATGTCATTCAGAAAATCTCCGGGGAAAGTCAGGCTAGGGATCCACGGCGTGGTCTGGACTCAGCCCCTGCCCCGCCAGGTATCTCCTTGGCAGGAGACTATTTCTTAATGTCCGAATGTCTGTCCATTCGGAAGGCTGTCCGAAAGCTTAAAAGGGAAGTTAGGCATCTGCAGCGTGATCAGCAAGAGCTACTGCGGCTTGTAAGGCGCATGGACGACCGCCTGACGGCTCTGACCCTAACGCCTTCAACGGGAGGAGCCACTCCAGCTTCCACCCGTAACTCAGAAGCCACGGTGGAGCCCAGAAGACGGCCGAGGGCCGGAGGGTGGCTATCCGAAGATTCAAAAAGCTCGCCTACTGCAAAGCCCCCAGAAAAGTTGTATTCTTTTCCCCAACACAAAACTCTGGAGATATTTAAGATCTGCCAGAGGGAGGGATTAATACAACTCCCTAAACCGGACAGTGATTTGATGATCGGTATGACGCACCGGCATGGCTACTGCTTATATCACCGTGCCATGGGACATGTCATTTATGACTGTCCCACCTTCAAAGACATAGCCGAGGATTTGATTACCCGGCAGATTATAAAGCTAAAGGAGGGTTCTCAAGCTCCCTCGGCGTCCTCTCCATGGGGACGGTCGCCGTTTTCAGTAAATGTTATACATGCATCAACTTCTCACGGGAAGTCAACGTCACAAGCACTAGAGACTGGGCCCGCCCCAGAAAGATCCTCAGACATGAGCCTTGAATGGCGACCCTGGCAGGACCTAGAGTCCTTACCTCTTCCAAAGGAAGAAACTAAAAAACTGCTGGACATCCTGTTCGGCGGAAAGGAAATTTTGGTGCGCGAATCTCCGCACTCTGTCCGAGTCAACTCTCCCTGCTTGGAGCGGAATTCCCCTGTCTCACGAAAGAGCGGAAAGGACAAAGATTCTTATTGTGAAGTTTCAACCCTCTCTCCACAAGGGGCCATCGGCTCATCTAAGAGCAACACTTTGAAAAACGACATGAACCGGACTGTCCCTCAAAGTGATAGTCCGTGTGTCTCCACTAAAGGGTCGTCTGCCTCTCTTAGGAAAGGCAAGTCATCTGCTTTCGAGCACACTCCCAGGTCAGCCATGGGAGATACAAAGCATAAAGCAGCTATACCCAGAATGGGCGAAGCTCGTCCCCGCCATGGGAGCTTCGATTTGAGCCCTAAAAGCCCGGTCCAAGCTTCGTCCACTCCAGCCTTGAGCGAGTTGCATCGTCACCCGCTCCAGTCGAATGTCCAGGAAATGCCAAAAAGAAAGCCACCGAAGGGTGGTGACAAGTTTAAGCTTAAGCAAGTGTACCAAGATAGTTCTCAGTTGCGGGACAGTGCTATGAGTTCGAGGAACAGACAAAAGGGTAAGACCGAGTTGGGACCATGCAAATCAGGCCTCGGGTCCATTAGTCAGCAAGTCAATGAAGGAGCCGACATACTTCGCAACTTTGGCTCTTTTGTGGCCGAATTTCAAGAATTGCCTCCTGAAATTGTTGAGAGGGCAATTAACGCAACTTTCCAAACTCCTGAGCAAGGGGGAGAGTGGATTGCTGTGACCCCGAGAAAGAGCCTCCATTTGAAGTCATCTAAAGGAAAGAGCCAGCCTAGTGGCTCAACAGCCAAGGGCATTCCCCAGACATCTACGAGAAAGGTTGCCCCGTCCCAAGAAGAGCTGGCGCGAGCCCAGAAGCAGGAAAAGAACAGGAGAAAGAATCTAAAAAGGAGATTAAAAAAACAGGCCGAGCAGGCGGCAGCCATGGAAGCACCTAGAGAGTTAACCCCTTTGCAGAGACTTCACAAGTTAATTGAAGAGTTAGAAGACTATGTACCCTCTGTCCCAACCGGGCCTGTCCCACTGGGCAAGTATATCCCGTGGGAAGACTTGGAGCGGAAAACCCGGCTTAAGGGTTGGCTACAACAAATGCTCGAACGAGCTAAGGAGGGAGAAAAACTTTCTATTCCGGAGGAGCTCTCCGTCTTCTATAAAGATGAAGAACTCACTATAGGGAAGTTAGAGGAAATGCTAAAGAACTTCTCATGTAATATGGTGTCAATCCCTCCGCCAGAAAGTTTACGGGGGTCAAGCAAAGATAATGCCACCTTCTCCGCAGCTGGGGATAGGATCACTATGGCTACTTACCGCCGTCGCAATGCGGAACTCCGAAACCGCGGTCGCGGTAGAGGCCGTGGACGCGGACGGGGAAGACATTCAACATCCTCCAATGGGCACACATCCCAGCCAACTACCTCCCAAAGAGTGATCGTCTTTCGAGGAGAAGAACCCAATGAGCCCCCTGAGGCGCAAATACGGGTTGAAACTTTCATCTTCGACCCCTCAGACGAGGATGAGGAGCCCGTCGAGTCGATCTCTCAGGAGAGAGTAAGTGCTATTCCATTCGATCCAACGGATGAAGAGACTGATCCCGTTGGTTCCCTCTCCCAAGAGCAGCCTGTTGATCCAGCCCAAGCAAGCACTTCAGGCAAGGACAATGAAGAGCTTCTAGTTCCGGAAGAGGAATCTTTAGCCCCGCTGTTCCAAGAAGAAACAAATGACCAGGGAAAGTTGGAGCCGGCCCAGAAGCCCCCTTATCAGCCTAAGTCCCTGGTGGAGATGATCCCTCCACTAGATCAAGCCCGGGCTCGGGCTGATCGTAAGATCATTCAACACATGATGCGAATGCCAACTATGGTTAGCATATGGGAGGCCATTGCCTGGAGTAAAGAGTTGAGGGAGGCTCTCATTAAAGTCCTCCAAGAACCAGAAGTCTATGAGACTCATGTAGCCGAAATTCAAGCACAGACATACGAGGCATTAGCCGCGACAGTCACTTTCTCTGATAAGGACATGTTGATGTCCTCTCCATGTCATAACCGCCCATTGTACATGCAAGGGAAGATTAATGGGCACGAGCTAAACCGGATCCTCGTGGACCCCGGTGCCTCTGTCAACATAATGCCTCTCAAGACCTTTAAGTCTTTATTTCTTATGCCCTATCTTCAAAGGGTGTATGATGTCAAAATCTCGGGATTCAATCAGAATTCCGAGGATGCGTTGGGAAAAGTGGAGGTGGAGTTGACCATGGACACCTTCGTCACTAAGGCTACATTTTACATCATTAATGCCACGACCGCATACAAAGCCTTACTGGGTAGGCCATGGCTTCACGAAAATTGGGTCGTCCCTTCAACTCTCCATCAGTGTATTAAGTATGCGAAGGGCGGCGAGCAACATACAGTCTTTGCTGATAAGTCTCCCTTTCGACCAAATGAATGCAATTTGACTGATGCTCAGTTGTACTTTGGGGACCCAACTGTTGAACCCCCAGTTGAGATCCAAGATAAAGGAAAGCAAAAGGTGATTGTTGAGGAGGAAGATGAAGATGAACTCTTTGTGGTAAATGAAGACCTTGCCAGGATGCATCGACTCAGCTTGCAAGCTGACGCCCCTGCAGCGAAGCCAACTCGGCCCGAGAGGCGGGAAATTAACTTTGAAGCCAACTTCATTAATCAATCAATAGATAAGAGCATCCTTCTGCCGCCCGCCTGTATGCAGTTGGTCTCTCAAAGGGAGGAGCACGGGGTCGAGACCCTAAAGACATTCATTGTCACATATCAAGCGAAAGGGAAGAAGAACACCAAGGGGCGTCTTAAGCCCATTATCTTTTACAAGGGAGATATGGTGCCTCGCGCCCCCTCGGATGACGATTTCGGCTGGAGCGAGCAGCCCAAGAATGCTCCTGAGTCTGTCCAAGAAATGCCTGACATGGCTAAGCACATTAAACAGATGTGTCAAAAACAAAATATCCCACGGATGGAACAAGCGGCTCGGCGTAATTACTTCCAACAGCTCTGGTACCCTCCTCAAGTCAGAGGGCAACCTCCCTTTCCTAAGAATGATCGAAGAGGGTTGGGTTACGACCCCGAGCCGGACTTTAGAGTCTATTATGCTGTAAATACCATCGGGACTTCGCCTCCTCCCAGCCATTCCAATCTTACTCAGGGGAATTCTCCTTGCATAATTGAGGGAAAAGAAGAATTCGGGCCAGAAGTCCCCGATGTTAATAGCTTGCACAGTCATAATGTCAAGTCCGAGGATGAGGAAGTCATCGTCCTACAGCCCGCTTTGCGAGAGAGTAGCGAAGCTGGACAAGAAGCCTTGAGTCAGCTAGCTGGGCTCAATATCACAGAAACAGAACACCCCATATTAGATGACCCTAATGTTCCTGTCACTGAACGGGAACGGGGATCAATAAAACAGTTGAAACAAGAGAACCAGGCATTGAAAGCTTTTGTACAAGAGCTATTACGAGAACGGGATGTTCTACTTAGACATCTTGCTTTCCCTTCAAAAGCCCATACTGATCCCAAGAGCCAGATAAATGAGACTTGGTCTCAGGGACCCAGGGCAAATCGACCACCTGTGGAATCCAAGGGTAAAACACCCGTGATAAGATTGGCACAGCGGATGGAAGCTCCATACTCATTTGTCAAGGCCCATACTGAGTCGTTGTTTGAATTTTGTACGGCTCGGGGTCTTATCCAACTTCCTCCAGCTCACAGGCCGTCTAGAGCCGGTGAAGCCAAAGGCTCCAGCTTCTGTCGATACCATCAAATGGCAGGGCATGCTACAGAAGATTGTTATGTCCTAAAGGACCAACTCGAGGATTTAATACAACGCGGAGTTATCCAGCTCAAGCAGCATAGGGTTTTTCCCCCGCAGCCGCATCCTTGGAATCAGTCCAAGCCTTTCAATAAAAAGGTCCTAGTAGAAGCTGCGTCTACACTGCCTAAATTTATTGCAAGTGAAGCAAGGAGCAATCCTCCGTGCGGGGAGTCCATCCTTAAGATTCACTATTCTGTCAACACTATAGGGTTATCACCCTCTCCCAGTAGCTCGGACTCTGGCGAGGGGCCTAGCGAATCTGCAAGAGAACAACCAAAAGAAGCGGCCCTCGAAGACCGGGATGAGCAGCTTCAGTCGGCCGTTATCAACAACTTAGACTACTGTGACTTCCACGTAGTCAATGTTGACGAAGATGAAGGCTTCATGGATCTGCAGCCTGCCCCACGGGAACTTGAGGACGGTGGGCAAGCAACAGTAGATGAACTAGTCGAGCTCAACTTTGGGGATGCTAATGAACCCCGACCCATCTTCATTAGTGCCCTCCTTACTGAGCAGGAAAGACAAGCTTACAAACAACTCCTATTGGAGTACAGAGATTGTTTTGCCTGGACTTACAAAGAGATGCCCGGGCTGGAGCCATCAGTGGCAGAACATGAGCTGGCGATACTCCCTACGGTTAAGCCTGTCAAGCAAGCTCAGAGACGCATGCGTCACGAGCTGGAACTTAAAGTAAATGCTGAAGTTGACAAGCTCCTAGAGGTGGATTTCATAGAGCCCTGTCTTTACCCAGTGTGGCTCGCCAATATAGTCCCAGTCAAAAAGAAAAATGGTCAAGTCCGAGTTTGTATTGACTTCAGAGACTTGAATAAAGCCTGCCCAAAGGACGATTTCCCAGTCCCAATTACTGAAACTATGGTTGATATGACCACAGGATATGAAGCTCTGTCCTTCATGGATGGGTCCTCGGGCTACAATCAAATACGAATGGCCGTTAAAGATAAGGACCATACGGCATTCCGATCCCCCAAAGGGATTTTCAATTACAAAAGGATGCCCTTCGGCCTGAAAAATGCTGGAGCCACCTATCAAAGGGCTATGACTAAGATTTTTGATGAAATGCTGCACGACTTGGTCGAGTGCTATGTTGATGACCTTGTCGTTAAAACCCGCAAGCATGAAAATCACTTAGATGACTTGCGGCGGGTTTTTGATAGGCTCCGCCAATACAAGCTCAAGATGAATCCAATGAAGTGTGCTTTTGGCGTCTCAAGTGGCAAATTCCTCGGTTTCATTGTTAAGTACCGGGGAATAGAGATTGATCCCGACAAAATCAAAGCGATTCGGGAATTGCCGCCACCCAAGAATATAACAGAACTGCGGTCTCTACAGGGAAGGTTAGCCTATATCAGGCGTTTCATATCTAACCTCTCTGGAAGATGTGCACCATTTGGGAAACTGATGAAAAAGGGTGCCCCATTTATATGGGACCGAGAATGTCAAGGAGCATTGGAGCAGATCAAGGAGTACCTTCTCACTCCCCCAGTGCTCGGAGCACCTGTCAAAGGAAAACCATTGATTCTCTATATCGCTGCCATGGACGCTTCCTTGGGGGCGTTGCTCGCCCAAATAAATGAAGAAGGGAAAGAGCAACCGTTATATTACCTCAGTAGAAAGCTGGTGGGCCCCGAGCATCGCTATTCCCCGATGGAGAAGGTATGTCTGGTATTGGTGTTCGCCGTCCAGAAGTTAAGACATTACCTCCTGTCCCACACGGTGGAGTTAATCTCAAAATACAACCCACTCAAGTTCCTCCTTAAACAGCCTGTCTTGTCGGGTCGACTGGGAAAATGGGCATTACTCCTCATGGAGTTTGATATAACATTTGTTCCCCAAAAGGCAATTAAAGGACAAGGAATGGCAGAGTTTCTGGCAGCACACCCAATTCCGGCCGATTCTCCTCTTAACATTGAACTGCCCGATGAAGAAATACTTCCATCCCAATCGGGAATTGAAGAACAAACCGAGGGCGGTCCAGTGCAAAAAGGGGAAGAGTCCCTGGCTATTGATGTGCCCTGCTGGGAGCTCTACTTTGACGGTGCTTCTCGAATAATTAAAGAGGCTAACGGGACAACCACACTCGCCTCAGGGGCTGGCATCGTCTTCGTCACTCCTCAGGGGGGAATTCTCCACAATTCATGTGCCCTCATGAAGCCGTTGACAAACAATGAGGCAGAATATGAAGCATTGATCGTTGGGCTTCAGCTAGCCATAGAAATGAAGATCAAATGCATTAAAGTTTACGGCGACTCGCAGCTCGTCATACGACAAGTTATGGGCGACTATGATGTGCGGAAGCGAGAGCTAGTGCCTTATCACACAACCGTCCTGAACTTGAAGGAGAAATTCTATCTCTTTGAAATAAATCATGTCCCCAGGAGCAAGAATTCTCAGGCAGATGCCCTAGCCAAGTTAGCCTCTGCTATAAAGCTACCTCCGGAGGGAGAAGTAGACATAACCGTCAGGCACAGGAGACTTATGCCAAGCGTCCTGGACGAAGATGCTGATCCCACAATTTCTGAGGTTAATACCTTGGAAGAAGACATGCTTAATCAGGAGGAGTATGACTGGCGTCAACCCATTATTGATATAAAGAATGGGCGTCTCCCTCCTGATCGGGCCCAAAGGGTCCAGTTCTTGCGCAGAGCAGCATCCTATCAACTAATAGGCGACCAACTGTATAGATTGGTCCATGAAAAAGATAAATCTGTTCTCCTCCGTTGCCTTTCGCCCAAGGAAGCTAAAATAGTCATGCGCGAAGTCCACTCAGGACTTTGCGGGGCTCACCAAGCTGGAGATAAAATGAAGATCAATATAAAGCTTAAAGGCTTTTATTGGCCCGCAATGTACGCGGACTGCAATCGATACGCCCGCACATGCCACCAATGCCAAGCTTTTGGTCCGGTCCCGAGAAAGCCGCCAGGCTCGCTACACCCAACAGCCCCCACTTGGCCATTTGCAGAATGGGGAATGGACATTGTCGGACCTTTCCCTCCATCCTCTAAAGGTCATAAATTCATATTGGCAGCAACAGACTATTTTTCTCGTTGGGCCGAAGCCGTCCCCTTACGAGAGGTCACCGGAGAAGCAGTTGCTCAGTTTGTCCGACATAACATTATATACAGGTTCGGCACACCAAGTCGGATTATGTCAGACAATGGCACGCCATTTAAAAACAAGACCATATATGCACTCGTAGCCAAGTTCCACATAGACTGGAGAACTTCCACAATATATAACCCTCAAGCTAATGGGTTAGCCGAAGCTTTCAACAAGACTCTCTGCAAGTTACTTGCCAAAATAGTGGGCAGCCGTAAAAAGGACTGGGGAGAGAAGATTCATGAAGCTCTCTGGGCATACCGGACCGTATACAAGACTCCTACTGGCTGTTCACCTTCTCTCTAGTATATGGAGCGGAAGCCGTGGTCCCAATTGAGATTGAAATGTCTTCCTACAGGATAGCTTTGCATGCTGGCCTTCAAGCTCATGAACAAGACGAAATACAAAGAAGACTTGAAGAGCTCTCTGATCTAGAAGGCAAAAGGTTGGAAGCTTATAAACACCTGCAACTTTATCAAGCCCGAATGATTCGAGCCTATGATAAGCTTGTAAGACAAAGAGCATTCAAAAAGGGTGATCTCGTCATGATTAAAGAAAGAGAAGTCATGGCCGGAAGGTCCAGTGGCAAATTACAACCAAATTGGCGAGGACCATATATCGTCTCCAAAGTCTATGAAGGAGGCGCTTATAAGGTTGTCGACCATAAAGGGGAGAACCCCTTTCCCCCATTGAATGGAAAGCATTTGAAATTATACTATGCTTCTGAGCATGAGTTCCAACAACAACCTACACAAGACTTGCCCTCTTCCGTAGGAGAGTAAGGAAGCATAGGGGAGTTTTCCCCCCATGAAAAACTCAAATGTCACAGATGCTTTGAACAATTCTCGTTCATGTCCCACCGTGCCAAATCTCAAATTTCAAGTTCTGACTTGCCAACATAGTTGGTCGGCCCCTAAATCCAAAATCCCAAATTCCGGCTTTCCAATTTCATTGGTCAACCACCCTAAATCCAAAATCCCAAATTCCGGCTTTCCAATTCCATTGGTCAGCCACCCTAAATCCAAAATCCCAAATTCCGGCTTTCCAATTTCATTGGTCAGCCACCCTAAATCCAAAATCCCAAATTTCGGCTTTCCAATTCCATTGGTCAGCCACCCTAAATCCAAAATCCCAAATTCCGACTTTCCAATTTCATTGGTCAACCGCCCTAAATCCAAAATCCCAAATTCCGGCTTTCCAATTTCATTGGTCAACCGCCCTAAATCCAAAATCCCAAGTTTCGGCTTTCCAATTCCATCGGTCAGCCACCCTAAATCCAAAATCCCAAGTTTCGGCTTTCCAATTCCATTGGTCAGCCACCCTAAATCCAAAATCCCAAGTTTCGGCTTTCCAATTCCATCGGTCAGCCACCCTAAATCTGAAATCCAAGTTTCGACTTTCCAATTCCATTGGTCAGCCACCCTAAAATCTGAAATCAAAAAAAAAAATGGGCTGAAAATAGAGGTGCCCCGACGGACTTGAGTGGTCAATCTTCTGGCTACTCAAGGGCAAAAAGGTCATAACCCGGCTGAGGTGAAAACCCGAAAGGGCGCCTCAGGCAAAATTAGGGTAACCCCTCAGCGTGAAAACCCGAAAGGGCGCGCTGGAAAAAGCTAAAGGGGGCCAGCTTCGGCGAAAACCCGAAAGGGCGGTGAAGTTGGTAATGTGAAAAAAAAAAAAGAGAAAAAAAAAAGAAAGAGAAAGGGAGAAGAAACAAAAGAACATATGCCTCCACCAATGTATGAACAATTGCACTATTCATCTACAAAACTGGAGCCCAAGACAAGCCCCTGGGTGTAACTGCAAAATAATGAATGGAAAAGAATATGAAACCAGCAACGGGCTAAAGAAAAAGAAATATACAGACTCAAAGATGAGAGGGCTTTTGCTTCATTAAATCGGTGAGCTCCTGTTCTTTTGTGGCAAGGGCCTCCTCTATGCTTGAGCACTCCACAGCAAGAGAGCTCTCCTCGGCCTGCGCCTCCTGAATTGCTTTGACATTAGTTTCACCAGAAGCCTCCAGGGAAGCAATTCGCTGCAAGATGGTCCGCACAGTCTCCTGGAGCGAGGCAATTTGACTCCTGTTCTCAGCTACGGCAGTCTCAAGGGAGTCGCGGCGCTCCCGAACCCTCTCGGCCTGAGATCTCTCTCGCGGACCTGGTCGCGCATTATTTCTATTTTATCCTCCAGCTGCTTGACCCTTAACTCTTGGGCTTTCCAATTTAAGGCTTCATACAGCTGCTGATATTCTTGCCAAGCACTGTCCACTGCCGCCATCCACGGCTCTTTCGGCAGCCCTAACCCATGATAACTTCGCGTGGCAGCCTTAAGGGTGTTGCAAACAGTCTCCACCGGCGGAAGCTCGACCCCCAGGAACAAACTCCGGGCGCCGCCAATCAGGGTATCAACCATGTGGGCCGCCCCCACAAAAGGTGCAATCTGAGGGCCATCCGGCCACTCAATCCCGTGGCATGGGAAGCCATTCGTATGCGGGAGTATTTCCTTGAAACAAGCTGCCAGAACAAAAAAGGCGAGAAGAGAGGAAAAACAATGAGAATGGCTATGATCCCTATTTTTCAACTCACATCAAATTTGATAGCGTGTGAAGAGAAAAGACTACCTGAAACGGTAGGAATCTCTAAAGGCTTCTCTAGCTGGGAGGACTTAGAAGCTTCAGCTCTTATAATTAGGGGGTCACCAGAGGTTGAGGCATCCCGAATTTCCTCCCGCAGCTCTACTCCCCCTATTGGGCATCATAAGAAGAGTAATGGTTAGCAGCTGACAAAATCAAAGCAATTAGTCATGTAAAAGAGAAAAAGCATGGGGATACCTAATGCAGCAGAATCCAAGGACTCTTTATCTTTGCTCAACAAGGTAAATTCAGCACCTTGAATGTCCCCTGCGAAGAAGAACCAAGAGTCAACTTACAAAGTCACTTCAATACAAGAAATACTGTTATGAAGAAGTAGAAATACCTCTCTGACCAGTCTCCTCCCCGTCAGAAAGACAGACAGTGTCTCCTGAGGAACAAGAAAAATCTTCAGGATTCCCCTCTACAGGAGTCAAGGCTCGGCTCTCTTCCATAGCAGCAATGCCCTCACCATCACGCCTCAGTGCGGTCTCCTCGGCATCAACAGTGGCGCCTAAGGCAGCACCCCCTGAATCCAAAGTCACAACACCTCTGCTTATCCCCTCTAAGGACTCCAAGGGATCATGAACATGAGGGTTACCAGCTGCATAAGATACTCAAATGATAAATCTGCGCAGCAATGTCAGCAATTTCAAATTCCACATTAAATGCAACTACCTGCTGTACGGGGTATACGGTCACTTCCCTGTAGTGGAGAGGAAGTTCCGGGATCTTGCCCCTGTCCTTCTGAGGATGGAGCTTGTTCTTTATAGATCTCATCAAGAAGAGCTTGAGAATATCGGGCTACCATCTCCCTATCCGCAGAGGGATTGGCAGAAAAGTCAGGTAAATCCATATTCATCCCGGAGTCGAGAAGTGTGGTGAACTCCTGCACAGAAATCGCTGCGGATGCGTCCAAACCACCTTGAAGTGAGATTGTCAGGTTACCTCCCACAAAGTCAACTCAAGGAAGAATGAGGTATAGCCTTACTCGAAGAAGGTAAGGCGATGGTCGACTCCGGTTCTTGCCTACAAGGCACAGCTATCTTCCTATTCTCGGGAACCTCTGGTATAAAAAGGAAAAGGAAGAGAGAAGTCATGTCAACAAAAAAAAAGGGGGGGGGGAATCAAAAAGAACAACACAAGAAAAAGGCGGACGATGTAATGTCTCGAGATCATCATACCACAGCCAACGGAGTTATGGCGATCCCCACATGAATATGGGGGTGAGGCACTAGACACAGGATTATAATCATCATCCTGTAACTCTCCATCTTCCATGTCACGCTCTGACCCCGGGACCACCACCCCATGTGTGGGGGAAAATGTGGGTATGATCGTGCCGATGGAGGAACCTGAAGATCAAAGAAAAAGGGGTCAACAATGAAGCATTACGAAGTATTCAAAAGGCAAGGCTATAAACCCATGAAGGTCACCTCGTCGCCCTTTCGAGGAGCTCCCTTTGGAGCGAGGTAGGCGAGCTCGGGCTCTTGGTCCCTCCTCCTCGGAGGACCTTACCCGCTTCGCCGGCCCGGGGGCTTTCTTCCCTTTTACAGCGACATTCGCTATTGTGACAAAGCTCCCTGCGAAAAAAAAGGGGGAGGAAGAGGAGAAAATCAGAACCACATATAAGTGAAGCATAAAGAACAGCTCAACTAATCATAAGAAAAGAAGGAAAAAGATGGAACAAAAGTTAGCGTTACTCACCCTCAGGGGCAGGCGAGAAAGTGGGCCTTAGCACTGCTTGCTCAGCCTGAAGGCCAACAATCTCCCCTGCCGTAACTACTGCATCCCAGACATCTTGCAGGCAAACACTATTCTCCAGTAAGGAGAGTTGCTCAGACGGGCCGATGCGCACAATGGAACTCATCAAATGTCTTTGCCACTGTGGCCATAAGTTGTTGCTGAAGCTTTCAGGATGAAGGAGAATGGCTTTATCGGCATTCGGAGGGTAGCCACAGTCTGACAAGAAATGCTCCCACCATGAATACACTTTATGCACTGTTGTAGCTGTATTGTGTTCTGAGGGAGCACTGGCACGCCGCCTCAAGGGCTTAATGGCCCCAGTGTAAGCCTGTCGATCGATAGTAACTGGCCCGTTCTTCGCCTCCCATTCAGCACGAAAGTCTCGTATATTTCTAGCAATTTGCGGAAAATGAGTATGAAGGAAAGATCTGTCAATAATCAAAGGCGGCAGATCTGCCTGCTTCAGACGAGCTTCTTCTCTTTCTTTTAATTCATGTGGGGATTGCCTGAATACATTACTACGCCTGAACCACCAGCGGGCATAATATATATCAACTTGACCCACCCTCCTGGCGTCTGGAAAGGTACAGCGTGGTCCTGGTGATCCTCTGAAGAAGAAATCCCACCAGCTGCTAGTAACCAAGTGAATGTCCTGACCCCGGTGTATCCGCCCGGTCAAGCCGAAATCAGCGTCTGGAGGAACTGACTGGTCATACCCAAAGTTTCGTGCGAAACGATGGGGAAAATAAGGCTCCAAGAAAACAGTGTTGCCCTTCCTGAAGACAAGGACACTGGGTCGAATACTGCAAAGCCAGGCTTCATAAAATGAGGGGTCAGCAACCTGGCAATATGGGATGCCATAAGAAATCCCATCCGAGCTCTCAGTTACAAAAGGCCTGAAGTCGTAAGAGCAATGGGCTATAGGCAAGCCCTCTTTCCCCTGTGTAGGAACAAAAGATAATAACTTACGAGCCTTCCATAGCTGATCCGATGGACGTGGGTCCGGACGGTTCCTGAATAAGAAAATTAAAGGGGCTGCTGGGTTCTCAACTGAAATATTCTGACACAAAGAGGGCAGCAAAAGACCAGCCCATGCACTCAGATAATGAGTGGCCATACATAGACTCCGATCTCTCGGAGAGCTGTGAGACGTCAAATCACCAAAGCCATGATAGATATTTGCAAGAGCAGCAGGTGCAAGGGCGAGTCTATGTCCATCTGCAAGAGTGCAAGCAGGATAAATAAGCTCGGGCCGAACAAGGCCCTCCTCTCCATAAGGAACAACAAAAGTAGCAAGCCAGTAAACGAGATAAGCAGCAAGATAGGTCCGGTCTGAAATATTGCGGGGGTTCCACCCCGCATTCACCGGCGCAGGTAAATGGCGGCTACTCTCCTGAGGATGCAAGACAAGCTGATAATTCTGAGTCAAAGGTCTGTCATCCTCTGCAAAGCTCTCATAAAAACAGAATGGCCCATTGTAGAAGTAAGAAACCCATGCATTGAGGTTAACCCTCACTGCACCAGAGGAAGCAGAAGGGGCCTTGCTTTTCCCAGCTCGGGCCAAATCTCGCCATACCTTCATCAGGTATCGGAAGCTAAAGGATAAACCATATTCTCCCAGTCCTGTGGAGAAGTTCCTGTGTAAATCATCAAGAGTGACTTCTTCATAAGGCCGCCCTGAGATGGGTAAACCTGAGATCCTGTACAAACTCCACAGATCCAGGGAGGTTTCACCCTCAGCAGTAGCAAAAGTATTGTAGCGGCGATTGAAGCGCTCCGCCAAAGCCTGAAGCAACACAACATGACACGGGTATTTATATAATGCTGCTGTAACTGCATGTCGAATGCCCACAAGGTCCAGAAGCCCGCTATAATGGTAAAGTACGCCTGCCAACCATTCTGTGGCTCCTAAATGAAATTTATGGGAGGGAATCACGGACCATTTTCCATACCAACTGGGAGAAGACCCACTCACGATTTTATCAAGCAAACATAGCTTGTCATACCCTTCACCAGCAAATTCTGTGCCCGAGGGAGATAAAAAGCAACCAGAAGCAGCATCTGACAAAGTCTTGTGATTACCCCCTAAATCCCAAATAGCAGGTGCAAAGGATTTCACCTTGATCGGACATCCTGCTTCAGCGCTGAAGAAGCCTAGCTGGGAGCAGGCCGGATACTGAATATGACGACCATTACCCAATGGAAAACTGGGGAATGAAGTCTTGCAAGTCCCCAACATGCTATCACGGCCCACCAGAATTGCCCTCTCAATTTGACACCGGGCTGCAGGCAAGCAACTGTCACCCTCTTCCATGTCTGGGGGAATAAAATTCTGGATGAAAGGAAATAAATGCTTGTCCAAGGGAAAATGCCTCGGATATCCGCGCGGTCGCTGATATACATAGAAGCCTCTCTGAGGGATAAGCAAGCTCAAGTCAACTGCACCACCTTCAGATTCATCCTCTGGGAGGGGGCCAGTAGCAATCATGGAAAGCCCCCGATCAAGCGAAAAAATATTCTCCGCAGTTATCCTCGGAGAACCCCACGAAGGCATCAGCTTCTTGGAAGTGATTGGGACTGTCTCTTTGTACGTCCCCTTTGACCAGCGACCACTGCTCTCCCTAGCACGAGACATGATGGCTGCTGCAAAAAAAAAAAAAAAAAAACAACAACACAACAACAACAAAAAGAAATGACAGATGATCAGTCTCAAATTAATATCAATGGCGTTATGCATCAAGCAAACTCAAGAACCGGTGAAATCAGTGATGCACGGGCCGGCCGCCGTCACCCTCGGCTCCGACGGACCTCCCGTGGGGGGCATTTGTTGACCCCATAAAATATTTCCACAAAGTTCAAAAATTCAGAAATTATCTTGAAGAAGAAAGGTACATATAGTTAGCAGAAATTTACAAGGTTCCGAGGAATGATGATTTCCGATTATTCTTCAAGAATGGAGTAAGATTAAATGCGTGGGAAATATGCACATATATGTATGTGTGTATGGAAGAAGTCACAAATGTCAACACCCACACGTGATTTCACAAAAAAAAAAAGAAAGAAAGAAAAGAAAAGAAAAAAGACAAGATGAAGATCCTCCGTACAAGCCCAAAAGCCAAAGAAGTATTCCACTGGTTGAAGTGAGTTTTTTTAAAGGATGTACGGAGGCCCTTTTTTTATATAGTGGAAAAGGACCCAGAGGGACCCTCTCCGCCCTGCCAGGCAGGCCGGAGAGGCCTCCGCCCTGCTAGCAGGCCGGAGGGGCTCCCTCCGCCCTGCCAAGCAGGCCGGAGAGGCCTCCGCCCTGCCAGCAGGCCGGAGGAGGTCCTCCGACCTGCCAGCAAGCCGGAGGGACTCCCTCCGCCCTGCCAAGCAGGCCGGAGGGGCCTCCGCCCTGCTAGCAGGCCGGAGGCACTCCCTCCGCCCTGCCGAGCAGGCCGGAGGGGCCCTCCCCCTGCAAGCAGGCCGGAGGGGCCTCCGCCCTGCTAGCAGGCCGGAGGAGCCCTCCGCCCTGCCAGCAGGCCGGAGGAGGCCTTCCTCCGCCCATGGCCCTGCGGTTACCAAAAAAAAAAAAAAAGAAAGAAAGAGAAAAGAATAGAAGAAAGAAAGTAAATGCTGCAGTTACACCATATGAAAAGGGCAGGGAGGAGAAGATGAAGGGCTTACCTTTTCAAATTCCACCGGAGAGAAGCCCAAGGGAGTTCCTCCGCCCTATCTCCAAGATGCTATAAGAAGAAAACCCCCGAGAAGGAGAGGGACAAGCAGCAAGCGGACAAAAGAAGAAAAAGAAGACAAGAAGAGAAGAAAGAAGACAAAAGAGGAGAGAAAAGAAGAAAAGGACAGCAGCAAGAGTACAAGAGCAGCCACAAAATAGAGCAAGCAACAGGTGGATACGTTGGATTTTTGTGAAGTCATACCCTACTTTATGTAAAAGCAAGTTTCTAAAAGAGGGCAAATTACTAGAATACCCTCAAGGGAGACTTTTATGTATAACATGGATTCAAGTGGAATAAGATCATGACAGATGGATTCTTTGTTAGACACAAGGAGACAACTTCTAAGTTATTACGGAAGGGTGTTTCCTTGCGTAAAATTACAGATTGGCCCCTACAATTTTTGGAAATCACATAAATATCCCCAAGAAATTATGCAAGAGTTATGAAGATTAGGAAAATTCTTGGGGTATATGCAAGCATCACCTAATGTGTCTCAAGTTGGCAAGGAACATGCCTAGATCATGAAGAAGTGAAAATTTGCAAATATACCCTCGAAGTTTGTGAAATTATGCAAATATCCAAAAATCTGATTAAATTTCAGAAAAGACAAAAATCAGAAAGCACACTATATAAGGATCATACTTTGTTGGGAGATTGCATCAAAATCTTTCCATGAAGGAAACATTACAAATAAACCCCACAAGGAGGGATAATTGCAATGATGTCCAATTCTGGGAGAAAAAGAAATACTTTCCATTGAACTACTATTTTGACAAAAGGGCTAATATTATGAGGGCAAGAAAATGTCTTTAGCAGTTTTAATCAAGGGTGTTCGGATTTATCCGATGTAAATTAACACCGATTCCGATCGGTGGGGAAGAGTCCAGTACACGAATTCTTAAATCGTCTGATAAAACACGCGCGCGGAAATTATAATATGCAAGCGTTAAAAAGGCCAAAACACATGCGCATATTAAGACGAAAATTTATTCCGCGTGTAAACAGTGGTTTAAAGGCAAGTGTAGCAATTGGGTGAGGGGTAACAATGTAGGGGTGGAACGCTTCATGGCTCGAGTTGGAGGGCCATCTGCTTCTTCTGCTTCTAAAGAACCTCTCCCAAAAGCTAAGAATGGAGAATACTTTTAACATCTGAAATTGGTATCAAAACCTAAATACTTGCTCATCCTAAAGATGCACCGCGGCATAAAGCTTAGTTCAGTTCATAGGTTCTTTCACCCATCGATGTATGGGGACATTTTCGTGCTAGAAGCAGCAGCTACCAGAAAGAAAGGCACATCATCGTTGTTCCAACCTCTGATGATGTGAGATCTTTCTTCTCCTATGAAGGCAAACAGCAGAAGACTCATGCATGCTGCGAGGATATGACTTCAAGGAACGGACCAGCAGAAGATGAAGTCCAAAGACCATTATTAGCATGTACTGGATTGGTTCAAATAATTGCATGCACCTTCTAAGAAGTCATACATGAACATCTCCCACCATTTACCATCTATATACTAAGTGATCCTTTAAAAAAATGGTTCTTTTTTCCAATAATACAAAGTTCCGACTTCAGATTTAATCCTCAAGTCAAAGTATGAAAGGAACACAAGCAGGAATGAATCATAAAGCCAAATGTACACAGGCTTGATTCCGAAAATTAAATTAACAAAACCTCATCAATTTTCATCATGGTAATAACGGTCAATTTCACTGTCCCCTGGGAAAAGTCAGTCATACATCATTGAACCATGTAAGAAATTAAGAATCCTTGCTAGACCATCAACTGCATGTAGACTAAATGCAAAAATATACGTATATAGAAAGGTGACATGGGAAGGAGAGAGCCACGCTCCCTTCTTTTCATTTCTTTATAGGGGAGTGAAGCAGGGGAAAGAGGTGGCGGAGGAAGAGACAGTGGGGACCTTTGTTGGGCCTCCATCTGGCCCAATAACTAGGTCCATTACGTGGGGACCGTGGGGTAGGGCCTAGGAAAAGTTTCAACTTAATCCTCCTTGTTCTAAATGATTTTTTAACCCTGAACTTCTGAAACTTTGAAAATCACCCTTATGCAAGTTTTTACACTAGCAGTATCATTCAGCCTCCTTCCATCAACATGACAAAGAATGATATACAATATCCATGTAACGCCATTCCTCCCTTCCAGTGACTCAAAATGCTATGCTTTTGCCAGTACATAGTAGGACACATGTCACTTTAAATAATAAAAACAAAAAAGTTCAATATTGAATGCAAGAGTATCAAAGCCAACATGCATTATACATTGTTTTTAGGGCTTCCTCATATCAACTAACTGCTCTGACAAAACTATTCAAGAAGGCCAAAACATGCAAAAAAAAGATCATGAAAATGAAAATGAAACCTGTGCTTGACATTGATATTGCACGATAGTTCCTGCTGAAGATCCTCAACTGTGAGGATTGTCCCACTTGTAATTGGAGAAGGAAGTTCAGCTAGAACCTGAAGAGACGAGAAACAACATTATAAGTCAACCAGTGAGGAGACAAATGGTAGACTAAATATCCTTTATCCAAGTTAAAGGCATCACTTACCTTCTCAATGTTTGAAGCATAGTTGGCTGCAACATCATCCTCAAGGTCATCTCCTTCCTCATAGATAAGGTTTGAGCCATGCATTATCAATGGGCAGTTCATGCCAAGCTTCCTTTTAACAATTTTCTCAACAAAGTCTTTCAGTCTTGACTTGTGAATGTTGGCTTCCAGTAACAATGGCGTCTATCACATTCAGTTAACAAGATTAAAGGATGCATGTGAAATGAGATAATTCTCAAAATAACTATAAAGCTTCAACCAAAAGAGTACCTCAGAACAGACATAACAAGATTTGTTTGGCTCAAATGGCTCCACGGGCATCAGAAGCATCTTTCTCAAAGGATGTTCAACGCAATACGTCATTCTATGGAAAAAAGGATGCACTTAAGCAGCAGACAAGTAAACAAAAGGTCTTGAAGAAACTAATCCACGTAGCAGCAGTCTAAATGTGCAGTTCCAGTAGCCTATTTTTAAGCAAGCTTTTTTGGCATTCCAATTGACAAGACTGGAGGCATTCTGGAAATTTCTATAAAGGGCTCCAGACCCTAGTGGAGTTGGTTATACATATAATAGCTGCCTAGGGATAGACAATAAAATAAGAGCCAAAGTGAACTACACATCTATTATCAGAGACCAAAACATGACGAACAACTTTACCGTAAACTACAGTGGGAAACATGCATTCTCAAATTCTCTCTGAAAATTAAGAATCATGAGAAACATTTCACTGGAAAGTGAAAAAAATGGGAACTATTTACCAAAAAGAAAAAACATGTCTGCATGTTTTCTGAAAAAATGACTGGATAACAGAAACACGTGTTTCTATTCTCACACCGGAGAAGAGAGAAGAAAGAGAGTGAGAAATGAGTAGAGAGAGATAGTGAGAGATGTGGAGAGCGGGTGAGATATATTTCCCAGAAACTTTTTCCCCAGGGGAGGGGTGAAGAAATAAACTCCAGAAAAATAGAGAACATTCTGGGAATCTGGGTCATATTTTCCCAAGTATTTTTTTCTGTGTTTGCAAATCATGCATAAATCAGTTGGAAAAATATTTCCTGGGAAATTTTTGAAGAATGCAAACACCCCCTTAGAGGCATAAATGGATTATAGAGAGCCAAAATCCAACCCAAATCCATAATTAAAAACCAAATTCAGATCATACTGTTAATCCACAATTACATGATTTCAGGTTCCAGCAATTTCCCAGAGAGTATTGAAGCTCATTCCGTGCATCCAAAATCTGAGCCCGTCGGCCCAAAAATGAATATAAGAAATCAAGCTTGAACCCCTTTCCTCCATTAGGATCCAAGTGACCAGCAACACCTAGGGTCCAGACAACCTCTTCTTTATCAGCAATTCAGCATCACCCTCGTCATCACTGAAATCCTCATTACTGCCACCTCCCACCAACCTTGTGCTCATCCAAGTCTCACCATCCCAGAAGCCCTTTGTCAAGGTCAAGTTCATAGACTTTTTTTTTTTAAAGTGGGTAGTACCACTAAAGTAAAAAATGATAAGAGAATGTACAAGTATAAGTTGTTGACAACCCCAAAAAATGACAAACCCAAAACCTATACATCAAAAGGTCACACAGAGACAGTGTGGATCCAAGTCATCCAACTAACCCCCCCCCCCAAACAGCCAAAAAAAAGACATAAGAGAATTCACATTACAAAGAAATAGTAGCCCATTCCCTTACTCTGTTACAAACAACAGAGACAGTGTGGATCCAAGTCATCCAACTAACCCCCCCCCCCAAACAGCCAAAAAAAAGACATAAGAGAATTCACATTACAAAGAAATAGTAGCCCATTCCCTTACTCTGTTACAAACAAAAGAAACAACTATGTCCTCGGCACGAGGAACCCTCCTAAAGATCTGATTGTTCCGCTCACCCAACATCGTCCACAGGGTGGCCTGAAGAATAAGCCATCAAAGAGGCATGTCGCTCCTGAAGACCCAAGCCCTATCCCAACACGCAAGCAGGTGGAGAACCTCACTGTGCTGTCCGATGACGCAGCCGGTCCTCCTAACAAGCTCTCTCCACACACCCCCTGTGAGTAGGAACAACCTACAAATATATGGTCAAGGGTCTCGCTATCCTCTTCACAAAGACAGCAACTCGGATAGATGTCCAGAAGGAAGCAGTGCAACCTGTCTCTGGTCGGAAGTCTCCCATAAGAGATCCTCCATACAAAAAGCTTCACCTTCAGCGGACTCTTCGGTCTCCACACCTAATCATGAAGGCTGTGCCAAACACCACCATCTGCAATGACTCCATAGGTAGATCTGATAGTGAATGCCCCATCCTTCTCTCACCTCCAAACCCACTCATCCGCTAAGTCATGCTGAGGATGAAGGGGTAGTAAGAGGTAAAGAAGGTCCTCAAGTTGTACCATCTCCTCTTATCTAAGATCCCTCCTGAAGGTCAGTGCTCAGGCCCCTCTAGATAGGAGGGAGTCGAAAGCCTGGGAGACTGATCCCAGAAGGTCCATAACAACCGCGAAGAGGCTAGAAAAAAAGTCTCCAGAGAGGACTCCCTGCACCACATGTCCTTCCAAAAAAGACTCATGTCGCCTTTTCCCAGTTAGACACGGACACCCGATACGAGAACATCCCTACAAGAGAAGATATCTCCCCAGAGGAGTGAGGTCCTATGAAGAGACGCCAGAGCCAACTCCCAAACTCTCCTCCTGTCAAAGTATTTCTGCCTGATCAATTATGCCCACAACCCCTCCTCTCCATGCCCCAATCTCCACAACCACTTGCACAAAAGGGCCAAGTTGAAACCTTTGACATTCTTGATCCATAATCCTCCTTGTTCCTTGTCGGTAACAAGTCTGCCCCATGCTATGTCATGCTAGCCCCCGTATCTTCCCCTACTGCCATGCCAAAAGAATCTGCATTAAATGGAATCAATCTTCCTCACCACAGTCTTTGGGATCCAGAATAAGGATAGAAAATAAGTATGTAGACTGTCCAACACAAATCTGCACAATACCAATCTGCCCCCATAGGATAAAGCTCTAGCCTTCCAGCCCGCCAACCTAGATTCACACCTCTGAATGATAGGAAGCCAATCTGCACATCAAAAAGAGTCCGGGGTAAAAGGGAGACCCAAGTAGGAGAATAGGAACTCACTAATCTTACAACCCAACAAACAAGTTGCCCTTGAGATATCCATGTTCTCCAAGTTCACTCCTACAAGAAAACTTTTGTAGAAGTTAATTTTGAGACCAGTGACCTCATCTACCAACTCCTACAAGAGCCTAACCATGTAATATTGCTGCTCACCCCTAGTCAGGAACAAAATGGTGTCATCTGCAAACTGCAAGTGAATAGTAGAAGGAACACCTATGCCCACTTGAAAGCCTATGATCAAACCAACAGTCTCAGCTCTTTGTCACACCTTACTCAGAACACTAGCCACAAGCACAAAGAGAAGGGGAAACATAGAATCTCATTGGCGAAGTCCCTACCCACTGTAAGACCAAGGAGACGGCTTCCCATTAATAAGAATCACAAAGGTAGGCAAAGAGACACGTGCCCTAACCAAGCCAATCCACCTCTCACTAAAACCCATCCTCTCCATCACATCAAAGAGACACTGCCAATTCACCTTGTCATAGACTTTCTCAAAATCCAGCTTGAGGTCCACCCTTGTTCTCCTCTAGTTCTTCATAGCAAATATACACTCATGCGCCAGTAGGAAGTTGTCCAGAATATGTCTGGCCCTAATGAATGCTCCCTGAAAGTGACTGACCAGTCTATCCATAATAATGACCAACCTCCCTGCTAGCACCTTAGTGATGATTTTATAAGTGTCATTCAGCAAGCTGCTGAGCTTGAAGTCTCGAAAGTGTAGAGCACCAATCTTCTTTGAGATGAACACCAAGAGAGTTTTATTAATACCTCCCAAGTGAGTCCTCGCCTCCTGAAACTCCCTCACAGCTACCAAAAAGAAAGAAGGCCAGTGAGAAGCCATCTGGCCCTGGAGCTCTACCACCTGCAAGAGAAAACACCGCCTGCTAGACCTCCTCCTCAGAGAAGGCCTGGGAAATCTCCTCCCTATCATCTTGGGAGAGGCTGGGGAGGAGATCATCTGCAACCCTCGGCCTATAGTAGACGTCCTCTGTGAACAACGAGAAATAGAAAAGTCTCGACTAGTCCCTAATATCCTGCTCTATAGAGAAGGAAAGGTCCCCCCACCTAAATGCAAGAACTGGTATTGACCCTCCTTCTCCCAGAAGGAGTACGCTGAAAGTAAGTCATGTCCTTATCTCTCTTTAATCTACCTATCTCTCGACCTCTGTCTCTAATAGATCTCCTCTCTATAAAGTATCTCATCAATCTGTTGCCTCAATGTATCCCCAAGTGCCCTATCCTCATCATCCATAAGGCCTGCCTCCTCCAAACAGTCCAGACCCTCTAGTTGCTGCAAAATCATGTCCTTCGTTGCCCTCCCAGGAAGGGATTTATCACTTCCCCAAGCTTGAAGAGCCTGCGCAGTGTGTTTCAATCTTCTCATCAAAGTATCCATACCAAAGGAGCCCGCAGCCTGAGCAAACCATGCACATGTGACTATGTCCATAAAATTTGCCTTTCTGAACCAAAACTACTCAAATCTGAAACGGTGTCTCCTATCATACCTCTTGCAAGTCTTCAAAAAGATGGATTTGTGGTTAGAAACAGTTGTCGCCAAATGAACCACCTGCACATGAGGAAAGCGATCATCCCAATCCACAAAAACCAAGAACCTATCCAACCTAGAGCAAGAAGCCTCTGCTCTCAAGTTAGACCAAGTGAAATAGCCATGTGCCATGCCAATGCCCACTAGAGCAACCTCCTGATGAAGTCAGATAAGTCCTCCATATCTCCACCATAGGTGGCATCCCTTGTCCTCTCCCACAGGACTGCCACCGCACTAAAGTCACCTCCCACACACCACGACCGACCAGAGAAAAGGTGATGTCAGATCAAATCATCCCACAACTGCCTCTTCTCCTCCCTGGACTGAAGGACACACCCCACTGAAGTCCCACCATCCTTGATGTTCCTAAAACGCAAAGGAATGACCCATCTGCTTACCTCCCTGTACGACATCACTTCCTCCACCTCATACAGGTTCCAGAAGATCATAATATCCCAAGACCTATCCACTGCCAGTGAGGCGATCCCCTTGGAAAGTCGGGCCCCTCCAATCTCCCTCAAAAGTGCCACACCATCCCCCTCACATTTCGTCTCCAGGAAACAAAGAATATCAACCTTGCACCTCCTAATCAGCTCCCTCGCTGCCCTCCTCTTCTGCACTCCACCCAAGCCCCGTGCATTCCAAGAAGCAATCCTCATTGATCTCTAGAGATTTCCCCCTCCACTCGTCCCTCCTCATCAGTCTTGCACTCCCTCGACAAAAATCGCTCCCCTCCCGGGATGTTCGCACCCTATCTCTTGTTAATTTTAGTAAAAACACCCCTCAAATGCTTCTCGACGGCCACAAGAAAATGCCCACTGTGGTTGCCACCTCCCTAGCCTGCTCCATGGTCAACCTTTCAACCTCCTTGAGCATCTCCCTCACCTCCTCAGCTCACACCTTACTCCTTCCATGTTGGCTCTCCCCCTCTTGTAGCAACTCACCCCTCCAGTGCCTAGGTCCTCCTCCAACAGTAGCTTCAAGCCATCGAGATGCCCATCCTGCGCCAAACTTACAATCTATGTGCTAACATCCTGCTCCCGGTTGATGTCTGCTTGGCCCGATAACTGCACACCAGACGGCTGGCCCTTAAGTTGCACCACTGCTAGAGGAGTTCCCCCGCCAAAGTCACTAGCATCCGCTTCCCGACAACCCCCACTAAGCCCTCCCTAGCCTAGCAGCGGTGAGAGACTAGTTCCAGGCTCCGAGGTAGTAGAGACAAAGCCACCATGTCCATTGGAGCGACCAACTCGTACATCAAGGGCACAAGGACCAGCAACTTTCCTTGCCCTGAAAATCGACAGGGAAAGGAAAGGCGGCGGAGTCTTCCTTCCACAATAGAGATAGAGTGGAGCCGTCCACCGCCAGCGAAGAGGTGGCCAACAATCGCGACCCGGCCGGCACCATCAGAGAGGGCCCCTGCAGAGACCAAAGCAAACCAAGCGGGGGGGAGGGGGGAAGATCCTGACCTAGCCTCGAGGACCCAATACGTGATGGATGGCTAAAACTGGGTAAGTCACGGGCCGACCCAGTCTGCGTACCCGACAGCGTGAACCCAGACGAGCCACCCGCTTGAGCCCCCACCGCTAGTCGAACCGAACAAAAGACAGCAGACAACCCGCCTGGCGGCCGGCAGGGCGGTTCAAAATTGGAACACCCGCCTTCCGCTGACCGTCTTCCACCTCCAGACTACCCACCGAATGCCCTAACATAACATGAGCAGCGGCGGCCCCTTCAGCTCCTCCTTTACCCACAGGCGGAGGACAACAACGATGCCAGCGAGATCCACAGTGGCTACCACCGGGAGAGCAGCAAGGGAAGGCACCAATAGAGTTGTGATGACCACCGTCTTGAACCCCATCGACGTCAACATAAGCCTCCCAAAGCCTCGGCCGAGGAAGGCGACCGCTCCTTCATAGAAGAGGATCGGGATGCCCTCTATGATGACCCTGCAACGTCTGACGGGTGGATTGGGGAAGGTTCCCCTCGTCTGTGACCAGCGCTGAAGCCGCAAGATGGCATCCCCCACCGCAAGGAACCCTACCTCCACCGTCCACGCCGACACCAACGCATCAGGACCCACTGCCAGGAACGACTCCTTAGTCACCCTGATCACTTCCCAGTCACCCCCAGCCACCTCCATCAGTGTCTTGCGAACCTCCGTAGCCTCCACCTCCCCTTCTAGTGGGCTCACACATAGACATCTGGCCAGCCACTCCAACCCCCCTTGTAGGGTGTCCAACAGAAACTCCCTGACGTCAACCCATCTCTTACTCACACCGGCCACCTTAGGCAAGGAACCCCGGACGATGCGTGCGAAAGAGCCGACAATCCGAGGAGCTTCCCAAGATGCCACTGAGCCAAGAGCAGTTCATAGACTTAAGGGCCACCAACACAGTCATTTGGCTCCAACAACATCATCACCTTCTCCATTAGTGCGGGTACCACTTACAAGGCCATACTTCTTGATGGGTTTGCCCTAGCCATGCCCACCATATTTTCTCAAGAATTGGGCGAGAGAACAGGGAATTTAAACAGTAAATGGATATTTTATTTTTGAGAAAAATCCAACATATCTCTTTAAAGATAAACTAGCAGGCCTAGCCAGTAGCCACCACAGTGGCATATTAGAGAACAAGGACAGGATCACTTGTTCATATGTCAGGGGTAACAAGCACACCGAGTTCTTTGTATGCATGGCAATCAGGAACCAAGACAAGCTGATGTACACTTCATGTAATCCCGGTATACAAAACCCACAAATGAGAGGAATTGTAGATAGCTCACAAGGATGAATCCAAGGGTTAAATTGGCTTTGCCTCCCTGAAGTTTTCAGCCAAACATATGTGCACGGAAATGTGATTTAGAATGAAATATAAATATAATGAGAATTAATATTATCTGAAGCATATTCCAAGTTCAAGCAGATTTTAGTTTCCCCACATCCAGAAAAAAGAGAAAAAGATGCAAATCGTGATCGGTATAATTGTACTGCATAAGTCAGTCTATCATCGAAAGAAAAATTAAAACATTAGCTTTCCAAAACAGGACTTTCTACTCAAGAGAAAGTGAAAAATTGTTACAGGGATTATCTTCAGTACCTGTAGTTGCTTGAGTCATTCTGGAGCACTTTAATTGCTTCAATCACAATCAAACCAGCAATAATGGCATTAGTTGTTGCAACAGCATGCACAATGTTCCCAGCAATACCCTTAGCTTCAAACAGACTGTGAAGAGGAATTCCGAACGATGACGCCCTGATATTTGCAGCAGCTGTGACAAACTCGACAGCTAATTGATCATCCTTATCAAAAACAAGGTTCCCAATATCCTGGAAACAAGGACCTTAGTTCCAAAGTGCAACCAACGAAAAATGCTCTAGATATAGCACGACGACCTTTGAAACATGTGAATATGGAATATACCTTTTCTCTTTTCTCAATAAAGAGCCTCAGAGACTCCAGAAAAACCCTTGTGTTGTCTCTAAGGCTCCATATTTCCTGTGGATTCCTAAGACCAAGAGAGGGCATTGCAGACACCCCTGAGCTATCCATCCTGCAGTCGTCCAAGTTTCCATTTTGCTCACCAAGCTTGTGCGGCAAGACATCCCTAATATGTATCGGTCTTGGCTTATTTCTATTCTTCCATGTTTCTTCATTAGCCAAGGCAACTTCTATGTTATACCCAAAAACATGGTCATAAATTTTCCTGCCATACTGCTCAGGATCCTCATCTGATCTTCGCTCAAATACATCCTCAATGGGTTGCACTGAATTGTCACCATTAGACGAACGAACATTGAGATCATTGCCCTGATCCTTGTTCCCAAACAACTTTGCAAAAAGCAGCTCCTTCGCCCAAACAATACAGTGAACAAACTGTAAAAAATAAGACCCAGACAATACAGTGAACAAAGTGTAAAAAATAATAAATCAAACAATAAAAATTTTACACCAAAGAGAATAGAGCTTTAAAAAAATGTGAAGAGAAAGATGACGACTTGAAAAGACTAACATGACAATCTGGGCTACAAGTAAAAATAATAAGTGATTTCTGTCGATGTCACCAGATCAAAGCACTGAATTGTCTCCCAAAAAACAAAGTTTAAAAAAATGGCCAGTCCAGACCAAAGCTGGGTGAACCAGACCAGAACAGGCCACAACTAGTCCGGTTCCAGTGGCAAGCAGCCTGTTTTGGCCAAAACTGACCTTGGAACCAGACCTGGCCCAGACGGGCTCATTTTCTTAAAAAAAAAAAAATTTTAATCTTGCCAAAAAATTGACTTAATTTTCTTCATAGAGGGTAACAAATTAAATGGTAAATTCCACGATGCACAAACAAGTTGCTATAAAGAATGCTGGAGAGGATGGAAGAACTTTTACATTATTTTCCAAATTCAACAACTTCCATAGAAGTGGAGATGTGGTAGAACTAAGGACTGTGGTTATCATCATCATCAACAGCCTTATCTCTTCAATCAAAGTCAGCTAGATCCAGTGAAGGACCTAAAGGTTTAACAATGATCTCCATCAGAGACTACCTGCTTGGTTGCAGTTTGAGCTCATACAACTGAAGGGTATGACTCTAAAAAAAGAGGAAGGTAGTTAGAGATAGGATATGTTCTTCTCTAAGGTATAACTAACAACCAAACTACCGAAGGGCAAGTGAAACACAATCTAAGGATAATCAATGTAGTATTACAATTAACATGGAAGATACATACAAATATCAATACATTCATCAATCGGTTATGTTTCCAGACCAAAGGAAATAAATTAACCCTGAAACATCTGCCATTATCTTTTGCTACTTCATAGCCATCCTCCGAGATAATGAAAAGCAATTATAAGTGGATTGGGAGACTCATTGCACATCAATGATAATTTTTTTTGAAAGTAGGTAGTACCACAAGTGTATAAAATATAAATTGGGATGTACAAGTATAGGCAATGCACTCCCAAAAAAAACCTGTACAAGGACACACCAAGGAGGTGTCGGACACACTAGCCCCACAGCAAAACAAAAAGAGGGGAGTTGAGGGAATTCACATTACAAAGCAACTCAGCCCATTCCCTCATCAGCACTGCCTTTTTACCTGTCCCTTCATCTGGGGGCAATTTAACCAGATACTGAATACCAACTCCCCTTGTTTCTCTTCAAGGGGCATTACTACCAAAAGGGTCTGAATAACATCATCTGGAGGCAATTTAGCCGGATACTGAACACCAACGCCCTTTTTTTCTCTTCAAGGGACACTACTACCAAAAAGGGAATAACATAAAAGCAGTCAGTTGATAAGTCCATACTCCTGCTTCCATACCTCTATCCATGCATGTTCAGTTATCCCAAATGAAATCTTCCCAGTATCCAAATCTCAACCCTGGTACATGTTTCGCCCTCTACATCTAAGGTTTGACCCCAATTTGATGTGTTCCTTAGAAACAAGTTCTTAAGAACATTCAACATGCAAACTAAAACACATCCAATAAAAATTTAAATATGTCATAAAGAAAGCTTCATCAAAAGTAAAATATTTGTTTTATCATTGCATGAATTTGAGTTCAGAACACCCATGAAGATATTCATTTTGTGTAAAAGCACACTCTTTGTTTTGATTAGTTCTACACAATTAGTGCTGAAGTTGTCTAGAAAATTACATTGTTATTCAAATTTGGGAGTAAATTTTTAAACTCAATGATCCATCCCCCAGAGATTCATTGCTAATATTGTTCATCAAGAAAGCTTAACTACAGTCATGAGACTCATGCCTAGTCCCTCGGATGTGGGACAGTTGGTTAAGCCTCACAGTTGTCCCCTAGGCAAACCATGAAGCTTTTTTTTTAAAGTGCATAGTACCACAATTGTATTAAAATGAAAAAAGGGTTGTACAAGTATAAGCAATGCGCTCCCAAAAAACCTTGTACAAAACACATCAAAGAGGTATCAGACACACTAGCCCCCCAGCAAAATAAAAAGAGGGAAGTTGAAGGAATTCACATTACAAAGCAACTCAGTCCATTCTCTCACTCTACTACAAATGAATGAAACAAGAGAAGCCTCAACTCTAGCCTCCCTCCTAAAGATCCTACTATTCCTTTCACCCCACAACGACCAAAGAGTGGCGGGCAAAATCAACGAGCACACGATGCAATCTCCTCTTATGGGCCACCTCCTCCCCCACGCCACAATGAAGTGATGCACCTCGTGCCACCGATGAAGAATACAGCGAGCTCTCATAGCCAGCCCATCCTAGACCTCCTAAGAGTATGTGCAACCTACAAAGAGGTAGTCCAAAGTCTCATCCTCCTGTCCACACAGGTTGTAGGTCGGCTGAATCCCCGGGAGGAGCAGGAGCAACCTGTCGTAGATGGGTAGTCTCCCAAGATAGATCCTCCAGGTGATGAGCTTCACCTTCAAGGGACTCTGCGGCCTCCAAACCTCATAGGCGAGACTATGTCGCACCCCTCCACCTGAGATAATGGAGTAGGCCGACCTCAGCGATAAGATCCCCTCCCTACCCCACCTCTAAGTCCAAGCATCCTCCCTGTCAGACTAAGGAGAATAGACGAGGAAAAAGAGTAGAAAGTCCTCAAGATGCACCAACTCGTCAATCCTGAGATCCCTCTTGAAAGTCGGTGCCCAAGCGCCCCCTGAAAGTTGGGAGTCAAAAGCCTGAGCGATCGACCCCAAAGGGACAGCTGAAATCGCAAAAAGACTGGGGAAAGAATCCTCCAACGTGAAGTCGCCCCATCATCTATCCTTCCTGAAAAAGCATTGATCGTCTTTCCCTAGTCGGACCTACACGCCGGAAGAGATAATATCCCTGCAACTCCAAATGCCACGCCAGATCGGTGAATCTGATGCTGAACTGGTGAGTACAAATCCCAAAGTCTCCTCCTACCAAAGTATCTCTGCCCGATAACCTACGCCCACAACCTATCGTCACCTCCTCCCAACCTCCACAGCCACTTGCACAAGAGAACCAAATTAAAATCTCTTACATCTTTGATCCCCAGGCTCCCTCTTCTTTGCTAGTAGTCACCCTACCCCAATTAATATAATGCCATCCCCTACCTATCCCTTCACTCCCGTGCCAGAAGAATCTCCCTTGAATGGACTCTTAACTTCTTCGCAATAGTCTTCGAAATCCGGAACACAGAGGAAACGGCCCTCCTCTCCCAACCTGAAATCCCCTGATCCGACCAGCCACCTCTGCTCACTACCACACCGTATTCAACACATGAGCAACTAGCACAGAGAAGGGGAGCCATGGGGTCCCCCTGCCACAACGCCTTGTCACTGTGGAAGAAAGAGGTCGGCTTCTTGTTGATAAAGACATCAAAAGAAGCAGAAAAGATGCAAGCCCAGATCCATGAAATCATGGCAAATAGACACTCATGTGCCACAAAGAAATTGTCCTGGATATGTCCTCCCCTGATGAAGGCTCCCTGAAAGCAGCTGACCATCCTATCCATAACATTGACTAGCCAACCCGCCAACATCTTAGCGATAATCTTGTAGGTATCATTCAACAGGCTAATGGGTCTAAAGTCTCTGAAGTCCTGTGCTCCTTGCTTTTGGGGAATAAGCACTATAAGGGTTTTATTGATGCCCCCTAAGTGTGCCCTCCTCTCCTGGAACTCCCTCACAATAGCCAAAAGCTCATCCTTGATGACATCCCAACACTTCTGATAGAAGACCAACGGAAAACCATCTGGCCCTAGAGCTCTGTCCCCAACAAGAGAGAAGATTGTCTGGTGCACCTCCTCCTCGGAAAAGGCTTGAGAAATAGCAACCTTGTCCTCGGGAGAGAGTCGGGGGAATAGATCACCTGCAATCCTAGGTTTGAAATATTCATCCTCAAAAAGCAACCTAGAATTGAAGTCCCACGCCATGCACTTGATTTGCTCATCTGAAGACACAGAAAGCTCTCCCACCCTGATGAAAGTGATAGTGTTGACTCTCCCACCCTAAGACAATATGTTGAAAGTAAACAGTATTCATGTCTCCCTTTTTGATCCATTTGTCTCTCGACCTCTGCTTCCAATAGATATTCTCCCTCGAGAGAATCTCGTCAAATTAGCCCTTGAAAGAATCTCTGAGCCTCATGTCGTCTGCATCCATAAGTCCTGCCTCCTCCAACCAGTCCAGACCCCCAATCTGTTGTAGTATCATAACCCTGGCTGCCCTCCCCGAGAGAATTTTCTCTGCCCCCAAAGATTTGAGGACCTGAGCAATGTGTCTCAGCTTCAAGACCAAAGAAGTCATAGCCGATGTACCTGCAACCTGAGAAGACCAAGCTTTCCTAATAGTGTCCATGAAATCTACCTCCCTAAACCAGAACTGCTCCATTCTAAAAAAGAACCTCCTCTCTCGTAGGCGGCTAGTCTTCAAAAGGATGGGCTTGTAGTCCGACACTGATCTGGCCAACGACAGCACCTGCACATAAAGATAATGGTTCTCCCAATCAACAGAGATCAAGAATATGTCTAACCTGAACCAAGAAACATCAACTCGCATTTTAGACCAAGTGAACTGACACCGAGCCATGTCGATATCCACCAAAGCCGCCTCCTTAATGAAGGCAGTAAAGTCTTCCATCTCCCCTGGGTGTACATAATCCCCCATCCTCTCCCAATGGGCAGCCACCGCATTGAAATCCCCACCAACACACCAAAGCCTCCCCGAGGAGAAGTGATAACTAACGAAGTCCTCCCACAGAAGCTGCTTCTCCTCCCTGCTCTACGGTCCATACACCCTAGTGATGTCCCATGAGAAGTCATCCCTCACATTAGTGAAGTGGAGGGAGTTGGCACATCTGCACACATGTCTGTCCAGCACACACTCATCAACCTCATAAAGGTTCCAGAGGATCATAATCCCCCCAGATCAACCCTTCACCGAGGACACCGCACCCCTAGAAAGTATGGCACCCCCTAACTCCCTCATAAGAGACTCTCCCTCCCATTCACATTTAGTCTCTTGGATACACAGAACATCAATCTTGCATCTCCTTATTAACTCCTTCACCATCCTCTTCTCCACCCCTCCTAACCCCCTCACATTCTATGAGACTATCCTCTTTAAAATAAGGGGATAGCCCTCTCCTCCTCACCACCCTCCACCTCCCTCTCTCCTTTCTGTTGTGACCTCTCCCTCTAACGGATAGAAGCCCCACACCTCTTCCTAATGTTGGAAAAAGCTCATCTCACGTCTTCATCTGCCCCGGCTTCAAAAGAAATAACTACCTCCTCAACCACCTCCCTCATGTGCTCCTCTGTGATTTTTTCTACCCTCGCCAACACCTCCCTCCCCAACAAACGCTTTTGCTTCGACTAGTCCCCTGCAATAATCAAAGCTACTAGCCCCCCAAAAAGCTCCTTAGTTGCTGCCACCTCTTTAGACAGAAGCTCCTCCCCCACATTCTAATCGACAAAGAATTAAGAGGCCACAACTGTGCCTCCTTGGTTGTCAGGCACATCCTCAATCTGGTCAACATCCTCTTCCGGGTCAAGTGCCCCTGGCAAAGCAAGGACTAAACCTACTTGCAATGGTTGAAGAAGCCCTTCCGCCAACTCCTAAGTGACGGCAATCCCTGGAATCCCCTGAGGAGGACACATCAAGTTGACCCTAGCAACGCCTGTCCCCTGAGGCGGTTCTGACGAAGATGGGAGTTCCTTCCCCTCCGACTAGCTAGAGAGGCACACATGGTGCCCACAGACGCCATCGGAATCAAGCACCGCGTCAAACGGTCGACCTGGACAGCACCATGACCAGACGGAGCGGGAGCCACCGCCAACAAACGATGGACGTAGCCACCGGACACCACCAAAGGTGTGCCCTTCGCCGGGAACCTTTAACCAACATCGGAGAAGGGGGCCGCAGCGAAAAGAAGAGGAGAGTTGTACGCCGAAGACAGGCGAAGAAGACGACTCGTATCGGGTCCTTGAGACCCGATACCAGCCTACCCCTTGGATCCAATGGGCAAGTCCCGAGTCACTCCAGTCGAGTCCGGGTAATCGGGGCAAAGAAGTGATCGAGCTGGGCTCCCCACTGAATCGCTAGAACGGGCTACCCGACAGGTGAGCCCAGACCCATCGGCCCAACCGGCTCACCCACGGGCAGGCCATTTGAAATTCGAATGCCATGGGACCCACCCGTGTCCCCCCCCCCTCGTCTTCCACCTCCGCTTGCGAACGGGGATGCCTTAACTTCCCCTGGGAAGGCCAGTGCCGCCAACTCTCCATCAGACGGGAGAGCACCCCGATGACAAACTCTGTTCCTTCGAAGGACAGAGAGATAACCATTGGCAACTCCACCGGCGAAGCCATCCACAACTATGCTTCCACCGCCAACAAGTTATCGGCCGGAACGAAGGAGCAACTCTCCGACCCCACCTCCCCAATCCGGCTCAAGACGAAGGCGATCCCTTGCTCATTGCTAAGCACAATGGAGAGGCCAAGGAGTTTCACCCACACACCATGCTCAAGCTGACTCAGATACGTGGCCCTATTGAGACTCCACGGCAGGACACGAACGGCGACACCATTCACCAACAAGACGCCTAACTCCGCCACCTCATGTGCCGCCTCAGGCCCGACCGCAAGAAGACCTGAAACAAAAGTCTGTCGAACATCCCAAGACCTCTGCTCCCCCTACCGGCCATTCAAGATGCCACTCAGGCCTTCCAGCTCCACCACACCCTGAAGAGGAGAAAAAAAGAGACCCTTGTTCAGCCACTCAGTGTGGCTAGCGACTAGATCCGGGGGGAAGGCCCCTATCTCCAAGAAGCTATTCACCCCTCTCAGTAAGCCCGAACCCCTGACCACTTCTGTACAGGACCTCCAACAACCTCCCTGAACCCCACCACCATTCAAGCAATGGGCTGGCATCCTGCAACCCCGTTGTAAGTGCCCCGGCAATCGACAACGAAAACAGACGGGTGGAATGTCGAACCACCTCCTACCACCTCTCTGACCAGCAAAAGGTGGCCGGAGGGGGTTCCGGCAGACCAGGTAGGGACATCCCCCCGCCGCATCCCCATAGCACGGCCCTCTCTCACGGAAAACCCTTGGAGTTTCTCTCTCTAGAAAAGTCTAGAGAAAGATGCACATCAATGATAATATTCTTAGTAAATAATTTACCATAAAATATAGCTCTACTTGAGAACGTTACATTGCCCACTTATGTCTGAAGCTGTAGGAGCCATTTCATAAAAATTTCTGAAGCTTAGGACTTACATATCACAGTTCCCAAGATGGGTAATAAAAGAGGTAACAAGCCATGAAGCGAGAGTGAAAAGCACTTCCTTTTGGTAACATTTTGAATTATAAAGTGAAATGAGAAGCAAATGTGAGAAAGGAAAAGATAAATTACATATGCTTCAAGATGTAAAAGACTTTCCGTGTAACTATGCTTCAGATAAAACCCATATCAATTCATCGCAATTGCTGAATCAGACCTCACAAGTTTAGTGCTTCAGAAGCTGTTCTTATCACCTAGACAAAAGTGTCCAGCCAACAGGCACTTAGCATCATATGCAACCAAGGAGCCGTCTAGGAGACAAGGACAGCATACAGTGAATAACACAGCAAGCATGAATCACAATGAAGCCTAGGTTGATCGCCTTAAACAGTTATGAGATGAATCGACCATAGCATAATATTGTCAGATCTTATTCTTGTGTGCTTGAATAGTGCAGATGTGCGCTTAAATTCCCCTTCTGTGATGCTTGTCTTAAGGACAGAGACACCTATGCCACTATTCTTTCCCTATCCATCTGGATTTTTCTTTCCCCCTAAAAAAAAAGGATATTCTGTATAAAAATGCCAAGAATGAAATATAACTGCAACTGAATACCTGAACTTTAATATAAGTACTCAAGTCATTTCCTTATCAAGTTGTGGACAAAAAACACTCGCAATATCATGTAAAAATAAGCTTTCCCAGTTAACACGTGACAAATTTGTAACATATCAAAATATAAAATTCAGTACTGAAAAAACACTTCCGCTTCCCCTAAAAAGTTCAGAAACACATTTCTCATTTCACTCGGTTCATTCCCTTCCAGTGTAAATGGATGAGACAATCCCAAGAAACATTAAATGCATTCAGATGTCAACACTGACAAAAATGCCAATTCAATGAATGTATGATAAAAAAATTAAGTTTAACAGCAAATGCAAAATACTTCCAACCAAGAATGCTTGCACTTGCTCCATACTGTTTCCAAAAGCAAATAAAATAACTGTAAAAATATGCAGTTAGCAAACTTTGAAACATTACTTTTCAAAAAGAAATTGAAAAACCGGATTTGCATGAAAAAATAAAAGACATGCACAGATCTGCTTAGCGGTAAAAACAGTAATGTGACACGTCCTTGTCTACTAAACTAATTACCTTTGATGGAGTGCTAGTGATGGTGCAGACGGGGTATGTTTTGGGTGTTGGTTTCGGTTGGCACTCGTAGCACTCTGTTTTCCCCTTTACGTGGACAGTAACCTGGTCCAGGGATGAAAAGAAGACACATTGTATCAGATTCACCAAGAAAGTCCTCTAAGCATGAACAAAAGAAAAAAAAAATACAAGGCTGTAGCAATAGTCATGCTAATAATCCTCTATAAGAACGTTAGAGAAAATTAGAAATCTATGTGTGAATAGCAGTAAACAGATGTTGGCAATTATGATTACAATTTATTATTCTTAAGGAAATTGCTATTGGTAGAAGTAAATTAATGCACAGAATAGCGTCTTGGTAAAAATTCCATGTTGTAATAATAAATTTTAAATATATCAAAGAAATGGCATGCTGCTAAAAATATCATCAAAAGTTGACATTTGTTACGTATGTGGATTTTAAAAAAATTGGTAGCACAAATAATGATGATGATACAACAAGTATATATATAAAGAAAAAGAAGCATGTACAAGTATATGCTCTGACCTCACAAAAACCCCATTACAAAAAGAACCTCCCCACCAAAAAGTTGTCCCCAATTTAACTCTCCAACAACAAAAAGAGAGAAGAGTTATAATTCTCCACTTTACAAAGTTCTCAAGCTCAAATGGCCACTCTCTCACAAACAAAAGTGGCTAACCTATCTTCTGGCCTCGCTTCCCTCTTGAAAATGATGACGATGATTGATGGCACAAATCTTCATGAAAAGCAGGTGTAGGTTAGTGTGCATTTTTAAAAAAGAAGTGAAAAGTCAATTTAGATATTTGAGTGGTTGTACATATTATTCTTATAGTTGATCTTTGAGACAACACGATAAAGATACTTTGCATAAGCATGTTAGGAATGGTAGAACATGTTTAATTAATAATTTTCATGCTGGATTAGTAATGGTTTTATGAATAAAAGTGGAATTTAACATGTTTTCAGGGAGGGGGGGAGTGGAATGCACCACCAGTTTTATTCGTAAAATAAACTGTAGTACAATGAAGAGACGAGAGGAGAGTTGCCTCTGCCTCTAAAACCAAAAACAAAACTTAAAGCTCCTCTATTGATGAATTCAGAGCCCTCTTCCAAATGTCCAGTGAAATTCCAAGAATGTGTATGTACCAAGTGGAATTACACATGTTTAACTAAATGTCATATTTTATTATGCTTTTTTCCAAAAAGATTGTGGATTATACAACAAATTATATTCCAGAATAAATATAGGCAGTACAATCACTAGGCAGAGGAGAAATTCCTTGCCTACAACAGCAAAACATCAAACGAGTAAAAAAAAATGATAGACTAAATTACAAAAATCAATCCACACTGCTTCACACCGTAGAAATGGCTGCAGCTACCAAAAGTATGAAACAGACAGCAGAGATCAACTCGGAACAACTTGAAAAATCACAGGACAGATTGATGTCTGCTTGAATCACAAGGGTCCTTGTCCACGATTCCATCGCATTCATTGTGTGCATGTCTCAGTAGGGACTCTCATTACAGCATCTGTTCTGTTTACAAGAATCAACAGCACTTGCTAAAACTTCCATCTTTTTTCTGGTTAGACTCCAGCTCTACTGTTTGATGAGCATTTGTGATTGGAAGGCAAGCTGATTCTGCAAATACCGGCTATGAACGAAATCCTATCCCATCTTCATTTGTAAAAACAATGCCTGTATTGAGAGGAATCATGTGTGGAATCCCATTAGTGCTAGATTCCTCATGATCGTCCTTATTTTTCATCTTATTACTTTTTTCCCATTACATTTTTTTGCCACAGATGATGTCGTTAAACTCACGCAGGTATACGCCTCTCATGTTTAAAATTCTCTTTGGTAAAGCCTGCAACAATCTCCAATGCCAGCTGGAAACAGCATTCCTCCAAGGCAAGTCACCCGTGAAAACTATTTTGCTCTGCTCACCCTTATCTACTGCCTTCAAAGCTGTGGTTTTATTTTTTTACTGCAAATATTAGTCTCACTGTCTCTGAGAGAATTCTGGACAGTAAACTCACTCAGGATTCTTTGTGCTTTTTCCCCAAAAGAAAGCAGCAAATGGTGTATTCACAGCAGCCTGTCTCCCATCTGACTAAACTCAGACCAGCCAACCAATCAAACTTCAGTCAATTTAGATATGCTCAGCCAAGTCAGCTCACACAACTCGGTCTTCTTCAAGACTTCAACCTCCAAATTTTGAGTGTCTTTGTTGTTTTCCCATCATAAAATTGCATCAAGGTCATGTTTTATTATGTTTACATGTAAGGATACACTAGTTACTGGAACTGGCCGTGAAGTGAATCTCATCATTATTATGGCAGAAATTTGAAATATAAACATAGATTGCATGAAATTATTATGCTAATTAAGTTAGGTTTTCCATGTTGGTTAATGGAAGTATGCATATTCAAAGTCATAACCATGTTAATGTTGTAGAAAATGATGATGGTAGACATGCTTAATAATGATTCCTTATGCCATGGCCTACTATGCTAATGATTACCTGTGAACATAGACTAAAGCAACAATGCAATAATGATGAGAGTGATGATATAGAATATAACCTTGTTATGGGCCATCTACAGGGCACTGCCCACCCCCAACCCCCTTTTGAAGCTGGGTTGAGCTCCTTTTCCAACAGGGAAAATCCCAATCATCCAATCTTCAGCCAAGGACTGCCTAGCTAAACTACGAACCTGTCTATCTAAGAGCACACTATCAAAAACTGATCCAAAAAAAAACCCTCATACATGTGTTGGCCACGGAATATAGATATTCAAGATTTTTTTTTGTTCTTTTTGAAAAGAAATATTTTTTTATATATAAGGGCTTATTCCGTGGGTGCGCATCGTATCAGACGATTTGGGTTCGAGTGCTAGACCTTTTCCCACTAACTACAGTCAGTGTTGATTTACATCGACCTAACATCGGAACACCTTTGTTTGATTGTCAATGAAATCTTAAAATCCTCTACAAAGGTTCTGATGTTGAGGGCCTGCTCGCTTGGGTGACTCACAACTACCACTCACTCACCACCTACAGACTGACAGAACTAGGGTTTCATCAAAGGCCTCTCAAGTTCAGGCAAAACCCTAGAATTTAGGAGTATGAGAGCAATTCTGCAGAAGCCATAGGTATTTTTGAAGTGGCAGGAGGTTTCCTGGACCCTAGAGGTATTTTCGTAATTTTACCAGGCCAGGGGTGTTGCTGATATTTATGGGTTGGAAGAAAATGTAGGACAGGATCCCTGACTTCCCAAGGCACTGAGGCCATTTGTGGAGGATTTTAGGGGATGGCGGGCCATTCCTAGGTCACAGGGACATTTTGATAATTTTATCAGACCCTACACGGACCTAAGTTTGAGGTGGCACCCAAGTACATGACTGGGCTGGCAATGTCCTCGAACCAAAGGAGTGACGAGGGGCTTCGTAGAAAGTGCCCACGCGTCAATTTTGCCAAAGGAGGGGTATATATGCAATTCCCGAAAGTTGGGAGTTTTCTTATAATTTTTCTTGATCGGTGTGCAAAGAAAATCTGCAGAGTACACCATATACATTTAGGGCCCAAGTGGCTACAAGGATTGTCGGCGAATTGTCGACTATACATCACAGAGATCCGCACTAACACGGGAGGTAGAGGCACAAGCCCAATTACAAAAGATTGCAGGGTAAAACTGCAAACAACAGGACTTTTGCTTCTCGGAATCCCGGGGAGGATATTTCCGTAATTCCCCCATTATAGGGGTGAAACTACATAATTTAACTGTCCCGGGACGTAAAAACTTACAAACATAGCCCGCAGCGGGGCACAATTACAAAAGTACCCCTTAGAGACATAAATACAAGACCCGGGGATCACCTACCCCTCAAGGGTCAAAACAACGAACAGGTGCTTTTTTCTCACGTATGTTGATGCCCGATGCTAACTCGATGATCTCCTGTTGGTCTTGGACCCCCGGGGGTCTATTTATAGAAATTGGAGGACTACCCGGGGGTGTTTGAACCTATACGGGGTGAAAGGGCTAAAAATGACCCCATGAGGGTCTTTTTCCCTTTTTTTTCTTTTTTCCTTTTTTTTTTTTGCTCGCGGGAGAGAGAATGGGCGGGGTCAAATGACCCCGGACCCACCTGGGGTCAAATGACCCCGGGCAAGTCCCTCCCGGGGTCACTTGACCCCGCACAGATCCCACCCACAGATCCCACCCAGGGCCGCGCGACCCCGGGCACGGCCGCCCGGCCCTGCGCGGACCTGTCCGGGGTCGGGCCACCCCGCACGAGTTTCCCCGACCACCTTTTTATTTAAAAATCCTCTCCCCCGGGGTTTTTAGGGCTTGTTGCTGCAGCGCACCACGTGGAGAGGAGAGAAGCGCAGCTTCTTGTTCGTTGTTTGTCTTCTTCACGCCGTGGGCCGTGAAGAGGGAATTTGTACTCGTCCGAGTTGCATGATACACGTGTGTACACCATCCTTTGCATCTCCCTCCTTTCGGTTGCGAAGCTTTCTTTGTTCATGTTGAGTACCCAAGGGATAAAAACGTCCCCTTTTTAAGGTTTTGCCCGGAACCACGCGATCCTGACAACCGTGGTGGTTTAACCCGGTGCCCGACTACCTCGCTTGCTGCGAGGAGTCTAAAATTGCAAAAATAGACGGGCTACAAAGTCCCGATGTGTGGAAATATTCCACAGAGTGACGATACGCCCAATAGTGAATCCCGACCGACTCGAGGGTAATATCTCGATTTACCCGAGATAAATAGTGGATGCAGCAACATGTACAAAATATGTACACACACGCACATATATAGGCACATGCACGCATATGCGCACGCGCACACACACACACACACACACATATATAAGCACAACTTTTGAAAACAGAAAAAAACATCATAAAATATTCTCTTCATTTTGTAGTAAAATCGAATAATCATGTGACTGAAAATCCGGCAGTCTGTTCTTGGTTTGCATGCAGATTCAACAAACATGTTTTTTATGGGATGCTAAATGAAACTATCAAATAAAAGTCCAATTACTTAAAAAGGTGAATCAGAGATCTAACTATGTACAAAAATAGATATATATATAGATATACATCTGCATTACATTACCTGTCCCAGGAACCCTGTTGTTCCACTCTCTATTAGAGGGACTTCAGCAGCCAAGCAAAGCCTGTTCACATGTCTTCTAGCATCTAAGTTGTCTAGGCCATTCAAGACTACATTGAACTGCTTAAAGAAATCTACATTGAAGTCGGAATTTTTGACATTTGCATGGTATGGTGTAATATTTATGTGAGGCCTGAATCTTAGAACTGCATCACGAGCTATCTGATTCACCAAAGAAAGAGAGAGCTAAGTTAATTTCCAGAATGCTGGAACATATTAAGCATTAGCAAGACTGTGGAACAAAAATTAAAAAATTAATATTGCGTAAAATACAAATTATTTATACACACTTTAGCTTTAGATTGCCCCACGTGACTTTGGCGGAACAGGAATTGTCTGTTAAGATTACTCACTTCGATTGTATCCATATCAATCTGCAGAAGAAAAAATAGTAATATTTTGAAAGAGTTTAGAGTCACACATCATAAATGTGGAAGAAATGATACATACAAATATTTACATATCAAGGTCTCCAGTTAGCCCTCAAAGGAATGCAAAAAAGCTACCTGTACCCTGCTTAACCCAGAAAGTAATACCTTCCCTGCCACTGTACATCAATAAATCCACATCTTGCCCTTCCCGGTTACAAGCACAATTGCCATAACCCCACCTAGAAACAAGACTCCCCTCCTGTAGTAGTTCCCAAACAAAAAGCATAATACCCAATTTTTCAAATGACCTCTAAGCTAATGTAGGAAGGAAAAGATATCAGTCTCGGCCCTCTCCATTTTCCAGTTTTCTCCACGCCAGCTATGCTTGTTGATTTGCATTCATCTTCCTGGGAGGTTGGCCAATGACCATAGGAAGAAGGATTTATACAATGATGCTGGGCAGTTGGAATTTTTGCATATGTATGCATAATATTTAATTATTTATGCAGTTTCAAAAAGCCAATTACCTGCAGCTATAATCAATTCTGATTAAAATAAATGAAAAAAACAGGTGCTTACCCTAACTAACACTGTACATAGATTTCCACTCTCAGGTTCGAGAATATGCCAGCTGAAGAGGTCTTGCACTGTGAGAATATTTTTTTTCTAAAGTTGAGGTCTTGCTGTCCATGTAGAGAAATGCCCAGCAGCAGATTCTCAGAACATGACAGGCGGACTGTTGCTCAAAGAAATTACTCGGTTGTGCAGCAGAGACAGTCATTGGTGCCAATAGGAGGGGCTGAGTAAATAAAGATGGGGTACATAGTTAAGCGGAAAGGTTGGATGGACTTATTTGAAAAGACCAAAGACTTCAGAAAAAAGAAAGATGGCTCCTGGCCCTCATAAGGGGGCAGAAAGCAGCACAATCCAAGATCAAATTCAGAATGGCTGCCCTAACCATCTCCGGGGCAGCTGGCCTTGTGTGTGTCACAGTCATCACTTGCATCCCTAGTGTTAGGGCTTCTGTCCAGAAGCTCAGGTGTAGTTGTTTTGTCAAGCCCTGTCAGTACCATTTGTGCACTCCAAGCATGTCAGACCACTAGAAACAAGCCCATTGATTGAACAGGTCCAATTGACTTAAACTAAACCACTTCAGTGGGCTGGTTTATCTCATTCAGTTTAAGCCGTGTTTAAATGTCTAGTTCCGTTTCAATCACTAATGCATTCTTTTTAATGCCAGTCCATGGTTTTCTTCAAAACTGGTTCACACCCAGTCAGTAAGAGCTGACAAGCCCTATACCCAGCAGTTCACTCCCTTCTACTTCCAGAGATTCAGACTCTTACTTCCAGAGCTTCTTGAGTTGATGGTGTAGCGGATATGGCACACTGTAGAGATCGACTGGGGCAACCCCTTCACCGTACTGAGCGAACTTGGCTTCAACAATTCGCTCAATCATTTGTCGCTGCACCACAAAACTTTCCGATATTAATGTATTGACCGGCCGGAGATTAGGCTCCACTAGGGATATACTAAGCCCCATTGTTGCTGGTGCTTGGGTGGCTGAAGTCGAGATATTGGCGCCATTGGACCTACCCGTGGGAACTTGTCCCTTAATTGGGGGTCGGACTGTGTAGTGCAGCTGAGGATCACGCTCTCGTTGTTTCCTTTAACAGGGTTTCAATTGTGATACCATGTCCTTCATCAAGCCCCGGGTTAACGGTGTGTTCCTCACGCGCATGAGCATTGCGACCTTCCGTGGAGACTTCTTCCACTCGAGGTTGGCTAGGCAAATCGGAAGAGGACATGTCTCCATCACCAGTCGGTGCGGAGGTCTGTGCTTGTGGCCGAGATCGCCTCCAATGCACCAAAGTTTCAATTAGGTCATTTGGTTCATCTTCTGGTTGTTGGCCGATAGTATAGCATGTGAATACTCGCACGACGTCGTTGATAACCCGCACCATTCTCTTTTTCTTGGGAGGTTTATCATGGCACACTGGCATAGGTGCCCCCAGCCTATCGAAGATAGAGATTCGCCTTATTGGGGCCTCGTGTGTGTGTCTTTGACCACTTTGAGATGGAATCCAAAGTGGATTGTTTGTCAGACTGGCGGCGGTATCCCTTCCGCCTATTGCTGTTAGGGCAAGAGGCCTCCGCCGACTGAACGACGTCTGGTTGATTAGACAAGCGCTCCACTGGGTCATGGGCTTGATGTTGCCCAGGTGACTGGAGCGATGTCTCGACCCGTGCTCTTTGGACTGCCTGGGCTTCCTCTTTGGTAACTCACATCCGCTTGAAGCAGGGCCGCTACTCTTGCTTATAATCACTCCCCTGTCTAGACCTGGGAGCATTGGATGCAGCCCGGCGAGACCGCTGTCGTCGCAGTGCCGAAGTGTCGGTGTCCTTCAATCTTGCTTCATCCTCCCGCGTACGCCGCAGAACTTCGAAGCAATTAGAGGTCTCGACAGTCGAAACATGTTGATCCCATGGAATAATCGGCTCTCTACCATCGAACCGAATTCTGTGATCTCCAACAAGCATAGTCCTACGGGAGTTGGGGGTGACCGGGGATGTGGCGGTCCTGTATCTACGACTGCCACAGCGCTTCTTCTGTGGAGCCGAGGATGTCTCAGCACCCACATGATGCACAGAGAAAAATTGGTATTTAATGGCCTGAGGCATAACGCCTTTGGCGTTGTCGATGCCCGGGGCAGAATACCTGTCTTGGGGATCAAACTTGCTGGGACTGGAGCACGCGACTTAGTGTGTGCGCGGGTTGTTGAAATATCTGGGGTGCGGGACTGAGAACCCGCCTGGGAGGTTGTTGGGGTGGCCTTCAACGCTCGTGGCGGAAAGCTGGTAGCAGTGACTGGAGAGGCTGGGACCTACGACTTGGTGCTGGGGCGGGTTGTTACTGGAGTGACTGGGGGTAGCACGCCTGCCTGAGCCGTTGTTGTGGCTGGGCTAGTCGTAGTCACAATGACCACGCCCAAGAAATAGGGCGAACCTACAACCGGAGCGAAGCTGCCAAACACGATCAACGTTGTAAAGTAGCCATAACGGGCATGCGTGACCACGACCAACGAACCGTAGGTAACAGCCGCCATTGGTAATCGGAGCTGGAATACGTGCCACGAGAATTAGACTGGGGGAGTCTGGACTGGTGAATCTTGAACTAGCTCAACGGACGCTCAAGCAGAAGCGCCTAGGAACCCTCCTCTACCATTCCTGTAAGAAAGGAGGAAGACATCATCGGCTTAGAGCGTTATCATCACCCTTGCTGATGAATGAAGAAGGCGAGAGTCGTCCCACCGGGCGTGCCAATTTTTATTTTTCCGCATTTTTTTCTTCTCTTTTCTCTTTTTTTGTTGGGAAAAAATAATATCTCATTGGCCACTTTCTCGATAAACTAAATACCCAAAAGAGGGCACCCAGGACACACAAAGGAACTCTATATCGGGTGACAAGATAACTACTCAATAGTTAAGGTCAAAGAAGAGATCCTTAAGTTTAGATATATCAGGTGATGTGAAAGATTAGGTGTTGGACGACATCCCCATCGACCGCAAGCGATCGATGTTTATTTACATCGAATATAATTGAATCCGAAAACCTTGATTCACTTCATCAGCAAGGGGGTGAAATACCATAAAAGGCCATGATGTAAGAGGGGGATAATATATTTACTGATGAGACATCACAAACATCGGTAACTAGAATCATGAAAGTGGGAATGAAATAAACATGATCATCCACATTTCATTGATAAAAATCGTGAAAGGTATTACAGAGACACAGGAGTTCTTCTATCACATACGCAAGCCACAAAACAATTCCGTCATAAATAGCGGTCCCCATATCATTGCTTCGGAAGGAACTCGATTGTCTACATGATGATATCCCGAGCGAGACTATATGCTGGGAAGTGCCAACCTAGAACGCGGCACCGCTGGTGTTTAATTGATTGTGCAATGATCCAGATTCCGCTCAAGGTGAGCGACCGAAAATCCCTGAGGGTGCTAGCATGCTGGGATGGCTGCATGTTCGGAGTGTCGTATGCTGGTACAAGAGATATGCCCACGTAGTGGGACACGACACTATGCCATAACCAAGACATGCAGGGGGGAGGTGGCACGATTGCAACCATAGGCGAGGCAACCGGGAGGTAACTGATCCGGAGCAAAATTAGTGACTGGGAGGTAAGAGGCGTCCGGATTATAACTGACCTGGAGCAAAACTAGGTTTAGGTCAGTAACTGAGATGACTGGGATAAAATAAACATCGAGAGAAATTATGACCCAAATCATGGTTAGATGTCGGGTTAACGTGGAACAGTTAGATTTTCTGGAGAAATTAACTAACTGGAGTAGTTGGCCAAACTAGGACGAAGACAGCTGGATAAACTAGAGTAGTTGAGCAAATTGAGACAACTGTATAAACTGGGACAGTCAAATAAATTGAGTCAACTGGGAAAATGAGGACAGTTGGAATAAACTGGACAGCTGGATAAACTGGACCAACTGAGACAGCTGAAATAAACTGGACGGCTAAATAATTTGGATGGCTGAATAACTGGATAACTGGATCAACTAACTGAATGAACTGGTGCAGTTAGTTGAACAAGCCGGAGTGATTAATTGAGTAAGTTGGGGTAGTTAGTTAGACGGTCTAGAGTGACTAAAGTTGGTGTTTGAGATGACCGGGACTAGGGTGATGGGCTAAGACTGGCTAGAACCGAAGACTGACTAAGAACAGAAGACTAAGAGTCAATGCTGGGAGTGCAATTCAGACAATCTTGCCAGGGAACTAGAATTTGGGAGCCAACTTAAGTAATATCGCCAATACTTAATCGCAGCACTCAAGGATTAAATTGGCTTTACTGGCAGCGCTCGGGTAAATAAAATCTCCTCAAAAAAATATAATCAACAGCGATAGCATACCCAAACGAGAGAAGGGCAGAAACTGCAAGGTAGAGGCCACAGAGATCTGTCAAAATAGAAAGCCAAAAATCCTCCGGGCGATGCTGCTCCTCTTCTGCGTGCGTTGCTATGCAAACGTGTGCATCTGTCTGTATATATCTGTTTACGTGCTCTAACCCCTTGTATTTATAGAGGATGGGCAAGAGCATTGGGTGTGGTAGAAGGGGCCACTAGGACAAGGTAAGGGCGCTGGGCGAAGCCATCTGATCCAACTGGGGTCTCTCCAAACCCCTGATTTGTCAAGGTAGAGACGTTCAGCGCCCTCAACTTGTCAAGGTGACAGCTCGGAGCGCTTAACGCTGGGATGAGGGATTGGGTCAAGGTGGGGGGCGGTGAGCGGACCCTTCGAGTCGAAGTGGGAGTTGATGGCGCTTGGGCACTGGAATGAGGGATTGGGTCAAGGTGGGGGTGGTGAGCACCCTCACTTGGTCAAGCTAGTAGCGGTGGCGGCCAATGGCACAGGAACAGGCTACCCCGTGAAGCTGGGGCGGTGGGAGAGGCAATTGGGTCAGGGTGGGGGCACTGAGCGCCCTCATAGACGTACAGAAGCAGAAGCTAGTCCCGTACCATACTGTTGTCGCCAGACTTATCTAGAAGTTCTATTTCTTTGAAATAGATCATATCCCAAGAAGCAGCAACTCTCAAGCAGACGCTCTTGCCAAACTAACTTCGGCCATCAAGTTACCCCCCGAAGGCGAGGTCGACATCACCGTCATGCATCGAAGGCTTATGCCGGGCGTGCTTGACAATGAATCTGGCCTCACTGTTTACGAGGCTCACTGTCTCAATGTCGACATTTCTCCTGAAGAAGAAGACTGGCGTGAGCCAATCATCAAGATCAAACAGGGGTGTCTCCCCACAGAACGGGCCAAAAGGATTCAACTTGATGATAGTGGTGAGAAGAAATCACCACCCACTTATCATACCAGCTTGGTATGCTCAGCCGAAGAATCCCATCCAACATGCACAACGGGTCATAGCTATCTGTTGCACCCGTAATTTTCTCGAAATACTTCGAGAATTTCATTCCGAAACAACCGAAACAAAAGATACGGTGTAGCGCCGATGTCGTCAGACTGCGGAGTACCTCCGCGATTTAGGGTCTATCGGCCCGATCATATTATTACAAGTGGCATCGCGACAATGGAAGTTAAGAGGAAGATATGCATGCATGCCTGTCAAAGCGGCCGAGCAAGTGTATCACACGGCACGGACGGGCGCGAAGATTCTTCCCCACGCAGCGTCACCACGGCTTCTTCTCAACTCAGATTGACAGAAACGGAGCAAAACGGCGCGAAGAGGGGCCAAAACGCATGCCCGAGGGTCGAACGACCCCTCCCGGACGCGAGAGGGGGCCGCGGCCACCCCGCCGGGGTCGGCGGTGGTCGCACGACCCCGCCAGCCACCTGGCGGGGTCGCGCGACCCCGCTGGCACCCCAGCGGGGTCGCGCAACCCCACTGTGGACTGGCGGGGTCGCGCGACCCCTCTGGCATCCCAACGGGGTCGCGCGACCCCTCTGGCATCCCACCGGGGTCGCGCGATCCCCCCCTTTCTCTCCGGTGTTCCAAAAAAAAAAAGGGAGGATTTTTAACCCCCTCAGAGGGGTCATTCATCCTTTTTTGGCATCCAGAGGGGTCATTCATCCCTTTTTGGCATCCAGAGGGGTCATTCAGCCCTTTTTGACATCCAGAGAGGTTATTCATCCCGTTTTGACATCCAGAGGGGTCATTCAGCCCTTTTTGACATCCAGAGGGGTCAAAATGATTTTTTGCCACCCCACCTTGACAGAATCGGGACAAATTCGTTCATTTGACCCCTCTGGGCCCTCCCGCCTTCTATAAATAGACCCTAAGGGTCCAAGTGGAGAAGGGATACAAAGGATCAAGAGGACGGAACCTCTACGAGAAGAGCACCGCACAAGGAATTGTTCTGTTTGTTTCGGCCTGTGAGGGGTAAGTCCCCGGGCCTTGTACTTATGCCCCTACGGGGTATTTTTGTAATTACGCCCCTCAGTGGGCCACGTTGGCAATTATGTCCCTCAGCGGGCCGTGTTTTGTAAGTCTTTACGTCTCGGGACGACTAAGTTATGTGGTTCTGTCCCTATAATGACGGAATTACAAAAATGTCCTCCCCGAGACCGTAAGAGACCAAAGTCCTGTAATTTGCAGTTATACCCTGCAATCTTTTGTAATTCGGGCTACGCCCCTACTTCCCGCGTGGGTGCGGATCTTTGTACAGTCGACAATTCGCCGACAATCCTTGTACCTATTTGGGCCATAAATGCAATCTATGACTTCATTTGTCTTCTTTATGCATTGACTGGGGAAATTACAAGAAAACCCCCGACTTGTCAAAATTGTGTATATACCCCTCCTTCGGCCAAATTGACAGATGTGTGCCTTCCATGAAGCCCCTTGTCATTCCTTCGGTCCGGAAGTGTTGTCAGCTCAGTCCAGCACTCGGGTATCATCTCAAACCTAGGTTTAGGGTCTTGTAAAATTACCAAAATACCCCTATGACCTAACAAATGGCCTCAGAGCCCTTGAAACCCTCCAGAAACGGCTTCCATGCCTTGGGGAGTCAGGAATCCAGTCCTACCTCCATTCCAGCCCAGAAATCTCAGCAATGCCTCTGGCCTGAAAAATTATCAAAATACCCTTGGGTTGGTAAAATTACCAAAATACCCTCGGGGTCCAGAAAATTTCTTTTACTTCAAAAATGCCTATGGCTTCCCCTAAATCATCTTCATATTCTCAAATCCTAGGGTTTTGCCCAAATATGGCCTCAGTTAAAAACCCTAACTTGGTCGTTGTTTCTGTTGGTCGGTGGTGAGTGAGTGGACATTGTGAACCCTCCAAGAGAGTTTGCCCTCAACATCAGAACCCCTGTAGAAGACTTTTGAGACTTCTTTGACAATTAAACAAAGGTGTTCGGACGTTAGGCCGATGTAAATCAACACTGACTCCGGTCAGTGGGGAAAGATCCAGCACTCGAACCCAAATCGTCTGATACGACGCGCATACACGGAATCACCCTCTACTCAGATGGGGGGGAGATGTTTCTTTTCAAAAAGAACGAAAATCTACCTTTTATCTACGATAAAAGTCGACCTTAGATTTTTTCCGTGTCTCACAGACTGGCACGCCCGGTGGGACCTTTCCCGCCTTTCTTCTTTCTGTCAAAGAAAGTCTCTAAACCTTCTTCAAGGTTCTGATTGCCCCTCTTCCTCTTACAGGACGGGAAGAGGAGGGCACATCTCTCTATTCAATTGAGAGTTCTTTGTGCATCTGCACGCCACTCCTTTCGTGCTACGCACCACCACCAACACCAGCAGCAGCGATGGCAGCCGTCACCTACGGCCCCGAGATCGTTGCCAACCATGCCAAGATCGGCTACCTGGCAACACCACTTGTTTTCAGCGACTTCCCAGCGGTCGTCGGCTCGCCCTTCTTCTTGGGCGCGGTTCCGGTGGCTGAAGCCAGTTCAGCCATGCCTGCAACAACTGTCGGGGGCGTCAAGCCCTCGGCCCCATCAACCGGCCGGGTCCGCCCGGTTAAGAAGACAGTCGCTGAGGGTGTCAGACCCTCTGCTCCAACAACTGGCCGGTTTCATTTGGCCAAGAAGACTTCTGAGGGCGTCAGGCCTTCTGCTTCAGCTGATCGGGTCCGCCCGGTCAACAAGACAACTGTCGGGGGCGTCAGGCCTTCGGCCCCAGCCACTGGCCGGGTTAGTCCGGTCGACAAGGTCGTGTCTGAGGGTGTCAGGCCTTCGGCTTCGTCGATTGGTCGGGTTCGCCCGGCCAAGAAATCAATCACTGAGGGTGTCAGACCCTCTACTGCATCAACCGACCGGGCTCGCCCGATCAAGGGGACCGTCCTCAAGGGTGTCAGACCCTCTGCTGCGGCATCTGGCCGGGTCCAGCCGGTCAACTCCCCAACTGTTAAGGGTGTCAAGCCCTTCATCCCAACAACCAGCCGAGCTCCATTGGCTGCTCCGTCAACGGCCGGAGGTGTTAGGCCTTCTGCCCCAACTGTTGGCCGAGTCTTCTCGGTCAATCAAATCGCTGCTGGCGTCGCTCATACTCAACGTGGGCAACGTCGCCGCCGCAACGGCGCCAACTCCAATGCGGCCACCCTCAGAGGTGCTGCCCTTGCTCAACGGGGGCAATGCCGCCGTCATCAGGGTGACGACATGCCTATGGCGGGCGCCACCACTGCCGCCCCTGCTCAACGGGGGCAACGCCGTAGCCGCAAGGGTGCAAAGCCTGAAGCGGCTGTCTCTCGCTCCGGCAAGACTCTAATTGTCGGATACATCCGCATCCGGCTTGATGGAGGTGAGCCGATCCTGCCCCGGGATTGTCATGTCCCGACTGTTCCTACCTCCAACCGTTTCGAGCCCCTCCGGCAAGTCCGGGAGGACGGAGCGAAGAAGAAGAAGTCTGCCGTATCGGCAACAATCCAGGGCCCTCTGCAACGGCCCAAGCCACCAGCTCCTCATCCAAGGACAGGGGGCAACCCAATTGAGGAGCACCAGCTCCATTTGAAGAAGATCTGGGTCACCAAGGAGGAGGCCCGAATCATAAGGCGCGCGAGGGCGGAGGAGCCCTTCCGCATGTCAGAGCTTCAGCGGATGCGGAGTCCGCCAAGCACTGAGGCCTCGACGTCTGCGAGATTTACATCTCAACCCCTACGGGGACAAAAGTGCCGAGGAGCCGGCAAGAAAGTGCGACCGACCTCCCCGTGGGCTAGTTCTACACACACGGAGGAGGATCGCTCCCCTCAAGCAGCCACATCCCGAGTGTCTGTCTTCGACAGACTTGGGAGGCCGCCCAAGCCGGAGCGACAACCGCCCAAGAAAAAGCGGGTGGTCCAGGTGACCGATGACACTGTCAAAGTATTCACTTGTTACGCCACCTCCGGCGACAAACAGCCCGAGAACACCTCGGGAGAGCTTGACCAACCCATCCAATATTTGAGGAGGTCAAGGCCGGTCTCTCGAATTCTAGCGCAGACGCAGCAGGCGCCGACCGCCGGTACATCTCAACCTGAGCCGGCACGGCAAGAAGAGCGCCAGGAAGACGTCCACAGTATTGATGTGGACAGTCACTCCCGGCATGAAGAAGAGCTGGGGGAAGAGCCACGGGCCCCCACACTGGACGAGCTTCGACGAGAGAACCAAGAGCTCAAGAACCTGCTACAGTCGCTTTTGCGCGAAAAGGAGGTTCCTTCCCCGCCTCAGGCAGCACCGGTTGGAGCAGATCAACAGCCTTCTCCCATTCCAGCAACAGCCAATGCCTCTGTCACCGCTGCAAGACTCCCACTGGCAGTGGACTTCGAAGTCCCGCCGCATGAAGTCAATGCGCGGTCATCTGTTACTCCTGCTGCAGAAAGCCTCATGGCGCAAAAGCAGATGATTGAACGCATTGTAGAGGCGAAGTTTGCTCAACATGGGGAGGGAGTGGCTACCGTTGATTTGTACAGCGTGCCTTATCCCCTCCGTCATCAATTTAAGAAGCTTCCGCTTGATTGCCCTAAAGCCCCGAAGCTTCAGAAGTTTAACGGGCAGGGCTCTCCGTATGAACATCTGGCCTATTACATGACGGCCATGGGTGAATTAGCCCTGGAAGAGGCATACTTGCTGCGATATTTTGTCACGTCATTGACTGGCACCGCCTTCCAGTGGTATTCAAGGTTAAAGCCCAATTCAGTATCTGATTGGGCTGATATGCAAAAGAAGTTTGTCGACCGCTTCCAAATGGTCGAACGCAAAGTCTCCCTAGCAGAGCTTTGTTCCCTTCGACAGAAGAAGGGTGAAACAGCATTAGACTTCATCAAGCGATGGAGGGACGTCAGCATGAGCTGCGATAATCCTCCAACGCCTGAGGATGCAATCACCATCTGCCGCAGGGGTCTCTCAGCAGAAGTCAGTGAAAAGCTTCTGGGCTAACATCAGAAGCTTTGACCAGTTGAATACGGTGGTGGCGGAAATTGAGATGTTCTTTGCTGACCACCCTACACAAGCTTCTGCCAAAGGCAAATCCTCCAAAGACCGTCTGACTAGCGGTAAGGAGGTGAATGCCGTCGACTTCTCCCCGACCAATGAAGAAAAGGGAGGAGAAAAATCTAAAGGCAATGGCAAGAAGCCTGATGCCAAAGCAAGCGCGTCTCGGTTAGCGGAGAACATGAAGACGCCATATTCCTTTAGGAAAGAGCATACTAAAATGCTCTTTGATCTATGCATGAAAGAGCAGCTCATTACCCTGCCAGATCCGCGGAAGCCCTCAGAGGTGGACAAGACAGAAGATCCTACCTATTGTGTGTATCACCGAAGGTTGGGTCACACCATCGGCGACTGCTATATTTTCAAGGATATAGTGGAAGAGCTCATTCAAAAGGGCTTGGTAAATATGTTGGGCCATGCAGTCGACCCACCCCAGCCTCATCCTTGGAGCCGATCGAACCGGTCAGCTAACGTGGTCCATTTGGTGGCGATGGCTTCAAGCTCCAATGCCTCCGAAGCCGGGCCCTCAAGTCGACAGCCCAATGGTGGTCCCAGAGCCACTCCTCCTCCATTCTCAGAATGTTTAGCGCTGCGGAGGACCATCCGGAAGATCCGAGGGGAAGTCCGACAGCTACGATGAGAACAGAGGCGCCTGCTACAGTTCCTGGAAAGCATTGATCAGCAGTTGTCCACTTTTCCTTTTGGCCCATTTGCCAGGGGGTTAGCTCCAGCCCACATACGGGAGGCAGGTGTATCACCTACCGGTCGGGCCCCACTCAGGGGTTGGCTCTCTGAGGAGTCCTCGGATTCAACTGAAGACGAGGAGGACTCACCGGAAGACGTAGAGGCTCCACTTCAAGTCGAGCTCCCAGAGAAGTTATACTCCTTCCCTTTGAAGAAAACTCCCAATATCTTCTTTGCATGTCAGCGGGCGGGGTTGATTAGCCCGTCACCTCTGGAGCAGACACCAGGTGCTGCTTTTCATCAGGGCTATGGCCCATATCATGAAGTTGTTGGCCATATTATCCACAACTGTGAGCCGTTCAAGGACCTCGCCGAGGACCTAATCAGGCGGGGGAAGGTCAACATGGGTGAGTTCCTGGTCGAGCCACCGCAGCCGCATGCGCGGGAGAGCCTTCACTTCTCCGTCAACGTCATACATGCCTCGGCAGCTTTCCAGTTCCCCGAGCCGCAGGAGGAGGGAGTTAGTTCCCAGGGAGCCAGTTCCCAATCGCCAAAGTCCACGCTCTGGTATCCAGGGTGGCGACCCTCTCACCAGTGTTCTTTCCCCAAGGAGGACACTAAGAAGATTTTTGACAAGCTTCTGGAAGATGGTTGGGTGCTGACACATGACCCGCTGTCTTATTACAATGAGACGGCCAAGAGTCACCCCCGCTATTGCAAGTATCATGCAAGGGTGTCTCACCCCACTCGGCAATGCTCAGAGGTTCAAGACTTCATTGAAGCCCTCATCCAGAGAGGGGTTGTCGATACTCAGGGGAGTTCCATGACAAGGTTACACCTTGCAGAGGCCGCTAGGGAGACTCTCCAGCAGGCCCGGCGAGAAACCGAAGCTTTTTCCCGACTAGCCCGGCCTCTTGAGCCCGCGAAAAATGATGAATTCCCATTACTCACTAAAGGCAAGGCCACCTATAAAGGGCCTAAGCTCCCGAACCCAGGAAGCCAAGCCGCGGGCGAGAGTTCCAAGGTCCGTCCCAGGTCCAGTCATCCTAGCATCGTCCTAAGAGAGAACTCTCGGCCAGACAATAAAGGCAAAGCCAAGGTGTCAGAACCTTCAGCCAAAGCTCCTGCCCAGTCAGCAAGGCCGTTAGTCATGGAAAGAACTCAACCTCTTGAGCCCGCGAAGGCCCCAGTGAAAGCTTCTGTCAAGCTGGCGCAGCCGCCAATTGTGGAAAGGCCTCAGCAGCTCAAGCAAGCCAACCCACCGGTCCAAGCAAAGTCGGTGGAACTACAAAGCTCCCAGAGGCCCTACTGTGGACTGGCAGAGTTCCAGGAGTTGCCTCCTGAAATAATTGCTCAGACAATCAATGCCACCTTCCAAGCTCAGCCGGAGGAGGCCAATTGGACCAAGATTGCCCCCAGAAAAAGCCGTGGCACTAAGGTTCCTAAGAAGCCAGCCCGGAGCAAGAAGAAAAATTCTGGGGGCAAACGAGTCCCACTGCCGAAGCAAACTCCTCTCTCTTCTCAAGTGGCAGCACGCCAAAAGAAGCAGGAGAAGAATCGCAGGAAGAATTTGAAGAGGAGGTTAAAGAAGCAAGCCGAGCAAGCCGCTGCTATGGAGGCTCCTAAGGAGCCAACTCCTCTACAAAGACTTCAAAAGCTCATAGATGAGCTGGAGGAGTACACTCCCCCTCGCCCTACCAGGGTCGTCACTCTAGACGAATATATTCCCTGGGACAAGCTTGGGCGCAAAGTCCGTCTTCTGCAATGGCTCCGAGAAATGGTTCACCGTCTTGAAGAAGGTGAAGACTTCCCAATCCCGGAGGAGCTCTCCTTATTCTACAACGATGAGGAGCTCACTGTCAAGATGCTCGAGGAAATGCTGCAAGAGCTCTCCTGCAACATGGTGGCGATTCCGTCGCCCGACAACATTTACTGTCCCACGGCTGATAGCACTGGAGGCCAGGCTCCTATGGCGACATATCAGCGCCGCTCGGCAAGAAATGGCCGGGGACGTGGCCGAGGTCGTAACCGAGGGCGTGGACGTGAAGGTCCCCCGACTCTTGATCGGGTCATACTGTTCAGAGGGGAAAAGCCGGGTCCTATCCCAGAAACTCAAGTTCGGGAATCCCTTTCATCCTCAGCCCCTCAGAGGGTTCAGGCCCCATCTCAACGGCTAAGCCGGGTGGCGTCCCTTTTACAATCGCCTCCTCCGATGAAGAAGAGGAGCCAGCCAAGTCGCCAGTGCGCGAGGAGGCGTCAGAGCAAGCCGGCCCCTCCAACAGGGTCGAGACTACAAGCCCAGCAGGTCCTTCTAATGAAGACCAGCCTGAGGAACCCTTGCCACCTCCGGAGGAGTCTTTGGCTCCGCTATTCCAAGAAGATGCGGAAGGACTGAACACGGAGGAGCGCCCTTCTAAGCGGGAGAAGCCTCGCCAGGCGCCGAAGACCCTGGCAGAGATCATCCCGCCATTTGACAAGACCCGTGCTCGGGCGGACCGCAAAATCATTCATCTATGAAGCGGTTCCCAACAAATGTCACCATCTGGGAGGCCATCGCCTGGAGCAAGGATCTTCGGGAGGCTCTAGTCAAGATACTCCAAGACCCAGAGGCATATGAAGCCCATGTTGCAGAGTTGCAAGCCCAAGCATATGAAGCACTCACAGCCAACATTTCCTTCACGGACAAAGACATGTTGTTGTCCTCTCCGTGTCATAATCGCCCCTTATATATGAAGGGGACGATTAATGGGCATGACGTGAATCGTATCCTGGTTGACGCTGGAGCAGCCATCAACATCATGCCTCTGAAGACTTTCAAGTCTCTATACTTGGCACCTTATTTGCAAAAGGTGACCGATGTCAAGATCTCGGGATTCAATCAGGGCTCCGAGGAGGCGCTTGGTCGGGTTGTTGTCAAACTAGTTTTGGGCGATTTCGTCACCCAAGCGACATTCTATGTCATCAACTCCGACACATCTTACAAGATGCTGCTTGGAAGACCTTGGCTTCATGAGAATTGGGTCGTTCCTTCAACTTTGCATCAATGCATTAAATATGCCAAGGAAGGGGAGCAACATACGGTCTTCGCAGACCAGGCCCCGTTCCATCCCAATGAGTGCCATCTGGCCGATGCTTCACTATATTTTGGGAAGCCCACCTTAACAATCCCCGAGCCTTTAAAAGGTAAAGGGAAGCAAAAGGTGGACCCTGAAGTTGAAGAAGGGCAGCTCTTCACTGTCAACCAAGACATGGTAAAGCTGCACAGGCTGAGCCTCAGTGCCGCCTCCAAGCCGACCCAACCAGAAAGGCGGAGTATGGACTTTGAAGCCAACCTTATCAGCCGGGTCATTGATGGGAGTATCTCCTTACCACCCAAGTGCCTTCAGCTCTCGTCCCAACGGGACGAGTATGAGGTGGAGCAGTTGAAGACCTTTGCAGTCTCCTATCAACGGAGAAGGAGATGCAACAAGGGCAAGGAGGTCAAACCGATCATCTTTTACAAAGGTGATTTAGTCCCACCGTGTCCTCCTAAAGATGACTTCGACTGGGATACTCCCGCCGATGTGGTGCCAGAGCCAGTCCAGGAGATGGACGATATGCCAGAGCACATTAAGGAGATGTGTAAAAAGCAGCATATCCCGCAAACTTTGGACCCAACACGAGCGGCATACTTCCACCAGCTATGGAACCCTCCGCAAGTCCGCGGGCAACCTCCCTTCTCCCGCAAAGATACAAGGGGCCTTGGCTATGACCAGGAAAAGGACTTCGAGGTCCACTTTGCAGTCAACACCATAGGACTGCTACCTCTCCCTAATGGGCAAGCTGAAGCTGAGCCTAAGGTTGATGACTCTGTGAGGGAGTCCGCTGATGTGTCTACGACACCATCACCTTCATCAGGAGTCGACAATGACCACCCCTCAGAGGAAGGAGCAGCTCAGCCTGCTAACCATCAGCAAGATGAAGCAAGCCCTTCGGCTTCAAGCCACGAGCAAAAGTGCTTCGAAGAATTTGATGTCTATGAAGCCAACACTGATGACGAGGGAGACTTCGTCGACCTCCAACCAGCTCCACCGGAGCTTGAAGACGGTGGTCAAGCAACTGTGGATGAGTTGATCGAAATCAATCTTGGAAGCAAAAGTGACTATCGTCCCACCTTCATAAGTGCTCTCCTCAGTGAGGAAGAAAGGCAGTCGTATCGACAGCTTTTAGAAGAGTTCAGGGATTGTTTCGCCTGGACTTATAAAGAAATGCCCGGGCTCGACCCTTCTGTGGCTGAACATGAGCTGGCAATACTTTCAACAGTCAAGCCAGTCAAGCAAGCCCAAAGGCGTATGCGCCACGAGCTGGAGCTGAAGGTCAATGCTGAGGTTGACAAAATGCTCCATGTAGACTTCATAGAGCCTTGCATGTACCCTGTGTGGCTCGCCAACATAGTCCCTGTCAAGAAGAAGAACGGCCAAATCCGAGTCTGCATCGACTTCAGGGATTTGAATAAGGCATGCCCAAAGGATGACTTCCCTGTCCCAATCACTGAGACAATGGTTGATATGACCACTGGTCACGAAGCCTTGTCTTTTATGGACGGGTCGTCGGGTTATAATCAAATCCGCATGGCCGTCAAAGACAAAGGCCATACGGCTTTCCGATCTCCTAAGGGGATCTTCAACTATAAAAGGATGCCGTTCGGTCTGAAGAATGCCGGCGCAACCTATCAAAGGGCAATGACCAAGATTTTCGACGAGATGCTACATGACCTTGTCGAATGCTATGTTGATGATCTGGTCGTCAAGACAAAGAAGCGGGAGGGTCACTTAGTTGACCTGCGTCGAGTCTTTGAAAGGCTTCGACAATTTCAACTCAAGATGAACCCGATGAAGTGTGCCTTCGGCGTCTCCAGCGGCAAGTTCCTCGGCTTCATTGTCAGGTATCGAGGCATAGAAATTGACCCTGACAAAATCAAGGCTGTAAGAGGACTACCTCCGCCCAAGAACTTGACAGAGCTCAGATCTCTTCAGGGGAGACTTGCCTATATTAGGCGGTTTATTTCTAACCTCTCAGAAAGATGCCTACCTTTCGGCAGACTGATGAAGAAAGGAGCACCCTTCATATGGGACGAAGACTGTCAGAAGGCCTTCGAGCAAATCAAGGAGTATCTGTTGACTCCTCCAGTCTTAGGGGCACCCGTCAGAGGAAAACCCCTTATCTTATATATTGCTGCTATGGATGCCTCTTTGGGGGCTCTGCTAGCCCAGGTCAATGATGAGGGCAAAGAACAGCCGCTTTACTACCTCAGTCGAAAACTGATCGGGCCTGAGCATCGGTACGCTCCCATGGAAAAGATGTGCCTAGCTTTGGTGTTTGCTGTCAAGAAGCTAAGGCACTATCTTCTAGCCCACCGAGTGGAGCTCATCTCAAAATGTGACCCACTCAAATTTCTGCTCAGCCAGCCTGTCCTCTCGGGTAGGCTTGGTAAATGGGCACTTATCCTCATGGAATTTGATATCACCTTCGTCCCACGCAAGGCGATTAAGGGACAAGGGATGGCGGAGTTTTTAGCTGCACACCCTGTGCCAGAAGATTCGCCACTCAACTTCGAGTTGCCCGACAAAGAGGTGTTAGTGCCTTCTCAAGAAATCGGGGAGTCTTCTGAAAAAGTCCCACCACAGATGGAGTCGGGTGTCCTCACCCTCGACCTCCCACATTGGGAGTTATATTTTGATGGTGCCTCTCGGACAATCAAAAGGGCCGGTGGCCTTACAGACTATGTCTCAGGCGCGGGGGTAGTCTTTGTATCTCCACAAGGCGGCATCCTCCACAACTCTTGCGCTCTCATGAAGTCGCTGACTAATAATGAGGCAGAGTATGAAGCACTAATTATTGGGCTTCAACTGGCACTGGAGATAGATATCAAGTGCATCAAAGTGTACGGGGATTCTCAGCTCGTCATCCGACAAGTACTGGGCGTCTATGATGTCCGTAAAAAGGAGCTTGTCCCCTACCATGCAGCCGTCATGAGGCTCAAGGAAAAATTTTATCTATTTGAAATAGGCCATGTCCCCAGAGGCAGCAACTCCCAGGCTGATGCTCTTGCAAAGTTGGCAGCAGCCCTAAAACTCCCGCCTGAGGGAGAATTGAATATTACAGTCAGACACCGAAGGCTCATGCCAAGTGTGCTCGACGAAGAATCCGGCCTCACTGTTTACGAAGTCGACAACATTCAAGAGGACAATGCTCCTGAAGAAGAAGATTGGCGCGAGCCAATTATAAAAATAAAGAACGGCTGGCTCCCTCCTGATCGGGCTCAGGTGCAACTGCTACGCAGGGCGACATCCTACCAGCTGATTGACGGTCTGCTCTTTAGGCTTGTCCATGAAAAAGACCGATCGGTCCTCCTGCGGTGCCTTTCGTCCAAGGAAGCGAAGACGGTCATGCATGAGGTTCACTCCGGATTGTGTGGAGCTCACCAGGCAGGAGTTAAGATGAAAAATAGCATCAAGCTCAAAGGGTTCTACTGGCCCACCATGTACGAAGATTGCAATCAATACGCTCGTACATGCCATCAATGCCAAGCATTTGGCCCGGTCCCTCGGCGGCCACCTAACCCGCTCCATCCAACAGCGCCTACTTGGCCATTTGCAGAGTGGGGTATGGATATTGTGAGACCATTCCCACCATCGTCCCAGGGGCACAAGTTCATACTTGCTGCCACTGATTACTTCTCCATATGGGCGGAAGCCGTTCCACTACGGGAAGTTACAGGAGAGATAGTGCGGCACTATATCATATACAGATTCGGCACCCCCAGTCGGATTATATCCGATAACGGTACGCCGTTTAAGAACAAGACTGTTTATGCTATGGCGGCCAAGTTCCATATTGACTGGAGAGCGTCGTCAGTCTACAATCCCCAAGCCAATGGGTTAGCCGAGGCCTTCAACAAAACCCTCTGCAAGCTGCTGTCTAAGATAGTAGGTGGCCGCAAGCGAGATTGGGGTGAGAAGGTCCACGAAGCCCTATGGGCCTATCGTACCATCTACAAAACCCCCACGGGTTGCTCCCCATTCTCCCTGGTCTATGGAGCTGAAGCGGTAGTCCCTGTGGAGATCGAGCTAGCATCTTACCGCGTTGCTGTGCACGCCGGATTGCCAGGCCAAGACCAATCTGAAATTGAAAGAAGGCTCGAGGAATTGTCCAACCTTGAAGGTCAAAGACTCAAAGCCTACAAACACTTACAAGTGTATCAAGCCCGCATGACACGTGCCTATGATAAGCTGGTCAAGCAACGGGCGTTCAAGAAAGGCGACCTCGTCATGGTCAAAGAAAAGGAGGTTCTCGCGGGAAGATCCAGCGGCAAACTCCAGCCCAATTGGCGTGGACCTTACGTCATCCAGAAGGTCTATGAAGGAGGGGCCTATACGGTCCTTGACCACAAGAGAGATAATCCCGTCCCTCCTCTCAACGGCAAGCATATGAAACTCTACCATGCGCCACCGCAAGAGTTTCTGCAGCAGTCCTCACAGGACAGTACCTCTCCTCAGTGAAGTTCAAAAAGAAAAAAGAAAAAAAAGGGGGTTAAAAATACTGATACCCCGGCGGACTCACTCAGCCTTCAACGGTTGGCTGAGGGTAAAAAGGCCACAGACCCGGTCGAGGTGAAAACCAGAAAGGGCGCCTCGGGCAAAAATGGGCAACCCCTCGGTGTGAAAACCCGCTAGGACGCACCGGAAAAAGCTAAAGGGGGCCAGTCTCGGCGAAAACCCGAAAGGGCGGTGAGGTTGGTAATGTGAAAAAAAAAAGAAAAAAAAATCCTTTCTATGCCTATTTTAAGGGTGGCTCTAAGTCAATGACTCCACCCCATCTCGACCAAAACATCATATTGATGTCAGGGCTACACCTTAAGTGTCATCCTATGACACCTAGTCCCACTGGCATTCTGATGGTATCATACTTCGTCCCATCGGGCTCGGCCTATGCATGCCTCTTCTAGGCTGTCGGCCCATTCCGCCTATCGGCTTCCGGGTTCAGCTCACGTGTCTCTTCTGAGCAGTTAAACCCGCTTACTCTCTTGTCCCACTGGGACTGGCCTTAGTATGCTCACTCGGGCTGCCAACTTTTCATGCCTTTCGACTCCTTTTTCATTCTAGAGAATGGCCTATGTATGCTCTCTCGGGCTGCCAACCCTTCATGCCTTTCGGCTCCTTTTTCATTCTAGGGAATGGCCTCAGTATGCTCTCTCGGGCTGTCAACCCTTCATGCTTTTTGGCTCACTTTCCTTTCTGGGATTGGCCTCAGTATGCTCTCTCGGGCTGCCAACCCATCATGCCTTTTGGCTCACTTTCCTTCCTGGGATTGGCCTCAGTATGCTCTCTCGGGCTGCCAACCCATCACGCCTTTTGGCTCACTTTCCCTTTTGGGATTGGTCTCAGTATGCCCTCTCAGGCTGCCAATCCATCATGCCTTCTGGCACATGTCCCACCGGGTCTGGCCTTAATATGTCCTCTCGGGCTGTCAACTCACCTACTGGCCTATCGGCTTTTGGATTTGGCTAAATGCGTCCAACTACGACAGTCGAATCCACCCATCTTGTCACACTGGGCTTGACCTCAGTATGCTCTCTCGGGCTGCCAACCCACTATGCCTTTCGGCTCCTTTCTATCCCACCGGGTTCGGTCTCAGTATGCTCGCTTGGGCTGCCAACCCATTACGCCTCTCGGCTCGTTTCTATCCTCCTGGGTTCGGTCTCAGTACGCCCTCTCAGGCTACCAACCTGTTTCGCCTTTCGGCTCACAGATTTGATTCATTCGTCTCACCCGGACAATCAAATCTACCATTTGTCCCACCTCTGTGGTACACACGTCCCTACGGGAGTGTCACTTTCTCCTTGTCTTCTGGCATTATAGGACCCAAAAAAAAAACGGGGTTAAAAATATTGATGCCCCAGCGGACTTGGTTGTTTCCGTTAGGGGAGCAATCAAGGGCAAAAAGGCTTTAACCCGGCTAAGGTGAAAATCCGAAAGGGCGCCTTAGGCAAAAATGGGTACCCCTCAATGTGAAAACCCAAAAGGGCGCACTGGAAAAAGCTAAAGGGGGCCAATCTTGACGAAAACCCGAAAGGGCGGTAGGGCTGGTAAAGTGAAAAAAAAAAAAGAGAAAAGACTTATCAAGCATCAGACTCGCTCCTACTCAGCTCAGCAAGGCGAGTCTCACTCTAAAGAACTTCCTCCTGGAGCCCCTCAAGCCTACGGCGAAGAGTCTACATCGGCACGCGCAAGACTGCGCTCCTTCTCGGTCTCCAAGACCTCTCACAAAAGCCCCTCCACTCTGTGGGAGGCCATCTGCTCGCGCTCGTAAGTGGCCTTGACTTGGGCGCCCACCTCAGCCTAGGCTCTCCGAAGTCTGCAAAGTTGCTCCGCCTCCAGCTGAATCGTCAGCTGAGTCCTCCGCCTCCGCTTTCTCAATAGCACGAAGATGGGCGAACTCCTCCCGTAAAGACGCAAGCTCAGTCATCCAGGCGTCCCGAGGGAGACCAAATACATGCACCTGGCAATGCTACACCAAGTTGAGGACCATTCGGCCACTTCATCCCAAGAGGTCAGGAAACTCTGAAGCAGCTTTGAAGCCTCACTAGCTGAAACCAAAACAAATAAAGGAGTTGCCTCAGCCTGTGTACGGCCGACATTTACCCAGACCAACGTGCCCTAAGGGCTGGTCTACATCAACCTTGGCTATCACAAGTCAGCAATTAGCCACCTTCAACATTCGGCGACATACCTCAGCGGTCAGCCGACACATCAACATGTTCGGCTATACCTCAGATGTTAGCCGGTACATCTTTGGCGACACCTCAGCAGTTAGCCAACTTTAACTTGCGGTTACACATCTCAGCGGTTAGCCGACACGTCTTCAGTGGCATCTCGGTGGTCAGCCAGCACCACGACTTTTGGCCAAACGCACCCCCAAGGGTCGGCCAGTGTCAGTCTCTAGCTATCACAGCTCAACAGTCAATCAACGACGACTCAGATGGATGCGCATCTTCGAGACAGGCCTACATCAAATTCGGGCTAACAAATCTCTCAGAAGTAGGCCCCCATCAACTTCGGGCTAATAAGTCTCTCAGAAGCAAGCCCCCATCAACTCTAGGTCAACAAGTCTCTCAGAAGCAGACCTACATCCACTCGGGCCAACAAGTCTCTCAGAAGCAAGCCCCCATCAACTTCGGGCAAATAAGTCTCTCAGAAGCAAGCCCCCATCAACTCTAGGCCAACAAGTCTCTCAGAAGCTGGCCTACGTCAACTCCGAGATAATAAGCCTCTCCGAGGCAAGTCTGCATTAACTCTCACTTTTCAACAATCTTCCCATGTCATGAAGACTCAGGAGATACCCACAAATACTACAAAGGGCACGGACCGCCCGCCTCTACCTCCGGCCTCGACGAACGTTCCGTGGGGGCATTTGTTGCACCCGTAATTTTCTCGAAATACTTCGAGAATTTCATTCCGAAACAACCGACAAAAAAGATACGGTGTAGCGCCGATGTCGTCAGACTGCGGAGTACCTCCGCGATTTAGGGTCTATCGGCCCGATCATATTATTACAAGTGGCATCGCGACAATGGAAGTTAAGAGGAAGATATGCATGCATGCCTGTCAAAGCGGCCGAGCAAGTGTATCACACGGCACGGACGGGCGCGAAGATTCTTCCCCACGCAGCGTCACCACGGCTTCTTCTCAACTCAGATTGACAGAAACGGAGCAAAACGGCGCGAAGAGGGGCCAAAACGCATGCCCGAGAGTCGAACGACCCCTCCCGGACGCGAGAGGGGGCCGCGACCACCCCGCCGGGGTCGGCGGTGGTCGCACGACCCCGCCAGCCACCTGGCGGGGTCGCGCGACCCCGCTGGCATCCCTCTGGGGTCGCGCGACCCCTCTGGCATCCCACCGGGGTCGCGCGATCCCCCCCTTTCTCTCCGGTGTTCCAAAAAAAAAAGGGAGGATTTTTAACCCCCTCAGAGGGGTCATTCATCCTTTTTTGGCATCCAGAGGGGTCATTCAGCCCTTTTTGGCATCCAGAGGGGTCATTCATCCTTTTTTGGCATCCAGAGGGGTCATTCATCCCTTTTTGACATCCAGAGGGGTCATTCATCCCTTTTTGGCATCCAGAGGGGTCATTCAGCCCTTTTTGACATCCAGAGGGGTCAAAATGATTTTTTGCCACCCCACCTTGACAGAATCGGGGCAAATTCGTTCATTTGACCCCTCTGGGCCCTCCCGCCTTCTATAAATAGACCCTAAGGGTCCAAGTGGAGAAGGGATACAAAGGATCAAGAGGACGGAACCTCTACGAGAAGAGCACCGCGCAAGGAATTGTTCTGTTTGTTTCGGCCTGTGAGGGGTAAGTCCCCGGGCCTTGTACTTATGCCCCTACGGGGTATTTTTGTAATTACGCCCCTCAGTGGGCCACGTTGGCAATTATGCCCCTCAGCGGGCCGTGTTTTGTAAGTCTTTACGTCTCGGGACGACTAAGTTATGTGGTTCTGTCCCTATAATGACGGAATTACAAAAATGTCCTCCCCGGGACCGTAAGAGACCAAAGTCCTGTAATTTACAATTATACCCTGCAATCTTTTGTAATTCGGGCTACGCCCCTACTTCCCGCGTGGGTGCGGATCTTTGTACAGTCGACGATTCGCCGACAATCCTTGTACCCATTTGGGCCATAAATACAATATATGACTTCATTTGTCTTCTTTATGCATTGACTGGGGAAATTACAAGAAAACCCCCGACTTGTCAAAATTGTGTATATACCCCTCCTTCGGCCAAATTGACAGATGTGTGCCTTCCATGAAGCCCCTTGTCATTCCTTCGGTCCGGAAGTGTTGTCAGCTCAGTCCAGCACTCGGGTATCATCTCAAACCTAGGTTTAGGGTCTGGTAAAATTACCAAAATACCCCTATGACCTAACAAATGGCCTCAGAACCCTTGAAACCCTCCAGAAACGGCTTCCATGCCTTGGGGAGTCAGGAATCCAGTCCTACCTCCATTCCAGCCCAGAAATCTCAGCAATGCCTCTGACCTGAAAAATTATCAAAATACCCTTGGGTTGGTAAAATTACCAAAATGCCCTCGGGGTCCAGAAAATTTCTTTTACTTCAAAAATGCCTATGGCTTCCCCTAAATCATCTTCATATTCTCAAATCCTAGGGTTTTGCCCAAATATGGCCTCAGTTAAAAACCCTAACTTGGTCGTTGCTTCTGTTGGTCGGTGGTGAGTGAGTGGACATTGTGAACCCTCCAAGAGAGTTTGCCCTCAACATCAGAGCCCCTGTAGAAGACTTTTGAGACTTCTTTGACAGTTAAACAAAGGTGTTCGGACGTTAGGCCGATGTAAATCAACACTGACTCCGGTCAGTGGGGAAAGGTCCAGCACTCGAACCCAAATCGTCTGATACGACGCGAATACACGGAATCACCCTCTACTCAGATGGGGGGGAGATGTTTCTTTTCAAAAAGAACGAAAATCTACCTTTTATCTACGATAAAAGTCGACCTTAGATTTTTTCCGTGTCTCACACTATCTTTAGCATATTCTCGGCCAGAAGGCGCCAACACCAGCCCGGGCACATGTTCGTGAGAAGCTCGATGATGTCCAAGTAAATCCCAACTAGCCGGCGATAGGGGCACAACTCGGACACGAAAGTCCTCATACTGTGCAAAGAAACCGAAACATTCAGCACCCAAAAATTCCATGGGTCATCTAAAACCCGCTGGGAAGCTGGGGTATGCAAAGGAACAAATCCCAAGCAAGCTATCCCGGTCACGTAAGATGGCACCCTTGACACGGCGACGTTCGCCTAACAGAAGTGGATCATCATTTTCCATACCCACTGATACGAAGTCCCGCAGAAAGGCGCATAAGTGCCGATCCAAGGGAAAATGACAAGGGTAAGAGCCGGAGCGATCGTACTCCCAAACTTTACCAGCAATTTTTTTCCTTCTAATGACTATGCCAGATAATGTATTCCAAATGTAAGATCAGATTTAATGAATAAGGTTCACTTGCATCACCCAGCATCTACTTCATCATTTCTTTATCAAGTAGTCAACTATCAATTGAATGGTAACTTCATCTTCTGTGGCAATGTCTTCTGCAATCATCAGATTCTATCGCATCCGGATTTATGTGTTGCCAAACATTTTCATTTTGATTCTGGTCACAAATGCCTTGTATTGAAACCATCATTTCTAGACAGATGGTTTTCAATCTGATCAATGTAAAGGTCATTTAGGGCTCATATTGTGGCACAGTTTCTTCTACCCAATAGATGCATTAACCTATATCCCAAAAGTCTATTACTAACTCACCTAATTCCCCAAGATGATTTTGGTTTCACAGAGTTTGGCTTCAGTTCTCTCTCTAGACCACATCATCCGTTGTATTGAAACCGTCATTTCTAGACAGATGGCTTTTAATCTTGTTGGATGGCCTCGGAATAAAATAATAGTAAAATAACAGAGTTCAAAGTGTGAGGCAGTAAAATGGAAGCAAAAACGAATCTTTTACTGCTAAGATATGAAGATGACTACCAAAGTTGCCTTCATAACACCACACTCCAAATCCCAAGTGCGAGGGGGACGTACCTCCGTGATCATCGCCGACGACAAGGACAAAAATCTCACATGCACCGCAGCTTCTCCCTCTCAACACCGCCACACACACACTCAACCGTGCACAAAGGGGAGGATCGCCTAACCTCACCTATTTACCCACACTTCTCTCTCTTCTTCTCTAAAATTACACATGGTAATCCTTGATTTATATAGAAATAAGAGGAAGGAACCGTGGGGGTAAATGGCAGTGGCAAAAGGAGGTTCAAATGGGGTGAGAAACAAAGGAGAGAGGGAGAAGAACCGCGAGGGGGGAGCCCGTGAAATTTCACAGCTCCCTCTCGCTGGCGCCCCTCGTACGTTGCCACGTGGGTCGCATGGTGGCACCCGCAGCGTGTGCTGGCGCAGGCGGGCCCTGGGCCGGCGCCAGGCAGGCCCAAATGGGCATCCACCCATTAACAAATCTAATCGATGTGAAGGTCATTTGTTGCTCATAGTATATCACAGTTTCTTATACCCCAACAAGTGAAGTAATATATATCCAAAGAGCCTATTACTAACTCACTTGATTCCCCAATATGGTTTTGTTTTCACAACTGAATTTGGATTCATTTCCCACCCCACAGACTACAGCGTGCTTGTATGCTTTACAATTAAAAGAAACGACGCAGAAGCCTCTTTTCCAAGGTTAATCCCACGTATTATGCACGAGAGAGCAAACCTTACTACCAACAGTCAGCACAACTTAACTCAAGGAACAGACTTCCGTCACAATGGACACCCAAAACTGGCACAAATGAGCACAAGAAATATGACAAAGATATCACCATCATCGCGTCGAGAAGGAAAAAGAGGAATTCCCCTGTGATCTCTAAGACATGAAGAGCAGCAACCCAAGAACAACACTCTCCCGAACATACCCAGGGAAAAACAAAAAATACGACCTAACACGCCCATGCACCAAACAAAAGGCAGAGAAGTCGAGCAAAGAACCAGGAGATATGCTTACAACATGGATGTCCTCGAAGCCCGACAAAGCGAGCGTCTTGAGCAGCTCGCAGCCGATGCCGCCCGCCCCCACCATGAGCACCTTCGCCCCCTGCACAACCAGCACCCCGTCAGCACCTTTCCCACCCTTCGTACCCAAATCGAGAACCACCCACACAATAAATCCCCACGAAACCAAGAATAAAACAGAAGAGGAGGCTTTCACTAGTACCTTGGGCGCCCGCCACTGCTGCTCGGAAGCCATTAGACGACCAGCCGCAGGAAGTGGGTGTAAGGACCAAAGGGGGAAGAGATCAACGAACAGGAAGGTGATTGAGGAGAGCTACGGGAAGCCCTTCTGGGGATGAACGGGGAGGCGCGTGGGGAGGAATGCGAGGGGTCAAAGTTGGGGGGCGCTTTGCGGGAGTGGCCGTTTCAGGTCGAAGAGGGGAGATGGAGGGAACCTGAAAGTCTCCGAGAAAAGGCCTCGCCTTTTCCCCCTTCCCCTTCCTCCCCCCGCCACTATTACTATGGGTTTTTTGATTTAAACCCTTCACGATCTCGGATATGTACGAGTAGTCTCTCACATGTTAGTATTTGTTTTTAATTTCCAGCAATTATGTATTAATTTGATAAACAACCTCTTTGGGAGTTTTTTCACTAGAAACTTTGAAGGGTTTATTCATAATTTTGTTCACCAAATAATTAATTTTATATCCCACTGGTATCGAGCTCCTCTTTGATATGTCAGCGTGTAGATGAGAATCCATGTCAAGGTTGCCGACGAAACCAGTTGGTTGGGCCGAGCATTCCTAACACCATTCCCCTTTTACATGATTTTTAGGCCCTCTTTCAAATTCGAACCAAAGATACCTAGTTCGACCTCAAAGGGTCGAATACAGTGTCCGAGGTCGATTAACGAGAATGTGTGTGAGGGGAGAGTGTGAACCCCCCACATTTCTCTCTTATTGATTTGTAAACTGCGTCTGACAATTTCGATAATAAAGCGACCCTTAAAGTTCAAATCACTGTAACTCCTAGTGCACCATCAATGCTAACTAAGGTTTGCTAAACCGGGACGGGACGGCTCGAACCGCCCGTCCCGGACCGTCTCAATCACAGACCGGGACGATCAGTCTGTGGGACGCAACCGAGACACATTATATATTTAATATTTATTTTAAATATAAAATATTTTATAAGTAAGTTGGTTAAGTGTCTTTATTAGTTCGGTGGCGGTTCGGGTTCAAAACACACCGGTTACATGTATTTTTTTCTTTATTTTTAAGATTTTCAATCAAAAAACGTACGAACAGTCTAACCAGCTAAACTAAGAGTTTTCTTGTATTATTTTACATATACTATACATATAAAGGTTCTTTGCATCTTACGGTACGGACCGAGACGTACCGTACCATCCTTAGTGTTAACAATGGCCAGCTCTTATTATTTTTTTTGAAATTTGTACATTAATATCTTTGTAAATTTTAATTTTGTCAAATATAACCTTTATCGAAACATATTATATTATCATAAATATCCTTAAAATATGGGTAATATCATGATTATGCCCTCGCCGTAACTCCCGTGTATTTAACCCGAGTTAAATATGAGTTAAAGAGTAAGTTTTATATATATATATATACTCCCATAAATTTTGATTTTGTCAAATATACTCTAAATTTAACGACTATAGATAATATATTTCACGAAATATTCTCCTCCGTCGATGACAGTAAACTAAAGAGATATAACCATAACATTTCTATCTAATCAAAAGATATTTATGATAATATAATCAAATGAGAGATATATTTGATAAAACCGAACTTTATGAAGATTTATTTATAACAATCCTTTTTTTTTTGACACTTTTCATCCCAGTTCATCCTTGTAGGTCGGCAGTGCTTAGAGTTAGAAGCATACCACATCTGCGATTCCAATTTCGAGAAGGTTGAGAATGCTTCAAAATGATCCGAGTTCTGATGGTCTGTTTATTGTGGAATGTGGATCACTTTCTAATATATTATTATAGGAAGAAATTTATCATAAACCACTTTTCACTTAGCTGAATCAGAAAACTTATTTAGACAGAGGGCTCGAAAATTTGTGTTTCCACCAAGTGCTAACTCTCGGTCACTTCATTTTTATGAGCTGGAGGGTTGCTTTAGTTTGTCAACGATGATGGGGACAAGAAGAACAGGAAAGAAATCAAAGCTCTCAGGCATACCACGGGTAAGAAAGTTCGGAGAAGAAAACTTTGGTAACAGATCATGTCTAATTAATCAATTTTACTCTTAATATCAGCTACAATATCTTCATCTAAAGGCCGAGTAAAACTCAACATCATATTTAATATATAGTGGACAAATTTCACCTTGTACTATTGCAGTTAAATATAACGAATAAACTTATCGGCTATCATGCAAAGTCACATCAGCCAAGGTGGAGCTAATCCAGGGCGAGATCCGCATCAACATGCAAAGGAATAAACGAGCTAGTGAATTGGGCAAAAAAGGGTTCTCTCATAGATCAGAATGAAATCGAATCAGCCAAAGCGAAGAACTCAAAACTGTTCAACCACCATGCTTTGGATCAGCACATAACCTCTATAGCACATAACTAAGAAATATCTTGAAACAGCAACAAGTTGCGGTAGAAACCCAGTCCAGGGGCACTAAGACCAGAAGGAGATCGGCGAATCAAATGCGATAGTAAACAACAATAGAAACGACTTCCTCCTCCTTTCGCGGGCCCTGGGAACTCCGCGGTGTAATCTGGGAACTCATCCAAAGTCGAATGTTGAATAAATTTTCCCAGAGCAAAAGCCCTAAGAGACTATCAAGGGAAATTCAGAAGTAGACGGAAGTTCATTCAAGCATCTTGCTTCAAAGTGATGTCATTGATCCCAACAGGCAGCTTTGGTTGGTAACTTTCATCTGTGTCAACTTCTTCAATTTCCTGGATCACAGGGAAAATTCCAATAAGGGGAACTCTGCATTTTTAGGACGCAAAGAAGCATTGTAATAAGGAACAGCACTAAATTGTGGTCATCTTGAGAACATATCATGCATGATTCCAGTTTCACAATCCTATCAACTATCATCCTCAGATCAAAAAGTTAACATGAAAGAACTATAAAGCTCATAAATTAGTAATAACTGAAAAAAAAGGTCAAGATTTACAGCTGAAGTGTGTAAACAGCAATAATGCAGTACTTAAATATTTTGTGCACTGATATTGAGATTATCTGCAGCATAACTGGCTATAACAAAGCTACAAGGGTGAGCAAATGTATCAAGAGAGTTAAAAATCGTTGAGATGAGGGCAGCTCAAGGAAATGGATATAGAGCATTGGATTTTTCAAGTTAAACAGTTACACGCAAAATTTCTCTTCTCGATGAGTAGGTGATATAGAAAAACACCCGAGATTGTCATGCAATAGCTTGACAAGCAAGAAAGAGAGAGTGTGAGAAAAAGATTGCACTAACTCCATCAATTTCAATAGTTTCTTGAAAATAAATATCCATGTCTCATTATTCCACGAGAAAATTTCACATGCAACAGAAGTAAAATCTTATCCAATGGCTGACATATAGATCATTGCTCATTATTTCCCACTTTATCTGTAACATTATCACATAACAACGTAAAGCTGGACTTCCTGTTCCCAGGTAAACCCCCGAGGGTATGTGCCACATTATCCACTTGATCCTTTTACAGAGGACCCCTTACTGAGGATACAGTTGTAGATGATGTTACTGGTGATCACTTTCTACATATGTAACTAAAAGAATCAAATAGAATAGTAGGAACTGAAATTTCAAATCACCAAAAGTTGACTTAAAAAAATTATAGTAAGAAAGTAAAGATAATTTCTTGGTTACCTGAATAACATCTTCCCCTTTAACGACCCGCCCAAATATGATAAGCTTATCACTTAAGTCATGGATGGGTGCTGTTGTGATAAAAAGTTGAAAATCTTTGACATCATGATTGACCTTTGAAGTTCCTAGCATAAAAGCCTCATGTTTCGGACTGGAAACATCAACAATAAAAATTGAGTTTAGAAACAGCCAACCAGTAAGCAACAGCAAAGATAAATCAAAAGTATTTGATGTATCAAGTTTCCACTTACGATAGAATATGAAACAAGATCAAACTATGAGTTCCTACCATCAGTGAAAGAGCTACTATACCTCGTGCCAAGTTGACTGTCAGATCTTCCCTCCACTGTCCAATCTTCGGCAGCTCTAGGTTTTTGAGAACCACTGACTTGAATGACATGATTTTTAATAACACGATGAAACTGTGATCCCTTGAAGTGCCCTTTTTGGCTGTTTTACAAATTAACATTCGCAGTTAGGGCAGTAGAGGGGGTGAGAAAAATGAGAGAAAGCCACAACTAAGCAGATGAAAGCAATTGGGCATTTAAACAGACAACAAGTAGCATAGAGGATGATTAGCATCATGTCAAAGAACGATGTGATAATGCTGCACCTCTATTGAGATTAATTTCATCTGATCCCCATCAAAATAGTAGAAGTAGAACAGCACGAATAATTTATAGTTAAAAGTAACCACCCCACCACCACCACCACCCCCCCAAAAAAAACATGAAGGAAAACAAAACAATATCATGATTAATTTCTGGGCAGCAGTCGAGAAAGGAGGAAGTCAAAGGCCTAGAGAACAGAACACAGGAATATCAGCAATCCCTCATATTACTAAATAGACATTCGGGACATGGAGAAGGAACTCTATACTTCCTTGCTCATGAACTGGCCCATGTACTGAACTTACTGAGAGCCAGACAAGAGGTCCAACTCCTAAAACTCAATAACAATACTCTAATTAAGAATCAAGCATTTTTCCTTTTCTTGGTTGTGAGGAGGGAGGGGAACGAAGACCTGGTCATAATAGCCACAATTAGCATGGTGAATCTTAAGAGCAGGACTTTTTTTTTAAAGTGGGTAGTACCACCATTGTATAAATGAAAAAATTTAAGAGCAGGACTTACACATTTTGCCATCAAACCCCCTCCCATAAGTGCTCCAAATCCTCATTCCCACTCTCATCCCTGGAAAGAAACAAATTGCAAACCAGAAATATTCCTCAACCCCCCGCTCACCCACCTTGTTTCATCGACACCCCATTCTCACCCCATGCTTCCAAGTGACGAACATCTTCAAACACCATATCCTAGACTCATTTCATCTCTGCTTAGTTTAAAATAGAGAAAAGTGGCCCTGCCTAATCGTAGTCTCAATTGCCACACAAATCTTGATGAGCATCTTCAAACACCAGATCTTGAACTCATCCTTACAGATTGCATGATAAATCGAATTTTCAGAAATGCAAACACATTGTGTTTGAGTTGTTTACCATAGATCAAGAAACCTTCCCACCAGCTCAGGTGCCGCCTCCCTGTAAAGCTCCAGAGTAACTGGACCCTTGGATGTGTTTAAAATCTGTTAAGAAAAACATAAAAAAGTGATAAGTGAAAAGAGTACAGAAATGAAGACTAAAAGAATAAAACCTTAAAACTGGTGCAACAAACACTAAAACAACAAAGCTTTTATCTCCATGACGAAGGTGATACATCCGAGTAGACACGAGGGTGAATGGCACCTCCGACGGCCTTCCTCTATGTCTTCAGAGAAGATAAGTTTTGGTGAGACTAGCAGAGGAAGTGGGGTACATGCCGTCATGGCGGATGAGAGCGGGATAAGGATAACCAGCTAGCACAAGCTGGGGCTTTGGTTGTCATAGATGAGGTCCTACTGTCTGTGAAGGTTGGAATGCAGCATTTGGGCTATTGCTATGAGATGTGGGTTTGGCATACTAGGGAGAGGGAAGGATGTGCAGGGAATGATATCCAGGGGTCTTGGGTTGGAAGGTTGCATAGGGGAACTGGCGAGAAGCAGCACTCATGAAGCAGCCTAAAATCTTATAGCCAAGCTCAAAGATTAAGATGATGGAGTCTGAGGGCAGGGCTAAGTTAGAGGGGCATTTCAGGGATCAAGAAGAAGAGGGAACCTTTATGGGGGGATAGTTCCTGGCCCTAATTCCAGTTTAGAATGAACTTGATTCTCCAACCACATCTGATGGGCAGGCAAGTAAGTTGATTGGGCTGTGTAAAAAGATGGCGGCAGCACCAGTGACGATATGTAACAATCAGCATATCCCAAGAAGATGAAGACAGATACAGACAGGCAGTTTTGCTCACATGAGAGTGATCATCTTAATCAGTTGATCTACTTCTTGAGCAAAGTGAGGGCCCAAGTTCAAGGCCTATCAGCGAGCCAGAGGCTTCAGCCAGCAGAAGCAATTCTCCCTGCCACGAGCATGAACCAGACAAAGCATTTGGCAAGCTAGTTGGCATACATTTGGATGGTTCAAAGATGAGGTGTCTGGAGGGGCTCAGCAACTAAATGTCAAAGGCTAATCATGAATAGCAAGAGCAAGGCAGCAGAATGAAGAAAATGATTGGCAAGTGGGAGAGGGCAATGTTGGTGGGAAATACATTCCTTGATGGAATTAGAAGAAAAACAGCTTATAAGGAGCCTAAATGAATCTGCTATTCAGAATGTTTTCTGGGGTGTTGGGTGATTCTGGTACCTTCTTACTGGATGTTGGTTTGAGCAAAGTAATTGAGGGGAATATTTTGGGTTTTCAAGTTATTCCTTTAGTTTCTAAAACAGTTGTGTTGTGGGAGAAAGGGGTATAATCCATGTGTGTATTTCTTGATTCTTTTCTTTAGGAACTAATCTGCCATCCGCTTCCAAAAAAATAAAGAGTGAATGACATATTGTATAGAACTTACAGCATAGGTTGGAAGTTCATACTTCATGGACCTCCTTGCTCCTCCAATTGTTTCAAAATCCTTAGAAAAAGTTAGATGAAAAATAGTCAAGGTAATACATTGAATCATTGGTGATAGATGAAAAGGAAATTTACCAAATAACTCTGTTACATCAACAATTGTATAATTATTTTTTCATTTAATACAATTCTGGTACTAACCGTACTATCCACTTTTCAAAAAAAAACAATTGTATAATTATCATCCTTACATAGCTATTATTATCAATAACTATATTACATGAAAATAAGTGCAAAACTGTCCCTAAGGTTAGTTGCCATTCAGGATGTCCATGTTGATCTATAAAATTAACATTTTGGACAAAAATGCCCCTATACAAAAGTGATAATTTCACCAGTACCTTATGCCAAAGAGAGGGGGTGAGATAAAGAGATAGATAGTGTAGAGAGAAATAGAGAGAGTTTTGGAGAGAGTATGGATATTTTGGTCTTTTTTCAAATTTGGTTAAAGACTAACGGGTTAAATAAGAGATTTTAACAATGATAACGCCAGGTGATGGAGCAAGTGATGGCCGGGTATTTTTGCAAGTATTGCAACGTAGCGAGGTTATTAACAATAATAGCTATGTAAGAATGCCAAATCTATAATTGTTCATAACAGGGTTATTTTTTCAAATTTCCCTAAAAAAAATATTCAATTAAATGGGATTAGTGAGAGGCAAAAGAATTTAGACATGAAAGAGTGATTGGGAATATATTTGCCTTAGATACACATATTATATAATCAAGTAATCCAAACAAAAAAACCCTGTTGAAATGGCAAAGTAATAGCTGGCGCACCTCAGATCCATTAACATCTGTCTCAAGTGGGTTCCTGCAAATTACAAATGAAACAACCACTGTAATAGGCGGAAAGTTTTACTGTACTGTAAAGATTGAAAAATAAAACCAGAAAATGGGGCATAAGAGTACTAACAAAACAAAAAGTCGAGTTTACGGACTATATCAAGCTTGAAGCTTCCAGTTCTAAAGACTAAATATCAATTATCTTCTAGTTCATCAAGTCAAAGATGCTAACCTTTTGTACCAATGCCTGTATGCAGCATACGTAGACAGTACAATCACAATGATAATCAAATTACAGGTGATGATGGTAGAGAGACTAATTCGAGCTGGACCCTTCTTCTTTTTGCTTTGCTGTAGCAAGGCCTGAGGTTTGATTTTCCCCATCGGGTACTAGTGCAAGAAGAAATCCCTACAGACACGGGAGAAAATTAAGAATCGCGAGGTACAAAAGAGCCAGAATGACACTCAAAATTGAATTTATGTATTTTCTACAAATTGCATCGCACACAGCAACATTTCAACAACTAAAACATAACAAAGTTCGCTGATTCATAAAAACAATTCAAGAATTAAACATTAGCATTGAATCCGATAGAACAAAATAGGGACACAAAGCGGGGAGGAAAAGCATCCCACGCGAATCACGCCAAATGGTAGACTGGTAGGTGCATCTCTAGATATGATTTGACTCGTAAGCAAGACAGAGAAGATTGAGCAAAGCAAGCAGAATACTATGACATGATTCCACTCCAGACTCCATGAAAAAGCAAACGGACTGTTAGAAATAACTACAGCACCCTCGATGAGGTTCAGAAGCATCGACCCAACGACCCAGGAAACAAACCTTGATAAATTAAACCCCACAACAAAGAAGATTTAACACGTCTTCCAGACAATACATACGAAAACTAGCCTAGATCGGACCAGAACAAACAGCTCTCCATCTCATATCACGACGCCAGAACCCATAAGCAAGATCACAGACTACCACCCCACGAAGCTTCGCGAGACTCTATCCTCCAAGCCGCTGAGCATGGGGTTCACCGTTTGCGCCGTCCTCGTCGGGTGGCCGTGATGGATCTATGCTGCTTCGATTGAAACTGGACGATAACTAATCCCCTTACCCAATCTACGAACTCATCCATTGATGCCGCTATGTGTGCCCCTTGTGGGGGGCACACTAACAAGCATGGCCCGCTCAATTTTGGTTCAGAGAGAGAGACACACATAGAGAGGAGTACCGGCAGCGGGAGTTGCCGGAGTTCGTCGTTGGGAGGTTGCGGGTGGTCGCCTGCGTCGGGGTGGTCGCCTGATGGAGCAGCCAGCCGATACGCGCAAGGAGACGCGGAATCAGGGGGCGACAAAATGAGGGAGGAATCGTTACAATTACAGATCAACCCCTTTAATGTTTATTATGATTTAGTCCCTTATCGTGATATTTATTTAGTAACTTACCTTTTACCTTTAAAAAATAATAATGAACATCTTTTATACCCTTATATTTATCTAATCTACCTCAATGCCCCAAGATTAATCAACGCTGACATCCACTTAACTTTCGTTCGAATAAGGACAAGCCATTCCAAATGTCCATCATTATTCTCAACTAAGCAAAATAAGCTTAGTGAAGAAGAGACAATAAATGGCACGAAGATAAGTCATCCCACAAAATTATTGAAACGAGTTATCCCCATATTTAATCTCAAGAATGCAGTGAATCTAAACGTATTTTAATCGAGAGTGTGAGTAGTCGAGCACATCTTCAAAAGGGGTGAATAGGTGTGTCTTAGAAAAATAATTATGTATTAAAAAATTTTAAGTTGCATCGCAAAATATAAAAGATAATAATACAATCAAACCATATAGATAAGACATTTTATACTAATTCGGTCAACCCTGTGACTTCCCTATGTCTAATCCCTTATAACTCATCTCAGGTATTCTACTAACCTTCTCAAATGTTACCACCGTTGTTTTCCAAGGCAACTCTCCAACTGATTTTAGTCAGATTTTAACAATCGAATAGTCACTCTCAATAATTTAGTTTTTTTTGTGATCTCGAACTAATTAACATTTCAAAAGTTAATCGTCTAATTGATTGTGATCAAATCTCAGCCAACCAAATAGTCACTCTGAGTGACTTAATTTTTTTGATAGTTTCGCACTAACTAGCTTTCCAGAAACTAGTCACTCGACTGATTTTCATAGTATTAACCGGCCAACCAGTCGCACACAATACTAGTTATATAGAGCAACGAATGCTCTTCACAATAGTCATATAGACAAAATAACAAAGACTAAATACAATGATTGTGATGAGTAAAAGAGGAGGAGGAAAGTATAATATCGTTACAACACAATATCCTCCTCTTTAATTCTTCCTAAGATGAAAAGCTTTGAGGATAAGTTTTGAATGCGGTGAAGTTCTCCTGATCGTGAGTGCACATGAAGCATGACACTGATATCGCTTTGATTACAGGAGAACGCTTGAATACTTTATCATTTGTTACTTGAAGTGTCATCTTATGTTGATGCAATCTTCAAATATTTATAGGATGAAAATTTAGTGTCGGTTAGATACGGCATCCTCCAACGGTCGAATCTCAGCTTTCAGCTCATGAAGACTTGTATAGATCCTTTGAACCTTGAACTTCAGCATAGATCATTCAGTCTTTATCCAACGTGGTTGTTCAAGTATTGTCCAAATAATAGGTAGAGTAAATCTCTCGTTGCTGAGTTACGTCTGTCTGTTTCATTCCCTCTTACATATTTATCTCATTCTATCTTTCCCTGATCATATGACATGCAAGTTTATTAGAAAATATTTTTGTCATGCAAACCTTTAAATGTGATGTGAGATAAAGTATAAAAAATTAAATTTTGAAAATATAAAAAGTAATATAAATTTCATATTTTTGTTAGAATTAAGAGAGATCATGTTTTTGAATATGTAGTAAAATATATCTTATAAGATGTCTTGATAATACGTGAATATCTTAAACGTATATTAAGCAATTAATGAGAGCGTGTAGTACATACATACCTATTGAAAAATATCTCAATGGATATGCAGTAATAAATGCAGAAGTAATAGCCGGTCAAGTGGTTAATTATACTTTTTCACATAGGATATTTACTCTTGAGGTGTACATCAGTATAATGAATTTGTCTACTTTCTATTGCGTAAGACTGTATGCTTTATCATATTTTACATACTTTGTAGGTGAATATTATGAAATTATTTTTTTATCTTATGATATTTGCAAAATGCACCATTAAGTAAGCACTCTTTTCTTTGCAAATCTTTGTAAATTATTTGTGTTTAGCATTGTAGCATGTAAGTGTTACGTAGAAACTGTACTGTGCACTTTATCGTTTAACGTGGTCAAAGAGTCAAGTGTAATATTCGTGGACCACTTTTGTATTTTATCATTTATGATTAATATAGTTTTAAAGATAATATAAAACTATCGCTTTTCCATGCATTAAGTGTCTTACATGTTCGTTTTGTCGTTTTATGTTAAGGTGAAATATCAGGGTTCATTATATCATTTCAATGAAACAAACGTGATTGGTCCACCTTGACAAGATTATGTCGTTTTGTGTTAAGGCCAGTGCTTTAGTCTCGTTTCTCTTCATCAAGTAATTTTGTCGTTTTCTTTCGAGGTGAAATTATAAATTCGCCTTACGAGGGTGTTGAGACTAATATTCTTTGACGAGGTGAATGCTTTAACTAAGGTGAATACTTGACCTTCTCAATTTACTGAATCAAATACTTTGCCTCTCAAAATTTTGTCATTTTGCATCGAGGTGAAACACTTCACTTAACGTGATTACATCGCATTATCTTCCTGTTAAGGCGAATGCTTCATCTTTTAAGGGACTCAAGTAAAAATTTCTATCTCATCAAATATCTTGTCATTTTGTGGTAAGACGAAAACTTTAGCCAAAGTGAATGCTTCATCTTCTCTTAAGTGCTAAGACGAAGTATTCAACTTTCACGCATGAGCCTTAAAGTGAATGTTTCACCTTGTCAATGATTTTGTTATTATATGACGAGACATAAACATTGGTTAAGACAAATGCTTCGTCTTACCATCCTATTAAGGTGAATACTTCACCTTCTAAGGATCTTGGGTGTATGCTATGCCTTACTGAATTTTGTCATTCAGCGACGAGGAAGATATCAAGGCAAATACACCTTCTCAGAGTTTAAGTATTTTAAACATGTTACCGTGAATACCTCGCCTTCCAGCTCACTAGACGACAAATGTTCTATCTTACGAGTCTTTTTGTCATTTTTTGTGAATGCAAAATTATGTGTTATATTTTTATTATTCTTTTTATCTTTATATTGAAAACTTCATATTTATGTGATATTAGTTATTATCTCATATATTAGAAGCGACATATATTTAGGTTAAATCTATAATATCAATTGTTGATATAATTAATTTTATTTTATCGTAACTTAAATTAATATTTTGTATGAAAAAAATTTTCTCTAACAAATAGATACCCCCGATACTGAATAAACGTCGATTATACGTCACAAATGAGAATAACATGGAGTTGAGATGTCCTCACTTGTCTTAGAAGTAGCAAATATTGGTTAAGCAGTACTTGAGCTTATCTTTTCTTATTCTTATACCAAGTGTGAGAAAGTTTAGGTTTCAAGGGTATACAAATATTATTCTTAAGTTCAAAGGGCATAAGATTTAAGGATATAGCAAGGTTTGATTGATCGTTTGTTGTGTTCGTCCCAATTTTTTGCTGGGACGGAACGGGTTAATACTGTTACATACCGAGATAAAAAATTATATTCTAGTCCCGATTTTTTCTGAGACGGGACGGGTTAATATTGTTACATACCGAGATAAAAAATTATATTATAGTCCCAATTTTTTACTGGGACGGGACGGGTTAATACTGTTACATACCGAGATAAAAAATTATATTCTAGTTAGTTAGGTGTTGTGCGATTTTAACCGGCGTCTCTGATTCAAATCCCCTTCCTCAATCAACCGGCTAACATATTAAATTTGTTATAAAAAATTTAAAATAATATATGAAATAACTCGGTTGTGTCCTACAGACTAGTCGTCCCGATATGTGATTGGGACGGGTCGGGTCATGCAAGTCGGATCGTCCCGGCTCGATTTGTCAAACCCTGAGATATAGACGTATAATTAATTGTTCTTAAAGGCAAGGTGTAAGGTTTTGGGATACAAATTAAGGTGATACGATTTGAGCGGTATACAGGTGGGTTAAATAAACACAGACATATGAAAATCATTTAGAGCATGATTTGGAAGTATAAGAGTAATTGTCCCTTTTTATTTAGGGTTTTTTGCATATTAGTCCCTACAAATATGACGAATTACTTTTTAGTCCCTACAATCTCTCTATTGTTTAAAAAGTCCTTAGAAATCTTACCGTTAAACTAAAAAGTTCCTATCGTTTTTTACTGTCGACGATATTAAACGCAAGGTGAGTTAACTTGACCGTAGTTGGTGAAAAGACCAACCCACCCTCGATTAATCGAGGTTCATGGCCGTAGTAACCCTTCTGCCGCGCCACCCTCCTGTTTAGGGTTCCCCCCCGTATACAATCGCCACCCTCCTCTTTCCCTTCCCCCCGTACACAGTCGCCATTGCCGTCGATTTCACTCTTTGGTCGTCGTGACAACAACGATCGCCGGCCACTGCCAGGGTCGATTAGGCACCATCGCCATTGCCCAAACCTGCACGTAACAACCGCGGCGCTTCACGGCACCCCATCTGCCGCCGCAGACGTACGACCGCCCTCGTTCAGACGCCGCATCACCGGAGTCACCACCCCACGTCCAGGTCTGGGCAACATACCTCCGTCTCCACTCCGGTACGCGTCCGGCGCTCCTGCCACCTCACACTCAGTATGATCTGCAAATATAAATGTTTACTCATGTATTTTATATGTTTACTGTTGGGGATATGGACCGGAGTACCCAGACGAGGAAGAAGAGAAAAAGCCAATCACACAAGAACACACAGGGATTTTTTACGTGGTTCGGAGGCAAGATGCCTTCCTACGTCCACGGCCGCAGCATGATTCCACTAAGATAATCACAGACCAGAGTTACAATACAAGGAGAGAGCACATCCTTTTATACTAGGAGATTAGGGCGTCATTAGTCAGGACATTAAGGACAATAATACCCCTGATCAACAGAAATCATCTTCCGGGATACATCAGACACGCATGCTCGCCTGTCCCCCCGGATGCTCTCCTGGGACCGAGCATGCCCTCCAGCGACTGCAGATGCTCCCCCACCATCAGTCAGGTCGACGCACTCCAAGTGACATAGAAATGCCTTGAGCCCGCAATGCCTGCCCTCCTGACGACAGTGATGCTCTCCTGAGGCAATGAATGCCCTCCAGAGACAGCATGTGCTTCCCTGCTAGAACCCAGACAGCATATGCTCCCCTGGAGCAGCGGTTGCTCCACTGGCACTAAAGGATGCTCCCCTGGAGCAGCGATTGCTCCTCAGAGATAGCGCATGTGCACGTCATGCTCCCATGACGCTGGTGATGCTGTCCAGAGGTCATAGATGCTTCCCTGAGATTTCATATGCTCCCGTGCGAGAACGCACAAAGACATGACTACATGCTCTCCTGAAGTAGCATGTGCACGCCATGCTCCCCTGATGCTGAGAATGCTCCCCTGGAGCAGTGGGTGCGCTCCTGAGTCAGAGTGTGATCCCGTGCAAGGGCACATGAGTTCTGACTCCACACTCTAACAGTTTACAGAGTCGAAATATTAAGGACATCAATTTTTATTTTCTTTCTATATGGTTTAGGGATAAGATTGTTATTATGTCATTTTTTGCTATAATGTTGTTAGATTATTTAATGCTCTAAAAAGTTTTGTTATTAATTGTACATGTCTGAATTCACGGGTGCAGTTTCTTTATGGTTCTGTCAAAAATTTTTGCTTTAATATTTTTCAGTCACTCAATTCATATTAGTTAAGAATGTTATTATTGTACTCAGATTATTGGGTATGCGTGCTGATTTTGTAATGTGGATAACTGTTCTAGAGAGTTTATTTTTGTCTTCAGATTGTTAGATTGTGAAAATGGGGGAACGAGAGTCATCATTAAAGTTGACATATAAGTTTGGTGGTTATTGGAAAACTCTTCAGTCTGGGAGGAGGGCATATGCACTAGGTCAGAGCAAGACAGTCGTGGCATATCCTGATTACTACAGTAGATGCATATTAATTGAGGATATGGGACATCTATCTAAGTGGGCAAGTACACATTATTTAGAATTTCATTATGAATTACCTAATAGCAGACCTGTTCAGTATAAGGAAATTGTTTCAGATGCTCAATTATATGAGGTGATGAAAGTCCATTTGCCCGTAGGGAAGATGACCATATATGTTAGCACATTGGACAGTCGGCCATTAGACTTATAGCCAACCAATATTCCACAGAAAGGTATGGCCAGCCAGTCTACTCAGGCCCATTCCCAGACATTTGTTGATATTGATGAGATGGATGATGATGCTGAGGTTGGTCAACATCCTGAGTTTGTTTATGATGTTGCAGTTGTTCATCGTGACGAGGTTATTCATGATGTCCCTGCCCCTGCCCCTGCCCCTATAGTTGATGAGGATTATCATATTTTAAAGAAGAGGATATGTTCTGAAGCTGAGCACAGTGACTCAGAATATGTTGCATATGAAGATGAGTACAGCGAATCTGACGAGAGTGTGGCTGATTCTGATGAGGTACACACTGAGGACAGCTATCATTCAAGGCCATGTCCCTCAGATGAATCTGATATTGATGGAGGAGTTTCAGATGATGATGGAGATTTGTTAGAGGCTGATGAAGAGACCCCAGATATATCAGCTGGTTCTCTATTTGCAAATAGTCAGGAGTACAGGATTGCTCTACGTCAGCATGCTATTAAAAATCAATTTGAGTTCAAGCAAGTGAAAAATGACAGCATGAGAATTACTGTTGTATGTGCAAATGTTAACTGCAAATGGAGAGTGCATGCCTCAAGACTGCAAGATGGAGTTACTTTTGCAGTCAAAACAATGCAGGAAAAGCACACATGTTCAGCCACATCTAGGTGTGATAGCAGGATGGCATCCAAATATTGGATTTCAGCCAGGGTATTGGAAGCAGTGAAGGAGAATCCTGACATACCTCCAAGAAAGTTGCAAGCTGATTTATTGAAAGCTTACAATATTTCAATCCCTTATCACCGCATTTGGCGTGCACGAGAGTCGGCAAAGGAGAAGGTGTTTGGGAAGGTTGAGGAAACGTACAAGCATTTGCCACAGCTACTGAATGAATTAAAGCAGAGCGACCATTCTTCAGTTGTACAATACAAGATTGGATTGGATGGTTGTTTCCAGAGGGTGTTCATTGCCTTAGGGGCATGTATTAGTGGTTTCAAAGATGGCTGCCGTCCAGTGCTGGGCATAGATGGATGCCACTTGAAAGGGTATTACACTGGGATCTTGGTGGCTGCAGTTGCTCTTGATGGGAATCATGGTTTGTTCCCAATTGCCTATGGTGTTGTTGAGGGGGAGAGTATAGACTCGTGGACATGGTTTTTGCACAAGTTAAAAGACGCTATTGGAAATCCGACAGGGATTACATTCATTTCTGATATGGAAAAGGGCATTGAGGTAGCTGTCCCAGATATCTTTCCAAGTGCCGAGCATAGGTAATTAAGTTTCTCCTTTTACAATGTTTGATCTACTGCTAGTTTTATTTTCCATAATGTATGAATTGAGTGACTATGTATTTTAATGACATTGACTATAGGTTTTATATTAATGATGAGATTGTAATTTCGAATTGCTTGTAGGTTTTGTATGCGACACCTTTACAGAAATTTTAAGAAGAAATGGCCAGGCCCAGTTTTCAAGAATGCTGCATGGGCAGCAGCAAAATCTTACACTGTTCAAGAATATAAAGCAGCTATATTTGAGATGAAGAAACTAGATCCACAAGCTGTTTCCTATTTAGAAAGTTTGCGTTGTGCCTGGTCAAGATGTCATTTTAATGACAAGGGTAAGCTAAACTACATCACTAACAATGTAGCAGAGTCATTCAATTCATTTGTTGGTGATACGAGAGGCCTACCACTTGTAGACATGTTAGATGGAATTAAGCAGAAAATTATGGTGAAAATGGATCACAGGAGGAGACATGCACGTAGGATCAAAGAAAAGTTTGTGCCACGGGCTGTTGCCTATTTAAATGCAATTGTTAGGAAGTTGGGAAAATATGCAGTCAGATATTCCACTGATTTTATGGCTGAGGTGGAAGGTCCGTATGAGAGGTGTGTTGTTAAATTGGATGAGATGTATTGTTCTTGTCGTCAATGGCAAGTCAGTGGGCTACCTTGCCAACATGTTGCTGCTACTGTTGATGCACGTAGGGGCCTCCAAATTAATAATTTTGTTGATAGATGTTATTCAATTGAGACATATAAAGCCACATATGTAAAGTCAATACAACCATTGCCAAGTAAGATAATGTGGCAGACTGTAGAATCTGTTGAGGTGCTTCCTCCTCGCTGCCAAAGACCCCGAGGTCGCCCTCGGAAGAAGAGGATTAGAGATGCTGATGAAAATCAAAAGGCACTTAGGAGATCCCATAAATGCAAAAGATGTGGACAATGGGGCCACCATAAAAATACTTGCAAAGAACCCCTCCCAGGACCAGAATCTTCAGTTACAGACATTGGCACTACTTCCACAACTGTGGCACGGAAGTAAGTTTGTATTGCAATTATGATTTGTATTTTGTCTATTTGATTTACTTTGTGCATAATATTGAAAGTTATGTTGTAGGCAAGGCCCAAGAAGACCACCCAGGTTCGTAAGTGGTAGGGCTACTCAGGCTCAAACTAGTGATGGTGGTGAAGGGCCACAAGTTACAACTTCGGTTGGTCCAGGTCAGACCCACGGGAGGGTTAGGAGAGGTACCAGCAGGGGCAGCACTGAAGGAAGCAGTCGAGGGAGAGGTAAGTTAGCACACATGTTAAATTTCTAAATTGAAATAAGAATTAGACTGATATTAATACAAGTATAACTCATGTAGGTCGCACAATTTCGGTGGAGGCACCGGGCTCCAGCAGCACTAGCGGAGGAGACATTCGTGTGCACACGGTGATAAATATGGACAGTCAAGCATCCATTAACTTTGATCAGCATTCCTCCATGTTCAACTTCCAATAACTCCCGCCAAATTGTGAGTTTAAACTATACTTTTTAACTTGTAGGTAAAGATTATGTTATTTCTAATAGTTAACATCCTCTCTTTGTCACACCTACAGGGCATTGGCTGATGTGAAGAATGTTGTTGCCGACCGGATGTGAAGAATGATATTGAAGAACAATATTTCATATATGTTTTATGTGTTGTTGTCCTCAATGTAAACTCTTATGGATTGTGAAGTTTTGATGTAACTGATACAAGTATCTGTTTATTTGTTGGTGATATGAATGATATTTGTAGTTTTGTGCTGGGCTTAAACCAGGTTTGAATGATAGATGGTTTGTGTTGGTTAAGTGAAGAGCTCTGTATAGACTTGTAAAGACGATCATGATGTATAGACTTGTAATGTAAAATGTGTTGTCGCACGGGAGCATATGAAGTCTCAGGGGAGCATCTATGGCCTCTGGACAGCATCACCAGCGTCAGGGGAGCATGTGGAGCACATGCTGTCTCTGGGGAGCAATCGCTGCTCCAGGGGAGCATCCTCAAAGTTAGGGAAGCATTAGCAGTCACTGGAGAGCATACTCGGTCCCAGGAGAGCATCCGGGGGGACAGGCGAGCATGCACGTCTGATGTACAGACTCTACCAATGTATAGACTTGGTGGATAGTGATGCATAGCCAAACGGATGTACAGACTTCACTGTGAATGCATGAACAGTGAATGAGTGTATAGACATGAAATGAACGCTGCATGATCGAGCCTAACCAATGTATAGACATTACAATGCTCATCCACTGAATAGACTTCACAGTGTTCAATCAGACTTCACGATGCTCAATCAGACTTCACGATGCTCAATCACCCTTGAAGATGTGAGCGAGACAGTGTATGGACTTCAAAAGCTTGAAGGCCCAATGTACAGACTTTGAAGAGTCTGAACCAATGTACAGACTTGTAATACTTGAGGACCGATGTATAGACTTAGGAGCATATGAAGCCAATGTATAGACTTGGCATGAGACGCTGAGAAAGACGGTGGATGTACAGACTTCTAGATATACAGACTTTCCATCGACCAATGTATGGACTTGCTCAGCCTGAGGCACTGTATAGACTTTATGCGTCTCTGCCCAATGTATAGACATCATATATGCAGTGTTGTGCAATGTACATACTTCATATATGAAGTCACTCGCTGTACATACTTTGAATATGAAGACAAATCGTGCAATGTTGTCTAGACTTAGAATGCAACGCATGAAGCAGTGAATAGACTCTGAGTGCAACCAATGTCCAGACTTGACGGTGTGCTGTGCAAACAAGCTAAGATGCAATGTATATACTTATGCGAGCATGCTGCAGACTTGAGACACACTCACAGCGTTGACGCTGCATGAGACACTAAATCAGATATAACACATCAAGCATTCAAATCAACATGCCATCATCATAAAGAACACATAATATCATAATGCACTCACTGTGTTGCAATCATCAAAATAAAACAGCATTGCTATCATCAAATCAACATAGCACATGCTTGTGTCTAAGGGGCACAACATTAAAGACAATAATACCCCGGTTAAACAGGAACCCTCTTCCGGGATACATCAGTCGCGCATGCTCGTCTATCCCCCCGGATGCTCTCCTGGGACCGAGTATGCCCTCCAGCGACTGCAGATGCTCCCCCACCACCAGTCAGGTTAATGCATTGCCAAGACAAGTGTCGACACCTCTTCATGCATTACCAAGACAAGAGTCGACACTTCTTCATGCAGGTCGGCCTGCTCCAAGTGACATCGAAATGCCTTGAGCCCGCAATACATGCTTCCCTGACGCCAGTGATGCTCTCCTGGGACAATGAATGCCCTCCAGAGACAGCATGTGCTTCCCCGCTAGACCCGGACAGCATATGCTCCCCTGGAGTAACGAATGCTTCCCTGGTACTGAAAGGATGCTCCCCTGGAGCAGCGATTGCTCTCCAGCGACTGAATGATGCTCCCTTGGAGCAGCGAATGCTTCCCTGGAGATGCGATATGCTCGCCATGCTCCCCTGAGCTGAGGAAGCTCCCCTGGAGCAGTGGATGCTCCCCTGGGGCAGCGATTGCTCCCCTGGAGCAGCGAATGCTCGCCATGCTTCCCTGATGCTGTGAATGCTCCCCTGAAGTAATGGATGCGCTCCTGAGGCAGAGTGTGATCCCGTGCAGAGGCGCACGAGTGAACGAGTTCTGACTCCACACTCTAACAGTTCACATCTCCTCGCAGCTTAGTTCCCAGCATCCAGCCGGCTCCAGCTCTGATATTCCCTCTATAGTCACAGTTCATGCATTCTTCCATCGCCTTCAGTTGATATTTGACATCCACAACATTATATGTAGTATCATCAACCCACTCAAAGAAACCGCAATCCCCGTCAGTATTTGCATACGGACAACAATAGAAACGCTTGCCTTTCGACCTCTCATGATTTGAGACGTAAACCCGACAATTACCCCTTCTACAGTTGCATTCCATCGGCGGCACACGAGATGAGACGACAGCTCCTCGAGACAACTGCATTCCACTAACATTTGATGACTGCATATGACACGAACAAGTTATTATCACTGTAAACATAGATGTGGAGAATAATCTAGCCATCAAAATAGCATACCATTTCAGACATGGGGAGAATAACAAGGGTTGATTTGTCATGTTGGGCGTGATGGCAAGGGCCGGCGGTGGTCGGTGGGCCGTCGACGGCAGTAGGCCGTCAGCGTCGACCGGTGGGGCTTCTGCGGCTGGGGCCTTGCGGTGGGGCGTCTGCGGCGGCCGGTGGGGGTAGTCCGCAGCTTGCAACGGCGGTGGGGCGTCTGCGGGGGTGAAGGGTTTCACTGGGAAAGGGTCATGAGTAAGGGTCGTTTAGGATTTTCAACTTTTTTTAACGGAAGGATGGAATATTCCATCGAATATCCAATTGTTTTAACGTCGATGAACTACACGGGCCTTTCTGTAAGAGTTACATGATTTTAAGGACTTTTTAAACAATAGAGAGATTGTAGGGACTAAAAAGTAATTCGTCATATTTGTAGGGACTAATATGCAAAAAACCCTATTATGTGATGATTTGAGCAGTGTTTGAAAAGTATGTTTGATATTAATGATTACTCAAGATTGAGATTGATGACACGTGTCATTAAATGCATATGGGAGTTTACATGGACATTGTCGTGTATAGCATTTTTTCTTTTTATTATATAGGAGGATGGATAGAAACGATACCGCAATGTGCTAACTGCAAACCACACCAGATTCACACATGCTCCACTGGGTTTTCTGTATGTATTCACTTCAAGAAGAAAGCACATAGTTCCATTTGGAAAAGGTAAGATATGTTAAAAGAAACTCCGTGTTAAGAAAAAATATAACAAGCACGTTCAGAATTTATTACGTTTAAATGTAATATTTCCATTCCCGAGTCAATTAGCCACACTCATTGTATACCTTATGTAAAGATAAATTTAGGTGACTCTTCTAGAATAGGTCGACCCATTGCTAAACCCTAACCAAATTATGGCTCGATTGGGTGGTGGCAGGATAATATTTAGGATAAACTCAAGAAATGAAGGCAATTTCCATCCTTAGAATATTTAGGGTGAAGTAGGACTGGAGGTATGGATCTATAAATAAGACCTTAGATCTCTGCAGTCGACTTTAATGACACGTGAAGGTGGTTGGAGGAGGGATCATAGGCGTATTTCGAGGAGGAGATGAAGGAGATCGAGAGTTCTTCGCGTTCTTTATCCCCTTCATCCCTAAATCGACCTAAGGTAGGTGTTCTCTCATGTTTAAACTAGCATGTCTATTTTTGTTTTATACTTGTTTCTCCCTCCGAAATTCTTTCAACTTTGTCATTTTTTACTTTAAATCAAAGTTTTTTCGGAGTTCACGGTGTTTCTGTGTGTTCGATGTGAGATCGCACCCAACGTAGAGATCGTGTTATGAACGCGACCTTGCGATACGGCGCATTCAAGAACTTAATTGTCAAATTGCGACCTCTGGTCAAACCGTATCTAAGGCATATCACAGCCCGTGTGGCAATCGCGACATGACTCGATCCCCTGGAAATTTTCATTTTTAATATGTGTTTTTAAATCTCAGAGAGAAAAGCATGTTATATCTCAAATATGTTAACTATATCAAAAAAAATATTAGGACAAAATAGTTGAAGTTAAATCCTCTTGATTCCATACTAGTGTCTTATGATCTTCCATCATTACTTGAGTTCCCCTTCCAGCATGTTAAATGAGTAGTTCATAATTATGTTAATCTGTTTAGATTCTTCTTCATATCCCATTTTTATTGACATTAATTATGTTTAGGTTGGTTACATGTTATTGGCACTTTGGTATAGTTATTGATTTTGCTTGAAGATCCTGTCACACTAGTGGCATGCATCTACCGCTCACTCTGGTTTGTGGTTTCTCACAAAAAGTATTTTTCTTTATGAAGATAGAACCCTCCGCTGGATATTATTTCCGTCGAACTGGAACTTCTTTACTAAGGTCTCTATAAGATTTCGTGAGCCATAAATTCTCATATAGACGCCGAGCATGTTGTACCATAAAAATCTTAGAAGTTCTTTAGAATTTCATCCTACTGGTGTAAGACGGGTTTTGACCGACCCTTGGGATCACAAAACATGGTTTTGTTCTGTCAGTTCTGAACGTGGCGGACCTAGAGACCGCGTTCAACTATTTGTTTCAGAAAGGTGGTCACGCGATAGATTAGGTCCTGATGGACCCTCCTTGAATGCGGGTGTCACCCTAACCGCGTTCTTTTTGACCGGATTTTGAACATGGTCACTGACCATAACGTTGAATGTGTTCTTTTCTAAACGCGACCCCATGATTGACCGCATTCTATTTGTCCTTATTTGATCACAACCATAACGTTGAATGTGTTCTTTTCTAAACGCGACCCCATGATTGACCGCATTTTATTAAACGTATGTTAGCTTGGATTTGATCACTTTAATGAGTTTTGTCCATTATTATCGCCTATGTCTCGCGTTCCTTGATTAAATTCATAGCAAACTTGAACATTTGAACTTCCTTGAAAAATCATGAAAAATCTCAATAGTATCTATACCTTGATTACATGAGCTTTACCTTAAAATTTATTGGCCATTATTATTTAATATGGATGTCCAGATATTTACATAGGATATTTGATCCAACTTCAATGTCCGACATCAATAGGGCCCGATGTGGTCATGGGAGGAGCGCTCAAAAGTATTTATACACATGAGAGTTATATTGAATTGGTGTGACATTGTACCAATTACATACGTGCTAGATGAATCTATGACATTCCACTCATGAATGAATACTTGAAATGCCTGATTTATACTTGTTACCCCACGTGGGATTATTGCATGATATAGCAAATCCAATGTTAATGCACTTGTTACGTGTTCTTGAATATTGAAAGGCTATCTCTAATATTTTATACTTAGAATCTCATTATTGTATATCCTTATCTTACTCGTGATTCAAATGCTTATATCCATATATCTTCCTGTTGATGTTCCTAATGTCATAATTTACACAGGTCATTTTGTTTCTTAACATAAGTGTATTTATCTTGATAGAATATTAATCACTTAAAGAATGTCTGGTTTGGAGATATAAATCTTACTGAGATTTTACTCACCCTGTGTTATTATTGATATTTTTGATAATTCTGATAAAGAGTTACATTCTGATGGAGACGGGCGAGAGTATAGGAGCGATCGAGTCAACCTTAGAAGTCCTCATCTTTTATTTTGTCTTCTTAGTTTGAGTTTCGAGATAAAGTTGTTACGAGAAGAATTATTATGTGAGAGTCTAATATAATTTTGTTAATTGCGAGTCAAGTTGTCGTAGTGAATATTGGAGTCAGATGTACACGATTTTATACTATTTATGAGTAAAATTATGATTGTTCTTTGGCCTTACACAAGTCGTCTCTTATGGATGGTTATTTCTTTAATCCATGCTCTGATTGACATGATCAATATAATTGTCGTATTCTGATTTTTCCATGTTAAGACATGACACTGTTGGTCATCTCTGGGTAGTCAAGTTGCTAGAGTGCTCTTTCTCCCTCTCTCTTTATCTCCCTTGCACGCTCTCTCTCTCAATGGCCCCCTAGGTGTTGTCATTGGGCACAGTCGTGCTGCTACTCCCTTGCGTCATCGCCAATCTTACCCAATTATCTCCACCGTTGATTGCTCAAGCCTTGCAAGCCACTGCCCTAAGTAGCCACCCGCATGCACGCGGACTATTAGCTCTCTCATCGCCACTTCGGTGCGACACTTCTTGTTGGTGATGCCAATGGTAGAGGTGGTCCACCGGATGAGGCATCGAGATGTTGAGCTTCAGTCGGATGGTGGCGGAGTCTTCGACTTAGTCATGTCTCTTTAGAGAGAGAGAGAGAGGAGGGGAGGGGAAATTAGGAGGGATGACCAACCAATGATAGTTTAGTATTTTAATAGGCTTAGATTAATTTGACCCAAGTTGAGTTTCACTTTGTTTAACGGATCGATCATCAAGGATTATTAAAGACGATGCCAAAGACTGAAGGGATAAAAAATAGTTGTATTTATGAGATTAATAAAAAAATATTTATTTGTAGAGGTTAATAAATAAAAGTCTCTAAAAAAATAAACTGAAATTCAAAATAAGATGTGATATTCGACCACAAAAGGTGAAAGAGGACAGCGTAAATATTTAAATTTTAAAACGAACATGATATAATACCTACTAGCACATAATCTTCTTCTTGAATGTTTTATTTAAAAACCATATCACATAAAACGAAAGAAATTCAACTGCATCTCAAAACTCTTAAAGATTTTTAGAGAGAGCCATTCAATTACATGATATACAAACATTTTCCTTGCCCTTATGTATTAATAAAAAAATAATTATGTACTCTTGAATATTTGTAAATAATGTCTTTACTATATTTTTACTTATATACATCGAAAAATATTTAACAACAAACATATGCAACTATTCGTTTACACATCAAAATTTCACGCACTGATTCGATATGTTACGTATCAAATTTATCGGATTTTTATGGCCAATGCGTGATGTGCAAATAGTACATTATATATATATTTTTAAATACAATAAATTACATTTATGATAATATAACTTGTTAATTTAATTAGTTGGAAATGTTCCATTACAATGTGTTTTAATTTCTAAATGTGTCGGTGGGTTTTTTAGACTTCTAATTATTGAAAATCCCTCGACAAATTTTAAGCAGAAACAAATGTACTTGTGAGATCTTGATTTCCGTGTCAAATGAGCTTTTTGAACGAGAGAGAGTGACGTACACGGGACAAGTGAAGGGAAAAGAGTCCCAGCGAAATTTTAGGAGGATTTTGATGATCATCAATTATTAAATACTCATTTTAATGGTCAATTAGCATATTAACACTATTAATTACAATTGCAAAGCGTCAAAAATCTTACATTAATAATTACGAGTACTATTCACTTTATAAGATGCATATATTTTAAAATTTATATAAAATTATATAAAGTGAATATGACGTCACAATAATAAAATATTTGTTAAATAGTACCATTAACACTATTAATTACAAATTGAAAGTGTCAAAAGAGTTAAGTGCACTATTCAAGTTAAAAGTTATAATTGTTTAAGTTTCATTTTTAATAGAATTATATAAAGTAAATATGGTGTCAAAATAATAAGATATTTGTTAAATGGCATCATTAAGACTAGTAATTACAATTTGAAAGTGTTAAAATACTTACGCTATTAATTGCGGGCACTATTCACTTAAAAGTTATAATTTTGTAATTTAAAAATACTTTTATAAAATTCTATAAAATAAATATGGCCTCAGAGTAATAAAATATTTGTTAAATAGCATCATTAAGACTTTTAAATACAATTTAAAAGTGTCATTATTAATTACGGGCACTATTAACTTTAAACGTTATATATTGTATTTTATATTTTTTAATAAATTTTTATAATATAAAGATGACATCATAATAATATTTTTTTGATAAAATCCATAGTTAACTCTAATAATAAAAAACTTAAAGTGTAAAAACATTTCGAGTTAAAGTAAATTATTGTTAACATGTCACTATTCAATTTAAAGATATATTTTTTATTTTCTTAAAATATTTTAATAGGTTTTATAAAATAAATATGTCTTCAAAACAATATTTTTTAATAAAATATCATTAACACTATTAATTAAGAATTTGAAGTGTAAAATTATAAAAACATCATTTTCAAACACCCCTCACAAATTGATGTTAATCAACCAAAATACGCAGGCTCTTTGAAATCCGTACTATTGTGATGAATGGTACGCAGGGTTTGCCGACCCGGTGCGGGTCGTCTCGACTCGCACGACCCGACCCGACCCAGGTCGAGACCGGGTCGACCGGGCCGTGGGTCGCCATCGGGTCGCTCCCATTAATTTAATAATATAATATATATATATAGTATATTTTTCTATTTTATTCTATTATTATAAATATATATTATATATATATATATTATTTTTATTTAAATATAGACCGAGACGGACCGAGTCTGTAAGACCCGTATCTTGCCGGATTCTTGATAGTTCGGATCTAGAATTTTATTCTGCGAACTTAGCCTTTTTTACGGATTTTTAGGGTATTTTTTGGTATTTATTTGGTATAGTTAAAGTATTTATATAAAACAATTAGGTATTTATACAATTTTACTTTATTTAAGGTCAAAATGTAATTAGAGTTACATTTTCAAAAAAAAAATATAAACAAAAATGTTAAAAACGAATGCACGCACGCCTCTCTCTCTCCCCTCATCTCTTTCTTTCTCTCCCTCACGCTCTCTCTCGCCGTGCGACGCCGTCACCCCCCCCTCTCGTTGGTTCAGCCCGAGACGACATCGGACGGAGGCGTGGGTGGTACCGTTGGAACGGGCTCGACGCGAGGATCGCGTTGGCGCCCTTCTTCCCGCGGTTCGAGGAGCGAGGAGACGGGATCGGGCGAGAGCAACCGCGGCGATCTTCGGCTCGTGCGCGCCTGGAACGACTTTTTCTCCGCGACCGAGGTAGGGGGATGGACTCCTCACCTCGCTAGGATCATTTTGGCACCACATGCACGCCCATGCGTCTTCGTTTCCTCGATTTCTATGCATTTTTCCATGTTGGAGTTATTTAACTCGATTTTGGGAAAATCGGAGATTCGGGCTTTCTTTTGAGTTTTGATTACATAAGTAGCTGTATAACTGTTGTATGGGCTGTTTGGTTTTATTTTTGTTGCATCCCATATTTCGTACTTGGTTTCAATGATATCAAAACGATTGTGTTTGTGTGTATGTGTTTCATTGAGCAACATGTTGTATATCTTGATTTGATGAGTTGAAAGATGGAGTCAATGTTTACTCTTGAAAGCCATGTGAACCCTTGGTGTTTAAGGAACTAATGTTATATTTATGTTGGTTTGTAGTAACACAAATTCATGGCTCATACTTGGAATCTTAAGGAGTCCATCAATGAAGCTCTTCTTCTTAAAGGGAGTTAACTCTGTTCATGTTTGAAAGTTATATGAATGATTTGTATTTAAGGATCTCATGCCTTGAATATTTTGATTTATAAGATCAAAATCCATGATTCGTGTTTGGAACTCAAAGGAGTGCATCAATGAAGATCTGATTGAAAAGGGGAGTTGACTCACTCATTACATTGCGTTGACTCTTCTATATTTCATTCATTTCATCAAATAGCTTTTCAAAGTCTTAGTTGGGTTTTTCATGCGTTTTCCACATAAGATTTTTGGGCTTGAAATATCCTCAACCTTGTAACTTCAAATTTGATGGATGTACTTTTAATGATGCTTGCTCGTTTCTTGGACTCATGGTAATTTAATTTGGAAAGTTTACATCAATGTTCCTCTTGAGATAATGCTTCATGAATGTTAGCTTTATCAACAAGAATACCATTTGAATGAATGTGGTTCCATGATATTATGCATGCTTTGCATTTGGCATATTTGTTAACACTTGTGTGATGAAGCATTTTGTTGTTGAAGATTTGGTTGCCTTGTGACTGAATGGTTAAGCTCCTATGTCATTTTATTTGATTAAGTGAGAGATTCATGTTCATCATATCAAAACCTTGTCAAATGGTGAATATGTTTTTGATGGTTGAATTGAGAAGTCAATTACATGCTTGAATGTGTTTAATGATGTATTTTTATGTTAACTAGTTCAAAGAGTTGATGCTTGGTTCATGAGTTTTGATTATCATCTAACTTCTTGGTTTATCATGTTTTTACAGGTTCAATGATGGTTTTTAAACCCTCTCATGTCAAGTGGATGATGGTAACATCTAACCATTTTTATGCTAAGTTCCGGGTCATTTTCATGAACATCTTTCATGAGGTTGCATTGCATTGGAATTGTTTTATGCATCTGTGGACGCACTAAAATTCGCTGGTTCAGGTTGTTCGTCTATTGAGTGCGTGGGCGTGCCAGTCACCGAAGTGACAATTTATTCGGGCTTCGTGGAGCCCATGGTGCGCTCGATCTGACTCGGTCAGACGATTGTGTGGTTCGTGTCGGGACAAAAACTCGCCGCACCATAAAGGTCACGGCGTCATTTACATCCCCCATACGAGAGAACACCCTTGATTAATCGCAGGGATTCAGGGCCTCATGGCCAAGAAATTAATTGCATGAAAAGTTTATTACGATGTATTGAAATCCTCACGCAAGGGCAAGAAGAAAACCATTCACGGTCATGTCGGTCGTGTACTGACTATTTAATGTTCGAACGAATGTCCGGCTCGAGAAAATCGCGGTTGTCGCGGGAAAACCGGAATGCATGTATGCCGAGGTAGGGCAAATTTATTGTTCGGAAGAGCGGAAAACGTTCGGCTGAGCCTTGGTTGGAGCGGTCAAAAACCAGTAAATCTGTTGGCCCGATGCAAGAGCAAGTTGCGACCATACTGCGGTGGGCCCCCCCGGGGTCGAAACAAGACTTGCATGAGCGTCATTGATATTTCCGATGCCAAGGGGCAACGAGGGAATATCCCTTGAATCGGTTGGAAAACCCTGTGTCTAGGGAAGCGAACGTTCGAAACGTGTCGGTCATTCAGGGGACCGTTCAATATTCGGACGGGTGTCCGGCTTGGAAATATCGTAATCGTCGCGGGAAGACCCGGAGCGTATGTATGTCGGGATAAGGTAAATATATTATTCCAAGACACTGAAAACATTCGGTTAAATCTCGATTAGTGTAGCAGGAAACTAGCGAATTTATTGTCCCGGTGCGAGATCGAGTCGGGACCATACCGGGGGCATCTTCCGCGGTCCAAACGGGGCTTGCGTGGGCATCATTAATGTTCCCGGTGCCGGAGGGCAATGGGGAAGAGTCCCGGGACTAGATTCCAAAACCAAAACATGTTCGAAGGAAGCGAGCTATAGGCCGAGGGTGTGGGTCAGACAATGACCATAATCGGGACGGACCCGAGGTCCAAGCACAGCCCACAAAGGCCTTATTGATATTCCCGTGTATAGGGTCCATGGATGACAGGAGCCATCTCGTTCTATTCGGATTTCTGTCGGTCACTTGCGGACCACTTGATATTCGGACAAGGGTCCATATCGAAGGTACGACGTAGATAGAAACAACCCCGTACAAATGTATGCCGAGTTCGCGGTAACCTCAATGAAAGAGCGGGGGGGATCCCATTAGGATGAATCCGATTCGACAGGCTATTGGCCCAGAGCAATGCCGGGTTACGACCATGTCGGGATGGGAGCCGTCGGCCATATCGGTCATGTTTGGACACAGGTCCGTAATAGAAACGCGGCAGAAATCGAGGTGAACCCGTTCAAATGTCTGTCGAACGTGCGGTAATTTTAGTAGTGGCTCGGAAGGCATCCGGCCCGAGAAACGAGTCCGGTTTAATCGGAATATCGGCCCGAGACTAGGTCGGGGCCTGGCCATGTCCGGATAGTTCCCAAGACTCGGGCCCGGCCTGAGAGGGCGGCATTATTGTTCCTTCTACGTCAGGTCACGGAGAGAGATGGGGCTGCAATGTGGATTTCACCATTTTTTTTATCTGGGATATTTTTACCATATAGTCTTGTGCTGTTTATTCCCCTTTCTGCATTTGTTTTTGGATGACTTTTATTATTATTATTATTGTTGTTATTATTATATATCTATATTTTTTACACGTTTTTATTTATTTATTATACATTCAGGTTTATTTATTTATCATGATTTTTGTTATTTTTTTTTAGTATTATTATCATTATTATTATATTTTTTTACATATTTTTTGTAATGAAGAGTGGGCCGTTGGGGGGGTTAAGCGGGGTTGAAGGAGTGTGCCAGCGAGGACAACAGGTAGCGTGCCGGCGAAGGAAGGGGAGTGGCATGCTGATGAAGACATTCCAAAGAGCGCCGGCGAAGGGAGGAGAGGAGCGTGCCGGGCTAACTCAAAGTCTGTACATCGTCTGCTAGAGTCTCCACATTATCCATTTGCTACAACTCAAAATCTGTGCATTGGCTGCTAGCACACACGCAGAGTCTGTATATTGTCCATTTACTGCAACTCAAAGTCTGTACACTGGCTGCTAGCACACACGAAGTCTGTACGTCCCTCAGCCCAAAGTCTATATATTGGCCAGCTCAAAGTCTGTACATCGTCCATTTGCTGCAGCTCAAAGTCTATACATTGACCAGTTCAAAGTTTGTACATTGTCCATTTGCTACAGCTCAAAGTCTATACATTGGCCAGCTCAAAGTCTGTACGTTGTCCATTGGCTGCAGCTCAAAGTCTATACATTGGCCAGCTCAAAGTCTGTACGTTGTCCATTGGTTGCAGCTCAAAGTCTATACATTGGCCAGCTCAAAGTCTGTACGTTGTCCATTGGCTGCAGCTCAAAGTCTATACATTGGCCAGCTCAAAGTATGTACGTTGTCCATTGGCTGCAGCTCAAAGTCTATACCAAGCTCAAAGTCTATACATTGACCAGCTCAAAGTCTGTACGTTGTCCATTGGCTGCAGCTCAAAGTCTATACATTGTGCTCCACTTCGGGAAAGACCATTCCACGTGAGACGGTGAGGAGGAGAGGGTGTGGGTGGGGAGGAGCGTGCCGCTGAAGGGCCAAGAAGGTGTGTCGTTTGTGAACGCGTCACGTGGTGGACTGAGAGAGAGATGTGGTTTCTCCCTCTCTGAGTGAAAGAGTAAAAAATGATTAAAATGAAAACGCGTGCGTAAAAAGGATGATGTAGGAAAGAGGGTAGAGAGTATGACCTGAAAGGTCGCTCTGTACGGGGACATAGAGCCTAGACTTTCCGATCGGTACAGGGTGGAGAACGGGATCCGAAGACCCTTTCACGCAAACTGAACCCCTTCCCGATAGGCGTGACCTACCATTCCGAGGGCAGCTTTCTATATACCGAGTGCGAACCTGGGACTCTACGTAATAGAAGTTGACGGACACAAAGACATACGTGGATTCGGAATTTGGAACGGCATATCACTCCTCACATAATAATAATAACATGAATATGAACAGTAAACAGACCACCGCAGGATATTGATCCGTGCGGGGTTTTAACAACAATATAATAAAGTACAGAAAGAAAGTGCAGAAAATAAATGACCACGGTGAAATGACTCACCGCGATCGATTATAGTACAAACAGACCCGGGATTTAGCTATCCACGGGTATTATAGACATAAAATAAAATTTACTACAAGCACGCGTTTGGTGGTGTGATCGCCAGGGACCGTGGGCCCCGAACTGGTTGATTGATCGCTTGGCCTTTATCGCGGGATTTGCGCGGGTTCCTTCTTCCTCTTCGTTCGACGGGTCGAAGAAGGGGGCTTTTGACTGGTTACCCTGCAAGATAAACAAATAGAAAATAAAATTAAGTCAGAACGGTGATATGATATGATAGCAATTTATGGAATAAAACACTGATAAGATGGATAACAAACTAAAAGCACAACAAGATAATAAGAATAAAAAATAGAGCCGCTGATGGCGGCGCAAGCGTAGAACGGGCAAACGGTGGGACGAGACGGTTTCCCCCGTGTTCAGAGACACGCGGGAGCGTTGATTGGGCCGAAGGCGGCTTTTATTTTTGCACGTTCAAAAGGGGTGAAATAAGACTAATGTAGATGAACACCACAATATTTACATAGATATATATAATTTATCCACGTAAATACTTAAGAGTAACAATGTATAATATATATATTTATTTATACACTAATATATACATATGTATGCATATATATAAACATATATCTATATGTACATATATTTATATAAAAATATAAATAACCACACACATGCATATATATAGATATAAATATATAAATATAGATTTTTATATATAGATATACATCTCTATATAAACATACCTATATAAATATATATATACATAAGAGATATATATAGCATATATATGAAAGGAAAGAAACTAAAGAGAGAACACGTGAGGAGGGAGAAGGGAGCAGACAAAAGAGAGAGGGGCAGTTTCTGGCGAGAGAGAGAGAGAGACAGAAAGGAGAGAGATGAGAAAAAAAAGAATAAAGAGAGAAGATGGAATAAAATAATAAAGAAAAATAAAATAAAAGAAAGAGAGGGAGGGGGGATACGAATGAGAGAAAGAGGGTGAAGGAGAGAGCAGGTGAAGGGGGGGTTAAAAAATAAATAAAAAAAAGGAATGAGAATGAGATCGAGAGAGAGAGAGAGATAAGAGGGGAAAGAGGGAAACAGAGAAGAGAGAGAGAGACGAGTGAATAAAAAAAAATAAAAGAAAGTGAAAGTGAGGGAGAGATCGGAAGAAAGAGAGAAAGAGGAAGAGAGAGAGGAGAGAGAAGAGAGAAACAGTGGGAGAGAGAGAGAGAGCGTGAAAGGGAGAGAGAGGGAACGCAAGAGAGAGAGGGAGAAAGAGAGGGAGAGAGGGAGAGAGAGGGAGAGAAACGGATGGGGGGAGAGAGAGGGAGAGAGAGAGTGCTGCGAGAGGGAGGAAACGGCAGGAGAGAGAGGGAGAGAGAGAGAGAAAACGGCGAGAGGGAGAGAGAGGGAGTGCAGAGAGTGAACCGGCGGGGAGGGGAGAGAAAGAGAGAGACGCGAGGGGGAGAGAGAGACGGGAGGAGAGAGAGAACCGGCGGGGAAAGACTGCAGAGGCGAGAGAGTGGGGAGGAGAGAGAACGAGAGAGAGAAAGAGACCGCGGGAGAGAGGGAGAGGGAGAGATCGTGACAGGGAGAGAGAGAGACGCGGCGATAGTGGGGAGGAGAGAGATTAAAAAAATAAAAAATAAAAAAAACGAGAGAGAGATCGGGATAGAGAGAGAGGACGCGGGAGAGAGAGAGAGAGAAAGAGAGAGGGAACGGATGGGGGAGAGAGAGAGAAGAAGGGAGAGAGAGAGAGAGTAAGAGGGGGGATCCGCGGCGAGCTCGTGTAGGGGAGGGGGACGCGGCGGACGGCAGCCGGTGGAAGGAGGACGGCGACGACGTCGACGTCGACGGTGAAGGTGATGGCGGGGTGGCAAGTGGCCGTCAGCGTCGTGGAGGATGCACCGGCAACGGTGACGCGGCGATCGTGAGCACGGGTACAGGGCGATGGAGAGGCGCTGTCGGGGGACCTCGTGACGGCTGGGCGGCGTGGTGCTGCAGGTGACCGGTGACGGTGGAGGATGGCCGGGAACGGCAGCCGTAGCGTGGAGGACGCGGTGGTGGCTCGCGGGGATGCTTCGCGCGATGGAGACGGGCGACGTCGGTGCGGCAGCAGCGGCGGTCGTGAAGGTGGCTGGCCGGCGTTGAGGGCTGTTAGAGAGACGGTGGGCGGATGCCGGTGCAGGTTGAAGATGACGACGTCGGTGGAGTGGGGGAGGTGCGGCTGCGGTGCGGTCGCAGCGGACGGTGTAGGTGACCGGCGGTGTGGGTGAGTAGCTGGCGGTGGTGCGTCCGGTGCAGATGACGTGGGTGGAGGTCGGCGAGGGGGTTCGCGGTGGTGACGTGTGTGGCGACGTGGGAGAGGTGGCCAGTGGTACAGTCACGGCGGAGGTGCTCCGGCGTGCCAGTGGTGAGAGTGGGGCTTGGCAGGTGGTGAGGTGTAAGGGGAGGCTGCGGGGTGGCGTCGTGGAGAGAGGGGCTTGGCGAGGTGGGAGAGGAAGATGAACGGTGGTGGTGTGGTTGAGGAGAGAGGGTGGAGGCAAGGGGAGAGTGAAGGGAGAGGGAGAGTGGATAGCAGCGGGAGAGAAAAAAGAGATGGAGGAGGAGGAGATGGAGTATGACCGTGTGTGTGGAGAAAAAGGAAAACTGAAGGGAGAGAGATGAGATAGAAAGAAGAGAGATAGAGATCACGAGGGAGAGAAAGGGACGTGAGAGGAGGGATGTGGGAGAAAAGGTCAAGGAAGGGATAAGATTCTTTTGGTATAATTAGAAGAATAGAGTGATATGAAGGGAGAGTGGGAGACAAGGTGGGCGACTGCTATAGAGGATGAAAAGGAAAGAAAGAAGAAACAGACAAGAGAAGTGGGCAAAATGAGAGAAAGAATCGTAAAAGAATCTCGGGATTAGTGATTGTAGAGATAGGACTAATAATAGCAAGAGGTGGGGAGAATAGAAGAGAAAAAAGTTATTATCATATTTTTTGATTTAAACCAATATACATATAGTTTTATGTAAAATAACTTTATCTATATACATCTTTACACATATGCATTGGGGTTTTGTACTTGTTCCCATTTTTAACCTTTTCTTAAATTTTTTTGTATTTTTTTATTTTTATTTATGTTTTATAACACCCATTTTGTATTTTCTTATGACATTTTTTTGAATTTTTTATAAGCTTTTTCTCATTTTTTTTATATTTTTCTAACCTTTTCTGATTTTTTATTTGTTATTATTATTTTCGTGTAAAAAAAAGCCAAAATAACTAATCACCCACATGAATGAAATGCGTAAGCCACTTTGGGGAATCACGGTGTAATATAAGATGTACCCATGAAAACGTGAAAATGTCGTGTCTACAGCTGCCCCGCCTTGGGATCTGCTATGAAGGGACATGACATATAATGGAATGGAATGAAATGTATGGAATGAAATGGAGTGAAACGAAAAGTAGGTGCCAAGGTGTAATGAGACACGCCTTCATCATTTTCCTGATGGGAATCTTTCCCGAGTTTTACCGAAGTAACCTTGAGGAAGGTTCTCCGAAATCGACCATTGTTTGGATGATAAACATACAGAGAATAACAAAATGTGCTCTGGGGCACTGACAACTAAAAGGACCAACTTCACGGTGCGGAAGTACCTGGGTCGTAAACCTCAGGTTTCACCATTGGAGAGCGGTTACCAGCCATTGTGAAAGTGCTACAGCCAAGGTGGGTCCGAGGGGAATAAAAAAGATGATTTGGAGATAAATCCAAACAATAGTCTCTTTCAGAGAAACAGCCCAAGGCAACCTCGGGAAAACTGAGTACTCGACTCAGAATGGAATATCTCATATTTCAGACTGTTTGAACATAGTGGCTTGCACAATCGAGTTAAATGAATGATCTTCACAATGAGATCAACTGGCCAAGGATAATATTGTTAAGTTATGGAGAGTGGGTCAGGACACCGATTCGATGAGTCGGTAATGAGCCGGAGCCCGTTTATCGACACACTGAACGGAACCGTCGTCCCCATTCTTTCACGACTTAACAACCTATCGTACGCTCTGAACTCTTTTGGAGTTATCAGAGTCTGAACTCAAACTCCAAATTCATTCAAGGCGTACGGCGCTTACAGACTCCAATTATGTACATACAATACCAGACACACTGCAGATATGATACATGTGGGAGGGTAATGACCCATTTTTTTCCTTTTTCCTTTTCTTGTTTTTTCTTTTTCTTGCCTTTTGTTTTCATCATCTTTTTTTTCTTTTTAAAACCTGCATCCATCAGTGATCACAGTAAACAGAAATATTTCACAAGAAATAAACACTCAGATGTACAGAATATCAGTCACAATAATTCACACAAGCAGGGGAAACATAGAAAGCAGAGTTCATCTGCCAAGGCACATGTGGCAACTTATTTTTTGTTTGGTTTATTCTTTTTCTCTTTTTTTGTGTTTTGGATTTCTAGTGTTCAGTCATTAGTCGGCATTTGTTCCCTTTCTTTTCAGGGTGCCCAGCATGTGGCAAAAGATCGACAAGGCCTTTTGATTCCTAAGTTCCTCCTTTGGAGGTTATGTCCTTCCAGAAGTAAGTTCCTGGCACAGTAGCTTGTGCCGAAGGGGCCGAGCATGAGCTCGCAGTTCAGGTGAGTGTGATTCAGCTTCAACTACACAGTTCACCCACTTTTCTGACACTGTGGGATGATTGGATATGGAAGGCAGTGAAAATCCAGGGCGTGTTAGCCCTTACAGTCTGAGCAGAGAAGGAATGTGTCGCTCGATCAGAGCGTGATGCCCGGACGACAGAGCTGGAGCAGGAGTGATGACGACACATCGTCGAGGAGCTACCCTGAGACGTCCCGGAGCTGAAGGTTTCTCTCCACATGGCGAAGAAAGAGGTAAAAAAGAGATAATGGAGAGAATGGCAAAGACAGAGCAGCACAAGAGACCCAGGAGATGGAGCTCTGAGAGAAAGAGCGTCCAGACACGTCACTTGCTCTGCAGATTGGAGGGGAATTGGAGCTCGCGGCAGAGGAGCTCCTGGAGCTGGTAGTATCTCCATCAGCAAAGCAGAGGGTAGCTCAGTCAGCAGCCTTGACTTCAGGAGCATCGCGACCATCGGGGTCACGAGAGAAGCAGGAGGACAACGAAGAGCACCGCCAGAACAGATGGAAAGGCATGGCACAACAAAGCGATTGCTGCATCACGAGACTATAGAAGGCCTCCGAGGGACTTCTTACCTTTGGAGAGAGAAGAGACGTAACCAGGAGGGTGACGAGGATTAGTGAATGGCTTGTACACCCACTTCTTCCTCATGACGGGCACAAACCCTTATATAGATATGTGAATGAAATGGCTTGGTTTGAACGCAGCTTGCTTACCCGTTCGTTCCTTCTGCACTACGGCTCTTTTCTACCACACGGGCTCCTACGAGACATGCTCGACAAGACGCCTCCTTGAAACAAGGAGTGGTGACTCACCATAGCCATGATTTCCAAAGGGGGTCGACCACAGACTTCAACATTATCGGCCCTTTGGTGCTGATTTCCCGCGTGAATGTCGCTCATTTCGATGTTTGTGCTAAAAGTAGTCGCAACGGGACAAGCGACACGCGGAATCTTTGGATCGAATAGGGGTGGCGGGTCAACAATCACAGCTCTGCTCCATCCACTTCACATGGCGAAGTGACACGCGAGTGTACCGTGGCCATGATTTTTTAAAAGGATCTACCACCAATTTCAAAAACGTCGGCCCTTGCCCCTATTTTCCCGCATAAATGTCCCCGATGTGCTTGTTTGCTCTAAAAGTAGATGCAACAGGACAATAAACGCGGAGAATCTTTGGACCGAATAAGGACGACAAGTCAACAAATCACGCCCCCAAATCGATCACTCCCCATGGTAGAGTGGCCGCAACAGTAAGGGGGGTGACTTGTCGCAAAGGCTGTTGCTAGGGGTGATGGTGATAGATCCAGATCACCTTCTTTCCAATCCTATAAATACCTCCTCTTTCACTCGACTTGAGAGCACCCGAGTCGTGAGAGCTGACCCGAAGAGTGAAAGTTTACAAGAAGGGGAGGTAGTGAGAGTTGCTCAATTTTCAGGATGGAGGGTGAATCTAGCTTCAGAACAGAAGGTGAGTCTTCCCGCTCTTCAAAGAGGAGCAGATCTGGCAGCAGTTCCAGGAGACTTTCAGAAGTCGAGGGGCAGCTCGGTGAGAGGATGCAATCACAACTCGTAAGTTGGACCTTGCCATCCCTTCCTTCATTCTTTCTCCCTTTTTCTTCCTTGGCAAAGCTCCCATTTGCTCAGTTCTTGTGTATATGCAGAGCATGATGAGATCGCACATTTCCTGGGAGCTAGTGGTTGCCGCATATCGTGGTCTTCCAGACTTCCAGAAGGACAGGCTAGACGTGATGGGATTTGGGGCCTTTCTGCGGATCGAGCCAATCAAGCTCGATCTCGTCCTCATCCAAGCATTGCGCGAAAGATGGGACCCAATGAGTCGGGCATTCTTGATGCCCTGGGGGCACATGCATGGTACCCAGTCTGGAAGATGTGGTCCGAATCACGAGCCTCAGAGTGGATGGGGAGGCAGTGACCGGAGTCACTTACGCGGACTACCGAGAAGGTGCCCAAAAGCTATTAGGACTGGAACTTGACGGTCGGAAGAACCGATCAGTAGCCAAGGCATCTATTATGGAGGCATTGGGGCTTGCTGATACTCGTCCACGGGATGATGAGTCATTGGAAGAATTCATGGAAAGGACAGAAAGAGGGTGCCGTGCTGTGTACTGCACAGATTTCGGCAATTGGGAAAGGTCCAACATGGATTTGAGGAGATTTCTCCTCTTCTTGCTGGGAAGATTGCTACTGAGCTCGAAGGGAGGCAGCATCGACTGTCGCTTCCGAGAGCTGCTAGTAGACCTGGAAAGAGTAGGGCAGTACGCCTGGGGAGCTGCCGTACTAGCGCATCTGTTTACAGGCCTATCCCAAGAGGCAGACCGTGAGGTGACTGTCAGTGGCTTTACACCATTTATCCAGGTAATTTTTGTTTCATTTTTTTTGTGTGTTTTCCCAATAGTTCACTTAAGACACTAATGGCACATGATGATGCAGCTATGGAGCTACTATTACCTCCCGATGGAGAGAGCTCGGCATTGGCGACCAGTGACGGTACCATTAGCCAGACGGTGGCAACCCATTATGAGTACAGCACCTCTATCTTACCAGTTGATGGTGTTAAGACGTGAGCTGCAGGAGTTCCCTGCAGCGATGGTAGGATTTTTTTGCTTTTTGTTTTTTAGTTCTTTTTTATTTTTATTTTTTTTTCTACATTTGACTAGCTAAAAGAATATGTACAATCTAATCTAGGTGAACTGGAGACCCTACTCAAGTATGGTCGATGCCGACCAACCGTGGGTTTTGATGAGCCGCGCCCGGTTTGGACAAGAGCTTTGGATGCACTGCCTGAATGAAATCGAGCCGCTTCGGCTACGATTGGTTATGAGGACCCTAGGGCTAGCCCAGGAGTGGATAGATACGACTGCGTCACCTCGCGTCGGGAGAAAGACACGGGGACCGGCAACCTGCATTGATTGGCGTGTGCGGTTCCCCGAACAGTATGAAGACTGGCAACGGGGTGGCACAATCGTGGAATCGCAGGCACAGGATAGTGAAGACTATCTGCGTCTATATAGGGCAATGTATGCAGAGCGACTCCAACCTGGGGGACTTGTGGAGGTAGGCCTCCCCTTTTTTCTTCTTTTCGTTGTTTTTGTTCTTATCTATTTTTTTGTGAAAATGCTGACTCCTATAACATGGCTGTAGGATGTCCGTGATACCATGATAGCGAACTTGCGAGCTCGTTTGGCAGACACGGAGCGACAATTGGGTGACACGCGTGGTGCCTTAAGTGCCTCGGTAAGTGTATATGCAATGCATACTCCTAATTATGACCTTAGATTCATGGTGCTTAGCCACTAATTATCACCTCATGTGATTATATCGCGTCCAGATCGATGCAGCCTCATCAGCGATGGGAGCAGATGGCGTCTCTTCCAGCTTATGGATCCCTACCTCAGAGCTGGATTTGCTTCACGAGCAACTTGCTCATGCCACGCAGCGTGCCGCAGAGGCAGAATGAATGCTCTCTATACAGGTAAAGATTTCATTGTTGAATCTTCCTCATTCATGCCTTACCGCATATCCGAGACGGCATATCTGGCAGGAAAAAGAAACGCAAGAGGCACTTGCCCAAGCTGCGCAGAGGGAGGCTAGAATAGCGGAGCTGGAAGATGAACTGCGGCATCGGCCAGATGATGACTCTTCTAGGGACGTCGTGGAGCTAAGGATCACCCTTCAACTGGAGAGGGAAGACCGAGAAAGAGAACGGGCAGAAAAAGAAAGGGACAGAGAAAGAGAAAGAGCCGATAGGTTGGCTGAGAGGGAGGAGCGAAGGGCCATAGAGGCCCAATTATTTGAACTCCGAACCAGCCTTGGCCTTGCTGAACAATGGCTGAGAGATGGTGAGGAGCGCTACCGAAGAGCACGAGAGCGTGGTTTTCGTGTTAGTAGCTTCTTTGCTGCCCCTGCAGATCAACGCCGGGGTGTGGAGATGGGAAGAGGAGTGCAGGGCGGTAGAAGTACCACTTTTCGTAGTTGGGTTGCACCCTCGAGAGCGTCTTGCCCGGAGAGCGGAGGGACGAGTAATGTAGAGAGAGAAGGTGAAACTTAATGTACAATTTCTAGGAATGAAATAAAAAGTTTGATTTTTTTGGTTTTCACCTCTTTCTTGCTATCTCGAATCCCTGCACACATCACTGAAACAAACAAGTCAGAATCTCTGCTCTGACTTGGCCCCTTGCTCAATAAGCAGATTTCTGTTTTGACTGTCCTTGATAATGGGTCAAGGGGCAAGCCTTTATTAACAAAGGCACTGATAAAAGACGATGATGAGTGCGACAGACAAGCACACGGATGCAAACGAGAAATTAAAATGAATGCTGCATACAAATGCGATCATGCAAAGATGTGATTTTTGTTTTTTTGTAGGTGTATATTAATTTTGTATTTTGTTGTCTGTTTATTTTTTTTGGTCTTTTATATTTCCATTTTTTGTGCATGTACACTTTTTTTTTTACTTTTTTTGGATTTGTTATTTTTTTTGTTTGTTTTTGGTTTGTTTATTTTTTGTTTTTGCTAATGCATGATGACCACTTAATATAACATCTAACCTGCATGAGGACGAGGGTTTCTTGCTAACCTCCCAGGCATCCTAAGTGCACATCTAAATTGATTTGGGCCTCTAGACTCCTCGAATGAGAATCCCGCCGGCTAAGACTTACCCTGATGACAATACCGTCATGCCATGCTTAGGCTCCCAGTTGCTTCCGACCACAGGGATTCACCCAAAAAGTGTTTGAGGTAAATGATTTGCCCGACCCGAGTCTATTTCCTCACAACTCTAGATGGTATATAATGGAACACCCTGGAACCCAAACGACCAACCGCGCGACGCTGACCCGGAATCAGACGCCGTCGCACCCGTAGGTGACGCGCTTGCATTGGTCTAAGCCCGAGGTTAGATAAGAAGGCATTAAGGTGGTAGACAAGGGTCTTGACCAGCCAGAAACACGGAGACTCCTTCACGACAATGGCGTCTGCTTTTCAAAATGGACAACCATATGTTTGTGTTAAAAGGATGTTACAGGCTTTGGCAAGTTTCACCCTTCGGGAACTCCATTGAGCTTTGATCTTCAGGGGAAGAAGGAAGAATATTGGGGGCAAACCTCTTGAGAGGACCGACAAAACCGTTAACCCGGCGAGCAAGTAGGGGTGCACTTAACTTCCCCTTTCGGGCAACTTCAGACCAAATCTCGAGCATTTACATCTCATGGCCCCTTTTGTGTAGAATTTGAATTTCAGTCAAAGGGGTTTCATTATTGGGATCATGCACGGTTACGACCAAGCTTTTCACTTGACTTTGATTTTGTTCTTCTTTTCTGATTTTTTTTCTTGACAGATTTTTGCGAGGGACATAGTATTTTGACATTATGGAATCCCTCTTGGATGCCTGCGGGGACACTGCCCTCTTCTCGTGCTCTGACCCATGCTCGAGGAATTGGGCCCTACTCTCACCCTAAGGGTTGTGTTCGTGTTTCTCATGCTCAGCGTTTTAAGGGCGCCGGCTATCTCATTCGGTCGAGAAGAAGAGAATAAAGATTTGAGCTTTTGTGGAGACCTTTTGAGTGATGCCCTACCATAAGTGATGCTATCAATTTTTTTATAACACAGATATGTATACATGTTGTCTTCTTTTGAGGGGGCATAGGCCGAACTGGCCAGACAGGGGTCTCCACGGTTCTGGCAAACCAAGACCTGAGACCTACCAAGCCTTAATGGGCCCTATCTTGACATGGAGGTAAGATGCAGTAACTTGATTCCATGGTGATCTCCAAGCATCAACATTTTAAATTTTCTATTTTTTTTCTGTTTTTCCTTTTTTTGTTTTATACACAAATTTTGTGGTTTTCATTATTTTTCATTTTTTTGTTGTTTTTGTTTTCAATTTTTTTTGTCTTTGACAATATGTACACCTATCTAAGGGTAATACTTCTTAAGGTAGAGCCCATTCCAAGAGTGGGATAACTCAACTCCTTCAGCATTGACTAGCCTGTAGGCGTTGCCAGGATGTACAGCCTGAACCACGTATGGTCCTTCCCAATTGGGTTGGAGCTTAGAACGCGGCCCTCCAGGTTTTACAAAAATTCTTTTCACTACCATTTCACTAACTTTGAACTTTCTCTCAATAACCTTCTTCTGGTAAAAACGTGCGAGTCTATTTTGGTAGACGCGAGCATGCTCGGCAGCAACCAGACGTTTCTCGTCTAAGAGTTCCAACTGGACAAGGAGAGAATCGCGACGTTCATCGAGGGGAAGGTCCTTGTCCAATTGTACTCTCAGAGAGGGAATCAGAATCTCATACGGAACTACCGCCTCCATCCCGTAAGTGAGGGCGAACGGAGTTTGCCCAGTAGGAGTTCGGATTGAAGTGCGATAGGCCCATAGAGCTTCGATAAGCTTCTCTGGCCAATCCGAGAATCTGCTAGACTCACAAGTTTTCTTTATGATTTTGATCAGTGTTTTATTAGTGGCCTCCGCTTGGCCATTGCCTTGTGGATAATATGGTGATGAATGATGCAATGCAATCTTATACCTTTTGCAGAGGTCCTGAAGGTCCTGAGAAATGAATTGTGGCCCATTGTCGGTGATGATAGTTCTTGGAATGCCGAACCTGGCGATGATGTTCTTCATAATAAACTTACAAACAGTTGATGCCTTGATTTCCGCATAAGCTTCAGCTTCGGCCCATTTGGTGAAGTACTCCGTTGCAGTAAGGATGAAGGATTTTTGTTTAGTGAGGGAGTTAGGATCACCGAGAGGACCAATGATGTCGAATGCCCACATGGAGAAAGGCCATGGGGAGGATACTGGATGGAGAGAGGAAGATGGGGAATGGATCTTATCGGCATGAAGTTGACACTTGACACACCTACGGACATAGACAACACAGTCTTCCTCCATGGTGGGCCAGTAAAAGCCTTGCCGAAGGATCTTCTTGGCAAGCATCTGGCTGTTCACATGGCCACCACACAGGCCTGAGTGTGCTTCCTCTACACACTTCCAAGACTCATCATCGTCAAGACACCTCAGAAGAACACCAGTGAGGCTTCTTTTGTACAGCAATCCTCCAACAAGTGTGTACCTCTGGGCTACTCTTCTTATGGCCCTCTTATCTTCTGTTGTTGCCTCTTTAGGGTAGGATTGGTCTTTGCAATATTTAACAATCTTATAGAACCATGGCTTCTCCTCATCAGCCAGTTCTTCCTCCAATTCGACCAACATAATTTCCCTCTTTTCAGCGACTTCTCTATCCTGAGCCATCTTTGACATTTCCTCCTGAACCCTTAAATATGAAGGGTTGTGAATAGCAGGGAAGAGAAGCTTGTGGATAGAAACGGACAGAGCCTTTCTGCCTAGAGGAAACCTTAATGATGATGCCAATGAAGCAAGAGCGTCGGCCAGAATGTTCTGATTGCGAGGAACATGAACAAAGACTAACTTGGTGAACAATTTAGCGAAAGCAACAGTAAGCTCTTGATATGGCTTGAGCTTGGGATCGCGAGTGCGATATTTGGTGAGCACTTGGCGAAGGATAAGTTGACTATCACCTATGACTCGTAATTCGGTGACCCAGAAGGAATAGGCAAGGTTCAGACCTGCCAGAAGAGCCTCGTATTCAGCCACGTTGTTGGTGACTAGAAATGAGAGCTGGAATGCCTATGGGATAGCGACACCTTCAGGTGACAAAAGGACAATGCCAATACCTCTCCCCTGGGAATTCAAAGCTCCATCAAAATATAATGTCCACATGGGATCATCAGACTGGGTAATGGACATTAGTTCCTCATCTGGAAACTCTGATTGAACAGGGTCAAACTTGGGGAGAGGGTGATGAGCGAGATGCTCGGCTATAGCATAGCCTTTGATTACCTTTTGTTGAATATAGGTGATGTCAAACTGAGATAGAAAACTTTGCCAACGTGCTAGCCTATCAGTAAGGACATACTTTTCCAAGAGAAATTTGATAAGATTCATCAGAGCAATCAAATGGACTTCGTGAGCCAGAAAGTAATGTTTCAATTTCTGTACCACCCACACAAGGGCGGCACAGGTCCTTTCCATGGCAGTATACTTTCGCTCACAGGGGTTGAGGAGTTTGGACAAGTAATAGGTTGCCCGTTCCTTGCCTTCCTCATTGATTTGTGCCAGGACGGCTCCCACAGAGTCGTCTAGGACCGAGATATATAGGATCAAAGGCTTATCTGGAATAGGTGGAGTGAGAACAGGCGGGTTGGCCAGATATTCCTTTAATGCGTCAAAAGCATTCTGACACTTGGAATCCTAACAAAATTTGATCCCTGCTTTGGTCAACTCGTAGAAGGGCCGGCACCTTTGCGAGTGTTGAGACACAAAGCGACGGATAAACTGCAATCTCCCGATTAATCCTCGAACTTCTCTCAGATTTTTCAGGGGTGGCATATCCCTAATTGCCTTAGCCTTGTTGGGGTCTATCTCAATACCCCTTTTGCTCACAATGAAGCCTAATAACTTGCCCGATGATACACCAAACACACATTTCTTTGGATTCATTTTCAAATTAAATTCACGCGATCTTTGCAACACCTTTGCAAGGACCTCGGGATGTTCCGCCCTAGTTTTGGATTTTACCAACAAATCATCCACATATACCTCCAAATATATGTGCATCATGTCATGGAATATTGCCATCATAGCCCTTTGGTAAGTGGCTCCAGCGTTCTTCAGTCCAAATGGCATGACTACATAACAGTAAGTTCCCCAGGGAGTAGTGAATGAGGTTTTCTCCTGATCTTCTTCTGCCAGACGGATTTGATTATATCCAGAAAATCCATCCATGAATGAAAGGGTTTCATATCCTGTCGTGTTATCAATCAACACATCAATATGAGGCAAAGGGAAATCATCCTTCGGACACGCACGGTTAAGGTCCCAGAAGTCAATACAAATTCTCACTTTCCCATCTTTCTTCATGACCGGGACAATGTTTGCGACCCACTGAGGATAAAGGACGACTCTTATGAACCTAGCTTTGTGGAGCTTGTCGACCTCTTCCTTCATTTTTAAAGCCATTTGTGGGCGAAAACGTCTTAACCGTTGCTTTACCGAGATGGATCCTGGTTTGAGAGTGAGACGATGCTCGACCAGAGTAGAATCCAGTCCTGGCATATCCTCATAGCTCCATGCAAACGTGTCCTTATAATCCTCGAGAACCTTAATTAATGCCTCTTCGTCAGATGATGGTAAATTATCACTTATGAGGACAATCCTAGGGTCTTCCTCAGTTCCCAGGTTAATCTCTTTGGTAGACTCTTCTACAGCGGCTGACGGCTCGTCAAATCTGCTCATTCCACTAGCATATGCGTCGGCCGCATCCTCATATTCTTCGTCATCTTCTTTAATGGGATACTCATCATCGGTGATTTCATAAACCCCGTACCCTTCATCAATCACACCATCATTTTCACATTCTATCTCCGGCAATTGGATAGGATTTTCTAGCAATTGAGGGATGGCTAGAAGGGCTTGACACCTATCGGCTAAATCTAAAAGAACCGCCGAGGGATCTGCTTACCCTTGGATTTCTTCTTGGGCACTACCCTTGACTTATTCCTAACCTGACACACATTATTTACAGAAGAAGAAGAAGCTAAAGAGGATAATGAAGAATGTACAGGGAAGGATCCCTCAGACGAGGGGAAGAAAAGGTCACTCAGGGGACCTTGAATGAGTGGCCCGTAAGTCGGGGCACACTCATGGGAGATATAGGATGTCTCCTCAACAAAGATGTGTTGTTGGGGAGTTGGGAAATTGACATTTTTTTTTCGTTTTCATTTTTGATAACAAAACAATGAAAAGAAATTGGAGGAGGTGAAAAGGGAATTAGAGCTAGAGGGTTGTGTAGCTCGTAGAGCAGATCGTGATTGAAAATCTGGCATGAGTTAAGAAACCCACGTAGGTATATGAGTAAAGAAGGGGACCTGGGAAGATCATCAGACAACTGTCTGGCCCAGGAAGGAGACAGCAACAGAGGCTGTGATATATGAATGGAAAAGATGACGGCTAATGAGCCGTCGGTGACAATATTAGTGACGGATGATGACCTGTCGATGACAACATCCTCTTGGCGAGGAGGGTTTGACATTCTGGCAAGTGTGATGGTGTCCCCTGGCATTTCGGAGATCAAAGACGACCCTTCTAGATATGGAGGCGAGAACATTCTTTCCAGTGCAATGGATATATCTGGTATGTCAAACCATTTATACCATTCACAATCCAGGTGGACAATCTTCCCTCTTTTAGGGATCCTTGAACATCGTTGAGCTAAAAACACATCCCGTGACCCCCCAGGTGGTTCCGGTGGAGGATCTCCCATATGGACGATGGGCCCCTTTTTGAAATGTGAGGACAAAGTCCAAGTGAGGGGTTTGCCGTCTAATTCGAATGGCCCCTTAAAACCCAAGCCAGCTCTATGGATTGGCTTTATCTTTTGGAGTGGTCTCAGCCTTCCTTACAGTTGTGCCCCTAGACCTTTGCCATCTTGGTAGCCAATATTTCTCATAATCTCCCATCCTTTGGAGCGGAAGGGGAGACGTGAGTTTGACATAGGGAATGACTTTTGTTGTGTGAAGGGAGCATGACAGGGGTCATACACATCCAACAAGGATAGTATGGGCCGATGAGTCGGCCAGACTGAAGGCAAAGAGGTGGTGATTGCATCCACCGTAGAACAGAGGGGCATGCTCATTACCTTGATAATCCATCCTTTGTATGGAAATTTCAAACATTGATGATTGGTGGATAGTACAGCATTCATGGCTTCAATGTAGGTACGGCCTAGTATAGCCTTGAAAGTGGGATCCATATCAAGGATATGGAATTCCGTGAAGACTGATACAGGACCTAGTTCTACATTGAGGGCAATCATCCCCATTGGCGGCCTCTTACTGTTGTCGTAGGCCGTGACTGTAATTGAGGAGGGCATGAGTTGTTCTTCATTAACCCCACATGCTTGGAGAGTACTCGGGGAAATCACATTTATAGACGTGCCCGTGTCCACTAGGCACGGATCCACTGACACACCATTGATTTTCACCGCAATGCACAATGCATATTTTCGAGCTTCCTTGGGGGCAAGCTCGTGATTATGGAACATGATGGGCGGTTGTGTATCAGTGGGCGTCAGGACTGTCGAGATTTTCTCCACAGGGAGATCCTCGTTCACCATAACCTTTTGAAGATAGTCTTTCAAAGCTTCTTGGTGAGATGGGGATCTTTTGATCAACTCAAGGATGGAGATACGGGCGGGCGTCTTATCCAGATGTTTTAGCAAATCATACTGGGTCCCAGGGATAGACTCTTCTGACTGCTCTTCCTTATCTTTCTGGGGCTGAGATTGTTCAGGGGCCTGACTATTCTGGGGAAATACCCGGTGGAACATCCTTCCACTCCGGAGCACCATTGCTTGCGGGTCTTGTTGCACCTCTATGGTATTGGGCGTGGACTTTAACAAGGGTTTAAGGGGTAATAGTGGAGGAATGGTTGGTGGGATAGGGGTTATGATGGGTGTAGGGGTTTTGATTAGGGGTTTGCTTGGCGGAGGTATAGTAGAGGTAGAAGGAATCTCGGGTGAATCACGGATGATAAGTGGCTTAGAATGTGAAAGAATAGGGGAAGTAGAGGGAATCTCGGGTGAATGGTGGATGATAAGGGGTTTATATGGTGGAGGGGGTATAGTGGAAGTAGAGGAAATCTCGGACGAACGGTGAATGATAAGGGGTTTGGAAGGTTGAGGTAGATTAGAAACGGAGGTGACTTGGGGTAGATGATGGACGATAAGGGGTTTATATAGTGGAGGGGGTATAGTGGAAGTAGAGGGGACCTCAGATGAACGGTGAATGATAAGAGGTTTAGATGGTGGAGGAGGAGGTTCAATGGGGGTAGAGGTGGATGGCGTGTCATACGGGTAATGGGCGGTAAAACGGTTAGAAGGCGGGGGTAAAGGTGCGATAGAGGTAGATGGTAAATTAGAGGAATAAGAAGTGATTAGGGGACTTAGGGGTGAAAAAGGAGTGGGAGATGGCCTTTGGTGATGGACTAACGGTGAATTGACAATAGAGGTACGAATAAGAGGGCGTGATGACTGTGGAACGGGAGAAGGACCAAATAGGGGTTGTGAGGGGGTTGAGTGGTAAGAAGATGTTGTTCGAAGGAGACGAGGAGGTTGATTGGTGGTATGACTGGTAGCAAGGACAGAGGTGCTTTCTAAATGACAGGTCTGCTCTCTTCCAACTTCCGAGAAGGAGGAAATCGGATTAACCTGGTAGTTGGGCTGTTGGTGCTCCGGAAGCGGGTTATGGATGATGCCCATATTAGGCTGCTGTTGTGGGGCCTGCTGAGGCTGTTGTTGTTGCTGTGGTTGTTGTGGTAACTGTGGCCTAGGCGGAGGTCTCCTGGCCTTTAGGGTGGCGATGCATCACCTCATTTCATCCCAATCGATTTCACCGAGATCATTCATGTCGTAAATGTAATCTTTGAAGTTGAAACAATTCTCCACCGTATGACCCGGCTGTCTGTGATAGACACAGTACCTGGAGGTATCAGCATTTGGGGGCCATGCAAACTTTTCTTTGGGCAAAGTAAGTAGGTTGGCAGCCATGAGGGCATTAAAAATGTCCGGCAATGCCTCGGGCAATGGTGGATAATGGGCTCTTTTGGGTCCAATGGGCCTCATCCGTTGTTGTGGTGGGCCGTAATTTCCCGGGGGTGGAACTTGGTGATACTGAGGTTGTGGTTGTTGTTGTTGTTGCTGGGGATGAAAGGGTTGAGGCATGTTGTTTTGAAGGGGGTTATTTTGGGGTGGAGGACGATAAAGAGGTGGACCTTGTTGAAAGGGAGGTCGTGAAACCTGAGGAGGCCTTGGGTTAACTGGTTGGTTGGGGCCGCCAAGCACACCCACTTGCTCGTTTATAACGACCCCCTCAGTTGTTCCTCCTTGAACACCGGTACCCATCTTCTTAAACACCCTTGGCTTTGGGGGTTCAAACATATGCATGATGGGGGAATCTTTTAATTGGGTCTGGATATACCGGGCCCTCTCATAAAGTTCCTCCATCGTGGTAAGCTTATTCATGGCTAAAATGTGTCTAAACTGCGGGGTTGCATTAGACACAATCATCTTGACTTGCTCGGGTTCTGAAAGGGTATCCTTTATTTTATCTACCAGAGACCTCCACCTATCAGCATACTGGATAAAATCCTCATCTGACCTCATTTTCTCAACAACTAGGTCGGTGATAGAAAGGGAGGGACCGACCCTATCCCGGTACTTCTGTATGAATTTGGCTTTGACAATTTCAAAATCTCCAGCCTCACTCGGCTCTAGTGAATAGAACCATTCTAGGGCGGGACCATCCAATGATTTCCGAAAAAGGTAAGCCAGGGATTTTGGATCGTTCTGCCATGAGGAAGATTCATACATAAAATCTTTGATGTGAATATAAGGATTTCCCGTGCCGTTATACCTACGGTATGTAGGCATTTCGGAGGGAGGAAGATGAAATATGGGGAGATTTGGCAGGGAAATGTCAGGGACAGACTTCCCATGTGCCTCTTTCTTGAAATTTCGGAACTCCTCGTTCATTTCATTGTATTTGTTGAGGAGGGACTGAGTGAGCTCCTCGGCATGTGAAAGCGGGGCCTGCCACTGAGGCTGAGAAGGCCTGCCAAGGGCCTGAGAAGGGAATGCTGAACCAGAAGGGTATGGTGGCACACTAGTGGACGGACCCGTTTGGGGTACCGTATGAAGGATGGCAGGGGCTTGAGATTGTGGAAGGGGAGATTGGTAAGAGGCAGGCTGTTGACTTGCCTGTCCTTGAAATGAGGAAGAAGGAACGTCATGTACATATGATGGAAAAATGGTAGCATGGAGCGGCTGTTGGTAGGATGTGGGAGCCGGAGTTGACTCCTGAGGAGGGGGAGCAACAGATTTCCCCTTTAAAATAGCCTGAAAGGCTAGAAGTTGCTCAGGGCTGAGCTGCGTACTGGCGAGGACACCTAACAGGGAAAAGATGTCCTTAGGTGGGGCTACTTCCCGTGAAACAGCGGGAACCTCTTGCGAGGTGTCACGAGAAGGGCCTGAGTCCATTGCGTGGACACGTGGGTCAATTGACTGACCACGTCCTGATTGGTTCTCTTCGAGAGAATCGTGGGCCATTGTTGTAATTTTTCCAGAACGTAAAAGCATATACCAACAGACAAATATCAAAGATTACCAAACAAGTGGATGATCTTACGCCACTTTTTTGTTTTTATTTTACCTCTTTTTTTGTCTTTTTAACAAATATAAATATTCACACAAAATTTGCAAAAATCCTAGTTACACCTTGGTTTTACCGCCGTGTCAACTAGGGACACTCGTCTCACCACGGATAGGTAACTAACTTCGGGGTACTTCAGTGGTACAACCTGCCCAGTGAACGAAGAGGGAATCCTTCGATGTCGGGGACTTACGGAGGTCCCGATGGAGGAGATCCTAATCCGTCGAGAGGAATTCCCGACGGAGAGTCCTTCCTTCACCGAGAAAGGTTAATCCTTAGAAAAGTAAAATAAAGGGGTAGATGCATGAAATGCAATACTGAATGAAAGATATATAAAACAGATATAACAAGAATAAACACACAAATATAACAGGGATAACAGTGATATAACAAGGATATAACAACAATGAACAGATAGAGTAAGATATGGCCGTTCTTCTTTCCGAAACACGTAGACCACTTGGAAAAACAGAAAAGACTATAAGAGTGCACGTGGTGCACGAGGGGGATGATGTGGCGCACGCGGGCGCAATAAGAAAGGGCACACGTGGGTGCCAAGTGGAGGGGAGCACACGTGGGTGCTAAATGGAGGGGCACATGTGGGTGCCGAACAGAAGAGAGCACACGTGGGTGCTAAATGGAGGGGCACACGTGGGTGCCGAGTAGAGGAGAGCACACGTGGGTGCTAAATGGAGGGGCACATGTGGGTGCCAAATGGAGGAGAGCACACGTGGGTGCTAAATGGGGAGACACATGTGGGTGCCGAGTAGAGGAGAGCACACGTGGGTGCTAAATGGAGGGGCACATGTGGGTGCCGAATGGAGGAGAGCACACGTGGGTGCTAAATGGAGGGGCACATGTGGGTGCCGAATGGAGGAGAGTGCACGTGGTGCACGAGACAACGTTAACCGCTCAAGTAACCACGAAGGACCGGGGGGAGTGCACGTGGTGCACGAGGAGTGTGAGCGCGCGTGGGCGCAATAGGGAAGGGCACACGTGGGTGCCGAAAGGAGGGACACACGTGGGTGTCAAAAGGAGGGGCACACGTGGGTGCCGAAAGCTTGTGGGTAACCAAAAAAGTAAAAAGCAGGTCCCACCGTGATCGCCAGAGATGTGAACGCGTCACGTGGTGGACTGAGAGAGAGAGATGTGGTTTCTCCCTCTCTGAGTGAAAGAGTAAAACATGATAAAAATGAAAACGCGTGCGTAAAAAGGATGATGTAGGAAAGAGGGTAGAGAGTATGACCTGAAAGGTCGCTCTGTACGGGGACGTAGAGCCTAGACTTTCCGATCGGTACAGGGTGGAGAACGAGATCCGAAGACCCTTTCACGCAAACTGAACCCCTTCCCGATAGGCGTGACCTACCATTCCGAGGGCAGCTTTCTATATACCGAGTGCGAACCTGGGACTCTACGTAATAGAAGTTGACGGACACAAAGACATACGTGGATTCGGAATTTGGAACGGCATATCACTCCTCACATAATAATAATAACATGAATATGAACAGTAAACAGACCACCGCAGGATATTGATCCGTGCGGGGTTTTAACAACAATATAATAAAGTACAGAAAGAAAGTGCAGAAAATAAATGACCACGGTGAAATGACTCACCGCGATCGATTATAGTACAAACAGACCCGGGATTTAGCTATCCACGGGTATTATAGACATAAAATAAAATTTACTACAAGCACGCGTTTGGTGGTGTGATCGCCAGGGACCGTGGGCCCCGAACTGGTTGATTGATCGCTTGGCCTTTATCGCGGGATTTGCGCGGGTTCCTTCTTCCTCTTCGTTCGACGGGTCGAAGAAGGGGGCTTTTGACTGGTTACCCTGCAAGATAAACAAATAGAAAATAAAATTAAGTCAGAACGGTGATATGATATGATAGCAATTTATGGAATAAAACACTGATAAGATGGATAACAAACTAAAAGCACAACAAGATAATAAGAATAAAAAATAGAGCCGCTGATGGCGGCGCAAGCGTAGAACGGGCAAACGGTGGGACGAGACGGTTTCCCCCGTGTTCAGAGACACGCGGGAGCGTTGATTGGGCCGAAGGCGGCTTTTATTTCTGCACGTTCAAAAGGGGTGAAATAAGACTAATGTAGATGAACACCACAATATTTACATAGATATATATAATTTATCCACGTAAATACGTAAGAGTAACAATGTATAATATATATATTTATTTATACACTAATATATACATATGTATGCATATATATAAACATATATCTATATGTACATATATTTATATAAAAATATAAATAACCACACACATGCATATATATAGATATAAATATATAAATATAGATTTTTATATATAGATATACATCTCTATATAAACATACCTATATAAATATATATATACATAAGAGATATATATAGCATATATATGAAAGGAAAGAAACTAAAGAGAGAACACGTGAGGAGGGAGAAGGGAGCAGACAAAAGAGAGAGGGGCAGTTTCTGGCGAGAGAGAGAGAGAGACAGAAAGGAGAGAGATGAGAAAAAAAAGAATAAAGAGAGAAGATGGAATAAAATAATAAAGAAAAATAAAATAAAAGAAAGAGAGGGAGGGGGGATACGAATGAGAGAAAGAGGGTGAAGGAGAGAGCAGGTGAAGGGGGGGTTAAAAAATAAATAAAAAAAAAAGGAATGAGAAGGAGATCGAGAGAGAGAGAGAGATAAGAGGGGAAAGAGGGAAACAGAGAAGAGAGAGAGAGACGAGTGAATAAAAAAAATAAAAGAAAGTGAAAGTGAGGGAGAGATCGGAAGAAAGAGAGAAAGAGGAAGAGAGAGAGGAGAGAGAAGAGAGAAACAGTGGGAGAGAGAGAGAGCGTGAAAGGGAGAGAGAGGGAACGCAAGAGAGAGAGGGAGAAAGAGAGGGAGAGAGGGAGAGAGAGGGAGAGAAACGGACGGGGGGAGAGAGAGGGAGAGAGAGAGTGCTGCGAGAGAGAGAAAGAGAGAGGGAGGAAACGGCAGGAGAGAGAGGGAGAGAGAGAGAGAAAACGGCGAGAGGGAGAGAGAGGGAGTGCAGAGAGTGAACCGGCGGGGAGGGGAGAGAAAGAGAGAGACGCGAGGGGGAGAGAGAGACGGGAGGAGAGAGAGAATCGGCGGGGAAAGACTGCGGAGGGGAGAGAGTGGGGAGGAGAGAGAACGAGAGAGAGAAAGAGACCGCGGGAGAGAGGGAGAGGGAGAGATCGTGACAGGGAGAGAGAGAGACGCGGCGAGAGTGGGGAGGAGAGAGATTTAAAAAATAAAAAATAAAAAAAACGAGAGAGAGATCGGGATAGAGAGAGAGGACGCGGGAGAGAGAGAGAGAGAGAAAGAGAGAGGGAACGGATGGGGGAGAGAGAGAGAAGAAGGGAGAGAGAGAGAGTAAGAGGGGGGATCCGCGGCGAGCTCGTGTAGGGGAGGGGGACGCGGCGGACGGCAGCCGGTGGAAGGAGGACGACGACGACGTCGACGTCGACGGTGAAGGTGATGGCGGGGTGGCAAGTGGCCGTCAGCGTCGTGGAGGATGCACCGGCAACGGTGGCGCGGTGATCGTGAGCACGGGTACAGGGCGATGGAGAGGCGCTGTCGGGGGACCTCGTGACGGCTGGGCGGCGTGGTGCTGCAGGTGACCGGCGACGGTGGAGGATGGCCGGGAACGGCAGCCGTAGCGTGGAGGACGCGGTGGTGGCTCGCGGGGATGCTTCGCGCGATGGAGACGGGCGACGTCGGTGCGGCAGCAGCGGCGGTCGTGAAGGTGGCTGGCCAGCGTTGAGGGCTGTTAGAGAGACGGTGGGCGGCTGCCGGTGAAGGTTGAAGACGACGACGTCGGTGGAGTGGGGGAGGTGCGGCTGCGGTGCGGTCGCAGCGGACGGTGCAGGTGACCGGCGGTGTGGGTGAGTAGCTGGCGGTGGTGCGTCCGGTGCAGATGACGTGGGTGGAGGTCGGCGAGGGGGTTCGCGGTGGTGACGTGTGTGGCGACGTGGGAGAGGTGGCCGGCGGTACAGTCACGGCGGAGGTGCTCCGGCGTGCCAGTGGTGAGAGTGGGGCTTGGCAGGTGGTGAGGTGTAAGGGGAGGCTGCGGGGTGGCGTCGTGGAGAGAGGGGTTGGCGAGGTGGGAGAGGAAGATGAACGGTGGTGGTGTGGTTGAGGAGAGAGGGTGGAGGCAAGGGGAGAGTGAAGGGAGAGGGAGAGTGGATAGCAGCGGGAGAGAAAAAAGAGATGGAGGAGGAGGAGATGGAGTATGACCGTGTGTGTGGAGAAAAAGGAAAACTGAAGGGAGAGAGATGAGATAGAAAGAAGAGAGATAGAGATCACGAGGGAGAGAAAGGGACGTGAGAGGAGGGATGTGGGAGAAAAGGTCAAGGAAGGGATAAGATTCTTTTGGTATAATTAGAAGAATAGAGTGATATGAAGGGAGAGTGGGAGACAAGGTGGGCGACTGCTATAGGGGATGAAAAGGAAAGAAAGAAGAAACAGACAAGAGAAGTGGGCAAAATGAGAGAAAGAATCGTAAAAGAATCTCGGGATTAGTGATTGTAGAGATAGGACTAATAATAGCAAGAGGTGGGGAGAATAGAAGAGAAAAAAGTTATTATCATATTTTTTGATTTAAACCAATATACATATAGTTTTATGTAAAATAACTTTATCTATATACATCTTTACACATATACATTGGGGTTTTGTACTTGTTCCCATTTTTAACCTTTTCTTAAATTTTTTTGTATTATTTTTATTTTTATTTATGTTTTATAACACCCATTTTGTATTTTCTTATGACATTTTTTTGAATTTTTTATAAGCTTTTTCTCATTTTTTTATATTTTTCTAACCTTTTCTGATTTTTTATTTGTTATTATTATTTTCGTGTAAAAAAAAAGCCAAAATAACTAATCACCCACATGAATGAAATGCGTAAGCCACTTTGGGGAATCACGGTGTAATATAAGATGTACCCATGAAAACGTGAAAATGTCGTGTCTACATCGTTGAAGGGCTGTTAGAGTGTGCCGCTGGGGGGGTTGATAGGGTGTACCGGTGAAGGCTGGAACAGACGCGCCGATGAAGGCCCACTCCTCTGTTACTTATTTTTAAGGCTTTTATTTTCTTCTCTTCTTTGATTTTTTTTTTGCATAGTTTATACAAATCTTTTCTCCTTCTTCTTGCAATCTGTTGTTGTTCTATTTATTTGTTGCTTTTGTTATCTTTTGATATGTATTTATTATCCCATTTGTTTGTTGCATCATTTTACCTTTTAACGTCTTGTTATTTTTTAACAAAAATTCGGCAGCATCTCCCCTTGACCCGGATGGTAAGGGAGATACAGGGAACGCGCCCACATGGAGTGGCGGAACCCGACAGCTGAGGTGCGTGTAACGACCCGAGAATCCGATTACCGGGAAGGCCCGATAACCCGAGACTCGTACCGCCACCCACGAGTCCGAAGACTCGGAAGGGTTAAAAGGATGGTGTGGAGACAACACAAGTATCACAAATAATTGCAGAAAATAAACAGTTATAATATTAAGCAGGAAATAAATTAACATTTTACATGGTCCACAAAAAATAACAACAACAGCAACAATAGTCCACGACTAGTACAGTGACAAGAAAGAAAAGTACAGCTACACGGGGCATACCCCGGCTCTGACCTCTGGCACTACCTCTGGGCACCCGCACCACGCTGCGCTCCTGACGCGCTCCCCGAAGGTGGCGTCTCACCTGAAACACGGTGAAAACACGCAGGGAATGAGTCTCGGAACAAGACTCAGTAGGGATCACTCGAACCCTACCTCGTAAAATGAGAAACCACTACGCTAGCGGTAGGAAAGTACCTCGGAAAGGAAAGCCCTGTACTCTACAGAACTAGACCCTATGGCACGCAAACCGACACACATGCCACGGTACGAGAAGATCGAAACTCAACGGTCGAACCGTAAAACCCGAAGGTCGGAAACACACGACTAACAGTCTGATACTCCGTACTCGACAGGAGTACCACCCACTAGAAGCACAGCCGGTAGCGTCCCCTGACGTCTTATACCGCACCGCAGGTGAACCGCCTGACGTGGTAGGTCCTACCCGAGATGCAGACACCGTACAAGTAACCACAAACAAGTGACTAGCTGGGGTCACGCCCGTCGACGTGGGTCCAACCGCCCCCAACCACGTGTGCACACACAGACCTTGCGTCACTAGGTCTGGTCCTCTGACCGGTTTTCCCCCGTAGCCGGACTCTGGCTACCGACGAGGGGCCTACGGTAACCGGTCCACAAACCGTCTCGAAAGGTGGGTGCCCGTACACCACTCCCAGGTGAGACCAGCACCTCGTACTGGTGGGCTACGACTAGTGGAGGGTCACTGAAGGAGTAGACTCTCGAGTCAACAGAAAACGACGTCCGAGTCCGACAACATGTGGGAATCACCCCACGCACTAGCTCCGTCAACGGGGCCACGGTCGGAGAAAAACGGACTCACCGCCCACAGCCAAACTCATAACCAAGGCAAACGGAACCTCCGGACACCAAAGACACGGTCACGGAACTCCACGGGGTGCCCGGGACGCACACACGGCCCAAGGGAAACACCCAACAACAGCCAGATCGCGCTAGGGATACCTAGCGCGACACGGAAGAACGTGCTAGGGAACCCTAGCGCAACAGAGAAGATCGCGCTAGGACTGCCTAGCGCGACAGGGACCATCGCGCTAGGGAACCCTAGCGCGACAAGGACCATCGCGCTAGGTCCTCCTAGCGCGACAAGGATAATCACGCTAGGACCCCATAGCGCGACACGAACCGCCCTACTGTTCATCTTCTCCGATGAACGCGCTCGGTCGGGGCAGCGCGACCTCCAAGAACGCACTACTGGAGTATAGCGCGTTCTCAGTCCGCGGCCGAAAACGGTAGAAACGCCCAAAAATTATAACCACGCCCCCATGCCTCGATAGGAGAGGGGGAAAACAAAGGGGAAGACCCCTGGGGACCCCTAGCATGATCCTAGGCCATCAAAACACGAATCCATGCATCAAATCCATAGATCGGGCGAGCTCTCCCCAAATCATGAAAAAACCCAAAAACGCTCAAACGATCCCCTCTCGGCCTCCCCGCGTCCTATAAATCGCGGAAAAGATCGGCATGAGGCTAAGGAACGTCACCCTACCTCAATGGAGCAAATGCTCCGCCGAATCAATCACGAATCACGAAGAACGCTTCAAACTTCACGAACTCCCCACGCTTCCCACGCACGCCGCACGCCCACGAGATCGCCTCGCCGTCACCCACGCGTCCGCGCCGTTGCCCCGCCGCCGTCCGTAGCCGGAGAGGGGTTCGCCGCGCCCGAATGGGAGAGAGGGAGAGAGGAGGGTGTCACGGTGGGAAGAAACGGAGGAAGAGGAAGAAGAAGAAAGAGAAAGGAGAAAAGAAAAAGAAAAAGAATTAGGGCTTTATAGAAAATTTGAATTTTCGGAAAAATACCGAAAAATAGAAAAATACATTTTCGGAATCCTCGGAACGCACCGATCGCAACGGTACCACTCGTGCCTGGGTGAACCGCCCGGTTCTTCTGCAGCGAGCTTCCGAAGAAAAAGCCGAAACACACACCGGGAATCGGAAAATACACGCGAAAAAGCCGCGGAACGCCTCCGGGCCTCCGAAACGACTCCGGATCGCGCCGATTTGAACACGAAAGATGTCCGAAACGAAATTTCAGACACAACGGAGCTGGACGCTCCGAGAACCAGATCCGGGACCCACGAAGAAGGATCCGAAAGGTCCAGGATATTACAGCCCTTCCCCCTTAAGGAATTTCGTCCTCGAAATTGAGAACAACCAAAGGGGAAAGAAGAGGAAGACTCACTCAAACAGATACGGGAACAGCTGACGCATCTCGTCCTCACGTTCCCACGAAGCCTCACCACCAGAGTGTCGCTGCCACACGACCTTCACCAAGGGAATAACCTTGTTCCGTAGGTGCTGCTCTCGCCTATCCTCCACGCGGATCGGAAACTCTGGGAGAGAAAGATCTGGAGTCACCTCTGGCCAAACGGAAAATTCGAGCACATGAGAGTCATCGGGCATATACTTCCGCAACATCGAGATGTGGAACACGTCACGCACCGACGCCAACTCAGGAGGTAACTGCAACCGGTAAGCAACCTCACCGATGCGTTCCACAATCGCGAAAGGACCAATATAGCGGGGACTCAGCTTCCCACGCCGTCCAAAACGCATCACCCCCTTCATCGGAGAAACTCGCAAGAACACATGATCGCCCACGGCGAACTCGAGGGGCTGCCTCCTACGGTCAGCATAGCTCTTCTGCCGACTCTGGGCCGCCAACATGTTCTGACGAACCAGGTGCACAACATCCACACATTGCTGCACCAATTCCGGTCCCGTCAAAACACGCTCACCCACCTCAAACCAATCAAGTGGAGTCCGACAAGGACGCCCATACAATGCCTCAAAAGGGGCCATGCCGATGCTCGAATGATAGCTGTTGTTATAGGTAAACTCCACCAACGGCAGGTGATGAATCTAACCCCCCTGCCACTCCAGGCAGCAAGATCTCAGCATGTCCTCCAAGCTCTGAATGGTCCTCTCAGACTGACCATCTGACTGAGGATGATACGCCGAGCTAAATGCCAACTCCGTGCCAAGAGCTCGCTGGAAACTCCTCCAGAATCCAGAAGTGAAGCGCGGATCCCGATCCGACACGATCGAAATGGGAATCCCATGCAACGGCACAATCCGCTCCACATAAAGGCGAGCTAACTTAGACACGCTCCAGCTGACCTTGACCGGTAACAACCGCGTCACCTTCGTCAGCCGATCCACCAGCAACCAAATACTGTCCTGCCCACTCGGGGTCCTCGGCAATCCCACCACGAAATCCGTGGTCACATGGTCCCACTTCCAAGCAGGAACATCCAAGGGCTGGAGAGTACCTCCTGGTCGCTGATGCTCCGCCTTCACCTGCTGACAGATCAGGCACCTGGCCACAAACTCTGCGACATCTCTCTTCATTCCAGGCCACCAGAACTGCCTCCGTAAGTTCCGATACATCTTCGTCGCACCCGGGTGCACAGTGTACCTGCTCCCATGAGCCTCGCGTAACACCGCACGACGAACCTGCTCCTCCGCTGGGACGTACAGCCTGCCACGAAACCTCGCAGCACCGTCCTCGCCAAGTTCCACATCAGCCATCGCCAGAATTCAGGACAACTCAGGGTCCGCATGCTGAGCCTCTGTCACCTGACGACGGATAGCAGGAGTGACAGTCAGACTCGCAAGCACCGCCAACCCTGGCTCCTGGGGAATCTTGAGCCTGAAAGATACCTCAGGCACTTGTTCCCAGAGCCTCCACTTCCTCAACATCAAGGTACTGACCGCCACCTTCCGACTCAAGGCATCGGCGACGACATTCATCCTGCCCGGTTGATAAGACATGGTGAAGTCATAGTCCTTCATGAACTCCATCCAACGCCTTTGTCTGAGGTTCAGATCTCTCTGCGAGAACACATACCTCAAACTTTGATGGTCAGTGAACACCTCGAACTTCTCGCCGTACAGATAATGCCTCCAGATCTTCAGCGCGAAGATCACTGCCACCAACTCAAGGTCATGGGTAGGGTAGTTCTCCTCATGGGGCTTTAGCTGCCGAGATGCATAAGCCACCACTCTACCATGCTGCATCAGAACAGCACCCAATCCGACGCCGGAAGCATCTGTACACACCACGAAACCTCCCGATCCAGAAGGAAAAACCAACACCGGAGCCGAGGTGAGCAATCTCTTCAGTTCCCTGAAGCTCTGCTCACACTCCTCGGACCAGACGAAAGGCACATCCTTCTGCGTGAGCCTCGTCATCGGGGTCGCAATGCGGGAAAAATCCTGGATAAACCGATGATAGTAACCCGCAAGCCCCAAGAAACTCCGGATCTCCGTCACCGGCCTCGGCCTCGGCCACTGCATCACTGCCTCGACCTTGGCGGGATCTACGGAAATGCCATCACCAGAAATCACGTACCCCAGAAAGTACACCTCGCTGAGCCAAAACTCGCACTTGCTGAGCTTCGCATACAACTGGTGATCTCGTAACGTCTGCAGCACCACACTTAAATGGTACGCATGCTCCTCAGCAGACTGCGAATAAATAAGGATGTCGTCCACGAAGATGACCACGAACTGGTCCAAATATGGATGAAACACCATTTGCATCAAGTCCATGAAGGCTGCTGGGGCATTGGTGAGCCCGAACGGCATCACCAAGAACTCATAATGCCCGTACCTCGTACTGAACGCAGTCTTCTCCACATCGGACTCGCGAATTCTCAGCTGATAGTAACCGGACCGCAAATCAATCCGCGAGAACACTCGCGCAGACTGAAGCTGGTCGAACAAATCATCAATCCGCGGCAACAGATACTTGTTCTTAATGGTCACTTCATTCAGCTGCCGATAGTCAATGCACAACCGCAGACTACCGTCCTTCTTCTTCACAAACAACACGGGCGCACCCCAAGGGGAAAAACTAGGACGAATGTACCCCTTGGCCAACAGTTCCTGCAACTGCGCCCTCAACTCCCTCAACTCAGCGGGGGCCATACGGTAGGGAGCCTTCGCCAAAGGTCCCGTACCAGGCACAACCTCGATCACGAAATCGATCTCCCGCTGGGGAGGTAATCCAGGCAACTCCTCGGGAAAAACGTCGGGAAACTCGCACACCACCGGAATGTCCTCGACATCCGGCTCCATGCGGTCAGACATAACCACTGACGCGAGAAAACCCTGACAACCGGAATCAAGCAATCGACGGGCTCGAATAGCAGAGATAAGGAATCGAGAAGAGGTGGAACGGATACCTTGGAAATAGAAGGTCCTCTTGCTCGGATGCTGGAAGTAGACCCTCTTCATTCCACAATCCACCACCGCTCCATGAGTCTCGAACCAATCCATGCCTAGAATCACGTCATAATCCCGAAGCTGCAATGCATACAACCTGCCTGGCATACTCCGCCCATCGATTCACACCGGAACCTGGTCGAAGCAATACGGAGTGACCATAAAGTCACCCGAAGGTAACTCCACTGCCAAATCACAGGACAACTGGGTCACCGGCTCCTCGACGCTCGACGTGAAATCCTCCGAAATAAACGAATGAGACGTGCCAGAATCGAACAAAACCCGAGCCGCACAACCCAAAATCTGAACGGTACCTTCCACGAGCTGCGACGCCACTGCCTCTGCCCTGGTCAAGTGCGTGATCTGGCCCCGAGCCCTCTGCCTGCCTCCCACACTAGCTGACCTGGGTAGCGGCGGATACTGTCCATGCTGCTGCTGCTGCTGCCTCTGCTGCTGGGGAACCTGCTGCTGCTGAGGAAACTGCTGCTGCGGCGGTCTCTGAGGACAGTCACGCGCCATATGCCCTGGCTGGTCACACCGAAAACAGATGATCGGCGCCGTGCACTGCCTACCTGGGTGGGTACCACCACATCGTGGACAAGGTCCTCGCGATCCACCCACTGATCCCTGACGCTGCAAAGGAATCGGCTGCTGCACACTGCCCGATGAAGCCTGCCCTTGATCCTTGTGCTTCTTTCGGAGACTCTTCTTCAAGAACTTCTTGACCTTCGAGCCGAAGGACGCAGATCCTGCCACTGACGCTGCCGGTACTCCTGAACCACCCGACGCATGCTGGAAGAAACCCTGCTGCTGGGTAGCCGACTGCTGGCTGCGACCTGACAAGGACTGCCCCTGGCTGACCGGTCCTCGAGTCCTCTGCATATCCATCTCCAAGGAAATCGCAACCCGAGACGCCGTCTCTAGATCAGTGGCCCCATTCGCGATCAAATGGTGCCTCAGCTCCAGCCTCAAGCCCTGTACAAACTGCGTGGTCCTCACCCTCTCATGCTCCATGATGTGAGGTGCGTACCGACCCAGCTCGACAAATCGGGCCCTGTACTGCAACACGGACATGTCACCCTGCACCAGCTCTAGAAACTCCCGCATCCGCTGCGTAGCAACAACATCTGGACAGTACGTACGCTCGAAAGCACTGACAAAGTCATCCCACTCGATCTGCTCAAGTGGACGAAGCTAAAAGGACGTCTTCCACTCGGAAGACCACCACCTCCGAGCCGTACCCTGCAACTGGTTGTAGGCCAACACCACTCTATCCTCGGCAGCACTCTTCGCAGAACTGAACACCCGCTCCATCTCATCGAGCCAATCACGAGCCGCATCAGGGTCTGCCTGGCCGCTAAAGTAAAGCGGATGGAACTGCATAAAGTCTCTCACCGCTCGGCCTGGCCCACCCCTGGCTGACAAGCCCTCAGCAGCCTCTCCGCCAAACTGCTGAGACATGAGATGGTACATGCCACGGAAGAAATCCTCGGCCCCCGGAGCTCTCGCAGCATCCGCGGCCTCGGTAGCTCCCGGAACTCTGCTATGCTCCTCCTGGTCCCTCTGGACCCCCTGCTGGATCTCCTGACCTCCAGCCGACTGCCCCTGCTGAGAGCGAGAACTCCTCCTCGGCGCCATACTCGCTCCTGAAGCAAAAGACAGAAGACACGAAAACGGCAATGTCAGAAAAGAAAACACGCGGTGCCCAATGCCAGCGTCACCTGTACATCATCGCTGTGGACTAGTGGACCACTACAATTACCTATGATTCTCATGTAATTCCACAACCGCGCTCTGATACCAGCTGTAACGACCCGAGAATCTGATTACCGGGAAGGCCCGATAACCCGAGACTCGTACCGCCACCCACGAGTCCGAAGACTCGGAAGGGTTAAAAGGATGGTGTGGAGACAACACAAGTATCACAAATAATTGCAGAAAATAAACAGTTATAATATTAAGCAGGAAATAAATTAACATTTTACATGGTCCACAAAAAATAACAACAACAGCAACAATAGTCCACGACTAGTACAGTGACAAGAAAGAAAAGTACAACTACACGGGGCATACCCCGGCTCTGACCTCTGGCACTACCTCTGGGCACCCGCACCACGCTGCGCTCCTGACGCGCTCCCCGAAGGTGGTGTCTCACCTGAAACACGGTGAAAACACGCAGGGAATGAGTCTCGGAACAAGACTCAGTAGGGATCACTCGAACCCTACCTCGTAAAACGAGAAACCACTACGCTAGCGGTAGGAAAGTACCTCGGAAAGGAAAGCCCTGTACTCTACAGAACTAGACCCTACGGCACGCAAACCGACACACGTGCCACGGTACGAGAAGACCGAAACTCAACGGTCGAACCGTAAAACCCGAAGGTCGGAAACACACGACTGACAGTCTGACACTCCGTACTCGACAGGAGTACCACCCACTAGAAGCACAGCCGGTAGCGTCCCCTGACGTCTTATACCGCACCGCAGGTGAACCGCCTGACGTGGTAGGTCCTACCCGAGGCGCATACACCGTACAAGTAACCACAAACAAGTAACTAGCTGGGGTCACGCCCGTCGACGTGGGTCCAACCGCCCCCAACCACGTGTGCACACACAGACCTTACGTCACTAGGTCTGGTCCTCTGACCGGTTTTCCCCCGTAGCCGGACTCTGGCTACCGACGAGGGGCCTACGGTAACTGGTCCACAAACCGTCTCGAAAGGTGGGTGCCCGTACACCACTCCCAGGTGAGACCAGCACCTCGTACTGGTGGGCTACGACTAGTGGAGGGTCACTGAAGGAGTAGACTCTCGAGTCAACAGAAAATGACGTCCGAGTCCGACAACATGTGGGAATCACCCCACGCACTAGCTCCGTCAACGGGGCCACGGTCGGAGAAAAACGGACTCACCGCCCACAGCCAAACTCATAACCAAGGCAAACGGAACCTCCGGACACCAAAGACACGGTCACGGAACTCCACGGGGTGCCCGGGACGCACACACGGCCCAAGGGAAACACCCAACAACAGCCAGATCGCGCTAGGGATACCTAGCGCGACACGGAAGAACGTGCTAGGGAACCCTAGCGCAACAGAGAAGATCGCGCTAGGACTGCCTAGCGCGACAGGGACCATCGCGCTAGGGAACCCTAGCGCGACAAGGACCATCGCGCTAGGTCCTCCTAGCGCGACAAGGATAATCGCGCTAGGACCCCATAGCGCGACACGAACCGCCCTACTGTTCATCTTCTCCGATGAACGCGCTCGGTCGGGGCAGCGCGACCTCCAAGAACGCGCTACTGGAGTATAGCGCGTTCTCAGTCCGCGGCCGAAAACGGTAGAAACGCCCAAAAATTATAACCACGCCCCCATGCCTCGATAGGAGAGGGGGAAAACAAAGGGGAAGACCCCTGGGGACCCCTAGCATGATCCTAGGCCATCAAAACACGAATCCATGCATCAAATCCATAGATCGGGCGAGCTCTCCCCAAATCATGGAAAAACCCAAAAACGCTCAAACGATCCCCTCTCGGCCTCCCCGCGGCCTATAAATCACGGAAAAGATCGGCATAAGGCTAAGGAACGTCACCCTACCTCAATGGAGCAAATGCTCCGCCGAATCAATCACGAATCACGAAGAACGCTTCAAACTTCACGAACTCCCCACGCTTCCCACGCACGCCGCACGCCCACGAGATCGCCTCGCCCTCACCCACGCGTCCGCGCCGTTGCCCCGCCGCCGTCCGTAGCCGGAGAGGGGTTCGCCGCGCCCGAATGGGAGAGAGGGAGAGAGTGTCACGGTGGGAAGAAACGGAGGAAGAGGAAGAAGAAGAAAGAAAAAGGAGAAAAGAAAAAGAAAAAGAATTAGGGCTTTATAGAAAATCTGAATTTTCGGAAAAATATCAAAAAATAAAAAAATACATTTCCGGAATCCTCGGAACGCACTGATCGCAACGGTACCACTCGTGCCCGGGTGAACCGCCCGGTTCGCCTGCAGCGAACTTCCGAAGAAAAAGCCGAAACACACACCGGGAATCGGAAAACACACGCGGAAAAGCCGCGGAACGCCTTCGGGCCTCCGAAACGACTCCGGATCGCGCCGATCCGAACACGAAAGATGACCAAAACGAAATTTTGGACACAACGGAGCTGGACGCTCCGAGAACCAGATCCGGGACCCACGAAGAAGGATCCGAAAGGTCCGGGATATTACAGTGCGTGCCAAGGGCGACAACACCTTTAAAGAAACTTTGGAAAACCCGGGGGAAACGACGAGGGGAAGACGATTCTAGGACTGGCTAGGGGTGCACCGGGCAAAAGGAGAGGACTGGTGTGCCGGCTAGGGAGCTCAAAGATGTGTGCCGGGCAAGAGAGGCAGGAAGTGCACCGGCCAGGGAATTGGGTGGTGTACCGGGCTAGAGGTGGTCAGGCTGTGCCGGGGAAGGCTCTGACAAGGGCTGTGCCGGTGAGCGGACGAGTCAAGGGTGTGTCGCTGCGGGCATATGGAGGGGTGTACCGGGCAAAAGGCCAAAGGGCTGTGTGCCGGGCATGGGGAGGGGTTATGTGTATGTCGGCTGGGAGGGCCAAAGTGTGTGCTGGTCAGGGAGCCTTGGGTGCACCGAGCTGGGGTATTGGGTTTGGCAGGCTTCAAAGGAAACTTGGCAGGACGGGGAAGGCTAAAAAAAGGGGGGCTTCAAGGCAGAGGCATGGGTACGCAGAGGAGAAAAGAAGGGCATCTCCCTTTGAGCATGTGAGCAAATGTGAGGGCTAGAGGCCCTACGGGGGACCACGACAGGGGGAGAAGATCGGTGCAAGAGACTCAAGCCGCCGGAGGGGAAGAAGGAGACGACCAAACGCATATAGTGATTCCAACCAACGGAGACAAAAAGAAACCCAAAGAGGGGGAATTTTCATTCATGAAGAGAAAAGGGCCATAACCGGCCGTATACATTGTAACACACCGGAGCTAAAGCTACAAGCGATGGGGGAAGAAGAAGAGGAACTTGAGGGAGAGGAAAGGATGAGGGGAAGAAAGTGTTGGGGTTGAGCAGGGGCGACGGCTCCCTGCTCTTCCCCACTTCCCCGTTACATGAAGCCTCTCTCTCTCTCGCTCTCTTTCTCTTTTTTCTTACTCTCTTCCTCTCTCTCTCTAGCTTCTTCTTCTTCTCTGGAGCCCTCCTGGGCTTGCCGAGCTTGGACGGGCGAGCTCTTCTTTATCCCCTTCTCTCTTCTCTCTTCGTCCGTGTAGGCCTCTGTGTATTCTCCGTCTCCCCCCGTCCCCGTTTTTCGTCGGAGCGAGGGGTTCTTATACCCCTGGTCAGGCGGACGACTGCCGAGGACGGGAGTAGGTGGGGCGAGGATAGCCCAGCAGGGTGCAGGTATGGGCATGTCACGCCTTCGCTGCGCGCCGAGGGCTACTAGCGTTGACCGACGTGGATGGGCCGAACGATGTGCCGCTGGGGGCTGAGGAAGGCGTGCCGCTGGAGAGCCTCGCAGGTGTGCCGCTGAAGGCCTTCGCAAGTGTGCCGTTGGAGGCTTGCAGGGGCGTGCCGTTGAAAGGCCCAGGGTGTTTGGACTACACCGGGTGAAGAATAAAATAAACTGTGCAGGGCGGAGGGCTGCCAGCCTTACCGGGTGAAGCCCGCTTGAGGCGTGTCGGGTGGAGCGCCCTAAGAGTGTGCCGGCCAAAGCCCATTTGGGGCGTGCCGAGTGAAGTGGGCGACAAGCGTGCCGGGTGGAGCGCCCTAAGAGTGTGCCGGCCAAAGCCCGTTTGGGGCGTGCCGGGTGAAGTGGGCAACAGGCGTGCCGAGTGGAGCACCCTGGGAGTGTGCCGGCCAAGGGCCTTTTGGAGTGTGCCGGTGGAGATCACCCAGAGGCATGCCGGTGGAGACCTCTGGGTAGTGTAACGATGGAGGGGCCTGCCAAGTGCACCGGGTGAGAGTTGGCAGGAGTGTGTTGGTTACCGGGGTGGCTCTATTGTTTAACTGACAAGGCTGCTGGATAATCCCTATTGCTTCCGTTCTGTGCCATTCGTGGGAAGGCCGGCGTTTATAGACTCCAAGTAGCATCTTGACGGTTATGATGGTGAGCAGCAACCCCCCCTTTTTTTTGAAACTCGGTGCGCTCGAATCTCTCAACACCATAGTCGTCCCTTTCTGTTACTTTCTCCAGAGGTATATCAAGGGACATTTCAAGATCTGGAGCGATCAGCCCCTTCCTCGGGTGCCTTACACAAGTGAATATCCAGTCCCTTAGCAGTTGAGAATGCCGCTCCAAGGAAAACGTAGCAGTCAACAGCAAGGGGGGCTCCACTCCTCAGTTTAATCTCCATTAATGAACTTTACTCCCAGCAATTTGCACTGAAAGGGAGGTGGATTGTTCGACCGTCTAGCTGTAATGTATTAGTAAGATACAAAAATATCACCCCACCAATAGATGTGCTACAGTCCGGAAAATGCCATGCTTCAACATGTAGGCTTCCTGGATTGTCATTATATCCCCCAAGGTGACTTATCTTCATTGGGTTGTTGCCCCGTTTGTAATCTACCTGTGAAACAACAAAGTTGCGGAGGTCTACAAGTGTATCTGATTCCCCATTGTATTGCATTGTAGCATCTGTTCTGCTTGGAGTAGCAGTCGGTGAGCTTGGTAAAAGGCCACACATGACCGCTTCAGCTGTCCTCCAGTACATCTGAGGTCCCGGGTTCTCCCAACTGAGCCATGTTGGTCTCCCCCAATTAGCACGAAGCTTCCCATTATGTACTATTGCATAGCCAGGACCCGGTTGATCACCGGTCACATGATAAAGCCAAGTATGCGCCTTTTACGGTATGTCAACACTACAGGAGCCTCCAAATGCATCAATAAATGTAAATAGCTACTGATCATGCTGAATAATCAAGTCTTAATATATAAGACCAGCAGTCCTAAACACCATAGAGGTAGATGCCAATGTTGCTGCTATTCATGCGGCAACCTCTATTCCTGGGGTTGTTTCTGTCGCGGTGGAAGTCATGGGGAATCCAAACTCCATGTGATCCCTGGCATTGTATTTGCCCTTTGACAGGTCCAACCCAGCATCCTTCCCATCTGATAGCGTTGATTCCCCTCTCCAGCTCACCCGCTTTCTGTGTGTTGCAGGATTGGTTGGCCACCGATGAGGGGTGTGGGAGGTTGACACGGTGCGGCGTGAGCGGACTCATCCGGCACAGCGGATGTGTGCCGTGGGAGGTGGTTGAAGGTGGAAGGGCCAGCACGACCAGCTGACGTCGGAGACGAAGACCCATCGAGCATGCCCTCTGCCGCATGGCAAGCACGGCGGGGGACAGGAGCCAAGTAAAAATAGAGTACCGTATTTGGTCGGTGTCCCATCACAGGCAGGGGTAGCTGGCGGAGAGAGCAGCGGCAGTGGTTGGTGCAACGTGCATGGCCATCCGGCACAGTGGTGTGCCGGGTGGAGACTCTTGCGGGTGTGCCGGGCGAAGCCCCTCGCGGGTGCGCCGGGTGAAGCCCCTCACGGGTTTGTCGGTGGAGACTACCGCAGGCGTACCGGTGGAGACTCTTGCGGGCGTGCCGGCGGAGGGGCCTCAGGGCGTGCCGTTGAACGACTGCCAGGGCGTGCCGCTGAAGAGCTCAAGGCTGTGCCGCTGAAGGGTGCACCGCTGAACAGGGCAGAGGGTGTGCCGCTGAGAGGCGTGTCGTTGATGGGCCTGAAGGCGTGCCGCTGAAGGGCTAAATGGGCAGTTCTGAGCCCGTTGTGAGCGCGAGTTGTGACCTGTTTGATTTTCTTCGAGGCCCATGGATTGTGGGGCTCTTGGTGGTTGATTTCTCTTCACTGTCGTGACTCCGGAGACGGCTTCACGGCAGTGTGTATATTTGGGGAGTCTGGGCGACTAGACTCTCAGGGTTTCTTCACTCGGTGCCGTTGTTGATGCTGGGCCGAGCAGGATATATGTGCGTGCAATTTTTGGTGTCCACAGCATCCTTAAAATGAGATTTTTGAGTCTTTACAATGTGCTTAATGTTTTCTCATAAATCTTGTTGTAATGTGGTTTAGATGGTCTTAATACTTTGTTGAATTCATGGTAATTAATTCTTGATTTTTAAGAATTTTTCTGGCACTTAATCGGGGCTAAAACCCCATTTTTTTGACCCTCAGCAGAAGGGGTCGACCCCCCCTGGGCTGTGCCCAGCTACCTGCATGGGTCGACCCCTGTAAAAACAGAACCTGTTTTGGTTCTGTTTGGCCCTCTACTGCCCGAGGGTCGACCCCAGGGTCGACCCCTTCCGGTCGAGATTTGCGAAAGTGTTTAAAACTCATTGAAAACCCTATCAAACATTACCATACTACCCCATATTCGTTTCCATTGTTATTAAGGTGTTTTTAACATGTATAAGGAGGGTTTTATGAGTCCTTTCCCCACCCTTTGAGTTGCATATATAAGAGTTACGAATTTGGGAGTTGATTAACCCTAATGCTCATTTATTCTTTCATATAGGTGAAGAAAATGGGGAAAACGTGGTGGAGCTCTTGCAAGGAGGAGATCATCTACTTCTGTGAAGATATAGAGATCGTGGAAGAAGAAGAAAAGGAGCGGATCGAAGAGAGGATCAAGAGGACGTAAGAATCGTCTTCATCCGGCTTCCCTCCAACTCGTGGTTCAAGGAACATCATCAACCGGCCTTGAAAAATAAAGGGGGACCACTTCTATGTCTTCTATCAGTTCTTTATGATGTGTTCTATGATCTATATTTTGGGTTTGAGCATGTTTAAATATTTGTGTTTATTTTCTGAACATTAGAGATATTTGTGTGTGTGACAGTTTGTGTATACGGTCGTGTTTGATTGCCTACGTGCGATCGTGTTTGTGTCTTTGTGCTGCGATTGTTGCAGCGCGCGTGTGTGTGTGTTGTGATCCGGTCGTCGGATCGTGTATGTGTTTGTGATCCGGTCGTCGGATCGTGTGGGAGACTTTGTCTCCGTCTATGTGTGTGTTGGGGCATGTCTCCGTGTGTGTGCGGGCGTCGTCCCGTGTGTGGTTGGAGCGTCGTCTCCGTTTGGGGATTTATCCCCGAGTGAAGCCTCACCGGGTTTGGTGAGGGGTGGACGTAGGGAGCCCGTCGTGGTCCCGAACCACCTTAAAAATCCCCGTGTCTTGTGGTTTGATCTTTGTGTTTGTGTGCTTCGCTATCTTATATGTTTATGCAATCGTGTGAGCTCGGTGAGATTGAGTGAATTAAGTTTAAATCTGTTTAGATTAAATTCCTCAATCTTATCAATCTTGTTAATTCCGATGTGCGCTAGTTTATGTTTTTAATCGGTCATAGTTTATAGTAGTAGGATCTATTCACCCCCCCTCTAGATCCGTGTTATTACACTACGGGACCCAACAATTAGTATCAGAGCGAGGCTCTGCTAACCCCAGATCTCACGATCTACAGAGTAATCCTAGTACATTCTACAATCATGAACTTTTCTGTTGAGCACATGTCAATGAATTACCTTCATATTCTTAATGGTTCTGATATTACTTCATGGATAAGTATAATGTGTGGACTGATCAATTCAATTAATCCTAATCTTTGGAAGTTGATTTATGATGGTCCTCACATATTACCCCTAGATGAGACCAAGTGGTCTAGTCAATATAAATTGAAGAACCATGAAAATGTCATTGTCTTAAGTTTATTGAAAAGTGCCATTGATACTCATATGTTTCCATTTGTTTCATCTTGTAGAACGGCAAAGGAGCTTATGGATCAATTGATCAAAGCTCAAGAGATGGAAGGATAAAATTGTCTCATGGCCGACAATGATGATCAACTCAATGAAGAAAATTATGATGAGGTACATTCTGAATCCGAAGAACTCTCTATTGAGGAATGGCAAATGGCATATGCTACGCTGTATGATAAATGCAAGAAACACAAATCTGAAAATAAAACCTTGAAAAGGAAGATTAATGAGAATGTGCATGCTAATTCCTCCTGTGAGAACTGTAAAATCTTGGAGTCAAAAATTGAACATATGCAAGAACAAAATAAATCTCTTGAATCAAAAATTGAATTATTTTCCGAAGAGATTTCCTGTTTGAATGAAGATGTTGAAATGGCTAGAAAACTTAACACATCTTTTCAAATTAAAAATGAGTGTGACGAGCTGCGTGAGCAAAATACATTCCTCATGTCTAAAATCTCCATGCTTGAGAAAAATGAAGAATATCTTAAGAACAAGCTAGCTTCTTTGTCTGATGATGATAAAATGTTTGAAAAGCTACTTGATTCTGAAATTGATAGCAAAAGTATCATGAATGAAAATGAAGATCTTAAAAAGAAAAATGGTGCCATGTTAATTCAGAATTCCTTACTTGAGGCAAGATTGAAATGCTTTGATAAGTTTGAACAAGAAAATTCCTTGTTGAAATCTAAGAATGAACAATTGCTTGTTAAGATTTCAAAGTTTGTTGAAATTGAGAAAGTTCTTGAAAACTTAACTGAAAAACGCTATGCCATGAATGATGAAAATAATGAAATCTTGAAAGAGAATGAAAACTTGGAATCTGTGAATTGCATGCTGTGAACGTGTCACGTGGTGGACTGAGAGAGAGAGATGGGGTTTCTCCCTCTCTGAGTAATAAAGGGTGAAAGAAATGAGGATAAAACAATGAAACGCGCGCTATAGGGGATATGAAAGAACCGTGGACAAGTACACCTACAGATGACACTCTAATGGAGACAGAGAGAACCTAGACTGGCCGAACTCCGGTACATGGCGGAGATAGGGGTCCGAAGACCCTCTCGCGCAAACTGAACCCCTTCCCGGTAGGCATAACCCACCGTTCCGAGAGCAGCTTTTCAGATATCGAATTTGAGTCCTGGGACTCTACGTAATAGAATTTGACAGACGGGAAGACACGTAGACTCAGAAATTGTAACGATATGCCACTCCTCGAACAGTTACAAGAACAACATGAATAAAAGTATACCACCGCAGGACATTGGTCTTTGCGGGGTTTTAACAGCAATGTTGCAAGATGAGCAGTAATTAATATATGTATATATAGAAACCACCGCGAGACATTAGCCTTACGAGATTTTTAATGTAATATAAATAATAAATAAAAGTATATATATATACCACCACGAGACATTGGCCTCTGCGGGGTTTTTAATGCATTATAAATAATAAATATAAATATATATACACACCACCACGAGACATTGGCCTCTGCGGGGTTTTTACTATAACATAGATAATAAATATAAGTATATAAATATATAAACCACCGTGAGACTGTGGCCTCTGCGGGGTTTTTACTGTGACATAAATAATAAGTATAAGTATATATATATATAGAAACCACCACGAGACTGTGGCCTCTGCGGGGTTTTTAATGCGACATAAAGAATATAAATAATATATATATATGTATATGTATATATATATATATATTTATATATATATATACATATATATATATATATACATATATATATATATATATATATATATATATAGAAACCACCACGAGACTGTGACCTCTGCGGGGTTTTTTAATGCGAGATAAATAATATAAATAATAAATATGTATATATATATATGTATATATAGAAACCACCACGAGGCTTTGGCCTCTGAGAGGTCTTTAATACGACATAAATAATATATATATATATATATATATATATATATATATATATATATATATATATATATATATATATAAACCACCACGAGACTGTGGCCTCTAAGGGGTCTTTACTATAATATAAGTATATGTGACAGGAAAGGAAAAGGGATCAAATAAACCGCCGCGAGATGTTAATCTCCACGGGATTTTAAAGCGATGATAGGGGAATGCTAAAATTAAATAGTTAGGAATTAGAAAGTAAAGTGCAGAAAATAAAATACTGAAATGGAAACGGTCGCGGGAGGTGACCCACCGCACCAGTTAGGAGTTAGATATACAGAAAGTAAGTCACAGAAACCGCCGCGGGGAATAATCATCCGCGCGGGTGAGGTCAGAGACGGAAGAAGATAACCGCTGCGGGAAGTAACTCTCCGCGGGTGTTATTAAAACAAAGATGATCAAAATGAAGCGCGCGTTAGGAGTGTTGTGATCGCCAGGGACCGAGGGTCCCGAGTGGATTGATCGCTTTCGCCTCAGGAAGGGGACGACGTGGACTCCTTCTTCCTCTTCTTTCGACAGGCCGAAGAAGAGGGCCTTATAACTGGTTACCCCTGGTTGGTATGTTTAAAACCCCTTTAGAATTAAAAGGGTGGGAGAATGACATGATGAAATGCACAAACACAAAGACACTCACAAGCTAGGCCCTCTCGGAGAGAAAGGCATGGCACATATGCTGAATGATGCATGCAATATAATTAACTGACTGAATAAAAATAAGGGGGGGGAAAGCTTATCGGGGAAGACCGGCGACGAGCTTTGAGACGGGCTTCAATAGCACGAGCACAGCGCGACCAAAGAGCTTCAGAGCGAACTTCATAAACTGGTTAAGCCGGACATAAGAACACACACACTAACATATGCATATGAACGATAAATATATTTACATAAACATATACTTAGACATATACGTAAATACAAATATTTATAAACATATATGTAAACTGGTCGAAATAAAGGAATGAAAATTTGAGAAACAATGCGAGAAAGGGAGAGAGAAAACTCTGTTTTTATTTATTTTTAAGACTTTGTTTTTAGAAGAAAGGAGAAGATATATATATATGTATTATGTATATATATATGATATATATGTATATGTATTATGTATATATCTATTATATACAGGAGAGAGAAAGAAAGAGAGAGGGAGAGAGAGAGAGAGAAGAGAATAAAAAAAATAAAAAAGGAGAGAGATCGAGAGGGTAAGAGAGAGGAAAGAGAGAGCGGTTGAGGGAGAGAGAAAGAGAGAGGGGGGACGCGACAGAGAAAAGAGAGGGGGAGAGAAGAGAGAGGGAAGAGAGAGGAACGGGAGAGGGGGGGGACGAGCAGAGGGAGAGAGAAAGAGTGTGAGAGGGAGAGAGAAGCAGGGAGAGGGGGGGGTCTCGCGAGGGCGGTGGCCGCGGCGTCGGGGAGGGAGGCGGGAAGGCGGCTGACGGCGTCGGGGGGTGGCCGGAGGCGGCTGGCGGCGGCTGCGGGAGCGCCGGAGGCGGCTGGGGGGGCGTTGGCGATGGCTGCGGAGGCGGGCCGGAGGTGATGGCAGTGGAAGCGGCAGCGGCGGAGGCGGTGGGGGTAAAGGGCCGTTGCGGCCCTTGTGGTTCAAAGGGGGGGCACGGGCGACGAGGCCCCCCCTGCGAACCCACCAAGTCTTATTTTTTTAAAAAAAAATGCAAGAGACAGAGAGAGGTTGAGGGAGGGGAAGAACAGAGGGAGAGAAGGCGGGACGAGAGAGAGAGGGAGACGGTGGGATGAAGAGGAGAGGGAGGGAGAGACAGAGGAGAGGGAGGCGGTGAGAGAAGAGAGAGAGGGAGAGAGAGAAAGAACGGGAGGGAGAGAAGGCGGGACGAGAGAGAGAGGGAGACGGGAGAAAGAACGGGAGGGAGAGAAGGCGGGACGAGAGAGAGAGGGAGACGGGAGAAAGAACGGGAGGGAGAGAAGGCGGGACGAGAGAGAGAGGGAGACGGGAGAGATGAGAGAGAGAGAGAGAGAGAGAGAGAGAGAGAGAGGTGCGAGAGGGGGGACTCGCAGGAGGGAGAGAGAGACGGCGGACGACGGCGGCAACGGCGGGATGAAGGAGTAGCGGACGGCGTCGGCAACGGCGGGCGACGGCGGCAATGGCGGGTTGCCGGTGGCGAGCGCGACGGTGATGGCGGTGGGTTGCCGGTGGCGAGCGCGACCGTGATGGCGATCCTGGGCGTTGGAGGAGGGAGGTCGACGGTGGGGCGCTCGCGGACGGCAGCCGTGGGCGCCCGGGGGTTCGGAGGTGGCGTCCGGCGGACGGTGCATGCAGAGGTTGCTGCGGCGATGGAGCTCGGACGCGGACGTGGGCGGCTCTGCGACAGTTGGAGGTGGAGGAGAAAAGGTGGTGGTGAAGTCGACGTGGAAGGTGGCCGAAGGGTGTAAGGCGGTGCGTGGTGGTGGAGAACGACGATGACGACGGCGGTGGAGGGCTTCCCGGCGGGCTTCACGGCAGGGGGGAGGGCTCGCGTGCGGCGAGGCAGAGGGTGCCGGCTTGCAACGGCATGCAGTGGAGGCTCACCGGTGACGACGGGGCGAGGTCGACGACGTCCGCGGCGGTGGCAGGGGGTGCCTGCGCAAAGGGGAGAAATGCGGTCGGAGAGGGTGCGGTGGAGGGAGCTCGTGGGAGGTGGACGGCGGTGACGTTGGCGCGGTCGCGGTGGCAAGGGAGCTCGGGGGGGAGGGGGTGTCCGGCGGTGCAGTCGCGGCTGGGTTTTGCGGTGAGGTGGGCTGGAGGTGGCTGGAGACGTTGCGGTGTAGTCGGGGTTGCGTTGTGGTGAGAGGGGGGGAGATGACCGAGAGTGGCTAGGCAGTGAAGGTGTTTTTGCGGCTAAAGAGAAAGAAAGGGGGAGATGGAGAGAAAGAGCAGAGAGATGGCTGGATAAAGAGGAGTGGGTGAGGTGGCCGTGGAAGGGATGAGAAGTGAGAGAGATGGGTGAGAGGATGTGTGTGCCGTGAGGGAGAGGGAAATGAGCAGAGAAGTGAGAGGGGATTACGTGAGAGAGAGGGAAGAGAATAGAAATAAAGAAAGGGATGTGAAGATAATAAATATATTATTTTATTTTATTTTATTTGTTTTTTTATTATTTATTTTTTTGTTTATTTTTATAGTTATCATATCATTTATTTTCTAATAAACATACTTTTATCTATGTATATAGTAATCACTTATATATATAGTTACAAAAATAAATTATTATTAAAGAAAATCAATTACATTTTTTTTATGTAAACATAATTATACACACACATTTTCTTGGATTTCATTTTATCTTTTGTTTATTTATATGCACACATATTTGAATTTTCTCCCGTTCATAAAATAATGCAATTTAACCAGAATTATAGAAATCACTCAAATAAAAGAAAATGTAAGCCACTTCAGGACATTACGGTATAATATGGGATTTACTCATCGTAACGTCAAAAATGGCGTGTCTACAGCTGCCCCGCCTTGGCATCCACTTTGTAGGGGAATGACGTGTAATGGAATGAAATGAAGTGTGTTGGAGTGAAATGGAATGGACTGAAAAGCGGATGCCAAGGTGTGATGAGACACGCTTCCAACGTCATAGGACGGGAGTCTTTCCCGAGTTTCACGAAGCAACCTGTAGGAAGGTTCTCCGAAATCAACGATTGTTTGGATGGTAAACAAACTGGGAAGGACATTGTGTGCACTGGGGCACAAACAAATTAAAAGGACCAACTTCACGGTGCGGAAGCACCTGGGTCGTAAACCTCATGTTTCACCATTGGGGAGCGGTTACCAGCCATTGTGGAAGTGCTACAGCCAAGGTGGGTCCGAAGGAAATAAACGGATGATTGGAGACAAATCCAAACAATGGTTTCTTCCAGAGAAACATCCCAAGGTAACCTCGGAAAACTCAGTACTCGACTCGGAATGGAATATCCCATATTTAAGCAATTAAGCACAGTAGCTCACACAATCAAAGTAAGTGAATGATTTTCCACAATGAACTCAAAGTCCTACATGAATGCATGCTGGGTTAAAAGAAAAATAAAACAAACTAAAATAGAAACTAGCCAAGGATAATATTGCTAAGCTGTGGAGAGTGGGTCAGGATACCGATCCAATGAGCTGATACTGAGTCGGGGCCCGTTTATCCACGTACTGACTCATCGAATGGAACCATCGTCCCCATTCTAGCACAACTTAACGGCCTATCCGTACGTCCTGAACTGCTCCGGGATCATCACTGTTTTTGTTGAAGGGGAACTCAAATCCCAGATTCGTTCAAGGCGTAAGGTCCTTGACAAACTCTAGTAGTGTAAATATCATATAATACAATGCAAGACACAGTGCGGAGGTGATTTACAGTGGGGGTGATGATCCTCTTTTCTTTTTCTTTTTTCTCTTTTTTCTCTTCTTTTGAAACTTGCATTCGTCAGTAAGCACAGTAAAACATAAATATCTCATATGAAATGATATTACACTCATCTGTACAGAATATCAACCAGTCACAACAATTTAGAAAAGCAGGGGAAACATAGAAAGCAGAGTTCATCTGCGGCAACTCATTGTTGTTTGTTTTATTCTTTTCCTCTCTTTTTTTTTTATTTTGATTCCTAGTGTACAATCATTACTCGGCATTTGTTCCTCTGCTTTCAGTGTGCCCAGTATGTGGTAAGGGATGGCCGACATGTCCTCTTCTAGTTCCTAAGCTCCTCTTTCAGAGGTCAGGTCCTTCCAGGAGCAACTTCGCGGCACAGTGGCTTATGCCACAGGGGCCGAGCATAAGCTCGTAGCTTAGGTGAGCGTGATTTGGTTTGAGATTCAACTACACACTTCACTCACTTCTTCTGACCATGTGGGATGATTGGATCGGGAAAGCGGTAGAAACCCAAGGCGGGCTAGCTCACGCGGTCTGGGCGGAGAATTGAAGGAGCGCGTCACTCGATCAGAGCGTGGTGCCCGAACAACAAAGCCGGAGGAGGAGTGACGACGATACATCGTTGAGGAACTGCCCAAAACGTCCTGGAGCTGAGAGTTTCTCTTCAGCTGGCAAGGTGAGCAGGCAGAGAGAGAGAGAGGCAAAGCGGCACCGTGATTGGGACGGGAGAAATGCACTAGAGTCTCGGGTGACGGAGCTCTGGGAGAAAGAAGATTCAGACACGTCATTCCCTCAGGATCTCTGCAGATTAGAGGAGAGTTGGAGCTCACGGTGGAGGAACTCCTGGAGCTGATAGAGTCTCCAGTGACAAAGTAGAGGGCAGCTCAGCCAGCGACCTCGGCTTCAAGAGCTTCGCAGCCATCGGGGTCGCGAGGGAGGCTGGAGGACGGCGAGGAGTACTGCCAAAGAGGATGGGAACGCGTGGCGTGACAAAGCGATTGCTGCCTCACGGAACTATAGAAGGCCTCCGAGGGACTTCTTGCCTTGGGAGAGAGAAGAGAAGCGACCAGGAGGGTGATGAGGGTTAGTGAATGGCTTGTTCACTTACTCCCTTCTCATGACGGGCATAAACCCTTATATAGATGTGTGAGTGAAATAGCTTGGTTTGAACACGGCTGGTTCGCCCTGGGTATGTTCCTTCTGCTCTACGCCTCTTCTCCACCACATGGGTTCTCGCGCAGTATGCTCGGCGAGATGTCTCCTTAAAACACGGGGCGGTGACTCACCATAGCCATGATTTTCAAAGAGGATCAGCCACGGATTTCAACAATATCCGCCCGTGGTGCTCTTTTCCCACGTGAATGTCCCTCATTTGCTCATTTGCACTAAAAGTAGTCGCAATAGGATAAGAGACACGGGGAATCTTTGGACCGAATAGGAGTGGCGGGTCAACAAATCAGAGCTCTGCTCCATTTACTCCACATGACGAAGTGGCACGCGAGTGTGCCGTGGCCATGACTTTCAAAGGAATCTACCACCAACTTCAACAACGTTGGTCCCTGGTCCTATTTTCCCGTATAAATGTCCCCCACTTTCTTCTTTGCGCTAGCAGTAGTCGCAACGGGACAATAAACATGGGGAATCTTTAGACCGCATGGGGAGGACAAGTCAACAAATCATGCCTCCGAATTGATCACTCCAGATGGCAGAGTGACATATGAGAGTAAAGAGAGGGTGACTTGTCGTAAAGGCTGTTGCTGGGGTGATGGTGATAGATTCAGATCACCTTCTTTCCGATCCTATAAATACCTCCCCTTTCGCTCGACTTGGAAACACCGAAGTCCTGAGAGCAGACTTGAGGAGTGCAAATTTGTAAGGAAGGGAGGTTGCGAGTGTTGCTCACTTTTTCAGGATGGAGGGTGAATCCAGCTTTAGAGCAGAAGGTGAGTCTTCCCGCTCCTCGAAGAGGAGCAGATCAGGTAGCAGTTCCAGGAGACTCTCAGAAGTCGAAGGACAACTGAGTGAGAGGACCTGATCACACCTTGTAAGTGGCTTCTTTGGTTTCCTTCCTTCATCTTTTTCTTCTCCTTTCTTGCTTAGCAATGTTCCCCTTTTCACTTCTTGTATATGTGCAGAGCATGATGCGCTCGTACATCTCTTGGGAGATCGTAGTGGCAGCATATCGAGGTCTCCCGGACTTCCAAAAGGCCAGGCTAGACGTGATGGGGTTCGGTGCCTTCCTCCGAATCGAGCCAATAAAGCTCGACCTTGCCCTGATCCAAGCATTACATGAAAGATGGGATCCGGCGAGTCGGGCATTCCTGATGCCTTGGGGGCACATGGTGCCCAGTTTGGAAGATATGGTCCACATTACGGGCCTCAAAGTGGATGGAGAGGTAGTGACCAGCGTCACTTATGCGGATTACCGAGAAGGTACCCAGAAACTGTTAGGACTGGAACTCGATGGACGGAAGAACAGGTCAGTAGCCAAGACATCGATCATGGAGGTGTTAGGGCTTACTGACATCCGTCCACGGGATGACGAGTCCTTGGAGGAATTTATGGAAAGGGCAGAGAGAGGTGCCCGTGATGTATACTGTGCGGATGCTAGCAACTGGGAGAGGACCAACATGGACCTGAGGAGGTTCCTCCTCTTTCTGCTGGGTAGGCTGCTACTGGTCTCCAAGGGAGACAACATACACTGCCGCTTCCTGGAGCTGCTCGTAGATTTGGAGAGAGTAGGACAGTACGCCTGGGGAGCTGCCGTGCTGGCACATCTATTTACAGGTCTGTCGCAAAGGACAGGCCGAGAGGTGACAATAAATGGGTTTACGCCCTTCATCCAGGTAAAAAAATATTTTTTTGTGGTTTTGGTTTTATGCTTTTTTTCTTGTATTTGTTGGTGCCAATGACACATGATGGTGTAGCTGTGGAGCTACTATTATATTCCAATGGGGAGAGCTCGACACTGTCGGTCAGTGACGATCCCGTTGGCTAGGCGGTGGCAACCCATCATGAGTACAGCACCATTATCCTACCAGCTGATGGTATCGAGACGGGAGCTGTAAGAGTTCCCTGCAGCGATGGTAGGATACTTTTTTCTCTTTTTATATATTATTATTATTATTATTATTTATTTTTTTTATATTTTTGAGTAACTAAGAAGATATGTACAACCCAACATAGGTGAACTGGAGGCCTTACTTGAATATGGTTGACGTCGACCAGCCATGGGTAATCGGAAGCCGGGCCCGATTCGGACGGGACCTCTGGCTCCATTGCTTGAATGAAATCGAGCCACTAAGGCTACGATTAGTCATGAGAACCCTCGGGCTTGCCCAGGAATGGGTGGATATAACCTCCTCACCCAGCGTCGGGAAGAAGACGCGTGGGCCGGCAACCTGCGTTGATTGGAGGGTGCGCTTCCCCGAACAGTATGAAGACTGGCAGCGGGGTGGCACGCTCCTGGAATCACAAGCGCAAGACAGTGAAGATTACCTATGGCTCTATAGGGTAATGTATGCGGAGAGGCTCCAGCTTGGAGGGCTTATAGAGGTAAAGTAAAACACCATTTTTTTGTCTTTTATAATTTCCATTTTTTTGATTTTTATTTGTGAACTCAAGAGCCATGGTTGAAGGATGCCCGTGACACCATAATAACGAACTTACGAGCTCGTTTGGCAGACACGGAGCAAGAGTTAACTGATACCCGAGCGGCTCTGGGTTCATTAGTAAGTGTATATATACATACTCCTGGCATGATTTGAAATTCATGGCGTTAACCATTTAACTGTCACCTCTCGTATGTGTACGCAGCGTGCCCAGCTCGATGTAGTTTCATCGGCAATGGGGGCAGACGGCGTTTCTTCCAGTCTATGGATTCCCACTTCAGAGTTAGATTCACTACACGAGCAACTTGCTCTTGCCACACAGCGGGCTGCGGAAGCATAAGGGATGCTTTCTGTACAGGTGAGAGCCTCACCATTTAATATCCCTTGTTCAAGGGTTACCAGAAGCCTGAGATGAAACATTTGGCAGGAGAAAGAAACGGAGGAGGCACTCGCACATGCCGCCCAGAAGGAAGCTAGAATAGCCGAGCTAGAAGAGGAACTGCAGCGTCGTCCATGTGATGACTTTTCTAGGGACGCTATAGAGCTGAGGATCACCCTTCAGCTGGAGAGGGAAGACAGAGCGAGAGAAAGTGCTGAGAGGGAAAAGGCCAAGGAAAGAGAGAAGGCCAAGAGGTCGGCCGAGAAAGAGGAGAAGAGGGCCCTGGAGGCCCAATTATTTGAATTGAAGACCAGTCTCGCCCTCGCCGAGCAGTGGCTAAAGGACGGTGAGGAACGCTACCGAAGAGTACGAGAGCGTGGCTTTCGTGTCAGCAGCTCCTTTGGTGCCCCCGCAGATCGGCGCCGGGGAGTTGAGATAGAAAGAGGCCCACAAAGCGGTAGAAGGACCACATTCCATGATTGGATAGCCCCCTCAAGAGTGTCTCGTCCGGAGGGTGGCGGGACGAGTAATGTGGAGAAAGAGGGTGAAACCTAATGTAATCTCTTTGTTGTTTATTTTTGTTTTGAATAGGAGTGAAATACAGTGTTTTGTGTTTGATTCTCTGCTTCTTCCTGAGCTCTCGAATCCCTGCACACACTTAAGCAAACAAGTCAGTATTTCTGCTCTGACTTGCCCCTTGCTCAATGAGCAAATATGATGAAGAACCATTCTTGATAACGAGTCAAGGGGCCAAGCCTTTATTAATGAAGGCAACAATAAAGGATAATGAATGCGACAGACAAGCACACGGATGCAAACGAGAATTTTAAATGAATGGTGCATACAAATGCGATCATGCGAAGATGTGGTTTTCTTTGTTTTTGTAGGTGTATTCATTTTTTTTGTATTTTGTTGTTTGTTTATTTTTTTTGGTCTTTTATATTTCCATTTTTTTTGTGCATGTACATTTTTTGCTTTTTTGGATTTTTGGATTTGTTATTTTTTTGTTTGTTTTTGGTTTGTTTATTTTTTTTTGTTTTTGCTAATGCATGATGACCACTTGATATAACATCTAACCTGAATGAGAACGAGGGTTTCTTGCTAACCTCCCAGGCATCCTAAGTGCACATCTAAGTTGGTTTGGGCCTCTAGACTCCTCGAATGATAATCCCGCCGGCTAAGACTTACCCTGATGACAATACCGTCATGCCATGCTTAGGCTCCCAGTTGCTTCCGACCACAGGGATTCACCCAAAAAATGTTCGAGGTAAATGATTTGCCCGACCCGGGTCTATTTCCTCACAACTCTAGATGGTATATAATGGAACACCCTGGAACTCAAACGACCAACCGCGCGACGCTAACCCGGAATCAGACGCCGTCGCACCCATAGGTGACGCGCTTGCATTGGTCTAAGCCCGAGGTTAAACTAAGAAGACATTAAGGTGATAGATAAAGGTCTTGACCAACCAGAAATACAGAGACTCCTCCACGACAATGACTCCTGCTTTTCAAAATGGACAACCATATGTTCGTGTTAAAAGGATGTTGCAGGCTTTGGCGAGTTTCGCCCTTCAGGAACTCCATTGAGCCTTCATCTTTAGAGGAAGAAGGAAGAGTATAGGGGGTAAACCTCCTGAGAGGACCAACAAAACCGTTAACCCGGCGAGCCAGTAGGGGCGCACTTAACTTCCCCTTTCGGGTAACTTCGGACTAACTCTCGAGCATTTACATCTCATGACCCCTTTTGTGTAGAATTTGACTTTCAGTCAAAGGGGTTTCATTATTGGAATCAGGCACGGTTACGACCAGGCCTTTCTTTTGACTTTGATTTTTTTGCTTCTCTTTTTCTGATTCTTTTGATGGATTTTTTGCGAGGGACATAGTATTTTGAGATTATGAAATCCTTCTTGGATGCCTGCGGGGACACTGCCCTCTTCTCGTGTTCTGATCCATGCTCGAGGAATTAGATCCTACTCTTACCCTGGGGGGTCGTGTTTGTGTTTCCCATGCTCAGCGTTTTAAGGGCGCCGACTGTCTCATTCGGTCGAGAAGAAGAGAATAAAGATTTGAGCTTTCTTGGAGACCTTTTGAGTGATGCCCTACCATAAGCGATGCTATCAATTTTTTTTTATAACACAGATGTGTATACATGTTGTCTTCTTTTGAGGGGGCATATGCCGAACTGGCCGGACAGGAATCTCCACGGTTCTGGCAAACCAAGACCTGAGACCTACCAAGTCTTAATGGGCCCTATTGTAACATGGAGGTTGAATGCAATGACTTAACTACATGGTGATCTCCAGGCATCAGCATTTTAAATTTTCCATTTTTTTGGTCTTTTCTTTTTTTGTTTTATGTACATATTTTGTTATTTTCATTTTTTTATTTTATTTTCATTTTTTTGTTGTTTTTATTTTCATTTTTTTTCTTTCCGTTTTTGACAGTATGTACACCTATCTAAGGGTAGTACTTCTTAAGATAAAGCACATTCCAAAGGTGGGATAACTCAACTCCCTCAGCATTAACTAGCCTGTAGGCGTTGCCAGGATGCACAGCCTGAACCACGTATGGTCCTTCCCAATTGGGTTGGAGCTTAGAACGCGGCCCGCCAGGTTTTACAAAAATTCTTTTCACTACCATTTCACCAACTTTGAACTTTCTCTCAATAACCTTCTTCTGGTAAAAACGTGCGAGTCTATTTTGGTAGACGCGAGCATGCTCGGCAGCAACCAAACGTTTCTCGTCTAAGAGTTCCAACTGGGCAAGGAGAGAATCGCGACGTTTATCGAGGGGAAGGTTGTAATGCCCCGGGTTTTTCGGATCCTTCTTCGTGGGTCCCGGATCTGGTTTCTCGGAGTGTCCAGCTCCGTTGTGTCCGAAATTTCGTTTCGGACGTCTTTCGTGTTCGGATCGGCGCGATCCGGAGTCGTTCCGGAGGCCCGGAGGCGTTCCGCGACTTTTTCCGCGTGTGTTTTCCGATTCCCGGCGTGGGTTTCGGCTTTCCCTTCGGAACCTCGTTGCGAGTGAACCGGGCCGTTCACCAGGGCGCGAGTGGTACCGTTGCGATCGGTGCGCTCCGAGGATCGCGAGGGTGTGATTTTCTATTTTTCTGGATTTTTCCGATTTTCCGGATTTTCCTATAAATAGCTTTTTCTCTCTCTCCCCCTCTCATTTCTCATTTCTCTCCCTCTCTCTTCTCACGCTCTCTCCTCTCTCCCTCTCTCTCCGGCGGCCGACGGGGCAGAGCATGGGCGAGGCGGGGACGGCGCGGGCGAGGATGGATGAGGATCGAGGCGGTGGAGGCGCGTAGAAGCTCGGCCGTGAGTTCGTGGAACGGCGAGGCTTCAACGGCGTTTTCTTCGTGGATCGGCATCCACGGTGCGCGTAATCTTCGGTGGAGGTAGGGTGATGGACCCTCAGCCCGTGTACTTCCTTTCCCGCGAGTTTCGTAGGCCGTGGTGAGTCGAGCGGGCTAAACGGGTTGTTTTGGGCAAAATGTGTGTTTTCGGGGTGTGAGCCGGATCTCCCGTTTTATGGTGTTTTTGGGCGATCCAGGGGTTTAGATGCATGCCTAGGAGCTTGGGGGAGGTTTCCCCTTTTGTTTCTCCTTCACCTGGGGGTGAACGGGGCGTGGCATGGCTTTTCCCGCGGTTTCCACCGTTTCCGGGCACGGACTGAGAACGCGCTATACTCCAGTAGCGCGTTCCTGAAGGTCGCGCTGCCCCGACCGAGCGCGTTCATCGGAGAAGATGAACAGTAAGGCGGTTCTTGTCGCGCTATGGGGTCCTAGAGCGTTCTGCCCTGTCGCGCTAGGGGTCCCTAGCGCATTCTGCCTTGTCACGCTAGGTGATCCTAGCGCGATCTGTGCAGTCGCGCTATAGGGATATAGCGCGATCTGTCGTGTCGCGCTATAGGTGCATAACGCGTTCTGCTTGAACGCGCTATGGACCTACAGCGCGTTCTTGGAGGGACCAGCCGGGCTGCCTGGGGCGGGCGGTCTGCGGCTGATCGTGCTCCCCTTGGGCCGTGTGTGCCTTGGACACCCAGTGGAGTTCCGTGACCGTGTTTTGGGGTGTCTAGAGGTTTCGTTTACCTCATTTTGCGTGTCCATGCGCTTAAGGGTCCGGGTGACCTTTTAGCGTCCGTTTGCATTGTGTTGGTCTCCGTTCGACCCGGTTGGGACCCAGTGGTCGACCTCCGGCCTTGTGAGTATCCTGGACACCCCGTGGGTTCTGTGTCCGCGTTTCTGGGGTGTCGGGAGGGACCGTGTTTCCTCGATTAGCGTGCCCATAGGTGTGGTGGGTCCGGGTGACCCCACGTGTTCCGGGCTCTTGTGTTACGCTTGATCGAGTCACCGTGTGTCGGTGTGTGTGCGGTGGGGTCTCCCCCGCATATCGTGGGTTCCTTTGGAAGGCGATTCCCGTGTGGGCCATGTGTTTGGCCTTGGACTGTGAGTCCAGTTGTCCGGCCTGGGGCTGGAGGTTTCCCGCTTGCTTCAAGATGGGAAATCGTCGTGGCGGCTTGCGTGCTGCCTTGGGAATCGTGCTTCTATGTTTTCCGTGTGGCCCGTGTGAGTGGCCTTTGTCCCTTGAGTTCCCTTCTCGAGGGAGTGGTCTTGGCGACTCGTGAGTTGTCTCGGTACTTGTGCTACCGTGGTTTTAGACCTAGAGATTGGACTAGATTGACGGCTTTGTGCTGTTGCGTGCAACGGTCTTGACCCCGAGTCTTGTGACTCAAGGACCGTTGGGTGTAGTGCGTCTGGTGGACTGTCCAGAGTCCAGTGGCTTAGCGCCACTTGAATTTTCTCGACTCTAACGCACGGTGCGTGCGTGGTCGTGGACTGTGAGTCCCGTTTCTTCTCCGACTGTGGTCACCGTGCGACGGGGCCGGTACGTGGGGTGGTCCCCGTACGTCGTCGGATTCGGACGTTGTTTTCCGTTGAGTTGAGAGTCTACTCCTTCAGTGACCCTCCACTAGTCGTAGCCTACCAGTACGCGTGTGCTGGTCGCACCAGGGAGTGGTGTACGGGCTTACCCTGAGGACGGTTAGACTGGTTTCCGTCGGGCCCCTCGTCGTAGCCAGAGTCCGGCTGCGGGGGAAAACCAGTCAGAGGGCCAGACCTAGGACGCGTGGTCTGTGTGTGCACACGTGGTTGGGGACTGTGGACGCACGTCGACGGGCGTGACCCCAGCTAGTCACTTGTTGTGGTTACTTGTACGGTGTTCGCGTCTCGGGTAGGACCTACCACGTTAGGCGGTTCACCTGCGGTGCGGTGTAAGACGTCAGGGGACGCTACCGGCTGTGCTTCTAGTGGGTGGTACTCCTGTCGAGTACGGAGTGTCAGACTATCAGTCTCTGTCTCTTTGACCTTCGGGTTTTTGGTCGTGTTGACCGGTGAGTTCGGTTGTTTTCATCTTGGCGCGTGTGTCGGTTCTTGCGCCGTGAGATTAGTGCTAGTGGCTTTACCGAGGTTGGGTCTTGTTGTGCGGTACCCGCGATCGGATGGTCGGGGTTGCACCTTGGACGGCGTGTCCAGGTTGGCTGTCCGGGGGACAGGCCTTCACGGCGTGGTTGCCGTGTGTTTTTACTTCGGTAGGTGGTACTAGCGTAGTTTGGTAGCTTCGACTGCGTGATCGAGGTCTGCCTTCTGGCAGTAGGAGTAGCTGTAGTGCCGAGTTTTGACCGGCCACCGGGTTGCTGTTCCTGCTGTAGTTGTAGCTTCCTTTCCGCTACCGCCGTTGTTTCCGGTTGGGGTTCCGCGGGATCCCTGCTGAGTCTCTGTTTTGGAGACTCATTCCCTGCTTTTCAGGTGTAGCGGTTCTTCCTCGTGGTTCGAGGGTGCGGAGCGGAGGTTCTCTGTTGCCAGCTTGCCGGGCCGAGTGTTCACTTGGCATGTGGTACGCTTTACTGCTTTAGACTGTACTTTCTGTTGGACTGGACTCTGTTGTAGTTGTTTTATTTATTTCTGTTATTTGTTGAGTTGTCCTGCTTTATTTCCTATTTCTTTGTGCCTCCACACTCCTTTTAGCCCTTCCGAGCCCTCCCGGCTCGTGGGCGGCGGTGCGAGTCTCGGGTTATCGGGCCTTCCCGGTAATCGGATTCTCGGGTCGTTACAGCTGGTATCAGAGCGGTGGTTGTGGACGTACATAGGAATTCGAAATGTTGCAGCGATCAGAGTCCATAAGGTCCAGTACAGTCGGCAGTTGGCTTAGGGTTTTGTGTTCGCTTTCCGCCTTGTTTCTCGCTTGAGAGCTTGAGTGCGCTGTGCGGCGCTGTGAAGGTGGTTGCTGTCCGTGACTTTCGTGCCAGCGTGGGGTCTAAGGATTGAGGTTGAGAGCCTTCTCCCTCATCGGTGGTGGCCCTGGTTGTGCTGCGTTGGGCAGAGGTTGCTGGCAGGCGTGAGTTCGCGGTGCTGCGTTCGAGGAACCTGCAGCGTGGTCAGGTGGCTGGTGCGGACTGTTCGTGGTTAAGTGGCCGTGAGCGTGCTTCGAGGGAGCTGCTGTCGGTTTTGGCCACTCCAGCTTGAGGTTTGTCCAGCTCCTGAGGCGTTCTGATCGAGAAGTGTGCTCGGGTGAGCGGAGGATCTTCTCGGTGAGCTGCTGTTTCGTCGAGCCTGATGTTCTTGTCGCGCTCTGTGGCGTCAGAAATGACGTGTCGGTCCCGATTGTTCTACTGATTTCGAGGCGGGATTTGGCAGAGATGTCCCGTTAAGTCTTTGCTCCTGCGCTTATGTCAGTGGATGGGTTGTGTTCGCTCTGGAGTTGGCTTGAGATGTGAAGGCTCCATGGCGAGTTCGGGACTCGAGGATGAGCGTCGGCGGTTGTCGTTATGGCTCGTGTTGCGGCTCTTGGCATGCCGTGTTGCAGCTCGAGGAATTGTAGCGGTGGTGCATCGAGAGATGCTGTGATTGTGGTCCGACGTACTCGTCGAGTGTGTCGGAGGCGCTGACCTGATGGAAGCGATGGTTTTCCTTGGTGCTGGATGGTGCTGTTTCCAGCGTGCGCGAGGTTCGAGGTCAGGTCAAGCGGGGAGTTCTTCCGTTAGGCGGAAGTGCGTTTGGTCTCCCCTTTGGTTGGAGAGATTGTGTTGGGCTAAGGTTCGTCGTCTTGCGTTGTGTGTTCGGATTGGTTGGCCTTGTGTGCCATGAAGTCCGTGCGAGACGTGCTCCTTGTCCTGGCAAGGCGGTTGCCTGTGAGAAGTTGTGCCCATTCCCTTGTCGTGTGAGGGTGCTGGCGCTGTTCCGGAAGGACGAGTGCTGGTTGGGCGATGTTTGCTTTCTCGGCTGTGCGCGCGGATTTGAGTGCGCAGCGGAAGCGTGGTGGGCTTGTAACCCACTGGTTCAGGATCGTAGCGTTGGTTGCTACCGGCGGATTCCTGAGTTTGCGTTGAGCATCGGAGGATGGGTTCCTCGGTGTGAAACGTGTTGTTGCCGTGCCGTTGCTCGAGGTTTTGTGGTTGTTGGCACTGGCAGGATGGAGTGTTGGGAAAAGTGTTGGCTAGTGCGCCGCATGAGTACCCTGTTCCTGTGTTGGAAGCCGTGTCAGGCGTCGGTGTTGGACCTGGATGAGGTTGTTGAGAATGTCGCCTGACGGTGGTCGAGGACGTGTTGGTCAGAGTCGGTGGCTTGGTGTCCGACTTGTGTTCCCAGTCGTGTCCTCGGATGAGATCGTCTTTTGAGGAAGCGATCTCTGGCAGGCTGTGGGTTCCTGTTGGTTCTACGGTCTTGTCGGATTGTGACGGTGGAATGTTCGTTGCTTAGGGACCCGTGAGCTCTGTCCAGGTGGTGTCCCGTGGCTCTGTGGTAAGGGCGGAATCGGGATTGGCAGGTGTCCACTTGGATTGATCGAAGGATTTGATGAGACCAGATGGAAGAGTGACGCATTAAGGTGGAGGCCTCCTGTGAGGTTGGCGTCGGCTTGGTGGTCCCTGATAGGACATTGGTGTCGCAAGGTTATCCCTGGTTTGGTGACTAGCATGGGGTGGTTTCCTATAAGCCTGAGTCCCGTGAGGTGATGACTGAAGACGCCATGTTCTGTCATTTGGTTTCGTCGTGCTTCCCGAGAGGGTCGAGTTGGCGAGCAGTTGGTGACCAGTGGATGGTCTTTTCAGAGACAGAAGATGCTGGTTGTTGGGGCTCGAGCGTGGCGAGAGCCGTGTGCCAGCGAGACCTTTGGTGGTCGTTTCTGTGATGTGCCTTTCCGGATGGGATCTGGACTTTGTCGGAGTTTGTCTTCTGACGAGAGTTGGCACAGTGTTATGTCCGGCTTTCGGCTTGCCATGTGTGGGGTGTCTCTTGGTGTTGAGCCGATGTGCTGGTTGCGGTCTGCTGAGATGGCTGCTTGAGCTGGTGGAGGCTCTGTTTTGGTTGCTCCCTTGAGGAGGGTGTGCGACCTGTCAGCTGGCTGCGAAGCTGACGTGCGATTTGTCTGCTGATCATTGGGTGGATCAATAGCTGTGGCTCGTGTCGAGGGTTGTGCTTCCTCGGTGGGTGAGATCGTGGCTGCGGTGCCATGGTGGATTCTCGCGTTGTCTGAGGTGATGCCGGACTGTGTCCTTTGGTATATGCCTGCTCTGCTGGCCAGTGTGCTCGGCGCGAGGAGTGAGGTGTTGTGTGTGATTGTAAGTCTGGCTGTGTCCCTCAGAATTGGTTTTTTTCGTGAGAATCGAGGTTTTCTGTGCTGGGGCTCTGACAGCGTGTCAGTTGGTTCAGTGTTCTTCCCCTGTGACCTTGTGCTAGGTCCTGAATTCCGAGGATGAAATTCCTTTAAGGGGGGAGGGCTGTAATGCCCCGGGTTTTTCGGATCCTTCTTCGTGGGTCCCGGATCTGGTTTCTCGGAGTGTCCAGCTCCGTTGTGTCCGAAATTTCGTTTCGGACGTCTTTCGTGTTCGGATCGGCGCGATCCGGAGTCGTTCCGGAGGCCCGGAGGCGTTCCGCGACTTTTTCCGCGTGTGTTTTCCGATTCCCGGCGTGGGTTTCGGCTTTCCCTTCGGAACCTCGTTGCGGGTGAACCGGGCCGTTCACCAGGGCACGAGTGGTACCGTTGCGATCGGTGCGCTCCGAGGATCGCGAGGGTGTGATTTTCTATTTTTCTGGATTTTTCTGATTTTCCGGATTTTCCTATAAATAGCTTTTTCTCTCTCTCCCCCTCTCATTTCTCATTTCTCTCCCTCTCTCTTCTCACGCTCTCTCCTCTCTCCCTCTCTCTCCGGCGGCCGACGGGGCGGAGCATGGGCGAGGCGGGGACGGCGCGGGCGAGGCGCGGGCGAGGATGGATGAGGATCGAGGCGGTGGAGGCGCGTAGAAGCTCGGCCGTGAGTTCGTGGAACGGCGAGGCTTCAACGGCGTTTTCTTCGTGGATCGGCGTCCACGGTGCGCGTAATCTTCGGTGGAGGTAGGGTGATGGACCCTCAGCCCGTGTACTTCCTTTCCCGCGAGTTTCGTAGGCCGTGGTGAGCCGAGCGGGCTAAACGGGGCGTTTTGGGCAAAATGTGTGTTTTCGGGGTGTGAGCCGGATCTCCCGTTTTATGGTGTTTTTGGGCGATCCAGGGGTTTAGATGCATGCCTAGGAGCTTGGGGGAGGTTTCCCCTTTTGTTTTCCCTTCACCTGGGGGTGAACGGGGCGTGGCATGGCTTTTCCCGCGGTTTCCACCGTTTCCGGGCACGGACTGAGAACGCGCTATACTCCAGTAGCGCGTTCCTGAAGGTCGCGCTGCCCCGACCGAGCGCGTTCATCGGAGAAGATGAACAGTAAGGTGGTTCTTGTCGCGCTATGGGGTCCTAGCGCGTTCTGCCCTGTCGCGCTAGGGGTCCCTAGCGCATTCTGCCTTGTCACGCTAGGTGATCCTAGCGCGATCTGTGCAGTCGCGCTATAGGGATATAGCGCGATCTGTCGTGTCGCGCTATAGGTGCATAGCGCGTTCTGCTTGAACGCGCTATGGACCTACAGCGCGTTCTTGGAGGGACCAGCCGGGCTGCCCGGGACGGGCGGTCTGCGGCTGATCGTGCTCCCCTTGGGCCGTGTGTGCCTTGGACACCCAGTGGAGTTCCGTGACCGTGTTTTGGGGTGTCTGGAGGTTTCGTTTACCTCGTTTTGCGTGTCCGTGCGCTTAAGGGTCCGGGTGACCTTTTAGCGTCCGTTCGCATTGTGTTGGTCTCCGTTCGACCCGGTTGGGACCCAGTGGTCGACCTCCGGCCTTGTGAGTATCCTGGACACCCCGTGGATTCTGTGTCCGCGTTTCTGGGGTGTCGGGAGGGACCGTGTTTCCTCGATTAGCGTGCCCATAGGTGTGGTGGGTCCGGGTGACCCCACGTGTTCCGGGCTCTTGTGTTACGCTTGATCGAGTCACCGTGTGTCGGTGTGTGTGCGGTGGGGTCTCCCCCGCATATCGTGGGTTCCTTTGGAAGGCGATTCCCGTGTGGGCCATGTGTTTGGCCTTGGACTGTGAGTCCAGTTGTCCGGCCTGGGGCTGGAGGTTTCCCGCTTGCTTCAAGATGGGAAATCGTCGTGGCGGCTTGCGTGCTGCCTTGGGAATCGTGCTTCTATGTTTTCCGTGTGGCCCGTGTGAGTGGCCTTTGTCCCTTGAGTTCCCTTCTCGAGGGAGTGGTCTTGGCGACTCGTGAGTTGTCTCGGTACTTGTGCTACCGTGGTTTTAGACCTAGAGATTGGACTAGATTGACGGCTTTGTGCTGTTGCGTGCAACGGTCTTGACCCCGAGTCTTGTGACTCAAGGACCGTTGGGTGTAGTGTGTCTGGTGGACTGTCCAGAGTCCAGTGGCTTAGCGCCACTTGAATTTTCTCGACTCTAACGCACGGTGCGTGCGTGGCCGTGGACTGTGAGTCCCGTTTCTTCTCCGACTGTGGCCACCGTGCGACGGGGCCGGTACGTGGGGTGGTCCCCGTACGTCGTCGGATTCGGACGTTGTTTTCCGTTGAGTTGAGAGTCTACTCCTTCAGTGACCCTCCACTAGTCGTAGCCTACCAGTACGCGTGTGCTGGTCGCACCAGGGAGTGGTGTACGGGCTTACCCTGAGGACGGTTAGACTGGTTTCCGTCGGGCCCCTCGTCGTAGCCAGAGTCCGGCTGCGGGGGAAAACCAGTCAGAGGGCCAGACCTAGGACGCGTGGTCTGTGTGTGCACACGTGGTTGGGGACTGTGGACGCACGTCGACGGGCGTGACCCCAGCTAGTCACTTGTTGTGGTTACTTGTACGGTGTTCGCATCTCGGGTAGGACCTACCACGTTAGGCGGTTCACCTGCGGTGCGGTGTAAGACGTCAGGGGACGCTACCGGCTGTGCTTCTAGTGGGTGGTACTCCTGTCGAGTACGGAGTGTCAGACTATCAGTCTCTGTCTCTTTGACCTTCGGGTTTTTGGTCGTGTTGACCGGTGAGTTCGGTTGTTTTCATCTTGGCGCGTGTGTCGGTTCTTGCGCCGTGAGATTAGTGCTAGTGGCTTTACCGAGGTTGGGTCTTGTTGTGCGGTACCCGCGATCGGATGGTCGGGGTTGCACCTTGGACGGCGTGTCCAGGTTGGCTGTCCGGGGGACAGGCCTCCACGGCGTGGTTGCCGTGTGTTTTTACTTCGGTAGGTGGTACTAGCGTAGTTTGGTAGCTTCGACTGCGTGATCGAGGTCTGCCTTCTGGCAGTAGGAGTAGCTGTAGTGCCGAGTTTTGACCGGCCACCGGGTTGCTGTTCCTGCTGTAGTTGTAGCTTCCTTTCCGCTACCGCCGTTGTTTCTGGTTGGGGTTCCGCGGGATCCCTGCTGAGTCTCTGTTTTGGAGACTCATTCCCTGCTTTTCAGGTGTAGCGGTTCTTCCTCGTGGTTCGAGGGTGCGGAGCGGAGGTTCTCTGTTGCCAGCTTGCCGGGCCGAGTGTTCACTTGGCATGTGGTACGCTTTACTGCTTTAGACTGTACTTTCTGTTGGACTGGACTCTGTTGTAGTTGTTTTATTTATTTCTGTTATTTGTTGAGTTGTCCTGCTTTATTTCCTATTTCTTTGTGCCTCCACACTCCTTTTAGCCCTTCCGAGCCCTCCCGGCTCGTGGGCGGCGGTGCGAGTCTCGGGTTATCGGGCCTTCCCGGTAATCGGATTCTCGGGTCGTTACAAAGGTCCTTGTCCAATTATACTCTCAGAGAGGGAATCAGAATCTCATATGGAACTACCGCCTCCATCCCGTAAGTGAGGGCGAATGGAGTTTGTCCAGTAAGAGTTCGGATTGAAGTGCGATAGGCCCATAGAGCTTCGATAAGCTTCTCTGGCCAATCCGAGAATCTGCTAGACTCACATGTTTTCTTTATGACTTTAATCAGTGTTTTATTAGTGGCATCTGTTTGGCCATTACCTTGTGGATAATATGGTGACGAATGATGCAATGCAATTTTATACCTTTGGCAGAGGTCCTGAAGATCCTGAGAGATGAATTGTGGGCCATTGTCGGTGATGATAGTTCTTGGAATGCCGAACCTGGCGATGATGTTCTTCATAATAAACTTGCAAACAGTTGATGCCTTGATTTCCGCATAAGCTTCAGCTTCGGCCCATTTGGTGAAGTACTCCGTTGCAGTAAGGATGAAGGATTTTTGTTTAGTAAGGGAGTTAGGATCACCGAGAGGACCAATGATGTCGAATGCCCACATGGAGAAGGGCCATGGGGAGGATACTGGATGGAGAGAGGAAGATGGGGAATGAATCTTATCGGCGTGAAGTTGACACTTGACACACCTACGGACATAGACAGCACAGTCTTCCTCCATGGTGGGCCAGTAAAAGCCTTGCCGAAGGATCTTCTTAGAAAGCATTTGACTGTTTACATGGCCACCGCACACGCCTGAGTGTGCTTCCTCTACACACTTCCAGGACTTATCATCATCAAGACACCTCAGAAGAACACCAGTGAGGCTTCTTTTATACAGCAACCCTCCAACTAGTGTGTTTATTTTGAAGGAGTGATAACAAAATCAGGATGAGGTGGAAGATGCCTAGAAGAATTTACAGAGTGAGAGGAAATCAAAGAAAAGAGTGAGGACTAAAGCCTCGAAAGCAGTGTGAGAATAGGGAGATACCCGAGGCAGTTGATGTGGCAAGAATCGAGGCCGACTCAGGATCAGGATCGGGAGGAATTAGAAATCGATGAATTGAGAGAGACGGATCCGGAGGGTCCGGATGTAAAGGAAGAGAATTAGAGGAGAATGGATCCGGAGGTTCCGGAGGAACATAATGAGGGATGCGATACCCTGGGAAGAGGTATGCAAAAAGGTAATTTAAAGGGATGAAAAGGACAAAGGACACAATGCCACGGAAAAACAGAAGGATAAATCGGAAGAAGGAAAAGTCCGGAAACTTCGGATGGATATGAAAAGGTAGGGCACGATGCCCTAGGAGGGATGGATAACAAGATGAGAAATCTGGAGGTTCCGGAGGGATATAAAAAGGAAGGGTGCGATGCCCTGAGAGAGATGGAGAATGATATGAGAAATCCGGAGGATCTGGAGGGAGATGAGAGACAGATAAAGATAAGAAATTAAACATGGAGGGGTCCAGAGGTTCCGGACGGGGTGGAATGTGAGGGTAGAATAAAGACAAGGAACTAAACAGAGCGGGGTCCGGAGGTTCCGGACGGGGACAATGATGCGGGATGGATAAAAAGATAGAATTAAATAGGGAAGGGTCCGGAGGTCCCGGACAGGGATGAATATAGGGATCCGGAGATTCCGGACAAGGTGGAATGATGCGGGACGCCTAGGAAGCTAGGGCACTAAATGGAAATGCGACCAGATAGAAAAAAAGAGACTAGCAATTGGCGTTGATAGAATAGCATGACTCGACACCTCAAGTTTCCCAAGGTGGGATTATGCCAAAGGAACCAGAAACTGAGACTCATGAGTGCCCCAAAAGAGGGAAGCACGCCGATCCGCACGGCCGAGACAACCGGCGTGGGCTATGGTAGTCGACTCCACACTCGTGACTCGGATGAGCCACGGGACGGTCTCACTCCCTCACCGCAGCAGTGATAAAAGTAAACGAGCTAGGGTCCTAACAAGCACTCAAGCAGCGGCGTCTAGAGAAGATACTAAAAGAGCAAGCACGACCCAGGGAAGAGTAAGCGCATACCTCCACGCTCGGGGCGTGGGGAAGAGGCCCGGCCAAGTCAAACAACCACCGGTACAGAAACTTTTAAGTACAATCCACAATATGCCCACTCCTCGCAGGGAGGTAACATGCTACACAAGAGAATCCGGTGATCGTGCGACGAGGGGTGACGGGCACGGGGTCGGTGTCGCTCGTCGCCCACAGTACCGCTGCGAGCTGCTGCAAGGACGGCGAACCACGGGCTGCGTGGGAGGTACTGACGTCCTGGTGGGAGGTAGTAGTGGATGCCGAGCCTCCTGGAGGACGAGGGACGTCGTCGTCACCGGTGCGGAACTCCGAAGTACCCAACCGGCGGGCTGGGTGCTGCTCGGTCAGCGCGCGTGTAGGGAGAGCCGCAGGGAGGCGAGCCTGAGCATCACCTTCAGCATGTTCTCTACTCACGAAGCTTGGCGGGGTCGTCAACAGGGATGTCCCAATGACACCTCTGAAACGGCGTCAGTCATCGTGCATCGTCGGAGCCGTGGCGATTTATTTAGCCGGACCTGTGCTGTCTGGTCGGTGCGCTAGCAGCAGGACAAAGGCGGACAATTGTGGGTGGAACCAAGGCGTCCGAGGGTCTTTTGTGGCTGGGTTTTCTCTGGTGGTTAGCTGAGGGGCGTGGGGTGAAGGGATGACAGTGGCAGGGTGGCGTGCAGAGGGAACTTTGGGCGTGGGCAGCAGTGGAAGTGGGGGTTCAGCTCTGCACTTCAGTGCAGTCAGAGCCGGAACCCAAGCTAGGGGAGATGGTCACCAAGGGGAAACGGGTCTTTTGGGCGTGGGAAAAGTTCTGGAGAAGGTTTAATATATGGAGGAATGGTTCCCAAAACCCCAGGCCAGTTATTGGAGGTTTGAAGGGTGCCCCTTTGGAGGGTTTGTGTTTCTGTCCCGCGGTGACACTGTAGACGCAGATCGCGTGATGAAAGTGGTTCCAAAGGGAACTTTTTACTATGGGCGAGTTTTGGGATGAGACCTGCGCAGCTAGTTCGGGGACAGGGAGGGGAAGATATGTTATGAAGAGGTTCAAACGGTTTGAGGCGGGGAAGGTGGCGTTATGGGTGGATCTTTGCGGCTCTGGTTCAGGCGGGCCTATTCCAGGAGCGTCCAGAGCAGCGAAAAGGCCTACAAAGGCAACATTCGCTCCCGGACGAATTTTGACACGAGGTTTTCTCTGGCGTTCTGGGGACTGGAAGATGAAGAAAAGTCTAGAAGGGATGGAAGGGAGATGGGGTTCGGACGCAATAGTTACAACCTTGTCTTTCAAGCACAAATCCTGCTAGCAGATGCTCATCCAGCGCCCAAGACAGCAAGAGGTGAAGGTCCACCCCGTCGACACCACACCACCACGAACGGAAGCCGAGTCTTGCTGGATGTAGGAGGGAGGTCGCCTCCACTCTGACCAGCAGCAGCAGCCTCCAGGAATGGGATCTAGGGCGTCGCACCCTAGATGGAAGAAAGGTGGAAGAAGAGGGGAGTCGCACCCCAAGGAAAAAGAGAGGAAGATGGGGAGGGCGTCGCACCCTCAAGGAGGTGGGAAGGAGGCTGCGACCTCTTCTCACAAAACTCAATTTCTTTCTTCAATTTTCTACCCTCCAAAATGAATTACAAGACCCCTTAAGTACATGGAAAAGAAACCCTAATTACTTGCCTAAAAGAAATACACAAAAAGGGGGGAATAAATTCAAATCCTACAAAATAGGGGAGGGGGCGCACTTGCCTCCTAAAAGAAAGGAGGGAAGGTGGGGGGGGGGGGGGGGGGGCGCACCTCCCATGAGGTGGGAAGGGTGGGTGCGCCCTCCTCCTTCTCCAACCCTAATGGATCCCCAGATAACGGGTCTGGGTAGTGGAGCAAGGAGAAAAAGGCCCAATATGGGCTTTCTCCTAGGCGCCTAGCCCAAATGGGCTTGAAGAGTGAACCAAGGTGGCCCACTAACCTCCCTATTAGCCTAATAAGCTTAATAAGGTCCAAATGGAGTCTGATTGGCCTCAAAATGGCCTACAAAAGATCCAGAATGAAGTAAATAAAAGATCCAAAGCTCCTGGCTAGATCTCCAGGCCATATCCAAGCCATAGCGAAGTCTGCGAGTCCCGAACAATGCCACACGATCTGAAATGTCGCTCTGCTGCATCGCGTCGATCTCTAGCTCGGGTGTCCTCACCATGGAAGGTAAGGGTCCGGAAGCTCCGGAGGGGGATGAGAGATGGATAAAGACAGAGGATTAAACATGGAGGGGTCCGGGGGCTCCGGACGAGGATAGAAGGTGGATAAAGACGTGGAATTAAACAGGGAGGGGTCCGGAGGTTCCGGACGAAGATGAATATAGGGGTCCAGAGATTCCGGACGAGGTGGAAGGTAAGGATCCGGAGGCTCCGGAGGGGGTTGAATGTGAGGGTCCAAAGACCCTAGAACAGAGGAGGTGTTTGATTGCGTAGATCTAGATGATGGAAAATGTCCCCTTAGCCAATAGATTACACATAAAAAGAAGCTGAATAACAGCATAAGCAGTGATGGAATGGGATATGAAGTAGATGGGCTACAAGATGGCTCCTCAACATGGGATTTCTCACCCTTAAGTTTCACTTTATGCTTTCCTTTCTTCCTGGTGGATACTCTCTCACAGGACGACCTCTCAACCTTCAACATAACTTCTCGGCCTCTTGGGTTCGCAGACCGATCCCAATGATGTGCCCAAACAGATGGCATCATCTTTCTCTGACTAACCGGCTTAATCGGTGCGGTCAGGGCCCACAGGTTCTCATTTGATGGACTTTTAATAAGACCCCTTGAACGTTCAAAAGCGAACGGCAACTCTCTTGGCAAATGATGATAGCAAAATTTTGAGAGTTCTGCTTGTGAAGTAAGGATCTTAACATGAAATAGCTCCTTGAGAAATAACTCCCTTGATAGACGAATGGTGTCTACTATTGGAAGTTCGATGTTTGGCATAAGAAGCTTCATGTTTGGGGCATTGGTAAGGGCCATTGGAATATCCTGTGTGAATGTGATTGGTAGCACAGGCGTGTGCCCTTTGCATGGAAGTTGGTGGGGAGTAGACAAAATGTCAAAAACTTCCAACAAAGAGGGGCCTGACTCACCCCTGAGCATAGAGTTCATCATCTCCTCAGCAGTAGAATGTGTCATTATTATGCTCGAGGAGAACCCCTTCTTTTGATTGCCCATTTACACTATGACGGAACAAGGGGTAATGAGAGCCGTGAAAGAATGTTGGCCAACGAGTAACGTGACCGCTATCGTTTTGGCCGTTGATTTACTTAGCATCAATTCCTGAGAGTCCTTTTTGATGAATATTGGTGGAGATGGAGATTCGGGCTTCTCAAAAATAACCGACACAAGAACGCGAATCGGCATTCGGCATATAAAATCTTGAATTTTGAATGGCATAGCCGTAACCAAATTCTTCTTGTCCGGTTCTTGATCATCATCTTTGGCACATGTATTTGTAAGAATACACCCACTCCAAGAGGTGATGAGAGGAAGTGAGATGGAAACAACAGACTGAACGGGTAATAGAGATTCAACGATGGGGGCTATAGGAAGGGTAAGTGGAGGTTGAAACACGACGAGTTTCTCCTACTGCTCGGGAGCAGACGAGGTTAGCTCGGGTGCAAAAATAGATGGACCCTGCTCAGGACTAATCAGGGGTTTGGGTAAGGGGTCAAGTGGAGGAGTAAGAGGGGTTAGGTTTGAAGTTATAGGGATGGTGGAAGCCTTAAGTGACGGAGGCGAGATGAAGGCAATGGGCTCAGCGGGTAATAAAGGTTCAATGAAAGGGATTGTAGGAAAGGTAGGTGAAGGTTGAAACACGACGAGCTTCTCCCCTTGCTCGGAAGCAGATGAGGTTGGCTCGGGTGCAAAAATAGATGGGCCATGCTCAGGGTTAATCACGGGTTTAGGTAAGGGATCACGTGGAAGAACATGAATAGGTTGGGGACAAGGGGTTATAGGGATGGTGGAGGCCTTAGGTGAGGGCAGTGGAAGGTTACTGGGTTGGGGACAAGGGTTAACTGGAGGCTCAATGGAGGCTGATGGTATGGGGGTTACTTGTGTAGTTAGAGGGGTAACAGTAGGAGACTTGGTGCGCAGGAAGCGTCGAGTTTTGGTGGTACGCAAGGAGTTCAGAGTAGGGGGCGATTCATGGTGTATTGATGCGGGTTGTTGGGATACGGACCCGTCATCGTAACACCACGATGTCTCATAGGTAGGGGTAGGGACAATGGGAGACTCATGGTACGTTGACGCGGGTTGCTGGTGCATTGACCCATCGTCATAATGCCATGATGTCTCGTAGGTAGGGGTAGAATCAGTGACTTCATCCTGAGCATATGAGTCTTCTGGTGGTGGTGGAAGAGGGAAAGAACGAAGAAAACTAGGAATAGGTGCAGCAGTGACTTCATCCTGATCAAAGGGCTCTTCTGGTGGTGGTGGAAGAGGGAAGGAACGAAGAAGCCTCAGAATGGGTGCAGATTCTTCAAAATCTTGAGAAATCTCATCATGTGCCATTTCCACTTCTCCATAATGATCAAATTCAAATGGATGCCATGGTTGCGGCGTATTAATAAGGGGAGGTGATGTATATTGGTGTGGAGGATTTTGCGTATATGGATATGAATGTGGAGATGGAGGGTCATATGAATTAGCGTGATGAATGAGTGATGGGTAGACGGTATCCATTTGATCGTAACGACTTGAAAGAAGCTCTTGCTCATACTCATCTCTTGCCTTTTTCCACTCCTTATCTATTTCAGCGATTTTAGCGTGAAGGGGGTTGACTTGAGGAGGAGGAGGTGATAGTAGAATTGTGAGCTCCTTTAACTCTTCCTCGATTTGATCAACTTTGTTGATGAGAGCTTGTTGGAGAGGTGTGACTTGTGAAGTAGAAAGTTGAGCTTGGGGCATTGGAGGGGCGGCTTGACATGGAAGGCATGAAAAAGAAGGGGAGTAAGGCTCTCCCGTAGGGTGACTCGATTGAGCGAGGGTAGGAGGGGCAGCCAAATTTTGGGGCCATGAGGGGTGAGGAAAAGAGGGCGAAGGTTGGGCCTGCCACTGAGGTGAAAGAGGCCTCGTTGAGGCTTGAGAAAGGAACCCTGAACTAGAGGGGTATGACGGCCCACCAATGGATAGACCCGTTTGGGGTACCGTATGAAGGATGACAGGGGCTTGAGATTGTGGAGGGGGAAATTGGTAAGAGGCGGACTGTTGACTCGCCTGCCCTTGAAGCGAAGAAGAGGGAGTGACATATACATGTGATGGAGATGCAGTAGCCTGGAGCGACTGTTGGTAGGATGTAGGAGCCGGAGTCGACTCCTGAGAAGAGAGAGAAATAGATTTCCCCTTTAAAACGGCCTGAAAGACCAGAAGTTGCTCAGGGTTGAGCTGTGTACTGGCGAGGACACCCAACAGGGAGAAGATGTCCTGTGGTGGAGAAATTTCCCGTGGAACAGTGGGGACCTCCTGTGAGGTCTCACGGGAAGGGCCTGAGTCCATTGCATGGACGCGTGCGTCAACTTACTGACCACGACCCGATTGATTCTCTTCAAAAGAGTTGAGCCATTCCTGTAATTTTACCAGAACGTAAATGCATACACTAGCAAACAAGTATCAGAGATTAACAGACAAGTGGATGATCTTACGCCATTTGTTGTTTTTGTTTTAACCTTTTTTGTGTGTTTTGATTTACTTAATTTTTTGATTTTTTTTCTTTTTTTTGATTTCAACAAATATAAAATTCACACTTAGTAGGAGGGACCCTAATTGCACTTTGTTTTACCGCCGTGTCAGCTAGGGGCACTCGTCTCACCACGAATAGGTAACTAACTCCGGGGTACTTCAGTGGTACAACCAGCCCAATGAACGAAGAGGGAATCCTTCGCTGTCGGGGACTTACGGAGGTCCCAATGAAGGAGATCCTAGTCCGTCGAGATGAATTCCCGACGGAGAGTCCTTCCTTCACCGAGAGGGGTTAATCTTTAAATAAGTAAAAGAAAGAAAAGAAAAGGGGTAAATGCATGAAATGCAGGACTGAATAAAAGATGTATAACACACAAATACCAGAGATAAACACACAAATAGAACAGAGATAATCACAATGATATAATAGAGATATAAAAGCAATAAACATATAGAGTAGGATACAACCGTTCCTCTTTCCGAGACACGTAGATCACTTGAAAAAAAGAGAAAGGGGCTCTAAGGGTGCACGTAGTGCACGAGGGGAATGACGTAGCGCACGTGGGCGCAATAAAGAGGCGGGGCACGAGGATGCCAAATAGAGGGGAACAAGGAGGCGGGGCACACGAGGGTGCCGAATGGAGGAGAAGGGGCACACGTGGGTGCCGAATGGTAGGGGAAGGGGCACACGTGGGTGCCGAATGGTAGGGGCACACGTGGGTGCCGAATGGTAGGGAGGGCACACGTGGGTGCCGAATGGTAGGGGCACACGTGGGTGCCGAATGGTAGGGAGGGCACATGTGGGTGCCGAATGGTAGGGGAAATGCACGTGGTGCACGAGACAACGTTATCTTCTCAAGTAACCACAAAGGACCGGGGGAGTGCACGAGGTGCACGAGGGGAGTGAGCGCACGGGGGCGCAATAAGGAAGGGCACACGTGGGTGCCGAAAAGAGGGACACACGTGGGTGTCAAAAGGAGGGGCACACGTGGGTGCCGAAAGCTTGTGGGTAACCAGAAAAGCAAAAAGCAGGTCCCACCGTGATCGCCAGAGATGTGAACGCGTCACGTGGTGGACTGAGAGAGAGAGATGGGGTTTCTCCCTCTCTGAGTAATAAAGGGTGAAAGAAATGAGGATAAAACAATGAAACGCGCGCTATAGGGGATATGAAAGAACCGTGGACAAGTACACCTACAGATGACACTCTAATGGAGACAGAGAGAACCTAGACTGGCCAAACTCCGGTACATGGCGGAGATAGGGGTCCGAAGACCCTCTCGCGCAAACTGAACCCCTTCCCGATAGGCGTAACCCACCGTTCCGAGAGCAGCTTTTCAGATACCGAATTCGAGTCCTGGGACTCTACGTAATAGAATTTGACAGACGGGAAGACACGTAGACTCGGAAATTGTAACGATATGCCACTCCTCGAACAGTTACAAGAACAATATGAATAAAAGCATACCACCGCAGGACATTGGTCTTTGCGGGGTTTTAACAGCAATGTTGCAAGATGAGCAGTAATTAATATGTGTATATATAGAAACCACCGCGAGACATTAGCCTTACGGGATTTTTAATGCAATATAAATAATAAATAAAAGTATATATATATATCACCACGAGACATTGGCCTCTGCGGGGTTTTTAATGCATTATAAATAATAAATATAAATATATATACACACCACCACGAGACATTGGCCTCTGCGGGGTTTTTACTATAACATAGATAATAAATATAAGTATATAAATATATAAACCACCACGACGACATAAATAATATATATATATATATATATATATATATATATATATATATATAAACCACCACGAGACTGTGGCCTCTGAGGGGTCTTTACTATAATATAAGTATATGTGACAGGAAAGGAAAAGGGATCAAATAAACCGCCGCGAGATGTTAATCTCCACGGGGTTTTAAAGCGATGATAGGGGAATGCTAAAATTAAATAGTTAGGAATTAGAAAGTAAAGTGCAGAAAATAAAATGCTGAAATGGAAACGGTCGCGGAAGGTGACCCACCGCACCAGTTAGGAGTTAGATATACAGAAAGTAAGTCACAGAAACCGCCGCGGGGAATAATCCTCCGCGCGGGTGAGGTCAGAGACGGAAGAAGATAACCGCTGCGGGAAGTAACTCTCCGCGGGTGTTATTAAAACAAAGATGATCAAAATGAAGCGCGCGTTAGGAGTGTTGTGATCGCCAGGGACCGAGGGTCCCAAGTGGATTGATCGCTTTCGCCTCAAGAAGGGGACGACGTGGACTCCTTCTTCCTCTTCTTTCGACAGGCCGAAAAAGAGGGCCTTATAACTGGTTACCCCTGGTTGGTATGTTTAAAACCCATTTAGAATTAAAAGGGTGGGAGAATGACATGATGAAATGCACAAACACAAAGACACTCACAAGCTAGGCCCTCTCGGAGAGAAAGGCATGGCACATATGCTGAATGATGCATGCAATATAATTAACTGACTGAATAAAAATTAATAAAGGGGAGGAAAGCTTATCGGGGAAGACCGGCGACGAGCTTTGAGACGGGCTTCAATAGCACGAGCACAGCGCGACCAAAGAGCTTTAGAGCGAACTTCATAAACTGGTTAAGCCGGACATAAGAACACACACACTAACATATACATATGAACGATAAATATATTTACATAAACATATACTTAGACATATTAAAGTTATTTGACATATACATAAATACAAATATTTATAAACATATATGTAAACTGGTCGAAATAAAGGAACGAAAATTTGAGAAAGAAGGCGAGAAAGGGAGAGAGAAAACTTTTTTTTTATTTATTTTTAAGACTTTGTTTTTAGAAGAAAGGAGAAGATATATATATATATATGTATTATGTATATATATATGATATATATGTATATGTATTATGTATATATCTATTATATACAGGAGAGAGAAAGAAAGAGAGAGGGAGAGAGAGAGAGAAGAGAATAAAAAAAATAAAAAAGGAGAGAGATCGAGAGGGTAAGAGAGAGGAAAGAGAGAGCGGTTGAGGGAGAGAGAAAGAGAGAGGGGGGACGCGACAGAGAAAAGAGAGGGGGAGAGAAGAGAGAGGGAAGAGAGAGGAACGAGAGAGGGGGGACGAGCAGAGGGAGAGAGAAAGAGTGTGAGAGGGAGAGAGAAGCAGGGAGAGGGGGGGGTCTCGCGAGGGCGGTGGCCGCGGCGTCGGGGGCGGAGGCGGGAAGGCGGCTGACGGCGTCGGGGGGTGGCCGGAGGCGGCTGCGGGAGCGCCGGAGGTGGCTGGGGGGGCGCTGGCGATGGCTGCGGAGGCAGGCCGGAGGCGATGGCAGTGGAAGCGGCAGCGGCGGAGGCGGTGGGGGTAAAGGGCCGTTGCGGCCCTTATGGTTCAAAGGGGGGGGCACGGGCGACGAGGCCCCCCCTGCGAACCCACCAAGTCTTATTTTTTTTTTTAAAAAAAATGCAAGAGACAGAGAGAGGTTGAGGGAGGGGAATAACAGAGGGAGAGAAGGTGGGACGAGAGAGAGAGGGAGACGGTGGGATGAAGAGGAGAGGGAGGGAGAGACAGAGGAGAGGGAGGCGGTGAGAGAAGAGAGAGAGGGAGAGAGAGAAAGAACGGGAGAGAGAGAAGGCGGGACGAGAGAGAGAGGGAGATGGGAGAAAGAACGGGAGGGAGAGAAGGCGGGACGAGAGAGAGAGGGAGACGGGAGAGATGAGAGAGAGAGAGAGAGAGAGGTGCGAGAGGGGGGACTCGCAGGAGGGAGAGAGAGACGGCGGACGACGGCGGCAACGGCGGGATGAAGGAGTGGTGGACGGCGGGTGACGGCGGCAACGGCGGGTTGCCGGTGGCGAGCGCGACGGTGATGGCGATCCTGGGCGTTGGAGGAGGGAGGTCGACGGTGGGGCGCTCGCGGACGGCAGCCGTGGGCGCCCGGGGGTTCGGAGGTGGCGTCCGGCGGACGGTGCATGCAGAGGTTGCTGCGGCGATGGAGCTCGGACGCGGACGTGGGCGGCTCTACAACAGTCGGAGGTGGAGGAGAAAAGGTGGTGGTGAAGTCGACGTGGAAAGTGGCCGAAGGGTGTAAGGCGGTGCGTGGTGGTGGAGAACGACGATGACGACGGCGGTGGAGGGCTTCCCGGCGGGCTTCACGGCAGGGGGGAGGGCTCGCGTGCGGCGAGGCAGAGGGTGCCGGCTTGTAATGGCATGCAGTGGAGGCTCACCGGTGACGACGGGGCGAGGTCGACGACGTCCGCGGCGGTGGCAGGGGGTGCCTGCGCAAAGGGGAGAAATGCGTTCGGAGAGGGTGCGGTGGAGGGAGCTCGTGGGAGGTGGACGACGGTGACGTTGGCGCGGTCGCGGTGGCAAGGGAGCTCGGGGGGGGGGGGGTGTCCGGCGGTGCAGTCGTGGCTGGGTTTTGCGGTGAGGTGGGCTGGAGGTGGCTGGAGACGTTGCGGTGTAGTTGGGGTTGCGTTGTGGTGAGAGGGGGGGAGATGACCGAGAGTGGCTAGGCAGTGAAGGTGTTTTTGCGGCTAAAGAGAAAGAAAGGGGGAGATGGAGAGAAAGAGCAGAGAGACGGCCGGATAAAGAGGAGTGGGTGAGGTGGCCGTGGAAGGGATGAGAAGTGAGAGAGATGGGTGAGAGGATGTGTGTGCCGTGAGGGAGAGGGAAATGAGCAGAGAAGTGAGAGGGGATTACGTGAGAGAGAGAGGGAAGAGAATAGAAATAAAGAAAGGGATGTGAAGATAATAAATATTTTATTTTATTTTATTTTATTTGTTTTTTATTATTTGTTTTTTGTTTATTTTTATAGTTATCATATCATTTATTTTCTAATAAACATACTTTTATCGATATATATAGTAATCACTTATATATATAGTTACAAAAATAAATTATTATTAAAGAAAATCAATTACATTTTTTTTATGTAAACATAATTATACACACACATTTTCTTGGATTTCATTTTCTCTTTTGTTTATTTATATGCACACATATTTGAATTTTCTCCCTTTCACAAAATAATGCAATTTAACCAGAATTACAGAAATCACTCAAATAAAAGAAAATGTAAGTCACTTCAGGACATTACGGTATAATATGGGATTTACTCATCGTAACGTCAAAAATGGCGTGTCTACACATGCTTAATGAGAAAATCCTTGCATGTGAAAAAGAGACAAATGATTTGAAAATTGACTTGTCTAGATTTGTCAAAGGGAAGGAGAACTTAGACAAAATGCTAGGTGTCAGGGTGAACTTTCAAAAAGAGGGTATTGGATACACCCCGGTCAACAAAAAATCTTTTGAACATAAAATGACAACCTCTTTTGTTCACGTATCCGACATTCCTAGCACCTCCAAAGCTCCTCCTCCCATTTTTCAAAAGAAAACTTCTGAAAATGATTTTACGAAAAAGAAAAATGTCAAACCAACCATGCCAAATAGATTTCAAAAATCAAAGTCTAATGTTGAATGTTTCTATTGTGGTATGTTTGGACATGTGATGGATGATTATGTTGTCATGAAAGAGGATGACAAACTGACATGCAAAAAGAAAAATGTCTCATACTTTTATTGTCACAAACTTGGCCATGTCATGAATGATTACTTTGTCAAACAAAATGATGATTATCGTGTCATCAATGCTAAGTTGAACTTTCAACGAAAATTCAGAACTAAACATGCTTCCAATGCTCAAGGGTCTTCATCCTATAAGAGAAACTTGTTCATAAACACTCATGCAAACAATGGAAAGTCATTCCGTAGACCCACATCTCCTTGTTACTTTCATTGTGGGAAGTACGAACATCTTATGAAAGAGTGTTGGTTTTTGAAAATAGAAAATTTTCATGATTCTAGAATGCATGCTAGATCTAATTTTGTTAAATCTAGACCTTTTGAAAATAGAAGCTGGAATGGATTTAAAAATTCCTTTACTCCTAAAAGGAAGTCCTTTGGTAAAACTGCTTCTCCTCAATGCTGTTATTGTGGAAACCATGGACATGTTATTGAGGATTGCAGGATCATGGAAAGTGATGACAATGTGGCAATGAAAATGTCAAAGAAAACTTTTGGAAGAAATGTTTCGAACATCCAAGGACCCAAGAAGGCTTGGGTGCCAAAATCCGACAAATGAGTCAGTTGTGATGAAGGTGTGCCTTGAGGTAAACAAAGAATGAAAGGAGTTCCAGTAAAATGGAACAAGGCACACTCATATGGTAAAACTCCAACTTTGCTCCTTCAATGTCAAACTTGGTGGTTTTGATGTTTTGGAATCAGATTTTGGTATGTTCTCATGTTTTGCTCAAAATTCTTCACAAGCTATACATGTCTTCAATAGATGAATATTTGGTATATCAAATGGTGGTTAGACTAGATTGGACTACGTTCAACTTAATACTTCCACTAAGCGTGATGGTGGTCTTCGGACCTATGTTCTCCGCCTAGTACCAAAATTCAGAAATTGAATTATTTGGCTTATAAGGAACCTTGTGTTTTGAATGAAATCAATTTGCATTTGATTTGCATGTGCTTTCAAATTGAATTTGAAAAACCCTTATTGTTTCAAAAGGGCAAAATTTTTGAACTGTGGAATTGCTTGATCATATGCAACAATTGGTATTGAAATGTGGAAACATGCCTTTTGAAGGAAATCAATTTACCTTGAAATTCTGAAATACCATGTGCGTTCAAATTGATTCTGAAATTCATTCTTGCTTCTAGAAGGCAAAATTTCTGATATGCAAAATTGTTCCTTTGACAGATATTGTTTCTGAACTTGATCTGTTGTTCTTGTATTCTGCTATGATGAACATGTCTCATTGGTTGAGTGATTCTAAAAATTTTGAGGAACAAGCATGATGTCTTTGCCTACTGAATACTTTTCAATATGAAATGCATGAGCATCTAAGTGTAATTGAGTATATGGTATATCAAATGGTGTATAGTGGAAAGGTGGATTATGTCCACCTAGAACCTCTCACTATGTGTGAGTTGAGTTTTAAAACCTTCACCTCCACCTCGTATCAGAACCTATAAAATCTGTTTGGTTTGTGGATGACACTCTAAGCTCTTGAAATGTTATTGAAAATCTATTTTTGAATATTTTTGAAAATAATTTGGATTCACTACTTGATTTTGATCATCAGTGTACCCTTGTTCAAAAAGGGGAAGTCTTGGAAAATTGTTGTTGCTCATCATTTGAATATGTATGTCTCCTTGTGCACTCTGTCATGATGTTCTAAAATAAAAATAAAAATAAAATTTTTGCATCCTACATTGCATTCTTATGCTTTTATAAGTTACATGCATTAGAAACTTCATAAGGTGCATTTAGATAATTCATATGAAAAATTGAAAACTTGCATCTTGCACCCATATTGAATTTTGCAATGCATTTAGAACTTTTAAATAAAAATCTGACATTCTGCATCGCATTGGCATCTTTGCATATCATTCATATACTATGCATATAAAATGACAAAAAGATGCATATTACATATTCATGCATATAGAGCATATGCATATATTTCATGATAATCGCATATCTTGACTCATGAATGCTTGCATGAATGTTTCATGAATCCTTGCATGCTTGTAAGTATTTACACTATGAAACTATTTCTTGATCTTTCTAAGACCTCACCTCCTTGATAAATAACTATGCAGTGATTTTATTCATATGTGATACATGTCATATATTAAGGGGAAGGATTTGACTCCGACCGTGCATATATTTAGGGGGAGTCATAACCGTGTCTTGTCGATTTCATTTTATACATGCAAAATAAAACTTCACCCCCACACTCTTGTACATAATGAATTCAATGACTTTCATTGATAAGGATTTAAAAAATTATTTCCAACACTCTAAAGGGAACTTGAATCTCTACATTGACATTAAAGAGTAATCGTGAGGAAAAAGCTGCCTACCCCACAAAAAATTCAATAAGTGGTATGTGGATCCGAGTAACCGGGAATCTCCCCTGAAACAAAGGAGGAAACTCGTGTCGAAAGGAGAAACAAAAATCCATATGTGTGACAAATCCAAGTAGCCGGGAATCCCCATTGAGACAAATGAGGAAACTCGCGCCGAAAGGTGAAGTCTTTTAAAAGAAATAAAATAGGGGTTGTGCGAAGCTACCAAAAGTCGAGAATCTAAACTGAAAGTGTAGAGAGGAGATTACCTTCTAGTGCTCTTTAGAAAATCTGAAAATCCATATGTTTTGAAGCTCATTAGTCATTGCCTCACATTTCACATGGGCATTTTTGTGATGTATGTATCTTATGAATTTGCCTACATTCATGGTTTACGTAGTACTCCTAGTTGTGTATGCACAAATCTCTTAGTTATGCTTCATGTCTTACATTCTTGAATTTGAATCATATGCTCTTTTTTTAACCCGTGCCTCATATAGGGGGAGTTACTATATGTACGATCTGTGTGCATAACGATTGTGTTTGTGTGCTTGCATGTTCATGCATTTCCCTTGAGTCTAATTCTGAGCATAAACCTTACATTTGAATGATAGAAGTCATCATGTGCATAGCTTCATATCTTGCATGATTAGTATTCACATAGTGCATATTCAGTGCATTTGTAAGATGACGCTAATCGTGTGCATATTTGCATCATCATCATCATCATCAGAGCCTTATCCCAATTAATTGGGGTCGGCTACATGAATCATGTTCCGCCAAAGATTTCTATCAAGTGCAATATTCATATTTAAACTCAAGGAACTAATGTCCTTCCTAATAACATCGCACCATCTCATTTTAGGTCTTCATCGAGCTCTTTTACTAGCATCCACTAAGATTTGGTCACATCTTTTAACCGGCGCTGAGTTAGGGCGACGAAACACATGTCCAAATCACCTGAATCTATTTTCTCTCATTTTGCTATTAATTGGAGCTATCCCTAAGTCCTTACGGATGCGCTCATTCTTAATCTTGTCTTTCTTAGTCTTGTCACACATCCATCTCAACATCCTCATCTATGCTACACACATTTTGTGGATGTGTTTCTTTCATACTGCCCAACACTCGGTACCATATAACAAAGCAGGTCTCACAGTCGTTCTATAAAACCTCCCTTTGAGTTTCACATACATACGACGATCACAAAGGACACCTGATGCACTTCTCCATCTTAACCAGCCTGCCTTAATCCTATGCGTAACGTCATCATAAATCTCCACATTCTCTTGTATGATAGACCCTAAATATCGAAAGCTACTACTCTTCGAAATGTTATGTCCATCAATTAGAACCATGTCTTCCTGAACCACTCTCCCATTACTAAAATTACAGTGCATAAACTCTGACTTACTCCTACTAATTTTAAAACATTTAGACTCCAAGGCAAGTCTCCAACGCTCTAACTTAGCATTTAGAGCATCAATACTCTCATCAATCAAAACAATATCGTCTGCAAATAGCATACACCAAGGGATATCCTCATGCAATTGTTTAGTTACTTCATCCACAACTAAGGCAAAGAGATACGGACTTAGTGTAGAACCTTGATGCAAACCTATAGAAACGGGAAATTCACTAGTCTCCCCAGCAATAGTTCGAACACTAGTAATAGCACCGACGTACATATCTTTAATCAAATCAACATATCCTTGAGAGATTCCTTTCTTTCTTAATGTCCATCAAATCAATTCTCTCGGTACTCGACCGTATGTCTTCTCTAAATCAAGAAAAATTATATACAAATCTTTTCTCATCTCTCTATACTTCTCCATTAGCTGCCGTAGTAAGAAAATAGCTTTTGTAGTAGATCTATTTGGCATAAAACCAAACTGATTTTCCGATACAGTAGTCATACATCGGAGGCATTTTTCAATTACTCTTTCTCAAAGTTTCATAGTATGACTCATATTTGCATATTTGACATTTTCAGCATGCATATAGTTCATTCATGATAACATTTTGAACAAATATATACTTTCAAACAATTGGCATAGTTCATTTTGAAATGCATATTATGAACACTTCATGTTGCATAAATGCCAAACTGAGTTCAACAAACAAATGGTATCCTATCTTCGAGGCTCTCTCTCCGAGAATTGACATTGCATATGTTTGTGCCTCTATCTTCGTCAACATTTGGTATCATATATTTGAGCCCCTACTTAGCATCAATTGGCATCAATTGACATTTAAATTGGAAACTTACCTTTTGGCCTCACATGTTCTCTTGTCTTTTTGTAGATGACAAAAAGGGGGAGAATGTTTAAGGTGTGTGCTCAATGGTGTATGAATGTTGTTGTCTTGGGGAGAATGTGAGAAGTGGTTATGCTCAATGTTTGCACATGTTTGTAAAATATGTATTATCACACACATCGTTTTGTCATCATCAAAATGGGGGAGATTGTTGCATCCCATATTTCGTGCTTGGTTTCAATGATATCAAAATGATTGTGTTTGTGTGTGTATGTGTTTCATTGAGCAACATGTTTTATATCTTGATTTGATGAGTTGAAAGATGGAGTCAATGTTTACTCTTGAAAGCCATGTGAACCCTTGGTGTTTAAGGAACTAATGTTATATTTATGTTGGTTTGTAGGAACACAAATTCATGGCTCATGCTTAGAATCTTAAGGAGTCCATCAATGAAGCTCTTCTTCTTAAAGGGAGTTAACTCTGTTCATGTTTGAAAGTCATATGAATGATTTGTATTTAAGGTTCTCATGCCTTAAATATTTTGATTTGCAAGATCAAAATCCATGATTCGTGTTTGGAACTCAAAGGAGTGCATCAATGAAGATCTTATTGAAAAATGGAGTTGACTCACTCATTGCATTGCGTTGACTCTTCTATATTTCATTCATTTCATCAAATAACTTTTCAAAGTATTGGTTGGGTTTTTCATGCGTTTTCCACATAAGATTTTTGGGCTTGAAATATCCTCAACCTTGTAACTTGAAATTTGATGGATGTGCTTTTAATGATGCTTGCTCATTTCTTGGACTCATGGTAATTTAATTTGGAAAGTTTACATCAATGTTTCTCTTGAGATAATACTTCATGAATGTTAGCTTTTAATCAACAAGAATGCTATTTGAATAAATGTGGTTCCATGATATTATGCATGCTTTGCATTTGGCATATTTGTTAACACTTGTGTGATGAAACATTTTGTTGTTGAAGATTTGGTTGCCTTGTGACTGAATGGTTAAGCTCCTATGTCATTTTATTTGATTAAGTGAGAGATTCGTGTTCATCATATCAAAACCTTGTCAAATGGTGAATATGTTTCTGATAGTTGAATTGAGAAGTCAATTACATGCTTGAATGTGTTTAATGATGTATTTTTATGTTAACTAGTTCAAAGAGTTGATGCTTGGTTCATGAGTTTTGATTATCATCTAACTTTTTGGTTTATCATGTTTTTACAGGTTCAAGGATGGTTTTTAAACCCTCTCATGTCAAGTGGATGATAGTAACATCTAACCATTTTTATGCTAAGTTCCGAGTCGTTTTCATGAACATCTTTCATGAGGTTGCATTGCATTGGAAATGTTTTATGCATCCTTAAAATGAGATTTTTGAGCCTTTACAATGTGCTTAATATTTTCTCATAAATTTTGTTGAAATGTGGTTTAGATGGTCTTAATACTTTGCTGAATTCATGGTAATTAATGCTTGATTTTTGAGAATTTTTCCGGCACTTAATCGGGGCTAAAACCCCATTTTTTTGACTCTCAGTAGAAGGGGTCGACCCCTGTAAAAACAGAACATGTTTTGGTTCTGTTTGGCCCTCTGCTGCCCGAGGGTCGACCCCAGTGTAACGACCCGAGAATCCGATTACCGGGAAGGCCCGATAACCCGAGACTCGCACCGCCACCCACGAGTCCGAAGACTCGGAAGGGTTAAAAGGATGGTGTGGAAACTACATAGTTATCACAAGTAATTGCAGAAATTAAACAGTTATGATATTAAGCAGGAAATAAGATAACAATTTACATGGTCCACAAAATAAAATAACCACGACAGCAGTCCACAACTAGTACAGTGACAAGAAAGAAAAGTACAGCTACACGGGGCATCCCCCGGCTCAGACCTCTGGCACTACCTCTGGGCACCCGCACCACGCTGCGCTCCTGACGCGCTCCCCGAAGGTGGCGTCTCACCTGAAACACGGTGAAAACACGCAAGGAATGAGTCTCGGAACAAGACTCAGTAGGGATCACTCGAACCCTACCTCGCAAAGCGAGAAACCACTACTCTAGCGGTAGGAGAGTACCTCGGAAAGGAAAGCCCTGTACTCTACAAAGCAAGACTCTACGGCACGTAAACCGACACACATGCTACGAAGAGAAGACCGAAGCTCAACGGTCACCGACAAACCCGAAGGTCGGAAACACACGACTGACAGTCTGACACTCCGTACTCGACAGGAGTACCACCCACTAGAAGCACAGCCGGTAGCGTCCCCTGACGTCTTACACCGCACCGCAGGTGAACCGCCTGACGTGGTAGGTCCTACCTGAGGCGCAAACACCGAAGTAACTCACAACAAGTGACTAGCTGGGGTCACGCCCGTCGACGTGGGTCCAACCGCCCCCAACCACGTGTGCACACACAGACCACGCGTCCTAGGTCTGGCCCTCTGACCAGTTTTCCCCCGCAGCCGGACTCTGGCTACGACGAGGGGCCTACGGTAACCGGTCCACAAACCGTCTCGAAAGGTGGGTGCCCGTACACCACTCTCAGGTGAGACCAGTACCGCGTACTGGTGGGCTACGACTAGTGGAGGGTCGCTAAAGGAGTAGACTCTCAAGTCACGGAAAACAACGCCCAAGCCCGACAACGTGTGGGAATCACCCCACGCACTAGTCCCGTCACACGGAGACCACGGTCGGAGAAAAGTAAGGTTGCCACCCTCATGGGGCAACACAGGAAGTGGCGGTCTACCCTCAGACCGTCACTGCCAAATGGCGGTCCACTCTAGGGCCGTCACTTAAAATGGCGGTCTAAGGCGGACCGTCACTCAACACGGGGGAAAGGGAAGTAACGGCCCAGGCCCAGCGCGTTACACGGATGTAACGCGCTTAGCCTAGCGCGTTACACGCCCCTCCACGGCACAGATTCAAAAAGGGATGTAACGGCCCTGTCCGGGCGCGTTACTCACATGTAACGCACCTGGACCAGCGCGTTACATGGCCCTCACGCCTGGGGTAAACACAGGAAGTAACGCTCCTGCCCCAGGGCGTTACACGCATATAACGCACCTAGAGTGGCGCGTCACATGGCCTGACCCCCAACGGTCAAAACCAACGGTCGAAAAGCATGTGACGGCCCAGCCCAGGGGCGTCACTAGCAAACGGCGGCCAGTCGCAGGACCGTTACAGCCCTCGACCCCAAAGGCCAACACCCAGGGAAGTAACGCACCCCTCTAGGGGCGTTACAAGCATGTGACGGTCACTGGAGTGACCGTCGCTTGCCCCAGAGCACGCTACGGCGGGAAAACCCCAAAAACACCAACCACGCCCCCGTACCTCCACCGGAGAGGGGGAAAACAAGGGGGAAGACCCCTGGGGACCCCTAGCATGCATCTAAGCCACCAAAACATAGAATCATGGGCTAAAACCATAGATCGGGCGGCTCACCCCCAAAACATGGAAAAACCCCAAAAATGCCCAAACATGCCTCTCTCGGCCTCCCCGCGGCCTACAAACCACGGAAAAGAACGGCGAAGAGCTAGGGAACGTCACCCTACCTCAATGGAGCGAATGCTCCGCCGGATCGTCCACGAATCGCGAAGAACGCTTGAAAACCCTCGTTCTTCCTTAAGCTTCCCACGCTCGCCGCACGCCCCCACGACCGCCTCGCCGCCGCCCACGTCACCGCGCCGTCGCCCCGCCGCCGTCTGCAGCCGGAGGGGAGCTCGCCGTGGCCAACCGGGAGGAAGAGAGGGAGAGGGAGGGAGACACGGTGGAGGAGGAAGGAGGAAGAAGAAGAGAGGAAGAAGAAGATGGTGGGGGAGAGAGAAAAGAAAAAGGGTTTTATAGAAAAACTCGGAAAATGCGGATAATACCAAAAATTAGGAAATTACACCCCCACGATCCTCGGAACGTACCGATCGCAACGGTACCACTCGTGCCCGTGTGAACAGCCCGGTTCACCCGCAGCGAGCGTCCGAAGAGAAAAGCCGAAACCCGCGCCGGAAGTCGGAAATCACGCACGGAAAAAGTCGCGGAACGCCTCCGGGCCTCCGAAACGACTCCGGATCGCGCCGATCCGAACACGAAAGATGTCCGAAACGAAATTTCGGACACAACAGAGCCGAACGCTCCGAAAACCAGATCCGGGACCCACGAAGAAGGATCCGAAAGGTCCGGGATATTACACCCAGGGTCGACCCCTTCCAGTCGGGATTTATGAAAGTGTTTAAAACCATGGTTTGTCGACCCGGTGCGTCTCGCACCGACTCGCACGACCCGACCCGACCCAGGCCGGGACCGGGTCGGTCGGGCCGTGGGTCGCCACCGGGTCGGTCTATTATTTTAATATTATATTATATTATATTATATATATAATGTGTGTTTTTCTATTTTATTTTATTATTTTATATTATTTATATATATATAAAGTGGTGTTTTAGAACGGGACGGACCGGATCGGACCGAGACGGGAGCGACCCGACCCGACCCAAGTCGAGATCGGGTCAACCGAGTCGACCGGGCCGGCAAACCTTGTTTAAAACCCATTGAAAATCCTATCAAACATTATCATAGTACCCCATATTAGTTTTTATTGTTATTAAGGTGTTTTTAACATGTATTAGGAGGGTTTTATGAGTCCTTTCTCCATCCCTTGAGTTGCATATATAAGAGTTACGAATTTGGGAGTTGATTAACCCTAATGCTCATTTGTTCTTTCGTATAAGTGAAGAAAAGGGGGAAAACGTGATGGAGCTCTTGCAAGGAGAAGATCATCTACTTCCGTGAAGATCTGGAGATCGTGGAAGAAGAAGAAAAGGAGCGGATCGAAGAGAGGATCAAGAGGACGCAAGAATCGTCTTCATTCCGGCTTCCCTCCAACTCGTGATTCAAGGAACATCATCAACCGGCCTTGAAAAACAAAGGGGGACCACTTCTATGTCTTCTATCAGTTCTTTGTGATGTGTTCTATGATCTATATTTTGGGTTTGAGCATGTTTGAATATTTGTGTTTATTTTCTGAACATTAAAGATATTTGTGTGTGTGGCCGTTTGTGTATACAGTCGTGTTTGATCGCCTACGTGCGATCGTGTTGTGTCTTTGTGCTGCGGTTGTTGCAGCGTGTGTGTGTGTGTGTTGTGATCCGGACGTCGGATCGTGTATGTGTTTGTGATCTGGTCGTCAGATCGTGTGGGAGACTTCGTCTCCGTCTCTGTGTGTGTTAGGGTGTGTCCCCGTGTGTGTGCGGGCGTCGTCCCGTGTGTGGTTGGAGCGTCGTCTCCGTTTGGGGATTTATCCCCGAGTGAAGCCTCACCGGGTTTGGTGAGGGGTGGACGTAGGGAGCCCGTCGTGGTCCCGAACCACCTTAAAAATTCCCGTATCTTGTGGTTTGATCTTTGTGTTTGTGTGCTTCGCTATCTTATCTGTTTATGCAATCATGTGAGCTCGATGAGATTGAGTGAATTAAGTTTAAATCTGTTTAGATTAAACTCCTCAATCCTATCAATCTTATTAATTCCGCTGTGCGCTAGTTTATGTTTTTAATCGGTCATAGTTTATAGTAGTAGGATCTATTCACCCCCCCTCTATATCCGTGTTCTTGCACTACGGGACCCAACAGTTTTTTTTCATTTCTGTATGTTTCCGGCCCATCCGGGCGATGTTTCGACTGAGACCGAACTCGACCCGCCGTCACGCCGTTAATACGGCTGATGTCTGACCGTCCATCGTTATGCGGCTAGCAATGGACCACATATCTCTTTTGTGCGGTATGACTTGGACCGTCCAAGACCATAGGCGGCCTAGTTGAGACCGTCCATCTTATGGATCGCCAAAGTGGCAGGAACTCCAACGGTCAACCCTATACCGTTCAACCCTTATGCGGTCTAGCCCTAGACCGTTCATCCTCATTGTGCGGCCCTGCCCTGGACCGCATATCCCTTTGACCCTCTATGGTGGTTCGTTTGAACGGCCGCTGACCAGACCGTTCATGTCCCTTATACGGTCTATCGTATGACCGTTCCTCATATTTTCTGGCATATTTTTTTAATTCTGCAAATTAGTTTAAATTCGTTTGATGTTATACGGCCACAGGGTGACCGTTCAACGACTTATACGGCCACAGGGTGACCGTTTAATGTTTCTTAGGCAGTGAGCAAGGGACCGCCCATCTAGATGAGCGGTGCTGATGGAACCGTTCATCTGTTCACGTTGATTCTTGTGCGGTCGGAGCACTGACCGTTTATCACAGTGGCGCGGCCATGGGAAGATCGTTTATCTCCTTGGGCGGCCAATAGAGAACCGTTTATCATTAGGCGGCTGGAGCAAGACCGCCCATCTGTACATGTTCGAAAAATGGGTTTATTTGTGCGAATCCGTGCTTGATTATCCGTGTAGGGTTGTTTTTCTCACGTTCCTTGTGATAGAGCCACTAGTCGTAGCCCTACGACGCAGGTCAACCCACCAGGGAGGGGTGATAGGGTATCCCAATCAACGGTTTCTAAGCTAGTTCCGTGGGCCCCCGGCTTAGCCGTAGCGTCCTACGGAGGGGGAAAACTAGCTGGAGGACCTGGCTCAGGCGAGAGTCAGTGTGTGCACACGTGGTCAGAGACAGGGACTGGCATTGACGAGTGTCGCTCTGACTAGTTACTCTGTTCGGTACTGGTTTTGTTACGCCTCTCCGTGTAGACTCGAGACACGTGAGTTGCAGAGGCTGCAGAGTAAGTCGTCTGGGACGCATCTAGTCTCTTCCTTATAGTGGACTCTTTTGTTCTACGTCGCAGCATACTTCTCCTGTCACTTGGGAGTAGTGAGCTAGATTTATTTTCAGCACATCGTTTTATTTGAGTTTGGCTTTTGGTAGCTGGTTAGCTGTTTATTTTTCTGCGTAGTTAGATTTACAGCTTTCTTATTAATTGCTTTAATTATGCCATGTTCCTATTTTTTTGCTTTGTTTACATGCTGGTAGCCCTTACTTGTGCATGCTTGCGTGTAGTCTATGGTAGGGATCCGCGTGACCCCTACTGAGTCTGGCTGTGACTCACCCCTTACTTTTGCAGGTGAGCCGCCCCAACCTCACGCGGGTTCGTCGTCCCGTGCTTTTGGCGATCGAGTCTAGAGTCGCCAGCTGTGTCGGTTTGTCCTTTCTTTTTGTTCTTTTGGCCGGGGTATGTCCCGTGTAGTTGTATATTTATTTTTAGACTTGTGCTCTCTGTTATAAATCTAGACTAGTGTATATTTTTACAACTCTGATATTTTAAATTGCTTCCGCACTATATTAAGTTTGTGACTATAATTAATTTCTGCGCGTTGTAATTCCAATTCGTCATGTAATCTCTCGACAAACCTCACTAACCCTTACGGGGCCTCATCAGCCTCTTGGGTGGCGTCCCCAGTTCTTGGTATCGGTGTATCGATTTTATCGGTATATCGGTATCCGAAGCTCTGGGTCGTTACAGAGTCGGACCGAGATAGGAGCGACCCGACCTGACTCAGGTCGAGACCGGGTCTATCGAGCCGACAAACCTTGATGGTACGGTCGTTACGCGGGAAGTTTTTCAAAAAGCCCCTTTGTCAAAAATGTTTGCAAACGATGTCTACGCTACTAGAGTAGGTCGTTCCCTCTCTTCGATTGTGTTTCCACCCTCTCCCCTCCCACAAACCCATGTCGGCATTCCCCGCCGAATAAGAAACCTCTCTTTCCCTCACCTCACCTTCCCTCCCTCTCCTTCTACTCGCATCTGCGCAGGGCGCCGCGGCGGGGGGGGGGGATCGGTTGTTGTCTTGGCGAGGGGCTGCCGCCGAGATGGCGCTGGCGTTCGACGAGTACGGGCGGCCATTCATCATACTGAAGGAGCAGGAGCAGAAGACGCGGCTGCAGGGCCTGGACGCCCAGAAGGCTAACATTGCCGCCGGCAAGGCCGTCGCCCGCATCCTCCGCACCTCCCTCGGCCCCAAGGGCATGGACAAGATGCTCCAGTCTCCGGACGGCGACGTTATCATCAGTACGATCTGTACCCACCTCCCCGCCGCCACCTCTCTACCTCTTCCATGGAACGCTCTCCCTTCCCTTTCTTCCGTATGCTCCTCGATGAAGGAGTTTGTCGTCTCGTGTGAACCCGGCGCTGCCTGTTTTTTTCTTTTGTCGGTTATCGATAGGTGTGGATGTTGGGGGTTGGGGGGCGTTGCCGCTGCTATTCCTTACATCCGACATCGTGAACTTCCCAGTTGCTGCGAATCATGTGCTCGCTCGCGTTCCTTAACGTTTGAACCCTGGGAAAATGACGTCGAACTACATTACAGATCCCGCGCGTCAGGTTCCCCTCCCTCCTTTCGTTTAGAACAATCTCAAGGTCCATGAAATCTTTGAGCGTGGCTCCAGATGAATGAGCTCAAATTGCATCATTCACAAGGGAGTCGAACCTACTTGTCAACTAGTCTGGCCCAGGGGATCTTAGATCGAACGCTCTCCCATCCAAGGTTTGCTTGGCTAGGAGTGGAAACTTGACACCAACTCAGATGTTTAACGTCGTGCACTACCGAGAACTTACCAACTCCTTGGATCCTTAATTTGATCTAGCTGACCCCAGATGGATGAGATAATGTCTAACTCGATGAAAGTGATCAGGAACGAGAGTTGAGTTCCTGCATCACTGTTTGGGTTATTGGATCTTCAGTGTGGATGGTGCTATTGGAAGGATGTAAACTGCAGAAATGGGTTCTGATGTTATGTGGTTCTTTTACCACATACTGGATTGGTTCTCAAAGTTGTAATTGCAGAGCTGATGTCAGTTGGTTGGCACATTTTATTTAGCAAGTTCGAGTTATGTGTTTTACCCTATTCTTACCATAATTATGTCCTTCTCGCAGCAAATGACGGGGCGACTATCCTGGAACAGATGGATGTTGCCAATCAGATTGCAAAGTTGATGGTTGAGTTGTCACGGAGCCAAGACTATGAGATTGGCGATGGTACCACTGGGGTCGTGGTTTTGGCTGGTGCACTTCTGGAGCAGGCTCAGAAGTTGTTGGAGCGTGGAATTCACCCAACCAGGGTTGCTGAAGGCTACGAGATGGCATCTAGAATTGCTGTGGAGCATTTGGAGAAGATCTCTCAGAAGTTTGAGTTTAGTTTGACGAATATGGAGCCCTTGGTGCAGACATGTTCAACTACATTGTCTTCAAAGATGTAAGTTCTTTCTCTGGTATGAACAATTTGACTAGTTTCAGCTTGCTGTCATTTGCTTCTGATCATGATACTTCATTAATTCCCTACACAGCCATTCTTTCTTTCCTCGTCTCTACATTTTTGTGTATCCCAGGAAATGTCAAATGAGACCTAACAATGATAATAGTAAATTTTCCGAGTGTTTGTACCCGTAAAACTCGGTGAAATTTTGGTTTTTGTCAATCAGTTCATCCATCTGGAACCTGTTTGAAATTTCTTATTCTTTCTCAGTTATTGCTTTATACTTCATTCTCTAGATGCTTATATGGAAAAGTGACTTTAGTGGCAAATGATTATTATTGACATCAATTTTTTTTTCCGGTTGTGTCTGAAGGATCCAAACTTTTATTGACCCCTTGTTATCCCTGTTTCTACAGTACCCTGGCAATTGATCAATTTCTTGAGATTGATAATGAGCTACCACACATGTGGACCTACAGTAGACCATAGGACCAAGGTGTGCATAATCAGATTGGATCGGGCTAGATCTGATTGGTTTTGGGTCCAACCGTCTGACCCTGATTCAGTGATCTCGATCCTGTGAACATGATCTGTCGGGATCGGCCGATCCTTGAATGCTGGACATTTTTTTGAATTCCAAACTGCCTTTTTTTTATAATGGGGGATCCCAGCGGCTCTTCAAATGGAACTTCCAGTCCCAACGGGCAAAGTTTTTGACCATTGGGACCTTCCCAGTGGCTGTTCAATTGGGAAGGCCCCAATGGTAAAAAAGAAAAATTGACATTGAGAATTCCCAGTGGCCATTCAAACGTATGAATATTATAGGTTTCTCATCTAAAATTGTGTTTCTCTATAATTGGAACAGATTTCCTATTTTTTAGGTTTTTTGCCATTTTTTTGAAATTTTCTTCACTCCAATTGGAGGCTGGCCTGACTTGGCCTACTCGGATTGGGATCGGGCTGGGATCAGCTGATCCGGATGCGTTCTAGGCCGGTTGATTCGAACCCGATCCCCAAGTCTTCCCCAGCCTGATCCCACCGATCCAGATAGGTTCTGGGCCAGCTGATCCGAGCCCATTCCCAGAGTCTTCCTTCCTTGCCTAGGACTCTGGATGAATGGACACTTGGACAGTGATTATGATTGACCAGTCGAGTGCTTACACTGCCTATGTGGTTCTTTGATTTTATTGATATTCTTTATTGATTCTATGTTTGTGCGCACTCTGAGATGGATAATCATAAGTTTACGTGAATTCATCTTTACTCAGACTTGTGGCCTATTTGATCAGAAAATTCATTTAGTTTATTGATCACATACTTATTTGATGAGAACTATGCATTATGTGCTCCAACAATAACTGTGATTGACTATTACTGTGATCAATCAGCCCCATTCTATAATTAATAATTACATAAAGCTGAAATTAGATACACGTGGACGTAGGCCTGTCAATAGGTCGGGCCCGGGTCGGGTTTAGGTCGGCCCGGCCCGGGCCCGACTCATCAAGATTAAGGCCCGAGCCCGGCCCGGGCCCGACTTATGTCGGGTCGGGCCGGGCCGGGCTGGGCCCGACATTATTTAAAAATGCAAAGTCCGACTAAAGTCTGGCCCGGTCCGACAACTTAAATAAAAAATAAAATAAAAAATAAAAAATAAAATATTTAATAATATAAAATTTATAATGTCACTAAATTAATTACAATTTTGATATTAATTACATAATTTATGTGAAAAGAGACTTTTAAAATTTCTAATTAAATAAAATAACATAATCTTAACTATATAGTTTTTTAAATTTTTAGTGAGAATTAAAAAAAAGATCGGGCCGGATCGGCCCGCGGGCCAAACTCAAAGTCCGAGCCCGGCCCGCGGGTCTAGTCGGGCTGGGCTTTTAGGCCCGACTAAAAGCCCGTGAGCCGAAAAAGACCTTGCGGCCCGGCCCGAAATCGGGCCAGGCCCACGGGTCTGTCGGGCCGGCCCGGCCCATTGACAGCCCTACGTGGACGATTGGATTGATGGCCCCCCAGAGGGTTTTATCTGGCCTTTTCTGCAAATTTAATGGCAGTAGCTGAAGAATGTTTTTTTGAAAAGGGTAGCTGAAGATTGTTAGTTAACTCTGAAGCCAATCATCAATACATGTGTAAGAGGAAGTTAGTATATGATCCTGGGGGTCTTAATATGTGATCATGAATTGTGTTGTTATTCAATGAGGAGTTCCCCCCCCCTCTTTTGTTTTCTATTTGTCTATCTTATCGGGGGTTGTGATACCATGGGTGTTTCTGTGGTCACCGTGATATAATGATTGAATTGATAATCCTCAAATCATTGTTTTCAAGGCGTCGCCTAGGCGACGCCTAGGCGACAAGGCGGTCCAAGGCGACTAGGCGCCTAGGCGAGCTGCCCACTAAGGCACTCACCTGGCTGCCTTGGTGCACATAGGCCACCTTGGACCTGTCTAGTCTGCCTTGGCAGGACATCCACTCCTTTTTTTGAGGTAGGTTTTAGTATTTTGGTAAATTTTCAGAGATAATTTTGAAAAATTGACAAATGCTATGTCAAGATTGGAAAGAGAAGATAAGACTTCCATTTCTCTTTCCTCTTTCTCTCGGATTTTTCTCCCTGTCGATTCCTCTTCCCTCCTCTTAAGGACATTGATTCATATTTGTTTGGTGCACTTTTTGAAGCTAGTACTATTTTGTCTCTTTTTGATAATTCACAAGTAGAAAATTATGAAACTATTATGTTGACGTGCTTATAGTTTACCAAAAAAATGTGTCATTTATGCTTCCTTTTAATATAGAGAATAACTATTTGATTTCCTAAGAGACAATTGGACTGGAAATGGTTCTGCTTTTAGTGCAGAACATGCCAGTAACAGAAATAATGGGAATGTAATCCCTATTTTCTCTGTTAGAGATGTACTCAGGAACACTCAGCATATGGCTTGGGGTTTTATTGGTAATGAGTTCCATGTCCCTAATATCCAGCTCAATAATGAGGCTGATATCTGTTTTTGGATGAGTTCTGCTACAGGTAACTTCTCTATTAAATCAGCCTACAATCTTATTCGTACAAGAGGTATGAAAAGGCCAGCCTGGGCAAAATTGTGGCATTCTGCTTTCAATCCAAGAGCAGCTCTATTTATATGGAAGCTAATCCATCGGGCAATTCCAGTTGATAGCAGGGTTATTGACTGTGGTATCCAAATGGCTTCTAAATGCAGTTGTTGTTCCCTTCCAAATCATGAAGACCTCAACCATGTATTCATTCATGGTGACTTGGCCTCAGAATTATGGGGCTGGCTGCTACCCCTAATCAGTAATAATATATGGCTGGGAGATCAAATTACTAGTAGATGCTGGGAATTCTTATCTGCAACCAGTATGCTTTCAGCCTTTAGCTTAGCTGGGATGTATTCAACCTTCCTTATGCTCTGGGAAATATGGAAGCAGAGATGTGCCTCAAAGTTTGAAGGGGTTCCAATCAATACTCTTACCATTAAAAGGAAGATCCTTTCTTCTGTTCAGACGGCTTTGGATAAAATTAATTTTCACAGGCCTCTTTCTCCTGCCAAAGTCAGATGCTTAGCTTCCTTTGGTCTGTTTCCTCGGGTACAGGTTAGGCAACCTATTATGGTCACCTGCAAACTGGCTAAACAGGGGTACACTCTACATGTAGATGGGGCATCGAAAGGTAACCCCGGCAGATGTGGTGGAGGCGGATGCATAAGGAATAATTCTGGCGATCTGATTATAGGCTTTGCCTTCTATTATGGTGTAGGAAACAGTGTCATGGCAGAATGCAGGGCATTACATGATGGGCTAGCTATTGCTAAGCATAGTGGCATTAATCTCTTGGCAATTTTTTCTGATTGCTCCCTACTTGTGGAGGCATGTCGGAGTGGAATATCTCCTAATTGGGCTGTTCACCCTTGGTGGAAGGATATCTTAACTCTCCTTCAAGAAAGTGGAAGTGAGATTAATCATATATACAGAGAGGGGAACCAAGTAGCCGACTCATTGGCTTCAATGCTTGTGGCACTACAACTAATCAACTCTATACCAAAGCAAGGGAGTTACCACAGCTTACCAAGGGTGCCTTTAGAGTGGAAAAGGCTGGTCTGCCTTCTTTCCGTCATTTTTAGTTTTCTAGTTGTTTTTCTTCAGTTGGGGCTTATACCCATTTCGTATTGTTCGGGCCCTCATTATAAGCCCCTTGTTTTTTTCAGGGGTTTGCCCCCTTGGTTGTATACACTGCTTACCCATTTTCAAATAAAAATTAGGACCACAGGGAAAGCCTGGAGGAGTGAGAACACTCTCCCTCTCTGAGGGAGGGTGCACTCGACCTGTGCATTTTCTGACTGGTCGGTGTTTGGTTAAAAAAAAGATTATCATATTTTAGATTAAAATTTGTGTATTGATTGACATGTATTTGCAAATTCATATTAGTTTTCTTCTTATTAATTTATTTTTATTTGTCATTTATTATATTTTTGAATTTTAAAACATAGGTATATGTTGAAGATTTGTGAATATCAATTTTTTTATTAACTAAGATAGAACTTATATGTAGAAAATGTATAGTAGTAGTTCTCTTGCAATGTACTTAGTTACGTAAACTAAGCTTTGCCTAAGCGCTTCGCCTTGTCGCCTAAGCAATAAGGCGGTGGGCCACCGCTTTGGTCGCCTTGGACGTCTTGACAACCATGCCTCAAATTTAGCTTACTCAGTTTAGTATAATGTTACTTATTTGTACCTTTCTTTTGACATTTGAGTAGTCATCACTAATGCTAAAACATGTTTATGACTTTTGGGCATTTTTTTAATGCTTGTTGGCATGATTTCATTTGCCAACCACCTCCCTTTTTTTGAAAGTGGGTAGTACTACCGTTGTATCGAAAGAAAAGGGATGTACAAGTATAGTCAATAAGCTCCCAAAAAATCCATGTACATGCAGGGGCCACACCAATTCAGTATTGCTCCCTCTATGTCCCCAACAAAGCAAAAAGGGAAGAGTTAAGGGAGTTCACATTACATAGAAGTTTCGCCCACTCCCTCACTCTAAGACAAATCAACGAAACCACAGCCTCCCCTGGTGATGCAGAAGCAGGATCGGCGTCCTCCAAAAAGGGGTTTTATCGACGGGCTTTGTGACGAAGACAGTGGGGGGCGTTAGTCCAGTCATTTTATTTTATTATGTATTTTAATTTTACTTGAGTCTTGTTTTAGAGTAAAAAAGTCTGTTATCGTTATTTTGGGTTTTTTTATTAGGTTTGAAGTCTAATGGGTTTCACATGTTTGGGTTGAGTCATTTTGTGTTGTATGCATTTTTGCTTTGTTCAGGGTTAGTTTGGTCATCGGGGGATTTGGATCTCCTATATATAAACCTACTGTACCCTAAGTTTTGAACAACAGAATACAATAGAGAAACCCTTTGGCCGCTGCCTCCTTTGAGTCTCTGCGAGAGAGATGTGAATGACCGAGGTGTCCCTGCGAGAGGGAGGGGGTGAAGCCTACACTCCACCGCCGTACCCCCCCGGTCCCCATCACCTTCTTCCTCTCCTTTCTCTGTCCAGCCCCATCTTCCCCACCTCCTTCTTCCTCCACTGCCATCTGCTGCCCTTTCCCCTCGCGAGCAAGACCGCCGATCGCGGTTGTCCTGCTCCACGCCTCGATGCAGCCGGTCGCACCCCAAATGCAGCCATCAGCCGGTGCAACCTCCCAGGACCGGTCGCCCAGGACTGCCGACCGCCTGTCCCCCATTGGTGCAGCACCCTCAGCCTGCTGGCCGGTCCCCTGTCTGCTCGGGGTCACCCGACTGCCCTCCCTGCGAGTGTGCGGCCCAGCAACTCGGCGCACTCATCCCACTGGACCTCCCGTGCCCGCCGATGGACCTGTAGCTGCCACTGCCTGTGACCTATCTGGTTGCCCCCCTACACGGGTTGGCCCCACCACCTCCAGCCGAGCCACCGCAACACCCCCCTTCTTTTTTCTCCTTCTTCTTCCTGCCCCATTCGCGACCACACCCTTCCCCTGTGGACCACTGTCGGCCCGTCGCCCTTCTCTTCCCCTATCTGCGCAGCCACTGCCCCCCCTCCTTTGTCGCCCTCTTCCTCCAGCCGCACCCTAGTGCGACTCTCTCTCTCTCTCTCTCTCTCTCTCTCTCTCTCTCTCTCTCTCTCTCTCTCTCTCTCTCTCTCTCTCTCTCTCTCTCTCTCTCTCTCTCTCTCTCTCTCTCTCTCTGGTCAAATAGTAACCAGCATGGAATGCTTTCTTTCTTTTGATTTTAATAATCCCCATGAGAAGTTTTCCCACGTGAGACCCATCTTCACTATCTTCTCCTCTCACCCCTTTATTTGAGCATTAATTGCTCAACTTTCCCTCCCTTATAGTGTCCTTCGCTTGTCCCACCTTGAAAGCCTTGCATTAAATGCTCCCATCTCCCTTCTTCACTCTACACAAGTGTTTTATTCCACTCAAAGAAGGATATGCGACTCCCCTCTTCAAATCCAGAGCCATCACACCATGGTTTGCCATCTCTTATGAGATGTCCGAGATCTCTCTCTCCAATGGTCGCGAGAAACGAAGCCTCTGAGATCGATATCTTCTCTCCTGCACCCCCAATTTCCTCCTTCCTCTCTCTCGGTCTCTCTCTACCTCGGCCCCCTTGAGCTCTCCCCCTCCCCAATCTCTCTCTGTCTCTCCCTCTCCCCCGGACTCTCTATGTCTCTCCCTCGGACTCTCTTACCCTCTCTCTCTCTGCCCCCACTGTCTCTCTCTTAATCACTCTGTCTCCCACCCTCTCTCTCTCTCTATCTCCCCCCGTCTCCCCCTTCTGTTTGTCTGAGAGAGGGAGACAGAGAGAGGGAAAAGATAGAGATACATGTACCATTTTTTATGATATTTGATGTATTCTTCAGTTTGTGATTCATGTACCATTTTTATGTATATCTTTTTGGTGTAACTTTTGATGCATATTAACATTGGTGCATGTGAATGGATTTGCTATTGTTATTATTACTCTTTATTTTGTAAAATTGTGTTGTCAATTAGAAAAATATGTTTGCGAAATTGAGTGGTTAGTAGAAAAAATAGCATTTTCTCATAAATAAACTATATATATAAATTTTTTTTTCTGAAATCACCAAACCCGATCTCCCGAGATTTTTTTTGAAATCTCTTCGAGATCTCTTCTTTTTCGCCTTTCAGAGACAAAACCTATATTCGAGACGGAAAATCTTGCATCACGCTCTTCCCAGCCTACAACCTAGTCGCGTGCCTGCAACACCAAAAGACAATCCCATTTGGCTCATCTAAGTGGAGTTCGTCGCCTTGTTTACAAGTGTGCCTCGCTGGACTTGAGGTCGGCGCTATTGTTCACATCATCTGGCCTGGCTTCCCTCTTAAACGCACTATTATTCCGTTCCCCTCACAAAGATCACAAGGTAGCATGGAAGTCAACCACATACAACTCTATCCCCTCTAAGGGTCCAACTTCTCCCCTATTCCACAATAAGCTGGTACACTGAGGAGTCCCCAAACCATGCGGATGGCAACCCCTTTTTATGCAGATTGCTTTTTTTACAATTACAATTGTCACCAGTTTTTGATAAGCTAACTGAAGGCGTATATTGTACTTGATGTGTATAGGAATGAGTCAATGACATGATGGAACTTTTTGACTATCTTGCTGTATAAGACCTGAGGTCCTTTATCACGACAATATATGGAATTTTTGTTTTATTGAAGCAATCTTCTCTCGTTGTTAGGCACGTGACCATATTCATTGTAATAATATATTGTTGGAGCCAAATTTTTTGAAAAAAGAAAAGGGACCTACCCGGGGTCAAAAGGAAGACCACCCAGGGTCCATTTGACCCTAGGTAAGCCTCCTCAGGGTTGCCCGCTCAAGAAAAAGGCCAGTCAACCCCGGTCAAGCATTTTGCTTGACCGGGGTGACCGATGCCCATATTACTAGGGTCAATTGACCCTGGGAGTTAATCAGGGTCAATTCCCCCTCTTAACGGGGTCAATTGAAGAGGTTTAATCCCCCTCGTATCGGGGTCGATTGATCTCGGTTAACCCCGGGGTCAATCCCCACCTACCTGGGGTTGATCCCCATTTTTCTAGGGTTAAATGACCCCGGTTAAATCCCCCCAAAAAAGAGGGAAAAACTTTATCTGGGGTCATTTGTCCATCTAATAGGCCATTTGACCCCAAACAAGTTCAAAAAGACTAAACCAGGTCCAAATGACCCCTTACTCTCTATAAATACCCTCCCATGGATCTCACAGAAAAAAAGAAGTGGAGATCACACGCGGAGGCACGCTTGGTTTTTTTGTGTTTGTGCTTGTAAAAGTCCACTTAAGGGTATGAGCTATAAATACCCCGGGTCTTGCACTTATGCCCCTGGAGTCATTGTTATGCCATTTTCTATGTGTTTTGGGCCGTAGATATATGTATTTTTTTGAACTAAACAGAAATTACGAAAATACCCTTCCAAAATTACAAGGAAAATCCTCGATGTCCTGTAATTACAGAAATACCCTGCAAACTTCTCAAATGGTGACTATGTCTCACATTTTTTGCGAGAAAGTCATGTAAAGTCCATAATTTGTCGACGAGTAGGACGGGATAAACACGGGGATCGAAACCCAAGAAGGATGGAAACCTAAGGAGGAGTAATCTCCCAAACGTATTATGCCTTGTGTACCTCCACCACAGATGGACTTGTGCCTTTGTCTGAAAATTACACAAATACCCTTGTATTATTCAGAAATTATCAAAATATCTCTTAACTTTTTTGAAATTATCAAAGTGCCCATGGAGTTCATAAATTATCAAAATGTCCCTGAGTTCCCAAAAATTGAAGCAAATCCTGCCCTGTCCAGAAATTGCAGAAAAATCTTGAACTTTGCAGAAATTGCACAAAACTCTTGTTCTGCCCTGAAGTTCTCAAAGTACTCTTGTCCAGGGTCACGCCTCCTGCATGACTCATTGGAGTGGGACTATACCTCTTCCCTGAAACGATGTGCGCTTTCCTGAATTCTGCTTAAGGCTGACTAGGAATTGTCAAACCCAAGAATCCTGATACTCAGGAAAATTATGGGAATGTTCCTGCTGGCGGGGAAGGTGCAAATAAACTCTGAAGTCCAAGAAATGGAAGATAAGCTTAGAGAAACCCTGATACTACAAATAAACCCTGTAAAGCGAAGAAATGACATTCCATAAATTGTAGAGGTACTCACAAAGGGTCAAAAAATTGCAAACAAACCCCCAAAATGTCAAGAAATGAAAGAAATACCTTGGGAGGTCAACAAATGACAGAATTACCCAGAAGTGTCAAGAAATGACAAAAATATCTTGGGAAGCCCGCAAATGACAGAAATACCTAGGAATGTCAAGGATTGATAGAAATGTCCTAGAGAGTCAGAAAATGACATGAGCACCCCGGACAGTCAAGAAATGACAGTGATGTCTAAGAAATCAAAAAATTACAGATATATCCTGGAAAGTCATATCAGAAAACTAGAGAAATATATAGAAAAGGGTCAAACTTGTAAAAATACTCCAAAGGGTCAGAAATTATAGATTTATCCAAGAAGGGTCCGATCATGACAAAACTCAAAATCAACGGTCAGATCTTGACTAGAAGCAAATTCAATGGTCTGATCGTGACTAAGAGTAAATCCAGCCGTCCAGTTGAGGACAAAAGCAAATTCAACGATTCACTGGAGGCTAGGAGCAAATCCAGCAGTTTGATGGCGGCCAGAAGCAAATTCAACAATTTGATCGTCTACAGAAACAATTCAAAGATTCAAGTGTAAGTAGAAGCCTATTCAGTGATCATATGACGATCTGATGTAAACTCAAAGACTCGATTATATAATCGGGACCAAATGCAGAGGTCTCAAAAGACCAAATGTAATCTAAATTTTGTGTTCAATGAATGAATGTCTTTGAATTTTTTGCAAAAATATGTACCTCTAATGGGCAATCGTTAGGATCATATCCATTAGACAAAACCCACAATATCACAATGGATATCGTAGAGGCTAAATGTGTTCTTTAACAGTTAATCAAGGGTATTTGGATTTTATGCCGATGTAAATAAACATCGACTGCGATCGGTTGGGAAATGTCCCGTATCCGAACCCTAAATCGTCTGGTAAACTCAATCCACGGAATTAATGATGCACATGCTATTTAGATAGCTAACAAATGTGCATTTTATGTTCAACAAATGAACTTTTTTTTCTTTTTAAAATAATTCCGTGTTATATGCACTTGAAATCTGTAACATTTAACCTGTATGTAAGTGCTCATAGTTATAATGTTTGTAGCTGTATTGATGTTTTCCAATCCTGAGGCTTGCATGTGTTATTGCCCTCTCAGTGCTGTCCAGTCAATAAAAGTAATGATGTTGCTATGTCTATGATGCAGTGTAAATCGTTGTAAACGTGATTTAGCTGCCATCGCTGTTGAGGCAGTTCTAGCTGTTGCTGATTTGAAGAGGAAGGATGTTAATTTGGACTTAATCAAAGTAGAAGGAAAGGTAGGAGGAAAACTGGAAGACACTGAGTTAATACATGGTATCGTTGTAGACAAGGATATGAGCCATCCTCAGATGCCAAAGCTGATTGAAGATGCTAAAATTGCTATCTTGACTTGCCCATTTGAGCCCCCAAAGCCGAAGACAAAGCATAAGGTTGACATAGACACTGTCGAGAAGTTCCAGACTTTACGTCAACAGGAACAGAAGTACTTTGATGACATGGTTCAGAAATGCAAGGTAAACATTTTTTTTCGTTTATTTGTGAATCTAGTATTATGTTTTTAAGGTGATTTACTGGGTTCCTAAGAAGCTCTAAAGTTTGAGGCTTTGAGAGCCTTATTTAAGTTTATCATGATTTTTGGAAGCTGCCTTCACTGTGAGATCACGAATTGGAAAACATTGTTTGATGCTGGACATGAAAATGATTGTGTTGATGCACATGATCATAAAGCAAATCCCAAAGGATGATCAAGCGAATAAAAAATCTGGGTTAATGGAGATATACATAGGAAGTGGTTTATGGAAGACACATGTTTTGTCATTCTTGAGGTTACCATTCACTTAGTTGTGGTTAGCCGTTAGTGTTTACATATATATATATATTCTTTTTAAAAGTAAGGTCACAGTGAAAAGCATGTTTATCAACACCATTGTATTGTCACAGACCCTACCAAACAGCCTTTTGAACTATCGTAACTGTGTGATGACATGGGCTCAGCTGGAAAACCTGACTTTTAGTTTCTTCAGTTGGTTTTGGCAATAGCAGTTTCATAATTTTTTAGGCAAGATCAGAGTGAAAAGTGCATTTATTGATTCACCATTGTTGTAAATAACCTACCAAGCAGACATTTAAACTGTCTTACCACTGAGATTTTATGTAGGTTCAGTTGTTAATACTTTCTCAGTTTCTTCCTGATGTTGGCCCTTTTATCTACAGAAATGAAGGGTTTTCTTAGTTTGTGTTTATTAACCATTTTTCGTAGAAATGTTACAGCAAAAGAACCATTCTTTTAATAGTGTTCACTGATTTTCCAATGATATGTAAATTTCATTTCCATGCAAGTTGTGAGTTTCACTAGATTTTTCTTTTTCCTCCTATTTTTTGTCATTTTTTTTGGAAAATTGTTGCATGTATGCTTTATTTTTTCATTTATAATAATTAGTTATTAAGGATTTTTTCGGGCAATAGCTGGAGCATGTTAAAGGTTTTATAATATTTTGGTTTGTTGTCCTGCAGGATGTTGGTGCAACTCTTGTAATCTGTCAATGGGGTTTTGATGATGAAGCTAATCATCTGTTGATGCATAGGAATTTACCTGCAGTTAGATGGGTTGGTGGTGTTGAATTGGAGTTAATTGCAATAGCTACAGGTTTGTTTCAACAGCAGTCCATCAGTATGATAAAGAGTCATTTTCAAAAGAATACATTCAAAAGTGGCATGGTGTTTATATTTATTTTGCTGTGATAAAGGTGGAAGGATCGTGCCACGCTTCCAGGAGTTGACACCAGAAAAGCTCGGAAGGGTATGTTTTCTCTCAAATATTTCGTGGGTCGTGGTTTCCATTACCAATCGAATTATTTGATTTCTCAATTCGCATGGTTCTTTGGCTCATTAACACAACAAAAGGGTAATTGCATTTTCAACTAGGTAGACAATAATCTTAGAAATGCCAGAAATACAAGGCTAGAGATGTAACATCCCACTATAAATTTTGCAGTACGTGGATGACACTATTATGTTTCTAGCAAGGATGAGCCCCAACTATATGTGGTTCGGCTGATGCTAGAGTTGCTGGAGGAAGTCAGTGGCCTCAAGATTAACTTTGACAAGAGTCTTCTGGTGGCTGTGAACACGAAGGGTAGAGCTCTTGATAGGGTGACATTCATCTTGGGATGCCGAATCGGAGCCTTTCCTCTTTTCTATTTGGGACTTCCGCTATCTCCAGGGTCCTGCATTGCAATGATTGGTAGCTTGTGGTGCAAAGATATGAGGCCAGACTAGCAGGGTGGAAGGCGAGGCTTCTCTCTTATAGGGGGAGATTGGTACTTTGCAAGTCTGTGCTTGATAGCCTTCCGATCTACTTCCTACGGTGGCTAAGAAGATTGAATCGATTCAAGCAGAGTTCTTTTGACATGGCAGTGGAGGGAGGATTAGGGGCCGGCATGGTATAGCTTGGGGCAGAGTCACCAATAGCAAAGACATGGGAGGTGTGGGCATAAAAAACATTAGGGACTTTAACTTGGCGCTTTTGTGCAAGTGGTTGTGGAAGTTAGGAGTAGGTGACGATGGTCTCTGGGCATAAGTCATCAAGCATAGATGTTATGGTAGAGTGGGGGTATGGGATTCATATTTGGGATGTTTTAAATTTCATTAAGTGGTGTCTGTCAACCTAACACACATCCTCCTTTCTCATCTGGGCTTTGGACCGGCCATGGTAGAGTTAGTGGATGTTAGTAAAAGAGCTCGTGGAAGGCCTAAAATGGGATGGTGTGATGTTATTAGAAGGGACATTGGCTTCTTTGGATTAACTGCAAATTTAACACTTCATAGAATTCTTTGACGGAATATGATTCGTATAGCCGACGCCAAGTAATGGGATAAGGCTTTGATGATGATGATGAGTGAGGGTATGTGATATAACACCAGCCTCGCAGCATCATATCTAGCCCATTTGGCGGGGTGTTTTGTCTTGTAGGGACTTCATTTTTGCTAGTGTTTTCTGTCTGGGTAGTCGGGGGAAATGTCTCTTTTGAAAGGATAGATGGTGTGGGGACTTTACTTTGGAGGCATCATTCCCAAAGCTATTTGCACTTGCAGCAGCACTCTTGGGGTCAATGGCTCGGCATTTTGACTGTCACTTATCGGGAGAAACATGGGCACCGACTTTCAGAAGGAACCTTAAGCCTGAGGAGATAAATCAGTTACAGGACCTCCTTTGCTTCTTGCTTGATTTTGCACCACAGCCAGACAAAGAGGATCAGTGGTGGTGGAGGTGGGAGGAGGAGGGTTTCTTCTCAGTGAGGTCAGCTTACACCCTTGTTTCTGATGGAGTGGTACACCATCGACTTGCTTCTCAGATATGGTCTCCCAAGAACCCCTTGAAGGTGAAGGTACTGATTTGGAAAATTTTCCATGGGCAGTTGTTGACGTGTGATAGGATTGCTTCTTTCATGCACAACCTTCCTACCACATGTTGTTTGTGGGTCAGGAGGATGAGACTTTGGATCACCTTTTTACACGTTGTTCTTACTCACAGGAGGTTTGGGGTGAGATAGCTAGCAGGACATATGGCACATTTCGCATGCAGAGTAGTGTGCAGCAAGTGATCGGGCATTGGGGCAGAAGATGGAGCCTTAAGGGGGACAGACTTACATGGTGGATTATCCTCCACACTACTTTGTGGGTAATTTGGGGAGAGGAGCAAGAGAATCTTCAGAAGGGAAGTTAGGGGAAGGGAAAGTCTAGTCTTCTTTATTTGTGAGAGAGTTGGCAGAGCTTATTTGTAAATAACTCCTTTTTTTGGGCTTTGCTGGGGGTTAGTGTGGGTCACCCCGCCTTGTGTGGACAGCTTTTTGATGTATAGAGAATTTTGTGAACATGAGGTGTATATTGGAGGCACATGAGGTTTATGTCTCTGTTCTAACACATAACCAAAAATCAGGATAACACACATTGAGTATCAACCCTTGGACATAACAATGGACCAGCCTGTAAAGCCCTTCCAATGTCCTCTGCACATCTCTTTTCCTAACTTCAAATCACTGGTGGACCCTGCAACGTCTCATGTTTGCCACTCTAATGCATGGAAAATTCTCTTGATAGTGTGAGCTGAATGCATTTTGCCCTTCTCCCATTGGTTTCATTTGTGGCAAAATACCAGAATATCCACGTAAGTGGTGGGACAACGCGACTGAAGGAGTTGTTAAAAAAGATTTTGTGTTGGATAGCATGAGCGATCGGTGTTAAAACTAAAATCAGAATGTGGGAAATTTACAATACAGTAGTCAATCTATGAAGATGCAGGTAGCAAGTTAGTGTAGTGTCCCAATGACATGCTTATTTTCTTAATAACAAATAGTCCAGAAAAGGGGAATAAGTATGTGTTCAACTGAACTTCTCAAATGGATGAAGATGTTTCTACATCATCCCCTCTCCCTGCTGAAAAGAAAAAACCCCAAATTTGGAACATAGCTTCTATACTCAGTGATGATAGTGTCTAAAAATCATTCCTTCCAATGAAAGGCTACAATAGCCTACCTACATTATGTTTGCTGTACTCTTCGGCATCTGTGGCTCCAAGCAAAAAGTAATTAACATAGTTGTATGTATAGATGCCTTTTATTTCTTCTGTTCTAAAAGAAAGCATAGAACTACTCAATCGGTAGATAAAGATTGGTGAAGGAGGATAAAATCCAGCCTGTGAGAGAGAAGAGTGCAGGGAAGAGCTCATAAGCTCTGAATATGTTTAGGGATTGTTAATTTTATGAGAAATGGAACATCTTAGAAATGCAGAAATTACCATGTTTAGAAAAGCATTTGTTTCTTAAAGTGGAACCAAACCGACTTGCCTTACCAGATATGATTTGAGAACAGAACCCTGTATAATAATCTCTCTCAATTGTCACTTCCAGAAAAATGAATCTAAAATTTGTAATGGCAGAAGGCTTTTACGAGAATGATATTTCACTGTGCAACTGTGAACCTTGGCCTAGAAGAGTCTAATATGAGATTCCAAATCATAATATATGTATGTATACATGTTATATGTATATTTTGTGTGGTTCACGTGATTGCATGAAAGACAGTTGCATGTTCTTGTGCGTATATCTACAGTTGAAAATGAATTTCATACGTTAGTACTGTGATGTGGGACTGCAAGTTGACTCTGTCTTTAAATCATTCCTTTGTGCTTCGTTTCTGCATCTTTGTCTATTTACTAATTTATCTGATGCTGTATGCAACTTCGGATGTTGATATTCATGCGGTCTATCAGGCTGGCCTAGTTAGAGAAAAATCATTTGGCACTACTAAGGATCGGATGCTTTATATTGAGCAATGTGCAAACTCAAAGGCTGTCACGATATTTATTCGTGCAGGTAATTTTTTTTCTTCTTTCTGTTTCTGTCATTTTTTACTTAAAATGACTATGATTAATGAAATATTGTTTTTTTAAATGTTTATGGGATGTTTGTTCGCACACGCGGAATGGCGGGAGAGAGATTTTGAATAAATAAAGTAAATGATAGGGTTTTTGTGGTGTTTTTGGTTTTGCAGGCGTGCCCCTCAAATTTTGTCAATTGCCGCGGAATTGTATTTCAACTAGGATGTGTCTCCAGGACACGACACATGTGCGTAGACATACGGGCGACACGTGAGTGGTGGTCTGTGTGCACGTGGTAGCTGTTTAAGTAGGTGGCGTAGGTTGGATTCCGTGGGTGAAGGTGTATCATGTGATGTGGGGTTTGGATGCAGGACATTTCCCCACCGACCGAGTCTTCCGACCACAGTCGGCGTTAATTTACATCGGACGTGATCCGAACACCCTTGTTTAACTGTCGAAGAGAAGAGAGTCAGGGATCTTGGGAGCCGCGACGTCAGGAGAGCTTGACTGGTGCTACGATGACGAAGTAACAACACAACATGGATGAGTAAAGGTCGGGAGACCGGTCCCAATGTGGGCACTGGAGAGGGCACGGACCTCGGGCTTATGGAAGCGAGACATTGGCTCGAAAAGTGGAGCAGCAGACACTGGCTCGACATGGAGTTGACAGGTTTTGGCTCGGGTGTGGAACTGTTGACGCTGGCTCGGCTAGGAGCAGGCGGGTGTTGGCTCAGCTGTACGGTCTGTTCCGTTGGTGGGGTAAGGACCGAGCTAGGAAATGGATGGCAATCTGACAGACAGTGTTGAGACCGGTGAAGACGGGAGTCGATTCCCTGACTGGGCTTCATTGATGCATGCTGTGAAAGACTTTATATGGGGCGTCGAGAGCCCTAATTACACGTTGTGTGCAAGCCACGGGACAATTCTGTCATTTATGGCAGTTCCTAAGTCATTGCATTGTTGCGCTGGTATTTCTGCCTTCGTACATAATGTTCGTTGTAGGACTTGTGATTTGGCTGGACGCCGTTTGGGAGGTGCCTGCGTAGTACACCCTCGGCGTGTGCATGCCGATCACCGAACCGAGAACAACTCCTGCGTCGGCGAGCTTGGACACTCGTACATTCGCCGCCGAGGTGCGCTTGCAAGTTCCTTGATGATCGTCTGCTATGTGGTGTTGAGTGTTGTCAGAAATTCCGTATGTCCAAATGCTCTACTTGTTTTTCAGGGACTTAGATGGAGTAGTCGAGGACCGGCTCGGGCGGAGTAGTCGGGCGCGGCTCGTACAGAGCAATTGGGTTAAAGGCTCGAGTGGAGCAGTAGGGTACTGTTGAGATTGGGATAGTCGGGCGTCGTTGGGACTGGGGCAGTCGGGTGCTACTAAGATTGGGGACCAGCGGGCGCCGTTGTGACTGGAGTAATCAGGCATCGTTGGAGACTGGGGTAGTTGGGTACTGCTAAGACTAGGGATTGGCGGGCGCCATTGTTACTGGGGCTGTTGGGTGCGCTAAGATTGTTGTGACTGGGGCAGTCCGGTGCGGCTAAGATTGGGGATTGGCAGGCGCCGTCTGAGAGTTATTTGACGGGGATGAACTTCGCCGACGCGACAGCCATCAAACAGTTGTTAGGGGTTGAACGCGGTCTTCGACAGTGACGCGTCTTGATCATGGCTTTTGGGTAGGGCGCATGCTCAATTCAACGCGATCTTCGACAAGGGCGCGTTCTTATCGCTGCTTTTGGATAGGGCGCCTTCTTCAAGACAGAAGATTGAGGCCCCGTGTGTTTGACGAGTGTGTAGCCCTTGAGCGTACACTACATCTCTTCGTGTGACTTGTGACTTGTCAAAGCGCCGTTTAGCAGCGTGCCATCATGACGTACCCACAGCGTGTTAAAGACTAAAGTCAAAGCAAGCCAGATCGCCTTCCTCATGGAGTGTTTGTCGAGCCGCCTTGAACCCATTGTGGGTTGTCCATGGGGTGTGCATGTTGTGTCCCCCCCCCCCCCCCCAAAAAAAAAAAAAGAAAAAAGGCCAAAGGGGTTACCTAGTCCGGTTGAGGCGATGGGAAGAGGGACCCAGCTCGGTTGAAGCGCTGGTAGGGGGCACTTAGCTCGGCTGGTGCGCTGGCGAGGGCTACCCATCTCGGTTGACGTGCCGACAGGAGGGACCCAGCCCGGTGGAGGAGGGCTCGGCGCTGGCAGGCGGGCACGGCGTTGGTAGGGGGTACCCAGCCCGGTTTGTGCGTCGGCGGGGGCTACCTAGCTCCGCTGGTGCGTCAGCGGGGGCTACCTAGCCCGATGGAGGCACCGGTAGGAGGGACCCAGCTTGGTGGAGGAGGGCGCGATGTTGGTAGGCGGTACCCAGCCCGACTGGTGCTCCGGCGGGGGCTACCCAACCCGGTGGAGGCGCCGGCAGGAGGGACCCCACTTGGTGGCTCCCTGGAGCTTGCTATCTGTCGGGGCGTCAGCTTGAACGCGGCCCTACCAGTCACTGCATTTTGAACGAGGTGGTACGATATGCCGCGTCTGGACCCAGATTGCAGCCAGACCAGCGACTGCGATTTGATTGAACTTTGCTAGTGTCGTGGTCGAGGCTTCCCGAGGGCGCACCCGGGCTGGGTGGCACCCTTGGGGGATGCACCCGGTCTAGGTAGCACGTTGGGAGGTGGACCCGAGTTGGGTGGCCCTCCTAGGGAGGCCACTTGGTCCGATTGCGGCCTTAGGGACCCGGACCGGATGGGGGTGCGCCAAAGAGTACCCTAGCTCGGTTGAAGCTCTAGGGAGGGCTACCTAGCCCGGGTGGGAATCTCATGGGGGGCACATTGACCAGGTGGAGCCTTGAAGGAAGGCACCTAGATTGGATGGAAGCTTGGAGGTCCCGGACTGGGTGACATAGGCTCCTCTTTCTGAATGTAGTTGCACGACATGCCGCGTTATGAGAAGATCGCGGTCAGTCTGATGGCCGCGATCGGACCGAGCCTTGCTGGTGGCCTCAGAGCCGGAGTTTGACTCGACTATTGGAGCCAACGGGGTTGGGCCGTTTGTAGAAGACGTTTTGGAGTCGTTTCCTGCCTTTTTGTCATGTGCCCTGTGACACGGCGAGTGGTTTTGAGTCTTGGATTGGGCTCGGTGGCTGAGACGTTGGCGACGCAATGCCGCTTGCCAAGTGGTTGGGGGTGATCTCCGTTTCTTTGTGAAGAGCCGTGTAGTACGACGAATAGCTCTGAAGTCCGAGTTAGACTCGGTTGTTGGAGTCGTCGGCATTGTGCCATTGGTGAGGTGATCGGGAGTGATTCCGACTTCTCTATAGGGTGCCATGTAATATGGCAAGTTGTCCCACACCTTGGGTTTGACCCGGTCGTCGAGGGGGACGGTTGGCATGGCACTGTTTGTTCAAGGGTGATCCCCCGTTTGTTGTGTCGTATCGTTTGATACAGCAAAATGTGCCAGTTTTCGAGCTCAACTCGGCCGGTAAAGTGCCTTTGGTCAGTTGGTGTTATGTTATTTTGCGCTGTCTAGGGAGTAATTCCATTTGCCTAAGTCTTGATTAGCTCGAGAAAATAAGCGGGTGCAACAATGTTGTAACGATTTCATGAAATTCAATAGCAATTTTTCTAAATCCTTACCATTCAGTTTCCATTTGTTAACCTTGCAGTATGGAAGGTGTCTATGTGACGTGATATTATTTTCTGAGACTTTTTCTTCTACAAGTGAAACTGATGACATGAGTAGTGGCTGAACTGCTAGATACAAGGAAGCCTAGATTGGTTCTAGATTAGTAGTCTTCAAAGGCTTGCCATTGACGTGCAATTTGGGTCAAAAACCTCAGATAGATCCAATTCTCATGACTCAGATTGAAATTGTCTTCATCACCAAACCTGTGGCAGTATTTTTTCCTTTTTTTGGGGGGGAGTGGGGTTGGAGGGAGGGAGGCGGCAGCTACTGGCATGGCCTACCTAACTTTTTTCAAAACATTTATTTCAGTATTTTCTTGAAGAGCTCTTGTTCTTTGTAATATAGACAAGGGGTTTCATTTGGGGAATCTAGATATAACTAGGATGAACATGCTCTCCTGTTTCACTGTGCTTTTCTCTTTCCTATTTCTTTGTGAAAATAATCTCATGTCTTGAGACCAATTTGTATGTCTTCTTCTTCTGGAATATCCTGCTACTACCGCTGATGAACAATGGACTGATGGCATCATGAAGTTGCCTGACAATAGTGTTTTTGTTTATTTTTCAGGTAACAAAATGATGATAGACGAAACAAAGCGCAGCATCCATGATGCTCTTTGTGTGGCAAGGAACCTGATCCGCAACAACTCTATTGTATACGGTGGTGGCTCAGCTGAGATATCTTGTTCAATTGCGGTAGAGGCAGCTGCTGATAGATATCCTGGAGTTGAGCAGGTGACAACATTTTGCCCTTATTTGGAACCAGCGTCAATGTTATAACTGTGCATTTTTCACAATATTGTAACATGATTGATGATTTTTTTTGTTACAGTATGCTATTAGGTCTTTTGCAGAAGCATTGGATTCCATACCAATGGCCCTGGCAGAAAACAGTGGCCTTCAACCTATTGACACTTTAACTGCCGTCAAGTCTCAGCAAATCAAGGTATAAAATTTGCAAATCTAGGTCTCACAATGAACAGATCGAAAAGCTTGAGATAACGAATGCTTAAAATATAATAGGCTTGATTAGATTTGAGGAATTTGCTAATAATGCTTACAACTGAAAAGATAGATGCTAAATAATCCAAGCAAATAAGAAGAATACCAATCTATACATGGTATTTTGTCGGGTTCTGACGCCAATACATTTGTAGCAAAATGACTTGTCTTGTTTGGATATGTGAATACTCTTGTCCTGTAAGCATGCTGTGTCTGTGCAGGAGAACAATCCCTACTATGGCATAGACTGTAATGATGTTGGAACAAATGACATGCGGGAGCAGAATGTGTTTGAGACACTGAGTGGGAAGCAGCAGCAGATGTTACTGGCGACGCAGGTTGTCAAGATGATACTTAAAATTGACGATGTAATCACACCATCAGACTACTAATTTGAGTGAAGGTGTTTGATTCTGATTTAGGTGATTTTTTCCCCTCATCTAATGGAATCCACAGTTCCAGGGTTTTGTTTGTTGGGGAGTTTTGCTCTTACGGGTCATGGGGTACCTGATTTGGCATGTAATTTTAGGTTTTAGACTGCTCGAGCCAACACAACCCAAAAGAGAAACTGCAGTTTTGTGGATTTGCAAGTGCCACATCTCATCTGTGGAATACTAGACTACATTTTTACATGAGAATCACTCTGTTAGTGTTGCTATCGATTTCTAGATTGTGAGACGGGTTGCAGAATGTGGCACTTGTTGCAGCAAATGAACCATTATCGGTGGGTTTATGCCTCCAGTATTCTTACTTTAACGTCCCCTGTGTATTTTGCTTGTTCCAGCCGGATGGGATTGAGCATGGAGTGCTGGCGGATAGTCTTTCCTATAAAATATTGAATTTAAACAAAAAAATGTGAATGACTTATGGTTAATGAGATAAGAAGTACTCGTGTTTTGTAGTTTTAGATATTAGTTTTGCACAAGTGTTTGTACATATGTAGATTGAATATTTGGAGAAAAAAAGTTTAATTGCTTAAGTAGGGGGAAACAATCCCCAGTCACTGGGTTTTGGAACCAGTGACAACAATCGTGTGTTGCCACTTGTGACAGCTGTGATCTTGGTTTGACTTGACAGAGACCTTCGTGTGCTTTGATCAATGAAACACATCATTGCCACATTTAACGGCCTTATACTGCTACATATAACATCGGATCTCGGTTTAACTGGGTCTTCTAAAATCATTAGGTATTGGTGGCAACAGTCCTATGTTGCCCGTAAGGTTTGTCGGCTCGATCGTATCGGTGTACTGATTTTTTGTTGGTATGATATGGTATCATATCGATCCGTATTGTAAGATGTCAATATTAAAAAATTATTTAATAAATATATATTATTATAAAATATAACAAAATATTATGTGTTATTTAGTGGTTAATAGGTGTGTTACTTGTGTGTGAGATAAAGAGTTTAAATCTCACAAATGTCGTGTATTTTGGCTTATTTTTTTAAATAACAATGAAAAAAAATAAGAAAATAATGTCACTAGTTTGTTTTGAACTCAAATCTTAACATTTCAAATGAAAATTCTTAACTAAATAACTTATAAAATCATATTTAATATAAAATAATATATATGATATTTAAAAAATATAAGTTACGTATCGATAACGTACCATAAATTAGACGTACTGATCCGTGGTTGGTACAGTTTGGTGCAGACAGTACGTCTCGTATCAGATCGATTTGACAAACCCTGACTGCACGTATGACAATGAGTCTTAGCTTAACCATCTCTCTTGTGCTTTTAGCAAGGGAATGTGCTGAGGTTGCCTATCTGACTTTTGATAGGATGAGTACTGGGGAACAAAATGCTGACATATTGCATCCTTTTTGTAATTTCTTCGAAAAAAGAGAAGAAAAACGGAAGTGGAATGTTCTATGGCATCAAATTGCCAGAAAAAAAAGGAAAACTGGCCTCGATGGAGTGCTGTAAGAGTGATGAATAGAAGACTTTGGAGCTTGTCACATGTGCCTAATTAGTGAAACTAAAATCCCTGTCTTGTCTTTTATGTTTTCTCTTGAATTAAAGCTGAAGAAGTTGGTCGCCACATCAACTTTGGTTTTCATTTCCATGTATTCTACACTCCCTAGATCATAATGCAACTTTAAGGAAAAAAGAAGCTCACCAAATCTTGGCGATTTGATGCGACAAAAATATTCCACCGATCTAGGGGAGAAGTAACCCTATCATTTTCAACAAAAGGCTAGTAAAATCTAGGGATTTTTACATATATACTCTTATAAAGTTTGATTTTATCAAATATATCTCTCGTCTATCATGAATATCTTTCATTTAGATAAAAATGTTACAATTATATCCCTTTAATTTAACGTCGATATCCTGTGAAATATGCTATCTAATTCTACCGTCGTTAGATCTAAGATATATTTGATAAAATCAAATTTTACAAAAATATATATATAAAAATCTTACTTTTAACTCACATTTAACTCGAGTTAAACACACAGAAGTTACAACGAGAGCATAATCGTGCCATTATCTATATTTTAAAGATATTCATGATAATATACTCCGATGAAGAGTATATTTGACAAAACCAAACTTTATAGGAATATATATGCGAAAATATCAATCTTTAGGTATTTTTAGATTGCCATATTCCCACCTTACCATGCCCAGTAGTATTCCCTGTCCTTTTCTTCTTTTCTATTTTTTCCCACGCTTATTACAGTGTGCACTTAAATGACTCCTATTGCTGATGCGTGTTTCGTAGTCTCGTAAATTTCGTTAACTACTTTTCTTTATACATTATTAGTTCAGTAAACCCTTCTACCGACGAATTAACATTAAGTTTTGACCCATCTTATCAAAGGAAAAGCCTCTTCTTACCTGTCAACTAGCCTCAACTAGGTTTCAGTACAAGAAATGGGGAATCAACATCCAGTGGAAACTATGGTTCTAAAATGATGCAATTTTGCCAAATAGTTAACAAGCCTGACCCGGATTTAATAAAAAACTTTCCACTCGACCTATGAAGAGTGCCACATCAAAGGATCATTATCTAATGTACAGGGAACCACCAAATAGGATCACACTTCTGAAGGCAAACCAAACTTATTTTTCCCGAAAAGATGTGGATTATACCACCAATTTTATTCAAAAACAAACGGAAGTAGTACAATTGAAGGTAGATGAGAGATTCCTCACCACCACAAGCAGTAAAGATAGCACAAAACTACACATAAATCGAACACAGATCAAATCTATTTACTTGGGAAACGACTGATATAAGCTTCACAAGGGTCTCAATGTATGCCTAATACATTTTGAGTCTGCGGTACTTTTTAATCCGACTTGTGAAGATTGTGAAGAATGTACAAGGATGCAGACGACAGAAATATACAGATAGAGTAGCTGAGGAGATCCACTCCCGTAGCTATGGTTACCATTTTGCTTCTCTCAAACATCTTCACAAGGAGGATCATTACAATGACATGACCCACCTTCGTCTTTAGTTCATCAAGAGAACTGATCTTCATCCACTTCGGCCTCTCCTGCACAATAAAGATCAGTTTAGCTCAATCCAAAAGGTAAGCTACAGTAAACTACGAGGGTGGAAAGCATAGCGTTCCCAGTGAAGTGTTGTTTTTTTTTGTCTTTTGTATTTAAAGATATGGTCAAATTTAGCTTAACACAACTTCTGAGGATCAACCTCCTTTGTGACCCTAAAATGGATGAAAAACTGATTATTTTCACTTGCATCATGAAGAACGACCCATGCCGGAGAGCTAAAGTCAATACGTTAGAACTACATATACAACAATTCTCAAGAAGCTTTAAGAACTAAGAAACCCCTGGATTTGTTGCCTATGATCTAGATTCTAGACACATATATCAATTCAAATGGCAGAATTATATTATATATATATAGTTTTAGTACATGTAACGAAGCTTAAGGATTGAGCTTAATACTAGTAAGTAGTTGCTGCAAATGAGATTTCATGCTTAAGCTCATCCTCAACCAATATTGTTTTCCCTCACCAGCCACAATGCCCAAGAATCTGCTGGTTGGATGTGTCTCCCCTGTTTTCCATTGAGACACTGCTGAGGCTGATGACAGCTGGCACCACTAATCCTACACTGGCCTTGGTTCCAACTTCCAAGGACTCGAGATTACAGTTATTGCCACCTTTCCTTCTCTAGTGGATGCCCATAATCATCCTTCCTGCAGGTAGGCACTGCATCCCAAATGTTCATAGAACAGAAACTCTGTCATTCATGTGTGGCTTCTCTCCTACCCTTTTCGACACCAGCATATTCTCAACTTTCCCCTCTTTATTGCCCCCTTATCCATGAGAGACGAAATGGTAGTAAACATGTAATTTACTCCCCTTTCCTTTCAAACTAAGTCCAAAAATTTTATTCTTGGAGCCCACGTCTACACCATAAATCGAAGTGACAACAACCAAAGTCAAATCATCACCACCCAATAAATCAGATCGAACCATACTAGCCACACCCAGTCAGAACCTATGAACACACTCGCACATCCATAAATAGACCCAATAACATTACTCAAGGTCCACTAACAATTTAAAATCCTAGAACCTGTCCAAAGAGGACCCAACCAACTAGAATCTATTATTCCATCCATCCTGTTAACAGTGCTCCTCCATCCGGTACAATCTCACATCTTGTGCTACACTACACAGAAATGAAAATATCATAAAGGTGCAGCACAATCGTCTTCGGTAAAGTACAGGGGAGCTCACATTTAACAAGTCGAGAAGATATGACTTTCAATGGGATTCCCGGTGAGGTGGGCTAGATGTGACCAATAAAACACAAGAGGTAATGGAAAATCAGATATCACAACACATGCTAAGAGATTCAATAATCAGCTAGATATGCAAAACTTCAGAGATCTAACAAAACCTCAAAACCACCATGCAGTGTACGTAAGAAACACTCAAAGGGAACATGGAACATTCATGTGTCTATATGTCATCCTTATTAAAAATGCTTGCACAAATGGAAAGATGACAAATACAAGTAAATGCTTGCATGCATGACAAGCACAGAAGTCAATTTTATAAAAGACAACCATAAAAGGCAACCAGAGAAGATATTATCATGTTGATAGTAATATGTAGATAGCACCAGTTTAACAAAATTACCTTTAAAGCAAACATCCCAAACAAAGAAGAACCTTTAAGAGCACGGTCTATGTTTGATGGCACAGTGGGGTTATCATTGCTGATAAATAACCCATACAAGCCCATGCCAAATATCAACATCACTGTACCTGCAAGATAAACATCTGAAGAAAAAAACGATTCATTTCATTATAAAGGGTGAAAAATAACCATTAAACTATAAATCCAGTTTCTTTTAAAGGTCAAGAAGAAAAGGAAACATTGAAAATACTCATGCTCAAACTTGACACCTGTGCCCAATAGATAAATTGACCTTTCCACTAGTAGGCCTTCCATCAAAATTTTCAATTATTTTTCTGGTAACAGTGGCTGATTTTTGAACATCAGTGGAGAATAACTTAAGAATAACTGAAGCACTTTCTCTGGGTGAACATTATCCCTAAACAGAACTTTTCTTTATACAAATAGGTGAGTCAGAGGATAACTCAAAATGCCTTGGAGAGAACTACAGCATGCATAAGAAACCTTTTGCAAATGGAAAAGCACTATATCATGTGACTACTGCAAAGGATGACTCCCAAACCTGGCCCCTCTACTAACATGTCTAGAATTTCTTCTTTCTGTGGCTGTCAACCTGTATCAGTAATCAAAATATGAAAGAGAGAGCAGCAGCAGCATTTGCCACAACTCACAACTGTAAATACACTGGGACAATGGATAATTAGTGACCCATGCCATGAATCAGGAAAAAGTATATTTGAATCAATATCCTAATGTCTCCTCAATAAAATACTGTCATCGTTGTCACAGTGTTTCACAAAATTAAACTTGAATATATACTGGGGGACTTAATTTTTATGCATTAATGCATTCTTTAGCTGAGGAGACACATCCTGGAAAAGAGAACACAAACCAAGTGAATTCTTATGTGTTCATGAATGGGATATAAAGGTGATGGTCAATAAAATGTAAGGGACAAAAATCAAGAGAGTGATTCAAGCTATATGATAATTACAGAAGCATGTAAGGAGGAGAAAAGAGTGCAAAAGAAGTCTCGCAACATTGAGGGACATTGGGCAACTTTCTGTTGTCGAGACTTGGGACAATGAAGAAAAGATAGAATAGGATAATCTATAGCAAAGAATCAGAGGACGTGGCCACTAAATATCAACCATATAACGCAATAAATTGTAAAAACAAAATTCAATAGAGATGAAGCCTTTTGATTTTCTGAATCAGAAACATTTGCAAATGGAAACAAATTGATGTGTCATCTAGAGGTTCAAAGCAAGCCTATTTCACCAAAAAAGCTCAGGAACACAGTGAAATTAAAATTAAACAAAATCAAATTGCATACCGTCAACAGAAGCGGAAAACAATAAATGAATCATCTATTTAAATGAATCCAGAGTTCCTCACCAATGGCCTCCACCAATCGCAAGACCATCTGCCCCGTGTGTATCCCTTTTACACAGCTTGACCAGTAAACCTTGTAGGCTTCGACAATATAAACACACCCCTATTCACAACAAAGAAACACCACCATTGAACAAGCATACCACACCTAGACAATTTTTATAAATAAGTTCTGATCTAGGAAAAATGAAAATCATGCTGCCAAGAATTAAATGAGATCATAAGTGCAATGCACATTAAGCAAAATATCAGGGTTAAAAAGATCCGGTATGACCCTACAATATTATTCACAAATGAGCTCCAACAAACTATTCCAATAAGATTTCTACAGTAGTCCAAAACTAATCCATCTTTCCTAGTTCCTGAATATCCCTTTCTCTTTTAGATCTTGTTCAAGGCCACAAATTTTTGCCTCCTACCGATAATTTGTAGTTGAACTTCAGAGGCTTCAAAAGATATTCAGCGTGGATGTGCATAGCCTAAGAAAATCATAAAAAATTGTTCATCGATAGATGAAATTTAATGAAGTCCAGTCCAGATAACAAGAACATCAGTTATGTCAAACATAAGGTAAAGTTATGACTGGGGCCATCTGGTTTAAAGTTTTTGCAGAAGTGGATCTTGATGCTCAATAAACCTGTGGAGGCAGATCCCCTTTTGACCAGTATCTGCTCTTTGGATTTTCAGGAGCAATCTGGTCATGGAAACAAGAGAAAGTCTCTTTATTATGTTAAGCCAGGATTAACCATATTGCATCTATGCCAGAGTCTTTTACGTTTCATTTACAGTACCAAGGAACTGTAAATTTCCATGCCCTCGGCATAGAAATACAAAAGCATAGAAGTTATACAGCCTTCTGAGACAGATACATGTATCCAACATGGTGTTTAGGGAATTGAAGGCATTAGACATGGGGCGGTGATGAGCGTCACCAAGGAGATTTAAATATGGTAACATCGGTCTCTATTTTCGTACTCTGACCATCAGTTGGGGAATGAAAGTCCTGCAAATATCACATTCTGATATTTTATTGAAGCTCTTGTGAGAATCTCCCTTCCTTGTCTGAAACTAGATTCTCCAGCCTTACTTTCTAAAAGGTCTAGGCTTCATCTCTCCTGCATTTTCCTGCATTGGACTTGTCCATACCTCAACGTTGACGGACTTTCCCTCTCAATATGAAACCACCTCCCCGCCTTTCAAAAACATTTCTAATGCAAGAAGATGAAAATAATCACGATGCTGATGAATCGTCAATACATCTAATGAAGTTTGATGCATTTGAATCAAGATAAGCAGTCTATAGTCCGCCGGTATGTTGAATGTTGCACTGAATTGAACTTTTTATTCCATCAAATGAGCCTAAGGGGGCGTTTGGTTCGGATTGCAAAAGGGAGAGATCATTTAAAAATTCTTCAATGTACACCTGCCATGGTGTCAGAGATTTTTGAAATAAAAAATCTCATTTGGCAACTTGGTTGCGCATCCACCAATTCGCCTCCCTCCACCATCGTCGACCGTGCCATACACCCCCTTCTCATCTCAATTAAAGCCTGGTATAAATGATCGGTGGGGTTAAGGGCCCCTTTAATGCAGGTTTAAATGGGTTTGGGAGTGTAAATGGTACGGAGGGAGCTAGAATCTGCCCAGAAGCTTGGTAGAAGGAGCTTCTCCAGATTTGTTTAATCCCCCTCCGATGTGTCTCTCTCTTTCTACTTCCAAAATCCGCCCAAGCCCAAAAGGTTGAGACATTCAGGTGCATTTGGTTGGGATTGTGGGATGTCAGGGCTTCCAATGATTGGAATCCCTGGAATCCCTCCCATGATCGGTTCCAAACGGGCCCTAAGGCTATAAAAAGAAGCAGAAAAGACAATCAAACAAATATTTCAGCAGCTTTACTCCAATGCCGCAGCATAACAGAAGGGTATATATGATGCTAAATTCCAGTTCAAACAGAAACTATAACTAAAACTTTCTTACTGAAGCTTGTGGGCAGATTGAAAGAAAAACTTACATTTAGGAAGCACAGCAAGGAACCTGCTAGAGAACCTCCAACAGCTAGCAGTGCCAAGAAACGGAAGTCAAAGATAACCTGTTCATAGGATGGACAAGAAACAAAAGATGAGGAACTCGGCATGGGTGCTGGAAATAAATGCCAAGTATAATTTCTAAAATGAACTCAAGGACATAGCTAATGTTAGAAAGGAATTTTTTTTTGGTAAATAGGCCACTGCTATGAAAAATTTACACATTCACCACTGCTTCACATGTACACCATTCTTGGAAGTTTCTGTGCAAATCTTCTACTCATGCTTAATGACATTGGTCATCCTTCAAATACATCCAGACTATTCCTCTCGAGCACATGGGGGAAAAAGAGGATCACCGACCAAAATATCCTTAGGTAAGATGACCAACTTGCCCTCTCTTTCCTTTCTTACAATGTAAAGAGAAGGGGTATTATTGTGATTTTAACTCTTCATTAAGGGTTAACTAAGGTGTGCTTGAATTAACTAATGCAAGATGACCGGTGGCAGATTCACACATATTGTCATGCAATGAGAATACATTGATACACACAAATGTATTTCTTTTTTCCTCACCTTAAAGATGGAATGGTGGATGGTACCACATATTCACCAAAACAAAACATGCAATATCCATGTCTTGCAATGTCAAGTGTGTAATCTAATCTGTAATAGCGCTATATCAACAAAATACCCAAAAGGTAAATTCACGTCGATATGCAATTTGCTGCGAGGACACGCTTGGCTTAAAGCAGCTTTGAGTAGAATCTTGACCTAACTACCACTGAAAGAGTTACATTGAGCACGCCACGACAATGCCAATAGCAAGTAAAGGCAGAAAAATCAGTTAAAATATTCTTCAGGTAATAACTTCAAACCAAGCACGTTAAAGATTAACAAAATAAGTCATTTTTATCTCCTATTTTCACGCAATCACACTGCAGATGGTGTTTCCCAAGATCTTTTTGTTATTCGACTGTTCTGATGGTTGCGGGTCGTTTTGTTGTAATGGACGGACTGATGGTTAGTACAACCTGAAGATATGCAAAAGAAATGACTGGATCAACACCCCCCTCCCCCACCCACCCACCTACACATAAAAAAGCAGATGTACGTCTCCAGGTCCCGAGAAAGGAAATTCAACGTCAACGGCAAGCTTCGAAAAGTTGATTGCAGTGTAGATAGTACACAACACAACCATCCAGCCACAGAATGAGAGAGAGAGAGAGAGAGAGAGAGATTATCGAGCTTGTTTACCCTCTCAATGGTGGACTCCGCGGATCCGGCGACGCGGACGACGGCGTTCCCGCCGCCGCCTCCCCCGCCGGAGCCGGCCATCGCGTAGTTGAACCCGTCCACGGCCGCTTCCGAGGACCCCGTCGGGGAAGAAACGACGGCGGTCTCGCCGGGAGGGAGGCCATGCAACGGAGACGAGCCGAGGCAGGCGAAGGTAGCTGGACGTCCGAGACGGGGCAGCACCGGGCCGCGAGGGCCGAAACGTGCGAAGAGGTGTGGGCGCTTCGGAGCCGCCACCACCGCGGCGGCCGGGGTAGCTGTGCGGGCAGGGGCCATCATCGCCGCCGCCATCGTTGCCATCTGGAGCTGCGCGGGGAGGGGGGGAGTGGGAAGTGGCGGAGAGGTTGGAGAGGGGAGATCGAGAGGCGTCTGAGATCGCGCGCTTCGCCATCCGAGAGCAAGCGCTGCTGCTAATGGTGATGGCGACGGCCGCCCGCCGTGCCCCACCGTGTCCGGGGGGCGTTGGTCATTGACGAAGGCGGTCTTTAAATTTTGATAAGAGCACGTGCAACACGGGCGGGAACCACGCCATCCGCCACGTAGTGCACTAACCCTCACTTTTTTAAAAAAAAATCCCTCTTCTATACAGATTTTTACGTATTTTAATCAACGTAACTATGTAATCTCATTGAGGGCGCGTTTGGAAACGCCGAGGCCGCGCTCGGAAAAGAACATTACATAGTGCCCTCGACTTCGGTACACATGACTTCAATAGAATTATTATTTTTTTCGTAATTTTTTAGAGTCATAATAATCTAATAAAAAATAATTTTCAAGAGATTATGAAAAATGAAGATTTTTTACCCTATCTCTCTCTAAAAAGGTAGATTATATCTTTTGAATAATCTGACTTGATATTTAGAGTGAGTTTAAAAAGGATGTATGGTTGAGGGATTTTTTTAAAATCCCTTAGAGAGAGAAGAATCACCTTTTAGATACTTTTTGGAGATTTTTCACTTCTCTTTCATTTCTCCCTATCTCTCTCTAAATATCAAAATCCACCATAAATAAAAGTTGACGGGACATTAGGACATTTGAAAAAGTTTTTGAAAAAGGAGGGATTCCAATGATTGGAGAGTTCAAAATCCCTCTTCTACATCATTTCCAAACGCGCCCTCAGGGATTCCAATGATTGGACATTTGGTGGAGCTTTAAATGGCTGAAGATTTCTGGGCCATAATCTATGACCTATTGGAGTTCTCAAACGCGCCCTCAGGTCGCGTTTGAAAACGCATGCCCCATGGATTTCGAGATGTAATCTTCCGATAGGAGTTACTTTTCTTCAAATAGCTAGGGCAGTTATTGGCTTTCGTGAAAAGTAAATTTTGAAGAGGAAAGAGAATTAGGGCCCGTTTGTTTCGGATCATTTGGAGATTCCAATCATTGGAATTCCCTGCATAATTTCATCCCAACCAAATGATCCAAAGTTGTCTCGACTTTTGTGCTGGATAGATTTTTTAAAATAGAGAGAGAAAGACACAAAAGGAGAGGTGTTAAATAATCTACAAAAGCTCCTCTCCTGAAGCTTTGGGGTGGATTTCGAGGTCTAAAATCTCTGACAATCTGACATTTGTTCAAAACATGGATTTTTCAAAAAAATCCACTTGAACAATCCTAACCAAAAGGGCCCTTAGGTACAAAAGTGCCCAATTCTCTTAATCTCCCGAAGCAACTCCACCATGGATTGTGAGGATTTGAAATGATTACAAATCACCCATATACTATGTAGTTGTACGATAGGAGGATTTTGATAAACTGTGTTGAGCTCATCTTATTTTCAAACAGGGCCTAAGGCCTCATTTGGGAACACAATAGAGGGTGGATTATGACCTTGAAATCCTCACCTCTCAAAAATCTCACCAAATGTACCATTGTCACATCAGATTATTCAAAAGTTAGATTATGTGTTTTAGAGAGAGATAGGGAGAAAAGAGTCCACTTTTCATAATCTTCAAAAGCTGATCTCCACGAGCTTTTTTCCTCTCTAAAGGATTATGGAAAAAATCCATAATCTGAAGTATTGTCAGATGGGGTTTAAGGCACCGTTTGAAAACTCAACGGGGTAAGCACTTTTGAAAAAAATTCATCTGCCGTACCGATGGACAGTGTGTCTTGATTTATCATCATTTAAAATCTTCATAATCTCATGTGAGGGTGTTTCGACGGATTAAGGGCGTGCGACACTTTTGTGCCTAATTCTCTTTCTTCCTCGAACATTGGGTTTTCACATAAGTCAAGATAGCTCTTCTCGTTTGAAAAGGCTTAAAATCGGTCGGACGATTATGTATCGAAAGCCATGCCCCGTTGGGTTTTCAAACTGTGCCTAAGGCCCCATTTGAGAAGAGACTTTGCTTTTGCATTCTTAGAAAAATCTACCTACAGTACAAATCTCTAACTCATTTAAGATTTGTAATCATTTAAAATTCTCAAAATCTTCTCAACACCAGCTTCTTAGGATTCATAATCGGAGGCCCCCTTTGTTCCTGTATTCTCTTTCCTCGTAATTTTAAACCAACTCAAAAATCGAGACACATCTTGCACGTTCGGTAGAAATTAAAAATTGTCATAGCTTTGAGGTCAAAAACCAAGGCTAAGTGACTTCTCAAACGGGACCTAAGGCTGTGTTTGAAAACCATATGGCCAAATCACTTTTGAAAAAAATCATGCAACCGTACTAATGGACAGTGTCAGGGTGATTTTGTAATCATTTAAAATCCAAAGAATCTATCCTGAGGCACATTCCATGGATTAAGAGAACCGGGCACTTTTGTGTCTGGTTCTCTTTCCTCCTCAAAATTTTCTTTGCACGGAAACTTACAATCCATTTGCCCATTTGACAAAAATTAAAGGTTGTCGGGTACTTTTACCTCGAAAGCCACGGTTGAACGGGATACCAAACGCAGCCTAAGGCCGCGTTTGGAAACATATCAAGCCTTGGCTTTTGAGCCATAATCTCTGACTGTCTTTGATTTTTAACAAACGTCCAAGTGCACCTATGTTTTTGAGCGGACAGAAAAAATATGAGGAGAGAGACTATAGAAACAAAAGTAGCCTCCATCCAAAAATCCTGATAAGCATGTTCATGAGAGATTTTGAGGATTTGTAATGATTATAAATCTTAGATTAAGCAGAGATGTGTACGACGAGAGGATTTTTATGAAAATGAAAAAGTGAGGTATGTTCCCAAACAGTGTCTAAGGCCCCGTTTGGGAACCCACCTCTCTTTGGCTTTTGAGCCATAATCTCTGACAGTCCATAATTTTTAACGAATGTCCAACCTGTGCTTGGGTTTTCGAGGAGATAGAAAAAATCAAAGGAGAGAGACGCAGAGACAAAAGTATGCTCTATCTAGAAATCTTATAAGCAGGTGGAGGAGAGCTTTTGAGGATCAAATCCTGGATGAACCAGAGATTTGTACGACGGGAGGATTTTTGTGAAAATGAAAAAGAGAGGTGGGTTCCAAAATGGGGCCTAACTTTGATAACGAAATAAGTTAGGATGATTTATGTGAGAGCGACTGAGTTATTCTAATTGGATTTATTTTAATTTAATTAAAATATGATAGAAATTATGGTCATTTTTTCATTCTCATGAAATATGTGGAATGATTTAATCGGGATCGAATAAGAATAGGGATTGACATGTCATCTCTAGTAAATCATTCGCCCTTATTCTAATCCGCTATCAAAGTGGCTTTAATAGATTTTCTCTACGAGAGAGAGATAAACCCATGAGAGCTTACGAATCAAAATCCCCAATAATTCAAGGGACTGATATTTTGGTGCTTCTCACGTGGATTTCTAGCACCAAACATATTTTAAACCAATGTTTGTAATATCGGTACGGTACGCTGTGTACCTCACATACCGGATCGTACCAACTGTAGACCGGTATGGCTGACACGTAGTACACAACCGATACGATACTTATATTTGTTTTAATATTATATGTTATATTTTAAGTTCAATAAGTTTTGATATATAAGTTTTGATATATTTTAAGTTCAATACGGTACGACACTATATCTTAGTCTTGGTTGATCTGAGTTTGAACAGTAGCAAGAGCATGCTTTTTTTTATTTTCATTTTTTATTTGAAGAAATGGTCAAAAGATAAACGTCGGTCGATTGTGAGATTTGAACTCTAAATCTGTGATGCACATCACTCCCTAATCAACTAACCTATAAGTAATTTTAACATATAATTTACTATAATAAATATGTATTATATAGTTGACACATTACGGCACAATATGATACAGTGTCGTACCGTATCGTACCAGTAAAATACCGGTACAACCAGTACGATCGGATTATCAAACCTTATTTTAAACCCTCTTTTTTATATTTTTTACGTGATTTTGCCATCGAAAAGTAAAACCCCCCTCAGTCCAATAGTTAAAAGCAGTTCGCCGCCCTTTCAGGTGCCGAGTAAAATGGGTAAAAGAGTAGTTGAACGAAAGTTCCTTTCACACACTCAAAACTAGCCCACCCTTGACTCAAATATAATTGTGTTTTGTAAAAAAATTCTCACATTTTTTTGATCATAACATGGAACCTATATTTTAAAGTACAAGAGGGAGAGACGAACGCACCATAAGCCCGTCTTATTATTCACAATCCCCCCAACTATACTACGAGTCTACGACAATCATGGTGCATTTGATAACATTTCTTGGGAGGATTTTAATTATTAGAATCCACGACATAAAATAAGACTGCATTTGGAATGGATGTTGGGGAGAGATTTTGGAGATTTTAATAATTAGAATCTTCACCCTCTCAAAATCAATTCCAAATCTCTCTATGTCCCATCAACTTTAACTTTATGCGAATTTCAAAATTTAGAGAGAGAGAGAGAAAAAGGGGAGAAGATTTCAAAATCTCCGAAAGCTGTCTCAAGATAGCTTCCTCTCTCTAAAGAATTTTGAAAAAAATCCCTCCACCCTCTATCCTTTCCAAATGCATACACAAGAAGATTCTTCTAGAGAATGCATACACAAGAAGATTCTTCAACCTCGAATTCCTAAAAGTAGGCCAAGGCTCCTTCCCAAACCCCATGGCGGATTCTCGTAACGTTACTTATTGGAATATCCCATCTGCTCAACTTTTGTGAGGTGGGAAAAAGATAAAGTAAGGACAATTTTGTTCATTGGATGTCCTTGCCATTTCAAAAAGTTGGCACATACAGTGGTGCCCAAATATTGCAATTATATTTTTGGTGGCATTCCGATCAAATCCCTAACATCGTATAGAAATTTTCAAGATGGAGATTTTTATAATGTCCACTCCTCCGTGGTGATTCCCAAATGTCACCTTAGAATGGGTGGGCTAATGTCCATTGTGCCCCCTTTTTCCCTCTTTGTTCACAACAAATTTGAAGAACGGTGAGGGCCAGTAAAACGGCGAAGGATTCTTGCGTCTCCTCCTCCTCGGTGAACGGCGAGATTAGTAAAATGACGAACGGCAAGATCAGTGAACGGTGAATGACGAGACCAGTGAATGGCGAACAACGAGACCAACGAATGGTGAACAACGAGGTTAGCGATATCTTCTCCAACGAACATCGACGTCTGACTTCTCCTTCTCACCCTAGAGGAGCTCTCTGTCATAGATGTGTGGTTAGATTTTCAAGGGAAATGTGGGGAAGGGGAAGAGGAGGCTTGAGAGATGTGTACCTTTTGGATGGCATATCAAGTAAATAGATGGGGGATTAAAATGGAACTCGATGCCTAAAATTACTTGTAAAGTTGAGAAAATCTCCCTCGCTACTGTTGTTGGGGATTTTAGATTTCTATGGACCATGAGTCTATCTCTTTCCATTAGTCAGAATCTGAAATTGCATGGAACTTGAGAGCGACTAGGTCATTTGAAAACACGTTAGGAAGAGTCATAGATTCTAATGATTGGAATCACTATCCAACGCGTTCCTGAACATTCCCTTAGGTCGCATTTGAAAACTATTGTGATCGTTAGAATTTTTCAAATAATTTTTGTAATCTTTAATATATCAAATAACTCTCCTAAATCTCAATTCACTTCAAAAGAAGAAATCGACACCATGGTTAGAGTAAATTTTATAACTTAAATATCTAAATATGGTAAGGTTTTTTTCTTTTTCTTGGAAAAGGAATATTATTTGAAAGTTACTCTTTTCATTCCTTTAATTAAAAAGATTTATATTAAAAAGATGATTGATTTTAAAGAGTTATTTACTATGTGTACGATTACAAAATTTGGTGAAGTTAGATAGGATTACGAGAAAAATGTATAAATTTGTTTGTATTATTCTAATAATATCCACGTAAGTGACATAGGTATAAACTAGATATGATAGGAACATAGTTGGGTCACACTTGCATTGTATTTGATAACATTGAAAACTTAAATATGAATATGAGATTCATCTTTGTAATCTTAGTTTTTTTTTGTTGGCTCCTGCATTGTAAGGAGTGTTCTGCCTTTTATTTGATCTATGTCCTTTTAACATCCTTTTGTGACTCTTTTCTCACTGCTCAAGTTTATTATTAATAAAAATAATTACTACAGACGCTATTATCGGTAACATCTGACCTTTAAAAAAATAAAAAATACAATGTTCAAATCTTAAATCTAAATCTAAGTAGGGTAATAGAGAAGTTTTAAAATCGAGTGCCGAATGAAAAGGATTGTTCGATAATTACAAACATGATAGTATGTGTCACTAGGGGATAGGCGAGTTAGTTAATAAATGTGGATATAACTTAAGTTATGGTATCAAAATTTATGACTGAACATACATCCAATGTAGGTACTAACCAGAGATTCACTTAAGTTATGATCTTATATACTTTGCCAAGTCCACGGGGATCTACTATACAAGAGATATTTGGCTGACTTATAAGTTAGGCTATCGATGATTCATGCGTGATCGACAATGGGTGGGCTTGCGCTTGATCTTAAAAAAATATGAGATTTTTGCATAAAAACTATTGTTAGATATGAATTTATAAAAAAATCATTCATATAAATACATTAGCAAGCATATCATCGGGTTAATTCAAATAGTGCATAAATACTATTTAAGCATGATGTTTTGTAAGTTTTTGGCAAAAAAAGTGATATGCATGTAAATAAATATAACATTTTTACATAATTCAGATTCAAAGTGATATGCATGCTAATATATTTACATGAATGATTTTTTAAATTTTTATTTAACAATAATTTTCATGTAAAAAACCCAAAAAATAATGATGGCATATGTTTTCCATTTGACCATCTTATTTGATGAGAATAATAATGATATATATTATTTTTATTAAAAAAATAAATAAATTAATCAAAATAAAGATATCTAAAAAATCAATAAATTAAATCAAATGTACATCTTTATAAGAATCAATATATAATATTACGACCACAAATGACTTGAAACTTTGGGAGTAATTGTTGCTTGAAATTATATTATCACGATCAATTCATAAAACTTTATGCTATATTTTTTAATGTAAAGCGTAACATACAGTGATCACTATGTTTAGTTGTAGTTTTTATTGTCCATAATTCTTAAATATATATTACTTTAATACAAATGAATAAATAGATCATGATAAAGATATCTAAGATAAATTCTAATAAATTATGGCAAATGCATATCAAATCAATATATAACATTACGGCCAAATGACTTGAAACTTTGGAAGTCATTGTTAATTTAAAATATATCATGGCGACCACTTAGTAAAACTTTATGTCATATCGAATGTCCCCCTATATTTTTTGATATATAACTTAACATACACATACGCCTATAATCTTTCATTTAAGTAACATTTTTTATTGTCTATAATTTTTCTAAAGTTTCAGATTAGATGGTAATGGAGTTTTTTTTATTGTTACTCAATTTTTTTGAGAGTTACAAGTAGAGTAGTTATAGATGGAGTGATAAGAAAATTCAAAGATTGTATGTTATTTATAGATTTTTAAGTTTTTTAATTTAACTTCCAATTAAGCAATAAAGTATCGAACATCTTTTCATAGTTGACCAATTGAAATGAGATTTGATCCATTTTTGAGATTTTAAATCTCGTATGTCTTCACAAATGATCTTAATTAAGACTTATCTGGCCATTTAAGCCCTCTTTATTTCTCGGGGGAGATACCGTGTTTGACCCTCCGGGGTCGAACACCGTATCCGGGGTCGGTTAATGGCTATGTGTGTGAGGGGAGAGTGTGGGCCCCACCCCCAATTCTCTCTCATTTAACAAGCCCCCCGATAATTCGGATATCAAATTGACCCTTAAAATATACGAGTCTAGATAATAGAAAACAAACATAACATTGATCTATTTTATGTCTAAAATATCAAAGCAAATATAACCTTGATCTGATTTTTATTTAAAACCATTGATTTGGGTGGATCCCACCTGGCACTAACACGTGACGTGCTCCCTCTTCTAGGCAGATCATCGCCATATTTCGACTCCCAAACAGTATGATCGTTGAGAGAACGTATCTCCAGATGGTCGATAGAACATATCTCCATAAGCTAAAGTCATACGATCACAATGATATCATTAGGAAATCCTTTCCCAACTCTCCTTATGGGACACAGATCCTACGTGCGTTACTTAGGTAGGAAATCTTATGATCCCATGATGGCTTACTTAGATTTGGGACTTCCCACCGCCAATCAACCCAAGATCTCCGCACGATTTATCTTACATCTACGATCACGTCCTACCTCCAAAGTAGTGGAAATATCATGGAGCTTGCTCGTACAAGATGTAACTTTTGATGTTATTTCTTTAATATTTATTTTATTTGGTAAAAAATATTTTATTATACTTTTATTTATATCATTTTGAATCCAATCTAATTTCTAAAAGGGGACATGAATATAGTTCAAATCGAATCAAATCGAGCAAAACCGAATTAATTCTATTTGGTTTGGTTTGATTTGAAAATCATTCAGTTTGATTTGATTTGAGTTAAACCTTTAATTCAGTTTAGTTTGGTTGGAAAAAAATTCTCTTCAAATCCAATCAAATCAAACCGTACTCACCCTAATCATCGCCACCGTTTGAATGTGAGTAGGGTCTTGACCCACAATTGATGGCCGTAGTTGCTACTACACTACGTGATCGAGTCGGGAGGTAATTGGGTCGATCATGACGAGACAAGTGGGTGACTATGCGATGACATAGTAAGGAGAAAGCGAGAGGATATGTTAAGCTTGACTATGGTTAAGTTAGTCTAACTAGATCTTAACTAATCGAGGGATTTTTCATATGACAGTGAAGAATGTTAGGACAGGTAGTAAAATAGATGGATTTTGAGAGTTTTTTTAATTTCGAAATAATTTAAGAACTTAAAATTAAAAATCCCTATAATAATAATATATGGTGGTTTCCGTAAAGAAATCAAAATTACCAAATACCCCATAAGCGCTTGCAGGCGGCGGTCGGACCCCCTTCTCTCCTCTTTCCTCGTGTTCCCTCTCCGGTTCTGCTTTCTCCACGGCACCCCGGCGCCCGCCAGCGAGCTTGCCTGCTCGGCTGGAGGATCTGAGGCGGCGGCGGCGGCGATGGCGCACAGGCTGCTGAGGGACGCGCAGGCGGATGGGTGGGAGCGCTCCGACTTCCCCGTCGTTTGCGAGTCCTGCCTCGGCGACAACCCCTACGTCCGCATGGTAGGTTGCCCACCCGCGCCGCCCTCTCTCTCGATGTCCGTCGCAACCCTGTTCTTGTGTCTCTCGCATAGCTTTTGGCTTCGGAATACAGTGTCTCGCTCTGACGAATGAACAACAAGAAGAAAAACCCTAACTGTTGGAGCAGCTCAGATGACATTGGGCTCGCTCTCGCTCTATCTCAATTTGTATATGCCTGGATTTCTTAATTTGTTTCTTTGATGCTTTTGTATGTCGATTTTGAGGATACACGGACAGATGTAAAGCCAATTTTAGATTGAGCAAAGGGGGGAATTTGATTTGAATCGCAGACTTGGGGATTATGTTTGCTCATTGTCGTTTCCTTCGCGGGGATATCTTAAGACAGAGAGCACATAGGGCTAATTGGAGGGAAAAATGAGATATTGAGCGATTAAGAGCAGGCCAAACTTGGCTTTTTTGTTTTATTGGTAGTTTATTGATGCTTTTATTGGATTAGTGTCCGCTCTTTCTTGACCTTTCGTCGTCCTGATTGTTATTTGTTCCAGACAAGAGCAGACTACGACAAAGAGTGCAAAATTTGTGCGAGGCCATTTACTGTCTTCAGGTGGAGACCAGGTCGTGATGCAAGGTACAAGAAGTCAGAAATCTGTCAAACGTGCAGTAAGCTCAAGAACGTGTGCCAGGTCTGCCTCTTGGATCTGGAGTATGGATTGCCAGTTCAGGTCCGGGACACGGCCTTAAGTATCAACTCTAACGATGCCATCCCAAAGAGTGATGTGAATCGTGAATACTTTGCTGAAGAGCACGATCGCAGGGTATGCTGTCACTTTTCAGTATTTTCTTTATGGTTTCTGGAACGCTTTTTTGTCATCTATCGCTCGAATCACGATTTTTTTACATTGTTCTTGCACAATTTCCTATGAAATAATCCCCTCTCGAGTAATCTGAGCTGTGTTGACTTTCTCTTTTCTTTCTCGGTTCTTAAAGTAACATCCTAGAGTTGTTAATTGCGTTCTGGACCATTTGATATTTTCTTGTTCTGTTTTGATCTTAGCTTCTCTATTTCTGCAATATGTGCAACATATACATGGTTTGGATGTGAACTCATGCTTGAGGAAAATTCGCAAGGATATTTCAATAATTTGTTCAGTAGACGCTTTTACTGTTATCTTGTGTTAACTTAGAAGGAGATCTTGTCTAGGCAAAAATATACATTTTGTGGTTACTTTTCCCACAGTTGGCTGTACCATTCTTAAGGTCTACATTCATTTAAGCGAAACATTTTGAATTTTCAGTGGTTTTTTATGGATAAGCATTATCCATGTAGATTATGTCTACACAAGCGAGAGTTTTTAACTTCTCCCTTTAGGGACCTGCTTCTTTATCTGTTGTGGTCCAGAATCTTGCCAAAGAAGTAGTTGCTTCAATGCTTCCTGAACTGTATTCTGTATATAAATGCTTAAGAAGTGAGTTCAAATTGCATTACAGGAATAATTGCACAAAATTTAATGATGCAGTAGATAGCTAAATAGCTAGCGTTGAATGAGAAAATGTGATATTTTTATGTTTCTGGAAAATTTGATAGCCTCTTTTTTTCCAAAGATCCCCAAGAAGTTAGCTTTCATATATGATTATTGAAATGTTTGAATTTTTAAGATCTAGGTTTGGTTATAGCTGATCACGTTTCCACCTATTTTTCCTTATAGACATGGTTTAGATGATAGACAGCTTTCCCATATATGAAGGTTGCTAGGGGTTTTTTTATCATTGTTCTGATATCCTTTGTGAGGATGATTCAAGTTATGTTGGTTTTGGACATCAATTTTGCCAATTGAGATGGGTAACAATGCAGGTGAAAGAATTATAGAAGACAGGTATGCTGGAACCATGGTTGTTGAAGTGACCAAGGTGAACAAGATGATATTCTACTGCCTTGGTGTGTAGGCAGTGAGGCAAGGTGCCTCTGTGAAACCTAGTTTAGTATTAAGTTTGTATGAAAACTATATTATAAATGCCTAGAGGCCTCTAATACGAGTGTTCTAACAGCTAAAAACTACACATTTAGACATTGCACCCTAAGTACATCAAACAAGGATGCTGTCCAAACTGTCTTGGATTTTTCCTGCATAATTACAATACATACCATTCTGATTCTACTGTTATTTTTGATTTTTTTTGATATGACTGTGTTGGTTTTTTTGATAGAAATATAGGTTTAATCTGACTTTTGCAACTTCCTTTCAGAAAGTTTTATTAACAAAGTTCATTTCACAGGGATCAGGCACATTTTATTTATGTGGAGATTAAAGGCATCTTTGCTCTTTACCGATCTCATTGCTGATGAGAAAATCTTTTTATCTTAGCATAGTTCCTTAGTTTTGCATTCGTGTTGTTGGCACTTAGTTTGCTTAGAACAATGTTCCTCCTCCCAAAGAAAAAAACACCTAGATATAAGTCATGCTTACAAGTGTGAGTTTCTAAAAGCGGCATTAGTCACTATTCTCTGCACAGACTGGTCATGAATTGTGGTTGTTTTTACTGTACACTGTTATGGCTTATGGAAATGGCCTCTCTCTTGAATGATTCCAGAATTGTAAAAAATGCACTAGATTCTAGCAGGGTTTTTTGTCATTATATTTTTACTTTATGCACAGATGTCTTCTAGTCAAAAGAATGCATGGCTTGTCTGTGCATTTTATATTCATGCCATGGCCTTCTTATGTTTAAGCTTATTACTTCCTGTGTATTCATTGGTTTTTTTGTTCGGTGTATATTTTACAGGCCAGAGCAGGAATAGACTATGAGTCTTCATTTGGAAAGGCACGCCCAAATGACACTATCTTAAAACTTCAAAGAACTACTCCATATTACAAAAGAAACAGAGCACATGTTTGCAGTTTCTATGTGCGAGGCGAGTGTACACGAGGTGCTGAGTGTCCATATCGTCATGAGATGCCTGTTACTGGGGAACTCTCTCACCAAAACATAAAAGATCGTTACTATGGGTATGTACTATTTTTTAAAAAATGTTCATGTGGGGAATTGCTCTCTCTGTCCACTTTGCATTCATATCAGTAAAAATTCTCTTTTTATAGGTTTATGCTATGCTTTTAACATCGAATGCAAATATGAATAATGTTGTGTGCGTAGATGGATTCTTCAAATTGAAGCATGCAACTGAAGGTTGTAAGGTTCTGTGACATGTGGTAATTTTGGAGAAACCAATATCCCCACTGAATGATTCTCTTTTGGAAGGTGTCCACTGAATGATTCTTTTGAGGACTGGAATAATGATAGGCATGTTTTGTCCATCTTTGCGTCCATTTATTTTCATAGTTGTCAAGATAGGACATTTGATCTCGAGTTTGTGTTACCTTTGTCTGAGAGGTGACCCCACCAAAACATGTAAACATCTCTGTGGGATGCAGAGTTGGGTAAATTCTCTATTATTTGCTATCTGGCAATCCCACCGGGTAAAATTGAAGAGTGCTTGTAATGAGCTTGACTAATTTGAGATTCTACTTTCTCATTTTTTGCTCTTTAGCATTTCACATTACCTTTGCCTTTAAATGTTGGGCCAATTTGTTTTCCCATTGTATATTGTGCCTGATCTGTTACGTTTCCCTAGAGGGGAGGGCATTTCCAACCATTCGAGTGGGGGTTTTAAAAAGCTTGCCCTTGTGTGGCATGGCATCTTCGGTGGATAAGTAACCTTTGTCTCCTGGTTATGTGCAAAGATTCTCTCCATCTTTTAAAGAAAAGGGGAAGAATGAAAAGCCTCATGATCTAGAAACAATTTGGCCTATTGGCTTGGCCGTTAGTTGATCCTGTTCTGACTGTCGTGGTCTATGTAGTCCGAGGCGAGAGGCAGCCGAGGTAACCAAGGGGGTCGCCTCAGCTTCAAACACCTAGGCGATGGCCTAGGCGTTTGAGGTGATATTTTATTAAAAATATCTATAAAATTTTATAAATATATATCTAAATGTCATAAAAATATATACATAAAACTAATATACATACTAAATCCATTCATTCCTCTGTGTCAAAGTATTGTATAGCTCACTAAATTCATGTAAAATTTAACAAACCAAATTGAAACTATCAAAGGCATGTATAACAAACCAGATTCAAGTATAACAAATCCAATTCATGTAAAATTTAACAGAGACAGAGTAAGAGAGAGAGAGAGAGAGAGAGAGAGAGAGAGGGGCTCTGTCTCTGTGTCTCTGTGTGAGAGAGAGAGAGTGAGAGACAAAGAGAGAGATTACATGCTCCCCGCCATCTGCTGCTCGCTGCCGCTCGCCTGTCACTAGTCGCATGCAGGGAGGGGATGCGAGAGGGGGGAGAGAGGAAAGGGGTGGATAGGGTTTAATTGTGGAGAGAGGAGGGAGAGCTCTTTTATAGGGTCGAATCAGATCAGCTTATCGGGCTCGTGGGCCTGGGCCGGGTGTGCTAGGCAGGCCCAAAGGTGATCCCAGTGATCACCGAAGTGATTGGCCCAAGTCACGCGACTTTTTGCCGCCTCACCTTACCTCCTCACCTAGGCGACCTCCTTGGTTGCCTTTAATAACATAGGTTGTGGTGTACGTTCTGCAATCAGCCTATGGGTCAGGCTGACCAGAATAGGCCAGATCACATGGGAATCAGTTGGGATAAGTTTGATTGTGGTCCGAGACAAATGTGTCTGCATGTGTGCATCCGCATGTGTGGGGTGCCACACTTTTGCCCATCCCATTAGCCACTCTTTTCAACTGTTGTCTGATTTGAAAACCGGACATCAGGAATAGGTGAACTTAAGTTTGGTTCTCCCAAGCTCCAGAGCACTGAGCTTAAATTCCAGGCCGATCTCACCTTGCCGTCTGATCAGATTGGACAGCCAAGATCAGTGTCCAAAGGTGTAGCACCACAGCATTCCTTTATAATGGTCATATAGTATCTGGGAAGAATCTTGGCTGCTGAGTACTAACCTTAAAGATGTATTCCCAAACCTGTATGTAATTGCTTCTAGGACTGGGGAAAATGCCCATGAATTCTGGTCTCAAACAGAACAAAACTCGGGATGGTCTGTGCATTTTAGGAGGAACGTAACTGAAGTAGAGTTCCAGCGATACTTGCTGTTCTCTGCTGTGTTGGACCAGAAGAGGTTGGGGTTAGGGTCCTCTGATTCAAGGAGTTGGAGATGGGAGAAACGAGGGAAGTTCTCAGTCAAATCAGCAACCAGAATTCTAATGCAAGGAGGCCGGAAAGTTGCATTGTTCAAACAGGTGTGGAACGCCAAGACTCCCATCAAAATCAGAATTTTCCTTTGGCAGCTGGCATGGAGGAGAACCTCAACTGCAGATAGAGTGCACAAGTTCGAGCTGGGCATTAGAACCAAATGTGTTTTTTGTGGATGCTATACTGTGGAGCTGGACCATCTTTTCTTCAACTGTGGCATAATTCCGATAGTGTGGACACAATATTTCTAGGCAATGAACATCCAGTGGAACAGCAAGTACTGCTTGGAGGAGTGGCGTGCAGAATGGATGCTTCTTAATTCTATAAAGGATGAAAAGGAGCTCTGGGAACTATGTCTCCCAGTTATTCTATGGGCAATATGGAGGGAAAGGAACAACAGGGTGCTTAGAGATCTGTTTAAACACCCGTCCAACATCATTCAAACCTGTATTAACTGTCTAATGGACTGGCATTTTACTGTCAGAGGGAATGTCATGCCTCCAATCAGGCATCTTGTACAGGTTACAAGGGTGGAAACAATTCATACTGTAATTTTCTATCATTGGGGGCCTGTGTTTTTTTTTTTTTTTTTGTGGGGTGTTCACCTTCTTGGTAGAACCCCCGGGTGTTTCTGTGGTGATTAGTGTTTGCAATTTTACTCTCTTATCTAATGAAATGTGGCTGCAAGCCACCTTCCAAAAAAAAAATCAATGTCAGAAAGGGACTTTGGTACACTTCTAAGACCTTCAAAGCCTCACTCGTGTCACATCATATGGTGTCCATGTCAGAAAGAGGGGGACTTAGGTACTCTTTTGACATTTTCAGTGCCTCACTGTTTGTTACATGCTTTTATAAGTCTCCCGTCTGGCTGGTCCTCTCTTTCTCCTTTTTGAGCATCAGAAGCCCCCACCTCAGACTATTCCGCAGTCCCCTGGCTTGTCTGTTTCTGCATGCTACCTCATGTCAGACGAAGTTTCCCAATGCTAAGCTCAGGAGTGCCAGCTCAGATTTCTTCAAGCTGGAGCATCTCTTGGCCTCTGTACAGTGTACAACAGCTCACCTTGGCTTCACTGACCTGATGTATTGCCATTACCTTGTGAGCAATCATACAACCACCCACAACAGTTATGATCTGATACAATCTCATTTGGAATGAACAAGATTGCATGACCATGTCATGAGGAACCTTCATCAATCAAACAAACAGCTTATGTTGGTCAGGATGGTGCCTTGATCAGATGATTGAAATGGAAACAATGATGAAATCCAATCACCCTCCAACAGAGATGTCTGGGCCACCCTCAGTAACAGAATTTCTGTGGGTACTGATCTCTCTCTCTCTCTGATGACCACAACCATCAAATGGAGTGTGATGCATTATGTACAATTTTTTCCTCTTATATTCTGTTTACAGTTGAGTTAATTGTTTCTTGAACTGTAAAAGCTACCGCACTGGATTATTATGGTGTTAATTTAGTTTAAAATGTATATTTGCTGCCTTGTTTCTTCACAAGTGCAGAGCTTATTAGAATAAAGCAAGGACGTGGTTTCCATTGTGTTTGGGGTTAATATTCCACATCACGGGGTGTGAAGCTGTGTCATTCCCTTTATCTGGTCTTCCTTTTTTGAAACAGCTTTATCTGGTATTCTGTTTTTGTCTCTGCCTGCTCCGTTTACTTTATCAGCCTAGCAAGTAGCAACAACAGCTGTCCAAGCTTGTCATTGTATTCATTCCTTGTGAATGTCCATGTGCAGTAGGCAATGAAAGAGCTGCTATACCCTCCCTCTCTCTCTCTCACACACACACACACATTGCATACACATATCCCTTTTTCTCTTTTTCCATCATTCTTTATTATTTCTGTGCCAATGAGATGGCTGACAAACTGCCACTAGCTATTCTACATGTTTGCCGTGCTTCAATACAACAATAGCTACACCATTTTGTTACTCTCTTATACAACAGACTTTATAGCCATCATTTTCTTGGCTTTAGATTCCGTCCATGTAATTTCTTGTGAACACCCTATGGTAACCCTCCTATCTCTTTAGTTTTACTATTTCATGCATGATGATATGTGAGAATAAATGTTTAATTAGAAGCATAAAATTATCACAAAGCCCAATGTCACGCTCAACGGAAGACCCTTACCCAGAAGAACAAAAAAAAGGATGCAGTCTCAATATAACATATCTTGTAGTGTCTGCTGATACTATTACTATTATATTCTTATCTAACGTGTGGATCTCTTCTTGCTTGTAAATGATTTTGCCTGCAGAGTGAATGACCCAGTTGCATTGAAGCTCCTAAATATGGCAGGAGATATGCCGTCCCTGGTTCCTCCGGAGGATGAAAGCATAAAGACGCTGTATGTTGGGGGCCTTGATGCAAGAGTTACAGAGCAGGACCTCAAGGATCACTTCTATGCTCATGGGGAAATTGAGTCCATCAGGCTTGTGCCACAGCGTGCTTGTGCATTTGTCACGTACACCACAAGGGAAGGTGCCGAGAAAGCTGCGGAAGAACTGTCAAACAAGCTTATTGTAAAAGGTCTGCGGTTGAAGCTGATGTGGGGTAAACCACAAGCACCAAAACCAGAAACAGAGGCACAAGATGGCGAGGCTGCAAGGCAAGGACTTCTGGCCCATGGAGGAATGCTTCCAAGGTCTGTTATATCACTACAGCAGAGCAACGAACAGCTCCAACCCCCAGGCACACAGGACCAACAACCACTGCCGTATTTCAACATCCCTGCTCCATCTCAATCTGAACGGGCACTTTACCCATCAATGGATCCTCAGAGGATGGGTGCTCTTGTCCCATCACAGGAAGCCAGCGACTCCAAAGCTGGCTCGGAGAAGCAGCCACAGCAAGGGCAGCCACGGCCTCCTGAGGGTTCATCAGGATATCCATACATGATGCCACCACCTCTTCAGTATGGCCAATACCCCCAATTCTACCCGCCATATGGTTACATGCCTCCAATGCCTCCAGCTTATCAGCACCAATATCCTTATCCAACAATGGCCCCACCACATCCACCGCCCCCAGCCGCACAGCAGTACCCTGCCTCAGCAGCTCCGGGATCATCCTCCCAGAGTCAGAAATGAGGTTTGATTTTTCTTCTCCCCCATTTGTCCAGTCATTCGTTTACTTTGCTTGCTAGATGGATATGGTCAATGGCTTGCATTGATTGTGATTAATGGATCATCGTTTTCCAGAATTTTCTTCCAGCATCGCCACTAGCTTCATCTATATTGAATGAGCATCAAGGATCTCACAGCATTAGAACATTGAAAGATAAGAGTTCGGCGGCCAGTCCGGATGGCACGGATGTTCGACGAGCAATAGGGCAGATTCTACGTCCCTCAGGGCCCCGGGTCAACTGGTATCAGGGCCTTGGACTGGGATAAATGCCGGTCCCAATCTGTCTGACTCTTTATTTTTTTGTGTTCTCTAAACATGGCTTGTTTCTCTACATGTAATGGGGTAAAACACAGTTTAGCAGTTTTCGAATTGAAGCTGATTGTGCCTTAATCCTTCGTGTATATTTGAAATCAATTTGTCTATTGGTTTGAGCATAAATTCTCGTTTCTTTCCTTGTTCGTGTATTTTCTTGTGGGTTAACATGGGCGAGTTAGTGCCAACTCTTCTTTGGCGGACCATCGTTCCTCATTCTTTGGTGGATTAGAGTTGAAAAATGAAAAACTCGACTTTGTTTTAACAGTACTTGTGACATTTTATGTCAAAATGACTCCCAAGAGTTGGAAGCCCGTATGATAGTTCTCGATTTGTGAAAGTTTTTTCTGCCGAAGACATTCTTTATGTAAAGGAACTCAAATTTAGCATATCTGTGAATGGTATCTATTCCTATTCAGCTGACGTTCTTAGCAACCAAATTATATAATTTTCACCAAACATTTTACCTCCAAACTTATGCAATGTCAAGAATTACACTCTCATATTTCTGCCTTGCACAATATCACTTGACCTGCTTTGCCTCTGGATCGCGTAGTTTCACAAGCTTATGCAATTTTTCTCTGAATTAAACGATCTGTCTAATTCACACATGCCGACAGGCACATCCTCGTGATCTCCCCGGTGATCAGTGTGAAGTCCCAAAGCACAGACGAATGGAAGACTTGACGACATGTATAGCACACAAGGAAGAGTTTGAAGAGTACAATAACATTAATCCCGAGACCAGGTCTGCAAATTTACAGCATCTCCTGAGTGCTTATGTACTATATTTTAAGATCCTACCGTCTGGGGGCAATAGAATAGAACCACATCTCCATGAAGGAGTTCTCCCTACCCAACATGGGTGGCAGTACCATCACAGTCCCTTCACACCTTGTCGTCATGGAACCACCACCTGGTCTCCTTCGGTGATCTTCCATTCCGGCAGTTCTTCACATAACGATCGTTGTCCGGAGGGGGTTCCTGCATGTGGAGGAAAAAAATTGATGGATTAATCCTCTCATGTTGCACATCTGTATTAGCAGGAAAGAGAGAAATGGAACCTTCGCTGTCGAGCTTGATAACATGGAGAGAATACTGATACAAACAGAACTCACGGTCATCGCCGGAGACCACGAATCATATAGTATGTCTGCCCAAAGAGAGTTGATGAGAACAAAATCAGCAGAGTACAAAAACACGGATGTGAGCCTCGCAAATTGTTTAACTGACCAAAGTTGGAAAAGAGATAACGTTTATTAAGTGATGCAGTTACATCAAGTCAAGAAATGATTCTCGGGCACATTGGCCTTCTTCTGTTCTGTTTTTTCTCTCTCCCTCTCTCTCTCTCTCTCTCTCTTTTCTTGAGGAAAAGAAGAGGGTGGGTGTTGCTGGTAGGGATAAATGCAATTATCACGACGAAGTTGTTTTAGACTATAATCTATCATCTTTGATCCAATTTTCAGTGCTAATCAACTTTAGGGGCTTTGATTGTGTTTTTTTTGCTCACATACCCAGAAATCTTTGATATTTTTGATGTAATACCCCCAAAATCACTATATTTGCCTCCATACACTTCTAACTCCCTTCTGGTCACCGACTTTCCTCTCGCGATCTCACTTCAACCACAGTTGCATGAAGCCCCCTAGCGCAACCGCAAACTGACACTTGAACCGCTGTAAAAGTTACAATCATATTTCTGCACTTGTGATTAAAGATGAACTAGTAAATTCGAACATTAGTACTCCCTAGACAGCTCTCATATCAGGGGTATAGAGCCAAACACAAAAGACTTAGGAACAGATGGGTAAAAACTTGCAAACAATGTGGGAGATTTTCAACAATTTCCACTTGTAAGGAATAAACTGGTATGAATGTTACCTTTGAGCTCTTGTTGAGCTTCCATTCTGTATAGGGTGGATTCAGATGTTTACAGATACTTATAAAAGGGGTGATGGAAGAGTGGAAACACCAAAAAAGAGGAAGGAAAAGATTACAATGGACAGATATCTAGGACATGTCAACCTAGACATGCATGCAGAGGCGCAAACCATTGGACTAAATTTGGGTGCCCAGGCCATCCCCAGGGCCGTTTGTTCAATGTCCAGGTAAACTTTACAAAAGAATTGCAGATACAGCTTCATAAAGTCTCCAAGTGACAGAGTGGTAACCGGTAAGAGGGGTAGTGGACCATTTACCGAGGGGGCAAAAGAGGCAGGGGAATAGAATGAGGTACATGACATGTAAATGTTTTTCCCTGAAATGATCGAGGACAAAAAAATGACATTTTTTTTAAATCCTTGTGTAGTTCACTTTTTGAACCAAAGTTTACATCATCGTCATGAAGCCTTGTTCCATCGATATGATTAATATAGGCTCATCTGGGTCGTCTTAGGATCTAGATGACTGGTACCCAAAGAGATTGGTGTCCATTGTGACTGTAGTTGACTTATTATCTAGTAGTTTCTTCTTTTGAGGTTGGTAGATGACCATAGAGTCATGTTTCATTTGCTAATGATGTAGCCCTTTTCTGTCAGGTCACTGTATAAACCCATGCATAAAGTTGCCCTAGTGGTCGAAACTCCATGAAAGTGCAGAAAAGAGGCTCATACCTTCTTGTAGGCATGATCTACCTTCCAAGAACAATATAGTTCCATACATACCAGCACATAAGAAACTCCATGAGACATAAGAGGCATTTCCCCGATACTGTTGATCATGAAAGCACGAAGGACATGTCTCAGCACTTGGGACGTAAGTCTCCACCGAACCATCACTATGAGAAGGCAAAAGGTGGTAACCTCGGCCTCAGCACAAGAGAGGCGCTCAAGCTCTTGTACATATGCCTTCATGGACGTGAAAGCAAGAGTAAGGATCGAGGGACATGGAAAGAGCACTCCCTTTACCGTAAAACCACATGAATGATTCCGTGGCATCAACAGAGAGACAAATTGATAAATTCATTAGATTGTCAGATCCAAGTTTGGGATTGAGACGATTGACGGGGGTCTAACCTGCAGCTTCTGCCTTGAGAAGGTAATGCTTTAACCAATTGAAGTACAATCCAAGTGGTATGTACAAGTACAATATACATTCTTGTGGTAGCAAAAGAGCATTTTGCTGTTTGGTAAATTGTAATATTTTTGGTAGGTGACAGAAGGCCACGTTTCATTGAAAAGAAGATCAGAAATGGGTAGCATGGTACAACTTGATAAAACCCCTGACATCTACCGAGCTAGTCGATAGAGCCACCCAACGACCCTAGACCCAAAAAGTCAAAAACAAAAAAGAAAAAGGACTCGTTACATATTCAAATTTCTCCAAGTCCCCATTCTATTGATTAAGAGAGATTGAACCCTATTGGATCTATAAACACCAAGTTCCACTGGTGAAGACATTTCATACAATATTGAGTAATGACAGAAGGATGCCTGAACTCCTCTTCGAAGACCCTGTTGTTCCTTTCTATCCAAATTGACCGTAGCATAGCTGGTAGGGTCAAGGTCTGCAAAACCAGTACCGATACGAACTGGCCGGTACGGTCCCGGTTCTCTCTCACCTGCCTCACCCACAGACGCCGCCACCAGCTACTGCTCTAGCCACCGCAGACGCTGCCTGCATTATCGTCACCGGCTCCCACTTCTCTGAATGTTGTTATCTGCAACTAGGGCCACCGCCAACCCCCTACGACTAGGGCACTAAGGCCCTCCCTTTTAGGTGGAGAAGAAAGGTCGATCGGGTTCATTCTAGACCCGATGGCTCAACCCATTACCTCAAGTTAACCTGATCCGGCCCACTTACCCAGATCCGTTTAACTTAAGTCCACTGGATTGTGGGTACCTGGTTCGACAACAAGTCCCTTCTTCTTTCTCTCCTCCATTGTGCAGGTCGCCAGTCTCCAACAATAGGCCAATACGCCTCATCCAGACAGGTCGTCAGTCTCCAACAATAGGCCAATACGCCTCATCCAGGCATGTCTCCAGTCTCCAGCAATACAAACTAATACGCCTCATCCAGGCAGGTCTCCAGTCACCAGCAACAGACCAATACGTCTCATCCAGACAGGTCTCCAATCTCTAGCCATTCAGACCAGCATGCCTTATCTAGGTCTGCCACAACTTCAGACCAGCATGTCTTACAGGCCGATCCCCGATAGCAACACCAGACCACTACGCCTCGCAGGCAGGTCTACAACAACAACAACAACCGCATAAGTTCGGACCCACACGCCTTGCTAAGGCTGGCCCGCTTCACCAGCATCAGACCAATACACCCCCGCAGGTAGGTCTACACTAGCTACAGGCCATACACCCCTACGGGTCGGTCTACATCAACTGCAGATCAGAACACCTCCAAGGGTCGACCAACATCAATTTTGACTATTACACCCCAACGGGCAGTCGGTGACATCAACCCTCGGCTATTAAGCCGCACGGGTCAGCTGACAACAACCCAGGCCAACACGTCTCAGAGGCCAGTCTGCATCATCAACTTCAGACCAAGACGCCTCATTGAGGTAGATTTCCAGCAACTTCAGACCAACACGCCTCATCGAGGTAAGTCTCCGATAATTTTAGACCAAGGCGCCTTGCCGAGACAGGTCTCCAGCAACTTCAGATCGACACGTCTCGTCGAGACAGGTCTCCAATAATTTCAGACCAAGCCGTCTCGCCGAGGTAGGTCTCCAGCAACTTTAGACCGACACGTCTCGCTGAGACAAGTCTCCAATAACTTCAGACCAAGATGTCTCGCCAAGGTAAGTCTCCAACAACTTCAGACCAAGACGCCTCGCTGAGACAGGTCTCCAATAATTTCAGACCAAGATGCCTCGCCGAGCAGGGTTTGACAAACCGTTCCAGGACGGGTCGAACCGCCCGTCTCGGACCGTCCCAGCCAAAGACCGGGACGACCGGTACGTGGGACGCAACCGGGACGTAACATATATTTTTATAATTTTTTTATATCAAAACAATTCTGTAAGTCGGTTGGTTGAGAACTTCTCATGGTTGACCGTGAGGTCGGGGGTTCGAACCGCGCTAAAAGCATCTGTTTACATTTTTTTTAACTACAAGGTTAAATTTAAGGTAAAAAATGCGTAAAAACGTGAGGAAAGTGAGATTCGAACCGCGGTGGTTCGAGTTTTCGATGAGACTACCTAACCAACTAAGCTAAAAATTCATTCGAGTATTATTTTTATATAACATATATATAAAGGTTATTTAAATTGGGACGGTACAGAGCGGGACAGAACCGTACCGTCCTGTACCGGCAAAAAATCGGGACGGCCGATCCGGCAAACCCTGTCGCCGAGGCAAATCTCCAACAACTTCAGACCAATATGCCTCGCCAAGGCAGGTCTCCAGTAACATCAGGCCAGCACGTCCCCCTGAGGCAGGTCTCCATTAACATTAGACCAATACGCCTCGTCGAGACAGATCTACGACACAACTCTGATCAAAACGCCTCATAGGCAAGTCAATTTCAACATCCGACTGCCGCCTCAGGGGCATGTCAGCTCTGACTTTGACTCGTACACCCCGAGGGCAGATCAACACAACTCTGACCAGCACACCCCAGAGGACTATCAACACTGAGCTTGGCCAACACACCCTTATGGTCGGTCAGCAAACAATGCAAGCTGCCTACAAGAGACGACCACGACAACAACAGAAGGTCGCCATCAACCAGACGCCTCCGGAAGGCGCCCACTGATAGCAGCTAGCTGTGGACATTGCCGCAAAGCCTCAATCTGAGCAGCGGTCATCTCCCCGCCAACCAGTGGCTCCAGGAGCTGAGGGACGGACCTCCGCCTACAAGTCTACACTCAGGGGCAGGACATGACTCCCCGCCGGTTCACTCTCCCTTTCCTCACCAGCCATCTCGAGAGGAGCGATGGACCCGATAGTCCTAGCCTCCCTTAGCTCAGGCCGTTGTCGAGGGAAAACTCCACCAGCCCCACACACTCAATGGCCTCAACAAACCGTCCTTCAGAGATGCAGGCCCCTCCCAAAATCGGGCTCTATAGTATCTCAGGCTCGGCGGCCCCCTTCGAAGCGTGCCATCATCACAAGCCACGGCACAACAAAAGGTCACGACGAGAACGTCAAGCCGTAGAACAAAGTACTCCCATAATGCCAACAAGGCTAGGAGAAGCCAAAGTCTACGAAACGCACGGGCCGCCCGCCGTCGCCTCAGCCTCCGATGGACGTCCCGTGGGAGGCATTTGTTGCACCTGCTTATTTTCTCGAGTTAATCGACACTTAAGGAAAGGGAATTACTCCTTAAACATTGGAAGACAACATCATGTCGAGGACTCTCTGTCGACCAAGCCGAGCTCGCAAACCGGAACATTTCGCCACAACAAATGGCACAACACAACAAACAAGAATCGCTCCCAAATGAACGTTGCCATGCCGACCGCTCCCCAGCATTCGAGCCCGACCTAGGACTCGAGACAATTCGTCGTGTCCCACGGTGCCCTACAAAGAAGCGTGGACCACCCCGAACACTTGGCAAGTAGCATTGGGTCAGCAATACTTGCAACATCCCAGCTTGGGACTCAAGACCGCTCGCTACGCCACACACCACATGACAAAAAAGGCAGGGGATGACTCCCAAAACACCTTCTACAAACAGCCCGAGGCCAACGGTTCCAATAGCCGAATCAAACTCGGGCTCCGGAGTCACTAGCAGGGGGCAGTCTGGTCGCGATCGCCCGATTGACCGCGATCAAGTGAAGGGGCGATATATTAGACAACCGCGTTCAAAACGCGTCGTCTGTGTGGACCACTTCAAGTTAAAACCCCCTACCGGACTGGGTATGCCCCCCTAGCGCCTCCACTGAACCAGGTAGGGTCGACCAGCGCTGCCCCCTCCTCCACCAGGCTGGGTCCCTCCGACCACCCCTCCCACTAGGCTGGGTAGCCCTTTCTGGCGCCACTCCACTCAGCCTGCTCCTCCCCCAGACTAGATGGGTCCTCCCAACGCCACCACCAAACCTGGTGGCCCTACCTGGCATGGTGTGGACACCTAAAATTGCACATCCAAACGTCATGCTCAGCCCAGCATCGACAACGGCGCCAAGTGAAGGAACCCCAGAGAAATCAAGCACAAAAGGCCCCACAGCCCATGGGCCCCAAAGGAAATCAAACGGGCCCTGACCCGTGCCCATAACAGGCTCAGAACGGGGTCAGAACCATGCCCTGAAGCCCTTCAGCAGCACGGCTTGCTCAGCCTTCAACGGCACGCCCCAAAGACCCAAAGGGGCCTTCAACGGCACGCCCCTTTGGGGTCCTCAGCGGCACGCCCCCAGGCGCTTCGCCGGCACACCCCTTTGGGGTCCTCAGCGGCACGGCCCCTTTTGGGCGCTCACCGGCACACCTCCCCTTTGGGGCCTTCAGCGGTACACCCCCTGGGGTGGCTTCACCGGCACGCCCACTGGGCTGTTCAGCGGTACGCCCCAAAGGGCCTTCAACGGCACGGCCCCATGGCCCTCCAGCGGTGCGCCCTTTTTGGCTCCCCCACGGCACGCCTTTTTAACCCGCCAACGGCACAGCGGTGAATTTTCTTTCAACGTCAATGCGACATGAGGCCCATGCCCTACGCATCCTTGGCACGCAGTGGAGCCGTATGAGGTGGCAGTCGACGACTGGGCCACGTAGCCTACCCCACTGACAGCCAGGACGGAGCAGGTGAGCCACCATCATCACAGCCGGCTTCCCGCCTTCGACGGTGGTGCTCGAAGTCACCGGCTGCCCAGAGTATAAAAGACGCCCGTTTTCAACAGAAGAGGGGCATCCGGGGATGAGATCGAGGAGGAGGGAGACACACAGACACAGAGGCAAGGAGAAGAAGAAAAGAAAGGAAGAGAGAAGAGAAGAACCCGAGCTCGGCGTGAGCCTCCTCCGGCGACCACCGCGAAGAGAGCAAGAGAAAGGAAGAGAGAAGAGAAGAACCCGAGCTCGGCGTGAGCCTCCTCCGGCGACCACCGCGAAGAGAGCAAGAGAAAGGAAGAGAGAAGAGAAGAACCCGAGCTCGGCGTGAGCCTCCTCCGGCGACCACCGCGAAGAGAGCAAGAGTAAGGGAGAGGGAGGGAGCTTAATGTAACGGGGGAGAGGGTTGGGGATAGTGGCGAAGGTCTTAGGCCCCAGTGCTTCTGCCCTCTCGCATTCCATTCTTCCTTCCGTTCTCCGTTATGGATTCTTTTTCCTTTTGGTCCACAGCCCCATTTGGGGAGTTTGCTTTTGCCATATGTATGAAGGGCCTCGCCCTCTTGATTCTCATGAATGAAAACCACCCTCTCCGGGTTTCTTTTCGATCTTCGATATTTTATGCTAGGCTTTGCGGGCTTTTTGACGGACAATCCGTTCCTCCCTCTGTCTCCTCATTCCTCCGGCGTCTTTAGGGTCCTCCACGTCGATGTGGGTTTCCCCCTTTTTGTTGGCCTTGGCTCCGTGAGCTCCTCACTCCCTTCTATGGCCATCTACCGTGCTCCCGGGCTTGAGGAGAAGGGGAGGTACCCTTCTTTCTTTCCAACCACTCAGTGACTAATAGACCACTCCCGGCCTTGAAATCCCCTGTCTTTCTTCCTCTTTTCCTGAACGGCCACCAAGTCTTCCCCCCAGATGCTTGCAACCCTTTTAAGCCTCCCATCGGTGCACCTTTCCGGCCCTTGGCCGGCACACACTTGCCCAGCCTTCAGCGGCACGCCCCATTGGCCTTGCCCTTCAGCGGTACGCCCTGTCCAGCCCTCAGCGGCACGCCCTGTCCAGCCCTCAGCGGCACACCCTGTTCAGCCCTCAGCGGCACACTCTTCAGTCCTTCAGCAGCTTACTCTTTGGCCAGTCCCGGTCCATGCCTCTTAGAGGCCCTCAGTCGTCTTCGTGTTTTCCGAGGCTCTATAAAGGTGTTGCTCCTTCGGGGGCCCATCTCCAATTGTCGGGTTCCGCCACTCCATGTGGGCGCGTCCCCTTTACCTCCCTTACGTCCCGGGTCAAGGGGAGATGCTGCCGAATTTTTGCGAGAAATTAATAAACAATTAAAAGAGGCAAAAGGAGGCAACAAACGAACATGATAATCAATGAAACCTTCCAATTAATCAAATCACTGCCGGCACCATGACGAGAACTGAATCGAACTAATTAACTACCCGGCAGCCCGAATGTCCGACTCGCAAGAAAAGAGGCCGAACCGAACAAAGCAAAACAAGGGAGGGATTTGATATAAAACCACATGAAAGTTAAGATAAGAAGAAAAGAAAAGCTTTAGAACAAATAATTGAAAACTGAGCGGGCCTCTACAATCACGCCCCATTGGCCTTCAGCGGCACGCCTAGGTTGGCCTTCAGCGGCACGCTTCCATTGGCCCTCAACGGCACAGGCCATCCCATGTCCCTTTCAACCCCCAGCGGCACGCCCTTTCTGCCCTCAGCGGTACGCTCCCCGTCCTCCTTCAGCGGTACACTCTTAATTGCCCCAGCGGCACGCCCCTTAAACCCCCAGCGGTACACTCCTTCTTGGCCTTCAGCGGTACGCCCTCTGGGCTTCTCAGCGGTACACCCTCATCTCCCCTTCGCCGGCACACTACATATATGCACATATACAACCTGATAAGGGCATTAACAATAGCAAATAAATCAGTAAAAATTACGCTAATTAAAGGACTCTGAATGCCCAATATTAATCACGATAAAAGAGGTGGGAGGGGTAATACTAAATAAATAATAATAATAAGAATAATCATGAATAAAAGAAGAGAAATCATGCCGACCGAAGGCACGAGTAAACATTAAACCTCAGAGCGGAAGTCCCAGAAGATACGACTAAGAAAGCCCCAGATAAAAGACGTTAATGTCCACACTGCAGCCCTCTCTCTCTTCGGGACTCGGGGCAAAAAGGGAATAACAACGTTGCCCTTTCAGGTCGGGCCCGAGTCTTGGGAATTACTCCGTATGGCCAGGCTTTGACCTAACTTCGGGCCGACATCTTAATCGGACCGGATTTGTTTCCTCGTTCCGGACACCTTCCGAATCCTCATTAAAATTGCCGCATGTTCGGCAGACATTTGAAGGGATCCACTTCGGTTTTCCCATGGTGACGCTGCCACTGACTGGCGTCCGAATACGAATGGTCTACGGATGGCCGACACGGCCGACAATTTATGGTCTTGATAAAACCTTCAGTGTGATCTACCCGTATCTCTCTCGCATAATTAGTATTATTTTTTTCGGCCGCGGGGCCCCTAATTTCGGCAATTAATCAAGGGTATTCCCTCGTATGGGGGATGTAAATGACGTCGTGACCTTTATGGCGCGACGGGATTCGGTCCCGACACGAACCACACAATCGTCTGACGAAGTCAGATTCGAGCGCACCATGGACTCTTCGGAGCCCGAATAAATCGTCACTTCGGTGACTGGCACGCCCACGCACTTAATAAACCAACGATCGCGCCGAGATAATTGTTAAACGAAAAGTGCGTCCACACATGGCCCATTCAGCCCGTGCACCGACCAGACCAAATGAGCCCTGCCGGCGCGCCAACCAGACCAGGTAAGCCATACCAGTGCCTCCACTGGCCCCCTACTAGGGTTCGAGATCGTGATCGCCCGGCTAGCCACGATCAACATCTAGACGCGGCATATTGCATAGCCGCGTTCAAGAACGCGACTCCTGAGAACGGCGCCTTCAAGCTAAAATTCTCCCCCAGGTTGGGTAGCCTTTGTCAGCGCCTCAACAGGACCAGGTGGCCTCCATGGGCTACCCTACCTAGTCCGATTGGGCCTTTGGCGCCACTCCACCCTGCCCTCTTCACGACCGGACCAAGTGGGGGTCCCCAGCGCCTCAACCGGACCAGGTGGCCTCTGTGGGTCACCCTATCCAGTCCGATTGGGCCTCTGGCGCCACTCCATCGTACCCTCTTCACGACTGGACCAAGTGGGGGTCCCCAACGCCTCAACTGGACCAAGTGACCTCCATGGGCCACCCTACCCGGTCCGGTTGGGCCTTTGGCACCACTCCACCCTGTCCTCTTTGCAACCATACCAAGTGGGGGTCCCCAAGAACTCTACTGGACCAACTGACCCCTCCCAGCACCGCCATCGGACCAGGTGGCCCTTGCCAGGGCGCCCACTCAGCCCATGCACCAGTCGGGTTGGGTAGCCCCTGCCGTGCCCCTACCGGGCCAAGTAGGCCTTGTCAACACCCCAACCGGACCAGGTGCCTCCCTTGGGCGCATCAACCGAACCAGGTACCCCCTCTTTAGGCCAATTTAGGGCCTATAAATACCCCCCTAGGGGGGCAAAAAAGGCCGCAACCCAACATCAACGTGCACACCCAGGGAGAATCCCCAATGGGTCCGAGGTGCTCTCCGCGAGGAAGGCGATTCGGCTTGCCTTAGTCTTTGATACGCCGGGGGTACATCATGATGGCACCCTGTTAAATGGCGCTTAGACAAGTCATAAGTCTCATGTATGCTCAAGGGCTACACGCTTTAACGAACACACAGGGCCTCAACTTCAACCTTATGTCTCAAAAAATGTGCCCTATTTAGAAGTCATGGTCAGAACGCGCCTCACCCAGAGGCCGTGACCAGGACGCGATCACATAAATGATCACATTCATCTGAGAATGCGCCCCTGTTGAAGACTGTGTTCAAACCCAGATTACTCCAGTTACAACGGAGTCGTCACCCAGCTCCTTCGGTCTTAACGGCGCCCGACCGTCCCAGTCACAGCGGTGCCCACGGTGCCCTACTACTCTAGTCACAGCGTTGCCCATGACACCCGACTACCCCAGTTTCAGCGGTGCTCACGGCACCCGACCGTCCCAGTTACAACGATGCCTACGACACCCGACTACTCCAATCACGACGGTGCCCACGGCACCCGACTAGCCCGATCTTAACGACGCTTAGCTACTCCAGTTACAAAGATGCCCACAGCACCTGACTACTCCGGTCTTAACAACGCTCGACTGCTCCAGTCTCAACGGCGCCCGACCGCCCCAATCATAGCGGTGCCAATGGCACCTAACTACTTCAGTCACAATGGCGCCTACGACACCTGACTGTCCCAGTCTTGACGGCACCCAACTATTCCAGTCACATCGGTGCTTGACTACTCCGTACGAGCCACACCCGACTGCTCCACCCAAGTCTCCGAAAAATAGGCAGAACTTCCGGACATACGTAATTTTTGACAACACTTAACACATAGCAGACAATCGTCAAGGAACTTGCAAGCGCACTTCAGTGCCAGATGTACGGGCGTTCAAGCTCTCCGAAGTAGGAGTCATTCTCGGTTCGGTGATCGGCAAGTACATGCCGAGGGAATGCTACACAGTCATCTCCCAAATGGCATCCTGCTAAATCACAAGCCCTCTAGTGAACATTATGTACAGAAGCGTAAATACCCGCGTAATAACACAATTAACCCGGGGACCGGCATAAATGACGGAATTCTCCTGTGGCTTGCGTACAACTTGTAATTGGGCTCTTAATGCCCCATATAAAGTCTTTCACGTCATGTACCAATGAAGTCCAGTCAGGGAATTGACCCCCATCTTCATCGGCTGCCCGTCTCAACACCGTCGTCGGACTGTCGTCCGCCTCACAGCTCGATCCCTAGCCGGCCAACAGAATGGATCCCACACCTGAGCCAGTATCTGTCAGCTCCTAGCTGAGCCAGTGTCAGTAGCTCCACCCCTGAGACAGAAGCTGTCAGCTCTATGTCGAGCCAACGTCCGCCGCTCCACCTTTCGAGCCAGTGCCTCGCTCCCATAAACCCAGAGTCTGTGCCCTCTCCAGTGCCCACACTGGGACCGGTCTCCCTACCTTTACTCATCCCTGTTGTGTTGTTGTTACTTCGTCGTTACACTGGGTCAAGCCCTCCCAACGTCGCGACCCCCAGAGTCCCTGACTCTCTTCCTTCGACAATAGAAATAAAGGTGTTCGGATTATATCCGATGTAAATAAACACCGATCGCTTACGGTCGGTGGGGAAATGTCCTGCACCCAAACCCCACATCGTTTGATACACATTCACCCACAGAATCAAACCTGCGCTTGCTACCTAAACAGCTACCACGTGCCCACTTGCCCTCGTCCACGTGTCGCCCATATGTTTACGCACACGTGCCGTGTCCTGGAGGCACATCCTAGTTGAAATGCAATTTCGTGGCAATTGTCGAAACTCGACTGACACGTCCGCATAACACATACAGCCACACAAAACTAAAAAGCACCCAGCAAAAATCATTATCAATCACAAATTACATTTTTTCTCCCACCATTCCGCGCGTATGCGAACACCTGGGTAGCGTTATCCTCCAGATATCCATGTCTGCATGCACAGGGTTGTAATTCATGCAGTCCCTCATCCAGTATCATAAATGATTCATCCGGACCCAACTTGCCTCGATAGCTTTGAAGAATTGAATCCAGACAGCTTCTATAATGCCACAATTAAGGAAAAGGTGATCTAGAGTCTCCTTACAACATCCACAGAAAACACATTGCTGTCTGATATTGGGTTTAAACTTAACCACTCTGTCAACTGTTGAGACTCTTCTCCATTCAATCTTCCACAAGAAAATTCTGATTCTACTCGGGAGCCTGGAATTCCACACCAGCTTGTACCATGAAACCTTCTGCCCTCCCAGAATAAGCATATGCCTGGCTGATTTAATTGAGAACTTGCGTGAATTATCCCATTTCCATAGTCCGTTATCTGTCCTCCCTTATATTACCCTGACAATGTCTAGCATCTATGAAAATTGTAAAAACTCTTACATCTCCATCTCCAAAAGATTTCTCCAGAATTGTAGATTCCAGCCAGGTTGCTCCCCTGAATCTGACCACACTGTGCTAATAGTCGCTCCAGTCATTAAAGCTATATAAAATAGGTTCCGTAATAAATCTTTCAGTGCCCTGTTTAACATCCAAGGATCTTCCCAAAAATAAGTCTTCCTGCCATTGCCAAGTTGTATTTCTGTGGAGCAGCTACAAAAATCTTTAATGCTCATAATCTTCTTCCAAATGCTGGAAAGTTGATTACCAAGAATTCCCTCTGAAAACCACTCGCCCTCCTCTTCCACATACTTATGTTTAACCATTGTGCTCCAAAGTGCCAAGCCATCCATGTCTACCATCCATAACCATTTCACCAGCAAAGCTTTATTAATTGTATCAACGGGTGTCAAACCAGCTCCTCCATCCTCTTTGGGTCTGCAAACAAAACTTCACGCAAAGGGACGCACACCTCTCTCCTCTGGCCCTTTCCCCTTCCAGAAAAAGGAAGCTCTAATTCCAATTTGCGGCACATAGCCGTAGGAATCTTAAAAATGGATAAATAGTAGATAGGAAAGCTTGAAAGGACTGCTTTAAATAAAATCCACTGTCCACCCGCTGAAAGAACTTTGCCCTTCCATAACGAGATGTGATCCCGAAACTTACTAACCATATCATTCCAATCAGCCACCCTTTAGCTGCCCACCATAAGAGTCAAACCCAGGAACTTAACAGGGAAGGATCCCCATCTAGCACCAAGAATCTGCGCAATGGGTGGCTCCTTTTTTTCCTTGATGTTAATTTCCACTAATTCCTCTTGGCAAAGTTAAGTTTCAGCCGTGTCACTGTCTCTAATAGCCTGAGCAGAATTCTTAAATTGCTAAGCTTCTTGTTATCAGTAGAAGCAAACAAAATAGTATCATCACCATATTGTAAGTGTAATTTGTTCATGCCAAGAACCCATCTTAGCCCCTGTAATGAGGCCTGCGGCCCTTGCTTTCTTCCACATAACACTCGGAACCTGTCCAACAGACACAAAGAGCAAAGGAGATAGAGGATCACCTTGCCTTAACCTCTAGTGCTGCCAAAGAAACCACACGGTGTCCCATTCACTAGTACAGAGAATTTAGCAGTCCGAAGACAGCTTCTAACCCCGTCAACCAACTCCCTCTTAAACACCATACTGTGTAGAATTTTGAACATATGATTACAGCTAATTTTGTCATATGCTTTCTTAAAGTTAAGCTTGAAAATAAGACACTCTTTCTTTCTAATTTTCTACTCAGGCATACATTCATAGGCTGCCATAAAGTTGTCAATGATCAATCTTCCGTTAATGAAAATTGATTGATTATTGTCCACTAAGTTGTTTATAACACTCTTCAATCTGTTAGCCAAGGTCTTAGTGATGATCTTGTAAGTTCCATTAGGCAGACTGATGAATCTATAATCATAAATTCACTCTGCCTTTTCTTTCTTTGGAATCAAAACCATGAAGGTGGAGTTGAAACATCTAACAGGCCAAGGATTCTCCTAGAACTCCAGCACTGCAGCCATAATATCCTCCTTCAAAATATCCCAAATTGCTGATAGAAGCCCATGGGAGATCCATCCTGTCCAGGAGATTTGTTTGGATCCATGCTAAATATAGAAGATGAATTTCTTCCTCTGAGGAAGGTCTAAAAAGCTGTTTTTTGTTTTTTGAAAGTGGGTAGTACCACTCATGTATAAAAAAAAGAGTATGTACAAATATAGGCTGTCACAACCCTAAAAAATGGCAACCCCCAAAAAAATCTTATACAAGAGAAGGCCACACAAAGACAATGTGGAACAGCCTAGCCCCCCAGACAGCCCAATAAGTGGAGAAGGGAATCCACATTACACAGAATAGCAGCCCATTCCCTTACTCTATTACAAACAAAAGAAGCAAGAGTGTCCTCGACACGAGACCCTCCCTGAAGATCTGATTGTTCCACCCCCCCCCCCCCCCACAACGTCCACAGAGTGGCATGAAGGCACATTGTCATGTTGCTCCTAAAGAGCCAAGGCCTAGCCCAATGCAAAAACAGGTGGTGTACTTCATTGTGCTGGCCGATGACACAGTGGGTCCTCATAGCAATCTCCCTCCACACCCCATGTAAGTAAGAACAATCTATAAACAAGTGGTCAAGAGTCTCGTCGTCCTCACCATAGATATAGCAGGTTGGCAAAATGCTCAGGAGGAAATGGGTCAACTTGTCCCGGGTCGGAAGCCTTCCGTGAGAGATCCTCCAAGCCAAAAGCTTCATCTTCAACGGGCTCTTCGATTTCTACACCTGGTCATGAAGGCGGTGGCAAACACCTCCATCCGAGATGACGGCATAGGCTGATTTAACTGAAAAGGAGCCCTCCTTTTCCCACCTCCATACCCAAGACATCCTCTCTATCTAGCCAAGGATAAATGGGTAGGAGGAAACAAAAGAGTTCTTGAAGCTGCACCATCTCCTCCGGTCTAAGATCCCTCTTGAAGATCGGTGCTCAAGTAGCTACTGGAAGAAGGAAGTCGAAAGCCTGAGTGATTAATCCCCGAGGGTCCGCTGCAACAACAAAAAGACTCGAGAATAAGGCCTCCAACGTGAAGTGTCCACATCATCTGTCCTTCCATAAAAGGGTCAAGTCTCCCTTTCCAGTCAGACCCGGACTCCGGAGATGATAACATCCCTACACGAGAAGATATCCCGCCAAAGAGGGAAAGTCCTGTGACGAGGAGAAGGAGCTAAGAAGTCCCAGACTCTCCTCCTATCAAAGTACCTCTGCCTGATCAACTGAGCCCACAACCCGTCATCTCCATACCCCAATCTCCACAACCACTTGTACAAGAGGGCCAAGTTGAAGTCCCTCACATTTTTGATCCTCAATCCTCCCTCTTCTTTGCAAGTAGTCAACCTTCCCTATGCTAAATCATGCCAACCCCAGCATCTCCCCCTATTGCCATGCCAAAAGAACCTGCACTGAATAGAGTCAATCTTCTTCGCTATCGTGCTTGAGATCCGAAATATAGAAATAAAATAAATAGGGAGACTATCCAACACAGATCTGCACAGCACCAATCTACCCCCATAAGATAATGCTCTAGCCTTCCACCCAGCCAACCTGGACTCGTACCTCTGAATGACGGAAAGTCAATCTGCACACCGAAGAGACCCCAGGGTGAGAGGGAGACCCAAGTAAGAAATAGGGAACTCTCCAATCTTACACCCCAACAAGCAGGCCGCCCTCTAAAGGGGAATAACCTCCATGTTTATCCCTACAAGAAAGCTCTTGTTGAAGTTTAAGGCCAATGACCTCCTCCAACAGTTCCAACAAGAACCTGACCATGAAAACCTATTACTCACCCTCAATGAGAAACAAGATGGTGTCATCTGCACACAACAAGTAAGGGTAGGACTGCCTCTAACCACTTGAAAGCCTCTGACCAAGCCAGCAGCTTATACTAACCACAAGTACAAAAAAGAGAGAAGACATAGGGTCCCCCTGGCGAAGTCCCCGACCATTATGAAACTAAGAAGAAGACTTCCCATTGACGAAGACCGCAAAAGTAGCCGAAGAGATGCAAGCCCTGACCCAGCCAGTCCACATCTCCCCAAAACTTATCTTCTCCGGCACATCAACGAGACACTGCCAACTAACCCTGTCATAAACTTTCTCAAAATCTAACTTCGAGACCGCCCCTTTCCTCCTCTAATTTTTCATAACAAACAAACACTGATGTGCCACCAAGAAGTTGTCCTGAATATGTCTCCCCCTGACGAATGCTCCTTGGAAGCGGCTAACCAGCCTATCCATAACAGTAACCAACCTCCCTGCTAGCACTTTAGTGATGATATTATAAGTACCATTCACCAAACTGATGGGTCTAAAGTCCCGAAACTCCTAAGCACCCACCTTCTTACGGATGAGCACCAAGAGGGTTTTGTTAATAACCCCCAAGTGAGTCATTCCCTCCTAAAACTCCTTCATAGCTGCCAAAAGATCACCCTTGATAACCTCCCAGCACTAGTGCACTACTGAAAGAAGGCCAGCGAGAAGCCGTCCGGACCTGGGGCTCTATCACCTGCAAGAGAGAAGACCGCTTAGTGAATCTCCACCTCTGAGAAGGGGTGGGAGATAGCATCCCTCTCCTCATGGGAAAGGCGGGGGAGAACATCATCTGCAATCCTCGGCCTACAATGCTCGTCCTCCATAAGCAGTGTAGAGTAGAAATCTCTTGCCTAACCCCTAATCTCCTCGTCTGAGAAGGAGAGGTCCCCCACCTTGATGCAAGAGATAGAGTTAACCCTCCTCCCTGAAGTAATGCGCTGAAAGTAAGCTGTGTTTCTGTCTTCCTCTTTAATTCATCTGTCTCTTGATCTCTGCCTCCAATAGATCTCCTCTCTAGTGAGTATCTCATCGAACTGGTCCCTCAAAGTATTCCTGAGTGTCCTGTTGTCATCATCCATAAGACTTGCCTCCTCCAAGCAATGAAGACCCTCAAGCTGCTAAAGAATCCTATCCTTCGCTGCCCTCTATGAAAATGTTTTGTCCAAGTCTGAAGAACCTGAGCAGTATGCTTTAGTCTTCTCACCAAAGTAGCCATAGCAGAGGAAGCCACATTTTGAGCATGCCAAGCACTTGTGACCGTCTCCATAAAGTCAACCTCTTTGAACCAAACTGCTCAAGCCTAAAACTGGACAGATCAGAGGTTAACAGGCTCCTGTCAAACAGTGGCTGGTCTTCAGAAGGATGGGCTTATGATTAGAGATAGCTCTCGCCAGCGGCACCACCTGCACGAGGCAAATGGTCCTCCCACCATAAACCTATCCAACCTAGAGCAAGAAGCATCTGCTCTTAGGTTGGACTTAGTGAAGCGCCCAAAGGCCATGCCAATTTCCACCAAAACTGCCTCCCGGATGAAATCAGAGAAGTCTTCCATGAAATTATATTAAAAACATCACCATATATCTATGGTCTCCACTTTTCCTCTTCTCTGAATAAATGTTCATCGTGTCTGAGAATAGCCTGTTGAACTTCAGTGCCATCTTCAAATAACTCATTCCCAACTTTGACTGATTGAATATTAATCTTCCGTTTCTCTGAGGCCAAGGGTGGGAAGAATAAAATAAAGTGATCAATCAAATAACCAACCAATAAAGGAAAGATAACCGGACTTCGTGACAATGAAAATATCAAAAATAAAGATGGGCCCCATGCTATTCCATAACCCTGGCCCTCTCTCCATTCAATTCACTTAGGGCCTGTTTGATAACAAGTTAAGATGCAGGTTGTCTCGGTTTTCTGGTGGTATATGCAAAAAAAGATACTTTGACAATGCAGGTAGGATATATTGGGACTTAACTCGGGTGGGGTCTTATTCAGGCGAATAACTGATTCGAGCTAAATGCTCGAATTAGCGATCCTACGCTGGGTCTGGTCATCTCAAGTGTCTTGCCTGCCTCCTATTCAAAAAACTTTATCAAACCACCCAGAATAAGGTCAAATATTTAACAAAACCGACCCAGAATAAAGCCCACATTATCAAATCAAAAAACTGATTTTTCAGGGATATCCCACCCAAGATTGACCCTGGGCGGACTACCCTATCCGGTTATCAAACAGACCCTTCGTGTAGCAAGAAGGGAGGTCCAGTGGTCCCCTCACCATTTCTCCCCCCTTTTCTCTCTTATTTTGGAGTGGGATAGAAGAAGATCCAGTGCATCTTGTTAACCACTTCGCCTAAATTCCATCAAACCAGCAAACTGAAGAGTGAAAACGGAATGTGTATACATCTGCAACTGCCAATAGGTGGATTCCACTAAGTATACTGCAACAATGATATATGAAAGCGGATAGGAAGAAATAACAATAAAAGGACAAACAAAGGTGACAATAGGAAATCAATAGCAATGGTAGATAAGAAAGTCGACATTATTAAAGGTAAGTTAAATGGTAAAAGTAAAGGAAGAAGCCAACACACTGCTATGAGAAATAAAAGACATTAATAGCAGGTCATGATCAAGAAAGAAAGCCATTAAAAATAAAGTGACACGAAGGGATACAAATAAAACAGGCTAAGAGATAAGGAAACAACATGGAGTAAAGGACGATGGACAAAGGGGGAAAATGTGAAGCCAGCTGGGGGGGGGGGCATCAAAAAGGGACTGCAAAAAGTATGGATTCAGAGGGTCGAAGTAAAGGATACAAATAGAACACTTGAGGATAAATGGAAAACAAGGAGAATACGCCAACTAGGCAACAATCGTCAACTAGGGAGAAAAATTAAGATGAAAGTTAAAATAAAATTGAGTTCTCTGCCTGCATAATCGCTCATTAGTCTTTACACATTCAATGAAGAAATCACTGTCATTCTGTGTCAATTGTTTAGGTGTTCTTTATTGTGCTAAGTTGGGCAATTTATGCGAGTGACAGTCCTCTATGGATGGTCAGCTTGGAAATCAACATTGAAGGGAAAAATGCCCCACCAAATTTATTAAGCATATAAAAACAGAAAAATGTAAATAGAAAAATGAAAAAAAAAGTAAAAGTAAAAAGAAATAGAAAGTAAAGTTTGTTAAGACACCATGTTATTTGTAAGCAAGCATTGGATACTATAGTCTATGTTGAATTGACTTAGCCTCAATGTGAACAAAATAATGACCTTCGTCTACCACCATCTTTTGAGGGCAGTAAGCTTCCAAGAAGTTGAATTATGGGGCAGTCAGTGTGGACTAAAATAACTCAAACTTATAAAGAACAAGTACCATTTCTAACCTTCTCTTACCAACTTTGACTAGGGAGGTCATGTTTGAGCCTTTTAACCATGTTTCCACTAAAATTATCGGAAGCTTTCACTCAAACAACTACAATTTCCAATGTCAGCCTTAATTCTAGTGTGTTGCATGCATTCATACACTTAGTAACATGTAATGCTGTAAAAGAAGATGACCACTACATGCAAGCATATTAATACCAAAAGCTCCACATCAGAATAGACAGCCTGGATTAAAAAGCAAAAGAAGAAAAATTGAAGACAAGCCTTATCAAGCATTTAGGAAGGTTCAAACACAAGGCAAAACCGTTACAACAATCTTTCAGACAAAAACAGAAAGCTATATAGAAAAAGAAAAAAGAAGCTAGATGGCTGCTGAAGATGCTGAGAAGTTACCTAAGCATATGTGTCCATTGCTGTAAATATGTGGATGCAAAGGCACAGGGTGAAGAAAGATAACCTGATAAAGAGCTCCATCAATCACAAAAAAGATTTGACCAACTGCGAAAAAAAGCAGAAAGCAATGGCAACAACAATAACAACAACAGGATGATGATTAGAAATAATAGCGTGACTCTTCATCTTAAAACAGACAAAAAGGAAAAAGAGGGAGATAACTTTAAACAAGGATCCAATTCTTCATTAAACAAAGTACAGAATCTGATTCTTTAGTTCACCTGGGGCGCTTCCATCGGATAATGCTCGGGGAAATCAACCTGCAGCTGGTAGGTCTCACCTGCATACAGAGTTCCAGGCGCTCCGACCACTTCGATAATCCACCTGCACACGTTGCAATACGCACAATTGGCGCCACGCGATCGAAAATTAAACAGAAATTGCCCGACCCAGCAAAAAATTAAGAGGAAAAAGAAAGAAGAGGGAACGAATCAAGAAGGGCAAAAGGACATGATTGCCGATGAAACCCAAAACCCAAAAACGCGCTCAACCGACCTCTGGAGGTTATCGGTGGGCTTCTGCTTGAAGCCGGCGGGGGGGCTGGACTGCCATTCCACGAGCTCCTTCTGCAACCTGTTGCACGCGATCTTACTCAGCGTCTGCGGGCAGAGGGACCCAAGAAAGGCCGCCGCTCAGATAAGAAGACCACGTATTGCCAGCACAAGAGAAGCAAAAATCGCTGCAGAAAGCAACAGGAAGAGCCCCGGAAGGAGGGAGGACGAGAGGCCTATGATGCCATGGGGTGAAAGAAAGGGCGCACCTTGCGGGAGGGGGCGGATGTGCTGGTCATGCTTCTGCAAGCAGCGCCTGCGGGGCTCCCCTCGGTGCCTGGGCACGGGGTTCGGACTCTGAAGAAAAAGAAGAAGAAGGAGAGAGAGAGAGAGAGAGAGAGATCAAAGTCTCAAAGGTGCCTCCTTTCGGACGGAAGCCGGAGCAATCGCCAAATTCCTTCGAGAGTTCGGGGAAACCAACTACGGAGGCTCCGCACTCCCTTTGTAGTCCTCTTCCATGGTTTCCATTTTCCCCTCCCTATTTATTTATTTTTATTACATAATTAATTATATATATTGATTTAAAATTAGTGTGATATCAAAATTAGACTTGTCAACGGATCCGGATATTATCCGGATTCGTTTCGAATTTGAATCTATATTAATAGATAATATTTAAATTTATATTTATTTTTTCAATACGAATAATATCCGAATTCGAATCGAAACGGATACGAATATTATAATATTCGCTTCGAAAAATATCAAATCGTAATATTATATATCATATAATTTATATTTTTAAATAATATATTATAAAATAAATAATATTATAAAAAAATTTAGATATTTTATAGTTATATTTTAATTTAGAGTTTATTTTATATATTTATGATATTTTATAATTATATTTATATATTTTTAATATTTTATAATTATATTTATATACTTTTAAATTTGAATCAGATAATTCGAATTTTAAACTGGAGCGGATACGGATATTCATATATTCGCTTCGTATCCGAATTCAAATTAGAGCGGATCAAAATTGAATAATTTGAATTTTAAAACGGAGCGGATATGGATAGTCATATATTCGTTTCGTATCCACTCTGTTGACAGGCCTAATCAAAAATTTTGAGACGTGTCTCATTTTTTTTTCTATTATTCGATTTGAAAATCAGGTGGTGAGCAACTTCGAATTTAAGTTTAATGATCTAGAACTTGGGAACACCGAACTTTTGGTGCTACCCTCGGGATATCCTTGGGACAATCCGGGGATATCTCAGAATCCAAGCACTGCTGATGGATTTAGTGGGGAGTTGGGGGGGGGGGGTGAGGAGAAGAAAGGAGATTTTGCACCTTTTAAGCTATCATTAAGAGTTAATCAGCATTAATTAAAAATGTTAACAGAATGTAGACCGACAATGGAGACTGCAGTATTCTTGACATTTTTTTAACGCCAAGACTATTTACATAAACACAATTTGAACAGTGACAGACTATTTACATGAACATAATTTGAACAGTGACAATTCTTTGAATTTAGTTGTGAGGAGGATAGTGTATGTGCAGGAATCCCTAAATGCTAAATCTGAGTTTTCGATGTCCTCATCTGAGTTAACAATGTGAAACCTCAGGTACCTTTGCTGACTTCTTTTTAAGATCTCAAACGCAGAGAGAGGTTTCATGGGGCTGTCATGTCTCACAGAGGGAGTAGGTGAAAATAAAGTTTGCCAAATCGACTCAGCACAGGACGTATCACTCGTATCGGATTATATCAGTCATAGACGGATACGATCAATCTGTGGTACATAATTAATATGTAATTTATATTTTTTAAATATTATAAATATTATTATATATTAAATGTGATTTTATAAGTAATTTGATTAATAATCTTTATTTAGAAGGTTAAGATTTATGTTCGAAACACGCTAATAACATTATTTTTTATTTTTTTATTATCTTTAAAAAATAAGTCAAAAAATATAGACATTTGTAAGATTTGAACCTTTTATCTCACACACAATTAACACATCTATTAACCATTAAGTAACACAAAATATTTTATTATATTTTATAATAATATATATTTATTAAATAATTTTTTAACATTGACACCTTACGATATGGACTAGTAAGGTGCCATACCGTACTGGCAGACCGGTACCACTGGGCCGACAAACCTTGCATGAAAATGACTCTCTCTTGACTGTGGGTTCACATGTATACCCTTGTTAAGATTAAATTTGTGCATTTAATATTGTAAGAAACACATATGCGAATGTGTGTGCTCTTGTGCGGCAAGACAGACATAGATGCAGGGTTACCCTCATCCGACTGCCTAATTAAAATGTCTTCTTTTAACGACGACCAACTTTTAAAATTAATTAGAGTATCAAAAATGTCCTCTTGGAAAATCTTAAATCATTTGCATTGATATAAAATATTACAAGTTTAAAATTATTTTCAGGTAAATTGATGTTAAATATGAAGCCTCTGCGTTGTCTTCATTTGGATTGACATAAAATACTGAAAATCTAAAACTAGGACTCGCTAGTTTACAAAGGGAAAAGAAAAGGATTATTCAGAAGGTAGCAATTCTTGGAACGTAAGGTGATGGCTTCCCGGGGGGAGTTTACCTGACTCACATTTAATCTTCGAGGGATGTGAGCTCGGGGTTTTATGGCGGTGGTATAAAAAATGAGTGACTTGATGCGTTGGGTAAGACTCAAACTCGGGTGGCCCTATAATCGCTCAGCTCTCCGTACCACTCTGTTAGATTCCCTGTTACCAAAAAAAAAAGGTGATGACTTCCTTGATATTTTCTCGAAGAAGAACATGAAATACATTAATCTTGGACTTTATAATCGACATTTAAAAAATATTTGCTGAATGTTCATTTTTTAATTGTCCAACCTACTCGCATTAATTTGTTCTCTAAGAGCCCCTTTGATAAATGAATAGGGCAAGGCGGAACGGCATATTCGCCGGTTGCCTTCCAATTCATGCCCAATTCATCGGTAAATATGTTTTTCATCTTTGATAGTCTCTGGATTGAGAGGGGTCGAGCACGATGGCTACGTTATTTTTGGTTGAACAACGTATTCGACCTGAAAGGGTCGAATACGATGTTCGCCCTAATGTAGGCGAATAGTTTATTTGACCTTACTGACGAGAAAAAGGGGGGGTATGAATGTTAGCAACATGGTCACCTATTTATATGTGTATTAAGTATGTATTGTGTGTAAATTACACGTAGTAATACATGTATTATTTATTTTTGTTTTATTAGACTAGTCATAGTCAAAATGTGTATTTTATTTTATTAAATTCACAAAGTCAATAGTTGGTTGTTGGGTTTTATCTTATAAGACTTGGGTATAAATGTTATTAGGAAAAATTTATGGGTATGAATGTTATAGCCTCCTCCTATATAAAGTAAGATTAATGGGTGTGTTACTTATGTTGTTATATGAAGAATGAAGATGTTTGTCGTAAGGTATTTTTTCCTTGTGTTCCCCTTCCCTCTTTCTCTGTGTGAGTTTGAATGTGTCGTCCGATGTGAGACCGTCCGACGTGAGACTAAGCTGCGCGAGGTAGTAACCTATCTAGTCCTGTTCGTGATATCGGAGTTACCGTCGATCCTTCTTCCGACGCCGTCCGCGTCACTTACACTTCCCCGTTCTCAAAGGGAAAGTAAAAGTTTCCACAATCTACAGACAAATATATATGATGATTTTTTTAATCTCGTCATGTTAGGCTGTTGGTACAATAAAATAGCTTTTAAAGAGGTAATAAGAAAGACGAGCAATTACTTCATATTAACTCATAAAGGACAACGAAGAAAGAGAGGTTTAAAGCAGAGAGAGAGAGAGAGAGAGAGAGAGAGAGAGAGAGAGAGAGAGAGAGAGAGAGAGAGAGAGAGAGAGAGAGAGAGGGATTATGTAAATGGTGGCCACTCTTGTCTATTTCTTGCCATTTTCTTAAAGAAGAGTACACAAGTTGGAATTTTACACATGATGCTCATGCTCTCCTCTACATTGCCAATTGTCAAACTAGCGTATCTAGATTTATATGCTTTAAAATTCATTGTGAGAGAGGAGTATGCGACAGTTTTAGGGGTACTTACACTAATTACCGACGACGTTAGGGGTGCAAGTAAAAAACCACCTTCAAAGAGAGATTATGGTAGAGGTACCAACAGAGAAATAAAAAATATGATTTATGAGATAAAACTAACAAAGAACAACAGACAAAGAAATAACAGCAGTGGGAACTATAGAGAGAGAAAGAGATCATTTGCTTTGGTATCTGTTCGTCAATCGTTTTCGGAGCATCTTCACTCTTCATTGAGGCCCACTTTGATAACGAAATAATCCCGATTATGATGACTTATTCGGGTCGGGTGAGTTGTTATTCTAATTTGATTCATTATGAGTTAACCGAGGTTGGATAGAGATTAAGAAAGATTTTCTCGTTCTCATGAAATAAGTGGAATAATTTAACCGGGGTCAGATAAGAAACACTACCCCAGTTCTAATCCGTTATCAAAAGTGGGCACCAAAGAAAATGCTAATTTTAAAAAAAATGGAATTTGCCAAGGAAGTATTTCTTCACCCTCTTACTAGCTTAGGAACTTAAATTTGCATAATATCTGCAGTAGCAAGTGTACGCCACACATCCTTTCCTATGTTTAAAAGTGAATATTCCTCGCAAATATATGCAGCAATGAAAAGTTTTCCAATCATTAAATCATTGTTGGGTAGATTAACTAATCACTGAAACCCCTTGAGATCCAATAAAAGTGAGGTGATACACAGAAATCTCACACAAGCCAGAAAAAGCCAGTTGTTGTTTGGCTTCAACATGTCAGAATAGATTGCAGAAATTTTGCCAAGCACACTATATGAGGCATCTTTGTTCCTTTCAGGAACATCAATCATGGCCGAGTTAGACTTTTGAGAACCATAACCTTGATGATGCTTTCTAAAATGTACTTGATCATATATATGAGCTACAGCTGTCTGACTACATGTTATATGTAACCCAGAATGTTTGCAGTTAATGGAACTGAAGGCATCCACATCCACATACATAGAGAATCAAATGTGCATGACATGGAATGCCTCTCCCTCTCTCTCTCTCTCTCTCTCTCTCTCTCTCCCCTTTATCACATAAAAGGATTGTTGATTAGTGGGCTCCTGATGAACAGTTACGTCAGATAGAATTTGCTGAAATCCATATGGGCATTTTCTTCTTCAGCTGGACAGTGGGAAAGTTGACAATGGTATCTTCCTCAGCCACCCAACTGCATAACAGACATGATTTACCGGTTAAGATCTAACACACAAATTGAACCCTAAGAAGAACACTGACCCACATATATTGATTCAGCAACAATAGACTGAAGGCACAGTCAGTTGCCTGTACCTGTAACTGGTGACCAAATGATGCAGAAAAATGGCAATCTCAATCCTGGAGAGATCCTGTCCTGGACAAAGCCTCTGGCCCCCACCGAAGGGTGTGAAGTTACTATTGCTGATTGCTTTCATCTATGCAGCAGAAGCATGTCAAATCAATCGTGCAGCTATTTTCAAGGCCCACAGAGTCACAGAATCGTTCTGTCATAACATGTGCAGGTACTACCACTATATTGTTTAGGGTAACATAGATGTTGTCACTTACTTCCCATCTCCGTGGGTTGAACTCATATGGATTTGGATGAATATCTTCATCCAAATGGATGGAACTGAAAGATGTCAAAACGCCCCAACCTTCAGGGAATAAATAGCCTGCATGGATCATTGAAGATAAAGTGTGTTTTTAGCAAGAGATCTTCCATTTTTTTTACCGTGGGAGGGAACATCAGCTTTTTACCATGGTTAATACCATGTATTTGGATGTCAGCCTTTTACCATCCAGTGCTGTCCCTATCAACATCAGTTGATGTCACAACAAGAAAACCATCACAATAAGATGGTACATCTGATGGCATTGGTAGGGACATGATAAAACCTGTCCTTGTCAAAGTGTTTACCAGAGAGCAATAACTTGACAATTTTTGCCAATTATAAAAGTTTTAAGGACCCAGGATGCCAGTAATGTCCTGTCACAATGTGAAGTGATGCTTGAACTTTATGCATGAAAAAATTTAAATTTCTCAATACATGATAATTTGTTAAGGGAGAGCTAGATATATACATGATCAGAGATCAAAATTCCAGACTTAAGGATTAGAAGGGACTAGGAAAATGTGATAAGAGGGCGCTGAATTCCTGTTTAATGTCCAACAAATTTTATGAAAGATTGATACAAATTGACATTTCCATGTGTGTGAGGACTATATGCTGTGAAGTTTTAGCTGTAGAATGAAAAAGAATAATAAATGCAATGTATCGTGCTCACTTAGAAAGTTCTAGCAACTATGAGAATCATTAGGTATTCATGATAGGCTCCTGTTCAAATAAAGGAACCAGTTTGATTTGTCTGGGTGATGAGGTAGAGGTATGCAGTATCAGTCTCCCATGCAGCTTATCGTTCACTGACAGAAGGTTTTTGTCTGAAACACGAAAACATCGGACTAGTTTATTGAAGAATCTGAAATTTTCAGATCGTGTACACTTACTGACTTCATAAGCATCACCTGGCTCTAATTTCAGAAAATTCAGAATGAAATACATAAACAATTAGAAATATATATTTAATCTTTTGTCAGCCACTAAGAAAAGGAACTTAGCTCATAAAGGAAGATGTCAACAAATGGAAGACTAGCATTTTTCTTTATCACGAAGTATCAAAACATTCAAATTACGGTCAAAATTATGATTCTGTTCGAGTTAAGGTTTTTGCATTTGAGTGCAGATGCAAACACTCAGTAATTCTGTTTGCATCTGTTATTAGAAAGCAAAAATGTATTAGAAAATTCAGCAATAAGAAATACCCTTGATCTCCGTGTCCTTCACAACCTTTCTCCAGACACCATTGACAATGTTTCCCATCCTAAGAGTTTCACTGATCACCTAAAAAATTGGAACATTAGTTTCTCTGTTGAACACTTTATAAAGAAGCAAAGTAATCAAACATGCTTTTATAGTTGTAAGTCACTCACATTCTGAGTGAATGCTAAAGACATATAGTCATTCCAAGCATAACGTTCACCACTCTTGATTTTCTCCCTCTTTAAATTCATGTTCTCCCCCTAGAGGTAAGAAAATCAGTTAAGTACCATGAAAAAGAAAATGTACCATCCTGTGAAAAACGATATATTAAGCTTACAGAGTCAATCAATAGTAGGATTTATATTCCTTAACTTCGTTGACAAGTTTTGCAATTAAACAGATTATCATGTGAGGGGGGATGTCAATGAGATTGAAATGTCATTCTATATGTTAGTAAAAGCTGGATGTATGCTATTATTCAGTATTGAAAGTCTAGTAGTGAAAAGTTGGAAAAGTCTGTCTAAATATGTGCCTTTTAGACCATAAGATTCAGCTCTAAGATGTCGTAATGTCATTGAATATTTTTTTTTACTGCTTTACTGTAATCATTGTATGTGTCTTTACTCTGTGTAGTATTTCATAAATCTTCTAGTGATCGTATATTCTGGCAAACTAAATTGAGCATGCCTCATTTTGTCAGACACCCTTATGTACACTGAAAAATTGTTAATTGCTTTGATATGTATTAATGCACAGATGCATGCATGCATGATGAAGTCATGCATGTACGCATATACCTGCTATACCAATACATATATTGCATACAAATTTTAATTGACTCTGGAGAATAACTTCAAGCTTATTCTTTCTCTACATGCAGATTAATGGAGAAAGCTACCATCATTGGATTCTATACTTCTTCAAAGGGATCCCTCCCTGCCCACCATAACTTGTTATACATCAGGATTTTGGTACAACAAGGGGAGGGTTTTTTTAAGTTGACAGCCATCCAAAATAATAAGTTCAGAATTCGGAGAGTTGATCTCCAAGTCCTAAGACAGTTCTAAGTTGATGAGAATTGGTAATAATGATGACAATTATTTGTTTCATAATCAAAACCTGTCACATAGTTTAAGGGAAATGGACATTCTAATCTCTGATGACAACAAATGGCCTAATTGACATTGACAACATTTCACCTCCATTTAACAGGTAAAGAAAAGAAACATTTCACCTCTGTTTAACAGGTAGAGAAAAGGAAGTCTAGCATAAATGTAAATTCAGAGTATCAGTTCATTCAAATGTACCATTTCAAGCCACTGCAGGTCAAAAATCTAAGTAGCATGACGAAGTATATTGCATACCCTCAATTTCTCTAGCACCAAAGGATTATCAGTCAGAAATTTTACAGCCATTGTCATCAACACAGGCACTGAATGCTCGCCTGGTACCATCAGCTCTGTAATGCTCTCACAAATTGAATCTATCAATAGCTGTTGCTGTTCACTTGTCTCAGTTTCATAAAGTAGTATATCAAGCAAATCCTTGACTGAGTTCCTTTCACCCTTTTGTATCCTTTCTTCCACAATCTTCCTTAGTAGCTTCAAAATTTTCTCCTTTGCCTGCATTGGTTATAAAAAGTTCTTTATTAGCTGCATAGATTCATAAGAATTAAGAAGCATTGTTCAAACAGACAAAGGACAACTATATCAGGGAATAAAATATCAAAGCATTAATTAGTTGGTCATGGTAACCTATGCTTTGTAATATCAAAGCACCTTACACTTCCTACCACCATTTTGAGAGAGAACCGTGTTGTTTTCAATGTACTCTTATTCTGCCACAAACAAGAGAGCTATATTGGATGGAATGGCAGATGTGGCAATACCTTGAGTGACTTGTATAACCTTGTTCCAGGTAGCTTGATTGGCAAACAGATGAGGCCCTGAATGAACTCGCTGTATTCCCTTTTCAGAAAGTCCAAGTCTTTTCCTGGTTCTATGCCCATTAGCACCTTTATCAACGCTTGGAATGTAATCTGGCATTCAGTATTAGTAAGAATCAAGCCACACATGCGAATAAAAATAAATAATAATTTGACATTCATTTGAAAAGGATTCCTCATCTGTCTATTGCATCTGTAAGATAATAATAGTTTATTTTCGGAACTGTTATAATGTTTGCCATCAAGTAACTTATGGCATTCCGATTACCAATCCATAGGAAAATGTGCAGAGTTATAGTTACATAATAATAATAAATAAAAAAAAGTTACATAATGTAATTACATAAAGAAAAAGAAAAGACTCAGAGGTAATAACAATTCCATAAGGCTAAAACAAGTCCAAAAACAAGTTCTTGTGAGCACATCTGGTTGGAAAATGTGCGCAGAGCATACACATCTGGCTACAAAATTTGTGAACAACAGTAATTGCTATGCTTGTGAGCTGATCTGCCCTCTTTCATACAGTAAGCTTATGCATTTAATAAACGATTGTCACCAGCAATGGAGGAGGTTTTATTTTGTTGCTTTCATAAATGTAAATTACATGTTGATAATGATTAGGATGTCAACATGTCATTTTCATAGGAACATATAAACAGAAAGTTATGCCTATATATGCAAGGAAGAAGAAAGAAAGAACAATTGGATATTTTTCCCTTCGTCCCCAAGAAGAGCTGCGAAACTATTGATACCCTTCTGCATAGTCGACCAATCTTCTAGGGGAAGAGAAGTATGATGTGAAAGCTTCGTTGTATGTTTTCCTCCCAAATTGGAGAAAACTGGGAATCGTTGGTGTCAGGCCAAGGATCAACTTGGAGAAGTACATGAATTGCTTACATTTGATGGCAAGAAGAAATAGACTGAGCAAATAATTCATCTGTTTCTTGCTATCAAATGCAAACAGAATGCCAATACAAGGTAAGGTGCCAGGCAGAGGATCAATTTGGACAAACTCAAATTGTGAACAGTCCTTTACAAATTTGGCCACGTACAAACTCAAATTGCTTTGTAAGTCTGATAGTTCAAGACTGAAGTTATGTAAGAAAGGCCTATCACTATCATAGCTGGTTTACTACAGGCTTATAGGTGCAAATTTATCAGTTTCTATCATCAGAATATGAACCTAGAGTAAACAAATAAAACAACTCAGTCTATCATTGGCATTGCAGCATGTGATCAAGCCGATAGGTGGCTAGCTAGAGTGGGTTGAAAAGATAGGACCAATTCGGCCTGAACACATTTAGCCCAAAATGCAAATTAGAATGGACTGGGGTTGGACCGTGAGCTCACCAGCCATAGTTGCAACCCTATTTATGGAACAAAAGGATATATGGAAAGATTTGAATAACCCAAACAAAAGGATAGAAGAAACAAAGTAATCAAAATAAGTGCTCATTGTCTTCTAGAGAGAATGGTATGGTAGACACAGACAGGCCCCACCTCCTAGCTCCACCATGAAAAACTTCATGGTACATAGCTTTCGGCCAAGTGCATGTCAATCCATTATGTTCGCTATTGATCTAGCCTGGCCATATCATTTAACCTATTATAGACCTCTACACGGGATGATCATCTCCCAACAATCGCCCATCCCTCAGAACCAAGCTTCAAATTACTAGATTCATGCATCATTTGCTTCATGTAAAATTAAGTAAGCATCAGGTCAGTTGCAGTTAACAGCGTTCAAAAGCTCTCTTCTTGGAGTTGAAAGAATCATGATCAGCTCAATTGTATTAAAACATCAGTTCATCAACAGATCATAAAGCTACATGGAGTGCTTTGCAGGAAAAAAGAACGAAGGAATTTCTTATAACAAAGTGCACCGAAGGTCCATAGCATATCACATTACCCAGAAGTCCCAAACCCACCTTGGAATCTGACTAGTTTGATGACATCGATCATTTGGTTAGATTATATGTATTTTTTTCTGTCAATATCATTTGGTTATATCTGCATCCCCACCACCTACACCCAGTATCTATATATCCTAAGGTTGTCCACAAAATCTAGGAGCACTAGTGTCACCATGAAAGGAAGTACAAGGAAAAGAGTGAGGGGGAAGAGGAAGAACCCAAGGAGAAAAAAAGAACATGAGAGAGAGAGAGAGAGAGAGAGAGCCCAGGAACTGTGGTTACTAATTAAGCTTTACAGACACATGCTTGTGAAGTTTAGTGACTTTAGTCTGCCTAATAACCTCATCACTTTCATGAACTTAACCCCAACTAGTAATTTCCTGTTATAAAACACTGCCCACACCCCCACAGAGAATGCCATATCGTATACTCTTCATTGAAGGAAAAAAAAACTTCGAAACTACCAAATTTCTAGCCACAGTTCCTAGACAATAACTAGCCGAACTGCCCTACACTATGCCTGTGTGCATCGGTAGAGCTGCATCATCTCAGAGAGAGAGAGAGAGAGTAGACATAGCACCCATGTGGCATCTAATATGGTAGAGTGGGCAAAAGGACCGTGACATACCGCCTTGGCCTCGTCCTGGACGTAGACTAGCCGTCCTTGCTGCCAGCTCGCCAGCGACTGCACCACGGCCCGCTCGATGGCCTCGGCGACGCAGGCTTTGGCGGCCTGCGACTTGACGAAGCCGCCGATGAGGCCGTGCACCCTGCGGTGGATGCTCCCCTCCTTCTTGAGGATGGAGGAGTCGCCCAGCAGCTCCCTCACGGACCGCGGGTAGCACGGCACGAAGCTATCGTTCTGCAGCACGGCCCTGTTCACCTCGGCGTCCGTGGAGACGACGATGGGCCTGCCCAGTATGTGCGACTTGAAGACCCTGCCGTACCTGCGGAACACGTGAGAAAGAGAGGTGAGAGAGAGAGAGAGAGAGAGAGAGGTAGGAGAGGGGGAGGAGGAGAAGAGAGATCATGAAAAGGGGGACATAACACTGTGTGTCTCTACGGCCTGTACGCTTATCAATGTTAATGAACAGAATTCTGTCAGAGCCCTGCATGCGGGTGGAGTAGGGAGCGCACCACTGATGAGCACGCACACAAGCATATACATATACATATATATATATACACACACACGTACGTACACCCATGACCCATGTCCTTAGAAGATTGAAATTTTGTATCACGTATATATATCTCTGTGAAAGTATCATTTGCTCCGCAAATCCCAACTGTCCACATTAATCATACACATATAACGTATATTATACTGTAAATATATGGGCATACACATGAAGTGTATGTGTAATATTCACATTGTGTGAGCGTTTAAGATTTGCGATGATGTGCGTGGTGCCAACGATCGAAGTATATATATGGGAAAGCAAGGCAAGGGAGGTGAGAACGTCGTAATAAAATTGTGAATCAGAGACGTAAGTTAAGATGCATTAGTGGGAAGAGACAGGCAATATGACGATGCAAGTTGAGAAACTTCAGGGGGGGGGTCGAGGAGAGGTGATGTGATGAAGGTGACATATAAGTTCGTTGCCTGAATTAGTGTTTATGCACAGAATCTGATCATCGATCAAGAAGAAAAACATTCATCTGTGACGTCCCCCTTTCCCTCTCATTCAATCTAGCTTCTTCCCAAGTTGCCAAAGGAAGTAATCAAAGGCACAGATATACATATTGCTGTCAATTGGGCAAAGACAAATGATAGAGAGAAGAACAGGCTGCCGGCCAATGGGCAGGCAAACAAACCCATGATTCGGCAGCATTGAAAGGAAGAGGAAGAACGGGGTGATCGACACTGCAACCTTCCCTTCTACGTAAATGCATGAAGTTTTCACTTCAAGGATCGAGAGGGTGAGAAGCGAGGACACCAGAAGGAAGAAAGGAAGAAGTAGTGGAAAGAACAAGGCATCATGCAAGGGCAGAAAACACACACCACCGCTCATCTCCCTGTTGACATGTAAGAAAATCTCATAATAATATAAGAACACGAGAGAGAGAGAGAGAGAGAGAGAGAGAGAGAGAGAGAGAGAGAGAGAGAGAGAGAGCTTACATGTTTCGGCGCTTCTCCATGAAGCTCACGGGTCGGGAGGTGTAGCCACAGGCTATGAACTCCAGGGTCTCCCCGATGAGAGGCCACCCCGTGCTCCCCCTTGGGATCTTCCTCCCTTCCTCCTCCCCACCACCACCACCGCCGGCAGCACGATTACTGCTCCCGCGACGCCTCAGGCCGACACTTCCCCAACCGCCGCCACTGTTACCGTCGCTAATACCATCAGTAGCAGCAGCCGTTCCCCTGTCCAGATTCTCCCCTTCCCTGCCCTGCCGCCGGACCCAGCATGCCCAGCACCACCACCAGAAGGCAGCAACGGACAGAGCCCAGAGACCCAGAACCCAGCTCTCCTCCGTCTGCATACCCATGGTGGCTCCCCCCCTCCCCCCACCCCCCCTGCTCGTGTTCACTGGGATAATATTCTCTCCCTCTCTCCCCCCCCTCCCTCTAGATCTTAATTATACGTGACTCGAACTGCTCGAATCATCGTTGTCCAGTGCCATGGGGTGGCCTCACATGAATATAATTAGAGAGAGAGAGAGAGAGGAGACAGGGAAGATATGGAGGATCCGATCCCATCGGCCACCTCACAGCATTAATGTGCAAGTCTTTCTCCAGTGGTGGGTAGCCAGCAGGAAGGATTAGTTTTCATCCGCCACATCGCGGTTGAACGGAAGCAAACCCAGCATTTGGGTACCCATCCACATGTGACGCTGTAATCTAAAAGGGGAATTAACGTACGTGAGGAGATCTTCTGCCTTTAATGTGTGCGGATTCCTGTGGAGTACATCTGCGCAACGGACACTCGATAACTACTGCACCGAAGAGATAAAAAACCAAGGGATAGAATTTAACGGGAAGCTTGCTGTTGAGGGGTTCCATTCAAAGCCTTCTGACCTGTAGGTGGCGGTGCAAGACTCAACGCGCCATTACCGACACTTTTTACAGACCGAGAGAAAGTGAGAGGGTTTAGGTTTGTGTGGTCTTCATAAACAGACCCACGGAAGCAAATGGCCAGTCCTCTAACCTACCCTCGATCGAGAGAGAGAGAGAGAGAGAGAGAGAGAGGATTTTAACAGCCCCAACGAGGCAAAATGGTCAGTTTACACCTCTTGAGGCCTGCACTTTGATAGAAACACGATGTCTTGTCTTCCATCTCTTCACCACCACCCAGGCACCCACCTCTTCTTCCTCCTTCCAATTTACTCCTCTCGATCTCTCTCTCTCTCACACAGACAGACACAGACACACACAAACGTAAACGTCTCGCCAGCCTCATTTCTCTATCTTTGGTCCCTCAAACGGAAGGAAACGACGGTAAATGGAGCAATAAATAATCTGAGCTGCCCTATGATAGGATCGGCTAGATAGGGTTTTTATTTCATTGCCATTTATTTCCTGTGATTTACGTGACGGACGGCGTTTTAAGGCCCACGACGCGCTGCCAATTCGAGTACCAGGTTCGTCCATGTAGACCCTTCTCATTATAACAAATGACTTAACTGTCTTTATAGAAATAAATTTGTCGTTGTGCCCCCGTATATTTACATGAAATGTTAGAGATATATCCTCTCGCAGGCTCTCAGCCTATGCTATCCTCGTTGAGCAAGGTTAATTAATTTGGAACCTAAATAAAAGTGAAAATTATCAAAAAAGAGTAATGAAAAATGCTGTAATAAGATATTTCATATGGTTGATAAAAAATATTTCATTAAACATGACATAAAATTAATATAAAATGTAATATCATAACATTCCTTGAGTGTTTTGTCGTTGAGTTCGGTTAGAGGATGTAATTGAATTTTAGTGAATATTAATAAAAGAATTTAAAGAAGATGATGTGATATTATTAAGAAGTGTATTAATTTTTTAAGTTTAAATATAAATAAAATAGGAAAATGTTCATAAGGTGTCGACATCGTGACTATTTACCATGATGTCGACATCTGGGCCCTTAAATCTATGAGAGATGATCTTTTTAAATGATGACCTCATGTATTTAAAGGGCCAGATGTCGTCGCCATGACAAATAACCATGGTGCCGACACCATGTGAATATCTTCTAATAAAATATTTTATATAAATATTTGACAAAATAAGATTCATATAATTGATTTTAAATAATTAAGATAAGATTTTAACTACGACGATGATGATAATGATTCCTGAAGTCATTATCGTGGGATATACATTTAGGAGAACATATATATATATATATAATTTGGATCCAAACATTGAAACGGGGCGTCTTTAATTGCGCTTGGATCTCCCACTTTGCTCAAACTTGTTGAAAATCACGGTGATTTTGGTTTTCTTTCCCCTTCCAATAGTTCTAGTCAACGGTGACGAAGCTTTGAATCAACAAAATTGATATTTACCGAAGGTCATTTATGATGCACAATGGGTTTAATTGGCTGGTTTTTTAAAGATTTTTTTTACATAAATGTCATTGTTACAGGTAAAATTATAGATATATTATTTTTTTAAAAAAATATTAACACATATATATTATTTTGAAAATTTTCAACAAATATATCATTGTTATTTAAAAGAATACAAATATATATATATATATATATATATATATTAACATAAATATCCTCCTCTATTACAATAAGATCACGTATCCTGCAGTCTGTCATCACAGACTGGATGGACCATTCTCCCTTTTCTTCTGTCTGGGCGTCTGTTCGAGCATTCAAAGGTCGATGCCTTAAATTAACCGGAGAATGTCTGGCTGCACACCCAGGGACCAGGGTGTGCAGTAACCTTTTTTATTTTATTTTATTTATTGGAAAATATGGGGAGATGGGTCCCTACCTCACCTACTCATCCATGAAGACCCCAACTTATGATCAGATGGTTAAAAAAAGTAAAAAGTAAAAATAATTATATATTTATTCTTTATTTTTTTATGTTTTTTAAATTGTCCATTAACAAGGTGGATTGTAGACGAGGATATGAGGCTGAGATCCACCTCTCCATAATTTTAGAAACATAACACAATAAAAACATAAATGCACATTTCTATTGCGCGCGTTCGGAAAGAATATGAGAGAGGGATTTTTAGCTCTCTAATCATTAGAATCTCTCCTCCTCTGAATTTTTTTAAATATCTCAATATTCTATCAACTTTTATTTTATGGAAGATTTAGAGGTTTAGAGAGAGATAGAGAGAAAGGGAATAGAATTAAAAAATCTCCGAAAACTACTTAAAAGATGATTTTTCTCTTTTTAAGAGATTTTGATAAAATCCCTCCACCTTCGATCTGTTCCAAATGTGCCTTGCAAAGACTTGGGGTGTGCAATTTATTGACAAAGTTTTTACGTAAATAACCCCAAAAATAACAAATACGTGTGAAACCTCACTACATAAAAAAGATACGTAAAGATAAATCGGTGTGTGTGAGAGGGGAGGTGAGAGAGAGAGAGAGATTTACGTAATATATTATTTATGAAAAATCTGACAAATCGATTCAGCACATCTTATATCGCACGTAGTATATGAAAATTTTAACAAATCGAAACAACACATCTTATATTGCATGTGATACATCGTATAAGTCAATGATCAGTACGATCGATATGTGATACGTTATTCATATCTTTTCAAAATTTTATATATTTTATTTTATGTCAAAATAATTTTATAAGTAATTTGATTAAAAATCTTTGGCTGAAGTGTGAGGTCATGAATTGTAAGAGGTGCATGATTTTTTATATATTTTTATTTTTTCAAATTTAGTTTAAAAAATTTTAAAAATTTTATAACATTTGTGACATCCAAATTCCCGTTGTGGTCGGGTTAAAATCAAACGCTATCTAATCAACTAAGCTAAGATTTATTTTGAATAATTTTATTCATAATATGTATATATAATATTATCATTTAGTTTAATATATAATAATATCAGCTCTTGTCATACCAATAAAAAATTGATACTCTTGGAATTTACTCCGCATAACATATATTTTAAAAGAAGGTCCATATGTTGGAACATTGTTGGACAGTAATCATAGAATTCTGATAGTGACTTTCCGTACAAGAAGTCCATGTGACACCGGACGGCAAGATAGCGACAAAATCAGCTCCATTTAAAATATAATATAATTATACTATCAAAGTTATCCTCACCCAATAACTTAAAATTTTGAGTTAGATAATTTCATCTAATAAAATTTAATATAATATCAAAGTTTATGATTATCATCTGAATTATGTATTTTTTATTTATCATAATTCACGTGATAGAAACTGATTCGGTCTTTACGTGAGAGAGCACGTGTTAGAATAATTTCATATTTAAAACGAGTTAAAATATGATGTATTTATAATATTAGAATCCTCTCCCCCTCAACATCTTAAGATTTGGAGCTATGTGATTCAATCTAATAAATTTAAACAAAATATTATTGTGTGCCATTTAATTATGAGATCAAATGGGATTAGCTAAATGTCTTAAACTTAGTGTTCCCATGTTTCATAGCATTGAATTTAAGATCACTCTTTTCATCATCTGATTTTCAAATTTGGTACTACAGAAAGATCTGCATCCAAAAAATATGGTAAAAATAGTGACACCATATCATATTATTCTTCTCGTTCCACTTTCCAAAGATGAGTCATCTTCGTAATAGAATAGATTCCTATCATATGGTGGCATGCACTGCCCAATAGTTTAGTAAAATGGCCAGTTGGAGAAGGCATGCAGTGCCTAGCAGTCTAGTATAACGAGTCAATGACCAAAATTCCCGAGTGGGTTTTTAAAGCAATGAGAATTTTTAATAATCCTCTCAGTTTTAAAATTCATCAAAAAATTAGAAATCTTAAGGCTCTGTTTGATAACAGGTTAAATGTGGGTAGGATAATTTAACCGGAGTCGGGTGAATTATTTTTATTTGATATTTTTTTTTAATCGAGATCGGATAAGGTTAAAGTTGATTAACTCATTCTTAAGAAATAGATGAAATGAGTTAACCGACCCTGATTAAGATTAGGAGTTATGTGGATCATTTTAGATAAGCCACCCGTCCCTGAGCACTATGTTATCAAACTCGCCCTAAATGATTTAAGTGCATAATCACTTTCTTTAGACTAGATTAGCATAGAATATATAAGATAACCCAAGAAGACTAAACTCTTGCAGGAAAAGAACTCGGAATGAAAAAATGTACGATCATTTGATATTGAGTCATATGAATATTGTTCGGGAAGTTTGGGATAATAACTTGAAATGTGATTTAACGCAAGAACTGTCCGATGGCTTGCCAGTGTTTGAGGCATCCTGCAATTTTTTTTTCCTGAAAATTTCATTACTAACATTTTGCAATGTTTTCAAGACTACATATAACTGTTATTTTCAGATGTAATAAAAAAGAAACGAACATATGTGTTAAGTTACCTAGTAACCATGAGACATATACCACTCGTTGGAAAAGCCTAATAATATGCTTTGATTTTACTATAGAGATACTAACATTATATACATACAATATTTTGGAATATGGATTATGAAGCGTAGTATCATATGACAGTTCTCTTTACATTATTTGCGTGGCACACAATATCATGTGTAGAATTCACATGGCTATTGTCCCATTAGAATCTTCTCATAGATAAGTTCAAGGTGTGAAGCTTAAGAACACGAAGTTCACGTTAGACACGAGGGTAAATTCAAATAAGATTTGTTGATCCGATCGTATCAATCATACTGATATTTTATCGGTATGATATGACATCGTAATGTCACGTGCTAAAAATAAAGAACTACTTAATAAATATATGGTATAATAAAATATAATAAGAAACTATGTGTAACTTAATTGACGAGTAAGTGTATTATTTAAATATAAAATTTAGAGTTTTAATCTCATAATTATCATAAATTTTTAACTTTTCCCCTTAAAGAATAAAATAAGAATAAAAAAAATAGTGGTGCTCACAAGTTTCAAATTCAATTCGGAAGATAGTTTCGAACCAATTTATTTATTAAAGGTATTAATTAAATATATAATATATAATATTAAAAAATATATATATCTTATCAATTACGTATTACGCATCGATCGTAATAATTTTTAATTGATACAATCCAATATGTACGATACTATACGTACCGAGCTGATATGTCAAACCCTGAATTCAAGGACTCTTTTTTGACATACATACTCTTGTGAGAATCTGCAGTATATTTATACTCACATTTATACTCTTTATACATGACTTCAATAACACATATGTCCCTGTCAAAATATTTCTTCATCTCCTGTTAGATTAACTAAAGATGACGATAACTACATTAACGTCACTCTATTCGAATGTGGAAGATACACATGCAAATACAAATCTAAGATAGATATTCCTACGAGTTTACTCCTCGCGACGGTATACATATAAAAAACCCTAAATTCGAGGATGAACACGATCGATGTGAACTGCTTTTGTGTCACTTTATTTGAATGATTCTAAAATGTTATACGTTTTTTTATTTCTTACAAAGTCTATCATATGACGTAGACCATCCTTGTACCCTCCTGGTACGCCAAGTTGAGCCACAGTGAGATGAGGGGCCCACAAACAATGAGCAGTTATCTCGAGGAACTTAAAAATCTCCGGGAACTAAAAATAAGGCCAAGGAAAAGATGGACTGTAATGGGTAGTTAATTGGTAGAATGAATTTCTTCAAAATAAGTTGATCTTCTTCACGGTGACTTTCGATTTTTTTGAGCTTTTTAATAAAAAAATTATTATTAGACATGAATTTATAAAAAAAAATTACTTCTAAAAATGCATTGACATACATGTCACTAGATAAATTTTAATTGTGTAGAAATACCATCCTAGTGAACTTTCATCGACAAAAAGATGAATATTTTTAAAAATATATTAGTAAATATATCACTTTATAAACTCTAAACCCCGATTAAGCGAGTTGTGTGTGAGGAGAGAGCGGTGGGCCCCGCTCTCTCTCTCATCCGCTGGGTTATCCTAACCCCGCGTCAAAATGGCCCTAATTGTCTAAAAATGTCATCTTGGTTAACTTCCGTCGTCGAAAAGATGAATATTCCATATAAATTTTGTTGTTTCAATCAATTAGGTGTAGAGAGAGAGAGAGAGAGGAGATTGCACGAGAGTGGTTTCGGCAAGGGCACTATCGCAAACTGGTGTAGGTGACGACGACGGGTTGGAGGTAAGGTGGTGAGGAGGACGACGCCAGTCAACTACAGACCCACAGGTGGTGAATCTAGTAGGACTTCGACGGCTACAATGAGTTGGAGGAGTTCGTAAGGGCACCATCGCAAGTGGCCGACGATGACTGTGAAGAGACTCCCTGTGGGTGCAGTTGTGACAGAGGGGGAAGAGAAGAGATGATGACAACTAGGGGAGGGAGGGGGTTCGGATGACGCAACGCAAGGGGAGGAGGGGATTGCAATGTGAGGGAAGTTTTACTTTGGCAAGGAGGAGGGATGATAGTGTGGGGGGTGGGGGGACTTACTCCAACGGGGAGGGGGGCAAGGTGGGGGGTTTACTTCAAAGGGGAGGGGGGCCCACAGTTTGGGGGTGGGGGGGGGGGGTTACTCCAGTGGAGAGGGGTTACTCCAGTGGGGAGGGGGACAGGGTAGGAGAGTTTTACTCCGATGGGGAGGGGGGCTCATATTGTGGGGAGTGGGTACTTCGATGAGGAGAGGCCAAGGTGGGGGGGGGGTTACTCCAACAAGTGAGGGGGACTCACATTATGGGGGGTGGGGGGAGGCTTACTCCGACGAGGAGAGGGGCAAGTCGAGGGGGGCTACTCTAGTAGGGAGGGGGGCATGAAGGGTAGGAGGAAGGCTTACTCTGATCGAGAGGGGGGCATAGGGTGAGGTGAGTTGGGGGCTTACTCCAACGAGGAGGGAGGTGCAACAAGGTGGAGTGGGAGAGGGCCCACTGATGAAAGAGGATTGCAGGGACAAAGTGGGATGAGAGAGCAAACTTTACTCCGACGGGGAGGGGGACACATGGTGGGGTGGGAGAGTAGGGGGGCATACTCCAACAGGGAGGGGAGTTTCAAACGAGAGGTGAGAGAGGGGTGTTCCAAGATCTTTTTATTTTATTTTATTTTAAGTAAAGATATATTAATCTTTTCTCATATCTAATTAAGATTAACCACGATTAAATTCTAAAACAATAATAGATAGTTACAACAATGTCATTTTTACACAATTAAAATTTACAAAGTGATATATCTACTGACACATTTTCGGGAATGATTTTTTTACAAATTCAAATCTAGCAATAATTTTCATGTAAAAAATCCTTTATTTTTCCTAAACATTTCCCTAGTTAAAATACCCTAGTGACTAATAGGTAGGTGGATCTAGTTAAAATAGCCTATTTACTAACAAGTAGGTGAATGGTGACTACAGATTGAAGTTAGCACTTGAAGATGGCGACTGTAGATTAATGTTGCAATGGATACCTACACTACAGGCCTTTTACAAAAGGCTTCCAATTAAATTGCTCCTCTGATCAAAATAGAGCTTCTTGAACATGGTGATATGATGTGGGAGAATGGAAGACAGGAGGGAATAGGTTTGTGAAGGAAACAGAGGCAGAGCAGCTATGTCAGGAGGTGAGAGAAGGAGAGGCAAGAGAAAGTAGGGATAGAGAGGGACATAGATGCGGAAGGAGAGACGAGAAAGATGGAGGGAATAGAGACAGAACAAGAGTAGATACTAGGTGCTACGCATTTTCTCCCTTTTCCCCAAAAATGCATTACATATTGACATGGGTCTAACAAGCCCCTTGACTAAACCTTATGGACAGAGGCTAATCAATGATTTTTTATCACCACGCCAACCTACTTGCAGCTAATGATAGGATTGCCACATCCATGTGTTTCTTCGATCAATCCTTTCTTGAGATATTTTGTAAAACAAAATAACAGATATCAAAGTGCATCCTCCAGTGATAAAAACTACAGGAACTGCTAGAATTTCTGTCAAGGTGGTCCTTGATTATATTAACAGATGTATCCTGTAGGCATCTTTACTCTCTTTGATAAAAGACTGGTCATATAAAATGAACACTTGCCAATCTCGTCAGAAGGGGGATGGGATCACACCCCTGACAGAAGCTCTTGTGATCTGACACCTATTAGAGACCCTGGTCAGCTGCCAAAGAGAATGGAAAAATGTGCAGTAGGAAAATGTGGTACAATTACATATTGAACTTATGGCTACATTTATTATTCAACAATACGTTTTTTTAAATAAAGAGGATCTATTCATTTGGCAGCGACTTAACCTTAAGTCTGATTAAAGGGGAGTGGGTTGAGTTAGCCCACTTTTGTTCCATTTTAATTTGATAGCAAGTGGGTTAAATTGTCCCACCTATTGAGGTGGGATAGGTTAATTCGGATTAACTCGAATTAACTCACATTAATCCGGATTCACTAAATCCATTCTTACCCAAGTAAAACGGGATAAATTTGGAGTTAAGTGGGCTTATCCCTGGGATAAGTCCGAAACAAACTGGTATCAAGACTACAGGAACAACCATCTAGCAAACATGACAAACTCTGCCCCATAGCAGGCACAGATCCAGGACCCACAAAGATAGACAAACCATAATATAAGATAAGGGGGGGGGGGAATGGACGACCCACAATATTTGGCCAATAAGAAAGAAGACTAATCAGCCACAAGAGGAGGCGGGCATCGACTGAAGCTAACAGTTGCAATTCAACGATTGGCAGCAGCACAGGAAAGAGAGCCTCGGAGACCATCCAATCGATGGGGGGCATGGATAAAGTGAGATATACGAGATCCCCAGGCCTTCAAAGAAACCATGACGACCGTATCAGAACTAAAGAGGATGTCCTACTTCATCAAACTTCACAAGACATGGCAGGGCTGTGATAAGCAAACGGTCCCCAGAAGTAGACACCACGAAGAGAATCAAGAGGGAAAGACCGGGGAAGGGCCAAGGGGAAAGAAGTGTGGTCGATCAGGAAGAGGGTGGGTCAAGTGGATTAAGGAGGATAGGTGGTCCTAGGGTCCACTGCAAAGGTAGGGAATGGATAGATCCAGATGATACAAAGGAGGGAGAGAGGTGGCGGGCCGAGGACAGGCCGTAAATGCAGAGGGGGTGGCGATAGTGCCAGGAAGGAAGGCTGGGAGTTGGAGGGGTGAGGATGTGGGGACGAGGAGGGAGATGGTGCGATGATGAAGGAGAAGGGAAGGCGAGGAGGGGGAGTGGCAGCTGAAAGAGAGGGTGGGACAGGGTCTCCAGCGACAAACGTTGTGAAAGAAGGACATGCTATGGCAGAGAAGGGGCAGGGGTTGCGAGGAAGAAAGAGGAAGGGCGGAGGGGTGGGGAGGGAAAGCGGCAGCGAGGTTCACAAAGAAGCAGCAATGGAGGGGGGTTGGGAAGAGATGGTACTGTGGGGAACAAAAGGAGAGGAGAAACAGCAAAAAAGAACACCATGAGAAGAAAATCAAACCAGAGGGGGGAGCTCCAGCACCCACCCACCCCTCCTCACACACACAGGACCTGGTGCTGACGACGATCTATTATGAACATATGATGTTGTCTGGAATGGCTCAGTGCACAGTACTATAGTGGAATATTAGGTGCAAATAATTCCTCCACTTGGATGCTGGGGGTCAGATTCTCTATCTAGCAAACAAAACAAAGCAATGGAACAGAAGCACTAGACATAACCATGTAACCAACAGAAAGGTCACCTATAAACCAAAGGAACCAATTTGAAAAAACTTTGTGGATACAAACCAAAATGCCTTGTGCAAGGGCATACTTTCTTTTATCAAAAAAAAAGGTTAAAGATTTTGAATGAAGGAATATCATTCTTAGCATCTGCTGGGATGTATACCAAAGCTTGTGCTGATATATCATATCTACTTGTGTGCTAAAATTTCTAAACAATCGGGTAGATCAAAAAGACAATGTGTGAATGTGCCTATAGTTTTGCTAAATAGCTGTACTGTTTAGATCTGATGCCATGTACAATGATTGCAAATCTGTATTGAACAAAGGAGTCAAAATCTAAATCAGCAGTAAAACGAGCTGCATTAATCAGTCTTCAGACACATCATACATTCTACAGACAGAAATATATGAAAGAGCAATGTTAAAATGCCCATCCTTTTTCCCTCTCCATATGCCACAAACATAGAGGAACATAAACCTCTTCATCAACCAGCACCATCATCAAGAATCAACCAAAGGAACACCAATACCAAGAATTCATGCCCACATGCACGCTCATGATGAAAGATGTGGCACCTAGTGGCACAACAAAGAAACATATGCTTAATGCAGATAGGCTGCTTAAAACCCACGATTTTGCATCTACACATGTGACTGAAGCTTACACAAAATTTACAGGCAGACTGAAAGCAATCTGAAGAAGAGTGGAACACACCAAATGTCGCTTGCTGTCAGCTGAATAAGTATCTCCATTTTCTAGCTTTTCAAAAAAGCCTTTAAAGAAAACAGTGGGTGACTGTCCTGCTAAACCATAAGTTGAACATAAGAAATGAACCCAAATCCCTCCTATTTCAGCAGCTACAGAAACACATCCTCCACTTCACAATGTTGTAGATCAGAATATTGAATCTTAAATAGTTGAATGGCTGGCCCATATGGTGGGACCCCACTGCTTATCCTGGCCCAGAAAGTTAGCCTTTCAATCATCAACCTGAATGATATTTCTGAAGCTAAAAGATGCTATGCTTTCAGATTCAAACCAGGTAGCGCAAAATGTCTGGATTACACTCCAAGGCAAATGGCAAATCCAGGTAGAATAAGCCTCACTTCTAATGTCAATACCAGAAGAGTGAAATTCGTCAAAGACCATTTTCTTTGATAGCATAAAGAAAGAGGACAAATGCAAAAACATGAATGCTTGAACAAAAAGGCGATTAGTTCTATCTCATTCTTCATCATTATAGTAATGTCAAACAAAAGAATTGATTAGGTAGATGACTTGATGATGCCAGGAGAAGCCTCATGATTATTTGGATAGTCAATTCATTTAAATGATGGTAGCATGAATTAACCAATAATCAAGAATGAACAGGTAAATAATCTGCAACTGATAAACGGAATAAAATAATAGTTTTACCTTGCCAAGCTCTTGATGCAGGTACTGCCTAACCACAGTGGTTTGCTGTATCAGTCTTTCCATTAATGAATAGCTCGGGAGGTTAGCATGTGCTGGTTGTTGTAGACAAGGAAGTTTTGTCAAGTAGCAACGGTTACAAAGGAAAAAAATATTGGAAGGACACCTGAAAAACTGAAATACATGCAGAAACAGGATGCAAGGAAAGCATACCAAGAATTGCCCGATTTAGATTTTCAGCAACATTCTGCCGGTGTTCAAGGCTGAGTAAATGAAACATTGGGGATTTTTCAGGCTCTTCATAAGCTAGCAGAGCCATGAAGTCCTGCATTAGACATGAACTAGTTACATAGCCACATTTATGTTAAAAAGGAAAGCTTTTATTTAAAAACAGAAATGTTCTTCTGCTTAGGTTTTTGTTTTTCAGACAGGAAACATACTTCAAGCTTCTCCACATATTTTTGCAGCCTCCCAAATGGGGTTAGCATTCTCTGAGCAAACTCCAAAGCTTCTGTGCTGTCAACAGTGTATATAACATTTATCATGAACATGAGTCTAAATTTGTGAGGAAGAAACCTTATGATGTCTTACCATTTTCGAGCACGAACCAGTTCAACAAAGTGAAGGCTCAAAAGGTCAAAATGCAAGTCTTTGTTTTGCTCCAGTAAATTAGCTGCTAACTGTTCTGTCAGTTCAATGGCCTTCAGAGCATTCCCCTCCAATGCAAAATGGAAAATAGCTAAGAAATGGTCAAGAAATATGCATTAGTGTTGCATGCACTAGAAATTCTTCAAGCAGAAGCAGCAGAGAACACAATTCTTCTAAGAGCCTTAAGGGTGTTGCCACACCATGAAAGATTGTGCCCATGTGATCGAGATACCACCTAACCTACTGCCCACCAAAAGAATCTGAGTTTTATCCAGCAGATATCAAAATATGTATACTGCACATTTTAATAATGCTTTTCCCATTTACAAGGGGTTTGTAAGAGACATGAAACTGACAATATCTAGTAAGGCAAATTCGGAGCTTTACAATTGTTTCACAACAAAAAAAATTACAAATGGTCCATGATCCACCTCTATATTTAGTGAAAAGGTAGCAGGGTGGTTTCTACCTTGTGAAGGAAGAATTAAGGGTCCAAATCTCTGATGAAGCGGCAGATACATTTCATGTAACATTCACTAAAATCTATTGGCATTAACGAAAACCCTAATTTAGATAATATGCCGTGTTTATTTCCTCCAATTTTATTAGATTTAGTAAAGCACATACAATTTTTTTGAAAGTAAGTAAAGCACATACATGCCCCATCAACAATTACAATGTTAGCAGTTCCATGGTCATCTCTTCCCAAAGTATTCTCTTGTTATGAGTGATTTAGATGTGCAGGTAATTCTAGCCATCCAATGTCATTGACATCAATGGAACTGTCCATTGGCAGGATATACCTAGCACCATTCCCTGAACTTCTTCCGACTTCCATAAAGCAATGATGACACTTGTTAAACAATTGACAATCATGATTTGAAATGACAGCTACTCCAGACTGTAATTAGCTGAACTAGTTCAAAAAAAAGTTAGATTCACATGTTTTTGTCAATTTGGGCTCCAAAGTAACTCGAGCTGGGTCAGAACCAGCTATAACATGATGCAATCTATCTTTTCAAAATTTAAAATACATGCTCATAAAATTGGCTGACAACAGGTGTACTCCCTGGAACCACACAGTTTCAGTGCAGAACTGGGACATGACATGCCAGTCAGAACCAGTTCCAACTTCTAAAGCATTGATTGACAACTTATTGAATCAGTCTTTAAAACCTTTCCATATGAGAAAAATAAAAGCTGCCTGGCCAGCATAATTAGAATAAGATGTATGGCTAAATAGAAATTATGAAACAATTATTCCCCTACATGGGAATAGGAGAAATGAATGTCATTCAGTCAGCGCATGCTAGCCTACTGTCAGCAAGTGAAATTTGAAAACACACTTTCTGTTGGATAGTAATAAATGAACATGTGTCTCAATGGGGTATCCCCTCCCCCCCCAAAAAAGAACATGCATTTGGTTGCCCAGATGAAAGAAAAATTCCCCTTATGCATAAACAATGAGGACCCCCCCCCCCACCAACCTCAGGCCCCCCACCTAAAAAGAAAAAAAAACTTGCTGCCTTACCACTTTAACCTCCCACCCCAAGGTTTTAAAAACTGTTTCTGGGACTGGAACCAGTTGGGGCCAGCTCCAGTTCCAAGGCTGGTTTCCTCCCCATTGGAACTGGACGGGTTACAGCCAGTTCCGGTTCAGGGTTTTAGTACCATGCTCCCACCTCCATGCAAGCTATTTCACCCACACCCTGAAACACTTTCACCAAGATTTCATGAGAGAAACAAGGGGTTGAAATATTATGGATATGTGAAAACAGCTCCATTCTCAGACTCTCAGAACCAACCAGTGGAAGAGGAATAAACTTGCACAATTTTTTTAAAAATGAAAAAAACTGTGCAAATCCAATTTATTTCCAGTTACATTATGTAGGCATATGATTTATTTACTCTTAGTATCGACATCATTCATCAGCAAAATCATGCTACCCAGAAGCTTCATTCCACTTGCATTCTGCATTTAAGATTCAAAGAAAAGCCTCTCACATTTTCGTTTATCCATGTCAGCAGGATAATCAGCAGGTTGCTTCATGCCACTACAACCGATAAATGTGTCCGCTGTCTCTTTGAAACAGCTATGCATGAGGTAAGAGAGAACGATGTTGCAGACATCACTATCACCTATCGCCTGCCAACAACCAAAATAATAATAATAATAATCTAAGAGACTAAGACAGAGCTCATAAAATAGAAGATATCAAATACACAAAAGCCAATTAGATGGAATATAACACAACATGCACTCTGTATAAAAGCTTCTTGTAAAACTATGCAAAAGAACTCATAAAGTAAATGTATATATTTCAGACAAAAACAAAGTACATGAACTTTTGAGTTTTGATACAATCCAGCATGTCAGTATCCATAGATAGAAATTTACAGTAACAATGAAACGAGAATATAATCCAACAAAATGAAAAGCCAATAAAACTTAACTAAAGAGTTCCTCTTATGAATTCAGATAAGAGGGTTCATAAAGGAAGCAAATTCTATCCTAAGCCCTTTTCAGAGCTGGTGATGGTGTGTTCACTGGGGTTTTGACCCGTAGATTGATTTTAATGATAGAACAGCCTACTTTATATTAACTAACATATGCGTTCAGATGTGCTAAGCTGCTAGCCAAAGCATAAGATCAGCTAGTGAAATCTCAAGAGTTTTTAGGTAAAAGTAAAACAGTAGAGCCCAAGGTAAAATAAGCCTAAGTCTAAAACAGGTAATGTGAATGTACAGGTGTCAATGAATTAGTGGAATCTGAAAATCATACCCAAAACTGAATCATAATTTGGATTCAGTTTTGATCCGAAAATATATTCATTGGCTGTGTTTGGATTTTGTTAATTTACGATGCTCGGAAACCAAAAACCGGCAAAATATTTGAAATGGATCCAATCATAATGGCATGTTTCCCTTTTGTGATAAGTACATCCCATGGGATTTTATTTCATAATGTCGCCAATAATCCGAAGAAGCCTCCAGTCATCATGTAACTTAAGTCTAAGCAGCTACTTCCTCTAGATAGACTACAAAAGATATTTCATAGGCATTTTCAAAGGCATAAAAGATATTTCATAGGCATTTTCAAAGCCATCTAACCTGGAGAGAACACAGATAAGCACATTTTTAAAAAAGAACTCTATAGAAAAGAGAGACAACCAAAACCTAAACTTGGAAAGGGAGGGCTACTTGCCTCTTGCTTGTAGGTGTTGGGAACTAGTTCTTCCTCTTTCTTCTCTTTGTGAAATAGAGACAGTGCCAACACACGAACACACTCTTTAAGCACAATAGTCATTATTTTGACAGTGCACAATAGTCATTATTTCAGTCTTTTTCTTTCTCATTTGGCAACCTAGGCACCAAAGTAACTAGAGCGGAGCACCTTAATCAATCAAGGGTTGGCGAACTGTCACCAAGATCAACAGCTGATGAAATTGGTGAGCTGGCACCAATCAACCAGTTGTACATGATCTACTCCTAGTTAGGGAATTCCCATGAAAGGAGTGGAGAGTGGACATAGGCAGGTTAAAGAGTGGCTTGAGCCAGTTAACTGAGGAATTAAACATAATAGCTGATGAAATTGGTGAGCTGGCACCAATCAACCAGTTGTACCTGATCTACTCCTAGTTAGGGACTTCCCATTAAAGGAGTGGAGAGTGGACATAGGCAGGCTAAAGAGTGGCTTGAGCGAGTTAACTGAGAAATTAAACATAGATATCCTGTTCTTTGATACTTCTCAAGTGTATATTACTTTAGCATGCATATGAGACACTTTTGGGAAGGTGAAAGATAGAAACTTATTCTTCTGAATTTATAATCAACTTTAACGTCAATGGCATTTGGAGAATAGCAAGTTATCCTAATTATGTGACTTAACCTAAGCTTTAACCTATTCAGAAACCTGCGTGTAAGCTGAAATTTGTTTAAGGGGCTTAAATATCATTTAGCACCCTTTTATTATATTTTCTAGGATTAGTTTAATTGAGGTTTTGTTGTGGTTGGTTGATAACGAAAGAGCTACTATTGATACAAAAGTGCCCTTTGGTTTATGTTTTTTGTCCAAATAAAGGCAGACAAATAAACGGTATAGACTCTGCCCTCGCATACTTTCAATGGACCACCATGAATGGAATATCTTCTTGCTTCAATTGTCTCATGCAACCATGTCAAATGAATGAGGTGCGATCTTTCTCAAGAAATCGTTTACCTAATTAACTCATTCTTCTCCAAGGATTATGCCATCAGTCTCTTCCCTATTTCTCATCCCTCATACACAATGAAGTACACTGGGAAACATCTTGGTTTCTAGGCATTCAAAAAGAATCTAAAAAATTCACATCATGAGAGTATATTATTTTACAACAAAACAAGGGAATACTATGGAGGAAATGATCGTATGAAGAAGGCATATTTGGGTATCTCATGCCCACCAAGTTCACACCAGTTGCATTGGTGGGCTGGTCAAAGATAAGGGATGGCCGCACAACCGTCCATTCAACATTCTATGGATAAATGTAAAGCGGAAAGGAAACGAGGAGAGAGTGTTGACTCCTAATCCCCATCTTGCGATACCTAGTGAGCAACATGCACTACTTTATGAAGCTTATTTCAAAATCCACCAAGAGGCCTTCGAGAAAAAGACCAGGAAACGGAATTCCACTAGGTAAAAGAGCAAAGATCCTTCCTTTCACTACCCTCCGACTCCACCGCAAACCCACGTACATCGGCAACCCCAACTCGCAATGCCCGCAGTGAATAAAACCAGGGGGAATGGAAGAGGGGGGCTTACGATGTGCTCGTACAGTCGGGGATCGAGGTCCATCATCGGTCCCTTCTATGGGTGACTTCTACGGGCGTGCTATTCCACGGGGAGAGCGATCTAAGCAGATTCACAGAGGAAGATGGGTGTCGGCGGCCTCCCCACGTCTGCTGCGCGCCGCTCCACTGCACGCGTCTCTGTGTGTGGGTGTGCGTGTGTGGGTGTGCGCCTGTTCGTCTCTCTGGTTTCCTCAGTCCACAACGCTGGCCCGGCCTCCCCAACGCCGTTCCTCCCTGCACGCCAACGGCGCGGATTGGATTACGTGACTAATGGAGTCAATCAGTTGGCACATCAGAGAAAATCTTTTTTAAAAAAATTGATTATAGTTAACATTTTTATGATTTAGATGACAGTTTTATCTATGCCCATTGTGAAATAATAATTTTGGAGAGGAGGAAATTTGCGCCCAATAAGATGCCCGGCCAAGTAGCTCGGAAGTCTCAAGTACATGACCTGTCAAGTGATAGTCCCACGGGACCCACTTAGCTCGGAAGCCTCAATTACATGGTCAAGAAGTCGGGCGAGAACTTAGCTCGGCTATCGACCACTCGACATCTCGTTTGGTCAGGAAGAGTTGAAAGGATGACCGAGCTATAATTCCGCTCGACTCCTTAGGGAGATGAAGAGTCGGAGATTCATAATCGCCTAGACATTACGCTGGTAGATAAGGGAAGGGCAAGAACCCTCAACCCAAAGGAAACGCCCATGCGTCTACTCTCCTTCTCGGCATATAAGGGAAGTGTAAGAACCCTCAACCCAAAGGAAACGTCCCCTGCGTCTACTCTCCTTCTCGGTGGGATAAATGAACAACTATATAAACTCATAAAATCTCTCCAAAGAGAAAAAAAGTCATTCTGAGCACTTTCGGTCACTCATACTAGTGGAGAGTAATCTCGTACCCCCTTGTCTCCTTCTCTAATCCTCTTTCACACAAAACTCTACTGCCTTACCAACTTAGGTATCATAGGATTTTTCTCAGAGTTATCTCCTTGGACCCTCTGATCCTCTTCTTCCCTCATTATAGAGTTCTACTGAAGTATGGCTACAAGCAGCGATCGCCCTAGATCAGACGGATCAGATTTCGACACGAGATCTCACCTCTTCAAATTTAAATAATATTATATCTATTTTTAGAGTATTAATATAGTATTAGCCTTGACACGAGTACTTTTAAGACATGTTTGATATAAAAGAATAGAAAAATTATTGCAGAGAGATGACGTATTCGAGTTGTCAAGTTGAATACGCAATCTCGAGTTACTGGGCAAAATAAGAAAGAAATGGCCTATTCTATCCGATTAATCCTCCTCCCATGGAACTCAACTTGCAATGTTACCTGCGAATAACCTCTCATGATTGACGTGTAAATCGACGAATAACTATCCTATTCATTTATCAAATACTAGTGTTTTAAAAATATAAGATATCAATCTTGATAATGACTGTGAAGAGTGGCTAGTTAGAGCGGAGGAATGAGAGAAGAGTGAGTCTTCGAACTCCCAAAATCAGAATTATATTATTTTTTTAAAATGAATTTAAATCTATGTTAAATTTGATTTTTTTTCGAAAAGTAAATCTATGTTAAATTTGATATAGGAGCATTAAAATTGATAGAGAATAGCGAGACATCTAATATCAATAATAGTGTCAAAATTATTATTAATAAAAATATTTGATACAGTAATCAAACACTCTTTAGTCATGTAAGTTAATCTTTAATTATCTAGTTTATATGATCATTGACATCGCATACTTTCAAATCGATGGACAATGGGTGTTCCACGTTGTTAAAAAATTATGAGCTAACTTGAGACAGAAGGAGATGAAACCAAGATAATTCAAACTTTTAGATCACCATGATTGTCTTCTATTTTTTTTATGATGGAGAATCTAATACAGCGGTACTCGAGTTTATATGGAGTGTGTAATAGACTTTGAGTTCAAATCTAGTCATACCCAACTCACACACATCTTTTTTCTCAAGATTAGTAAAGACGGGTTTACACATTTTAAAGATTGAATATGAGACAGATAAAGAGCTTAAGGTCTCGCTATCACGAGGTAAGGTCTTCACTAGTCAACTCACTCGAGTTCTTTGACTATCTTTTAACTATCTTGTCTTGTTCATCATATTATACTGGGTTGATGACATGAACTTCAAGCAATTATGAATCTCCCATGTGACTATTATATGCATGTACCTCCGACTGGTGTGCCAAGGTCAGAAGTTATAAGAGAGACTTAAAAATATAAATGTTTCTTTCTAGATAGTTCATCAAGAGATCGCCTCATGTCTCGAACGCCTAAATGATGATTTAGATATTTTATTAAAAATTTATATGTATAATTTAAAAATATAAATATATGTCTAAATATTAATATATATATACAATCAAGATTTTTAAAAAAATTAACAATAATTAAGATTTGAGGTAAAAATATGTACATACATATAAACTAAGATTTGAATAAAGAATATTTAAACCAACACAGGACCAAAATAAGAAAAAGATTGAGAGTGAGATGTTTGAGATGAAAATGAGCAGGTTGAGATTACCTCACCACCTCAAACACTTAAGCGAGAGCCAAGACGCGCCTCTGACGACGTAGCTTTCTTTACATATAGTTATTTTACAACAATTTTTTGAGATACCTTATTTTTGGGGATTACAAATAAAAATATCTTTTAAAAAAATTAGTCGACATTAAGACTCAAATAACAAACATGTTCATAAACATTGACCTCAAGCAACCAATCTATTTATGAAATTTTGGAAAGATGATATGGATACAAATACATCTTTTATATTGTCAAATTATAATAATAATAAAAACTATAATTAAATATTTATTTTATATAAAAATATTTTAATATTTATCAAAGATATCATTTTACAACATCATAACCCTCAATTACTTTCGACTACGATCAAACATATGTTGAACTGCACGAGTCAATAAAAAATAAGGGGCTCACATGTATGGACTAAACATGTCTGGTAACATATGTGCAAATTATAATAAAATAAATAAATACAATTAGAGTTAATTATACAAAAGAATCTATGTAAATAATTATAATTTTATTTTTTAAAATATTTTTTCTCCTCTTTCAATCCCCTCTACCTAGAGAATTAACAGCAAATATGATTATACAGTTGATTCCATGGTCAATCCACCACGATTCAAATGAGAAAAAAAACTTGCTAGCGAAGTACATCAATTTTGGAGTCTGATATGCAGTTAAATTCCCAAGTCTCCACGACGAATTAACAAGTACATAGGCTGCTTTTCCCCCTCAGACGCTCCATGGTGCTTGAGGACAACATACAGCAGAAGCTTCACCCTGAGGAAGGGAAATGGTTCCTACCATAGATGTTACGAAGGAGGTACACAGCAGACTAAAGAACAGCATCATGTCCATGCGTGCTACTCCCTTTTTTTCCCGCCTTCCTCAACTAAGAAAGAACATTATATGGATCTATGAAAGAGGCGGCGGAACGGCTAATAAAATACAGAGATTAGTCATCACTCTATGATGAATGGAAGAGGCAGTCGGACAAGCGCAATTCAGAAGTTACAATAGAGAAAAATTCTGCCGTAAGAAATGATAATTAGTCAACACTTCCTTCTGTGCTCAAAAATTGATGAAATGATATACAGAATTTGTTGATCAAAGTATACAAGATGCAGCTAATTTGGTAGTCTGTTCACTTTTAAAAAAAAAAATTTTGGGGGGAGGGGAAAGCGGCTCGAAGCCGTGCCCTACATCTGTACAATATTTGGCGGAATTTTTTTTACATCTACTACGTGACTACCATTTCACTCTATGGCAGGTCTCAGACTGACAATTAGTCACATGAGTTGCTTCTCTTCTGCGATCTAAACTCGCAAAAAAAGAAAAAACGGACTCTCCAAAACCTGAACTGAGCTGTGTACTTAAAAAGTATGGTTCATGCTGATGACGACGTCGATAGCCATTTGGCAGGAGCAATACTACAAACCAAGTTTTTTGGGCCTGAGGTACGTTGATGACCCTCGCCGAAAACCCGGCACGACGACTTGCTGCTGCTGCTTCATCCTCTTCTCTCGTTCTCTCTCTTTGTTTAGCCTCTCTACCTCTGCCTGCTCCTTCCTCAGATTATCCATCTCCTCTTCCATTGCTGTCTTCTCTTCCTTTTGCTTCTTCTTATGCTCTATCATCGAGGTATCCGATTCCTTCACAGAGAAGAACATTGGCCCCAACTCGGCCAACCAATATGGCTCAACAGCAGTCACACACTGCATGTACTCCTTTGCTGTCAATATCAGCTCGTGATAAACAACATAATCTGGTGTATAACCAAGGCCATATAGTGCACTGCTGGGATGCAGATGACACGGCATTCCATTTCGGCAATTAACATACTCTCCCACACCTTTCAACCTTGCAGCATTGTGGAAATATGCAGAACATATGGCCTTCCGCACCACATCCCAATCCATTCCACAAGATGTCAAGGGAATCTTCAGGGATTTCAATATATCCAACAGTTGGGACCTCACTTCCCTTGCCTTCCGAAGCCCTTTCACATGCAAGAAGTGATCATTGCACCAGTCTCCTCGGTACTGATTTGCCTTCCACTGTTGATAGACATTTAGGAGTGTCAAGTGATCAGACTCGGGCACAAAGAACTTCTCTCTTGCTGCATCACTCTCTTCAGCCCTATCCTTTGGCCGGAAGAAAACTGATGGTACTGATAACATGGAGACAATAGTCAACACTTCATTCAGGCACTCCAATTGCTCCCCCATTAGTAACATCTTTGCCAATGGTGGATCCAATGGAAATTCAACCATTTTCCATCCAATCGCTGTCAGACTTCCGACATTGTTCAAGGCACCCAATACCCAGAGCTGATACATTGAGTTCAGGATGTTCTCCTGTGGAGGAGGATCCATAAAATCAAAATCAAGGAGATTTTCAATTTTCAATGATTTAAGCAATAAAACAACATTCCCAAGATTAGTTCTCTGGATCTCAGGCACCGGGTTTGGTAGCATCTCATTTAAGTAAGCTGACTCTGTGTACAACCGATAGCATTTGCCAGGCCCTGTCCTGCCGGCTCGCCCAGCTCGCTGATCAGCAGCAGCCCTACTGACTGGAAACACTTGAAGTGCATCCATACCCATCCTTGGATTGTACACTTTCATCTTACCATAACCTGTATCTATAACATAAAAGATCCCATCCACTGTCAACGATGTTTCAGCAATATTGGTGGCAACAATGCACTTACGTGCTCCATCTTCAGCTTTTTGGAAAATTTTGGCCTGCAAATCAGCTGGCAACTGCGAGTATATGGGAAGTATAGAGAGCTTTGGGACTTCCCTTTTAGAAGAAGACATTATCTGCTCCATACGTTCAGTAAGGGCATAGCAGGTTGCTTCAATCTCATCTTGCCCTGTCATAAAGATAAGAATGTCACCAGGATCACTGGTTATGTGAATGGTTATGGCTTGCTTGACTGCAGCTTCAACATAGTCTTCACAGGGTGTCTGACTAAACATAATATTTACAGGAAATGTCCGGCCTGGGATGTGGAATATGGGCACACTGTGACAGAACAAAACATAAGTGAGCACAAATTCAAGAGGCTAATAAAATATCCGGAAAGCCGTGCTCATAAAAGCAGCATGTCTTACCACCCAAAGAAGCTTGAGAACTTCTGTGCATTTAATGTGGCAGATGTCACAATAAGCTTGAAGTCACGGCGCCGAGCAACTACTTTCTTCAGTATACCAAACAGCACATCTGTATTTAGTGATCTCTCGTGTGCTTCATCCATGATTATAACACTGGAAATTTTTGAAAATACATGATGAATCAGTCAGGATAAATAAAATTGACACATGTTTCCAAGGGAGTGAAGCATAAACAGGCAGAAAAATATTGAAACCAGCAGGTTGTGAAATCATAACAGAAAACCATCTGTTCATATGAGGATAGAGCAAACATATAATACAAGCACCAACAAAAGTGTCAGTGCTTGCTTTCCTTATCACATCTCAACAGACCCACCAAGGCATATGGACTGCAAGAGGACCCAGTGCAATATAAAAGCAAGATTTGTCCGTTATTTTCCTAGTCTACCTGACTGACAATAGGCCTACTGGGAGTAAATTCTCCCTCTCCCCCTTACTCTCCCTCATTCTCCCTGGTTCACGAGAGGGTCCTTCATAATATACAAAACAGGAAATTAAAGTTTTTCTTTTCCTGGTAAACCCTGATTCCTCATAGGCCTCTTTGGAAACAATTGTCCCTCTTTCTTTCTCCCCACTCCCTCCGACAATGAATCCAAAGCTCAAAGATGAAATCACATATCGCATGTGTAAGCAAATATACACCATAAAATGATTGTCCAGTATAAAAAAAAATGGATTCAATCAGAACAGGGACATTGGGGCTTGAGATTAAGTAGGAATCTGCTTGATAGAGAAATGGAAGAATTTGTTCAACTAGGTGCTGCTTTTGCAGAATGTGACCATTCAGCCACATGTCAAAGACTTCAGAAAGTGGAAGTTGAAGAACGATGGTAGTTTCACTGTGAGATCGGCTGCTAAAATCCTTTTTCAAGAGGGAAAGAGACTGGCTTGGGAAAAAGAGGTTTGGAACAGGATACCAAGACCAGACTTTTCTTATGGAAAATTGCATGGGGAAGATTGACAACTTGTGACATGTTTAAAACCATTAATCTACAGAGTAAAGAGGGTTGCATTTTCTGTGGGAGCTCTGAGGAGGGCGTAGAGCATTAATTTCTCAAGTGTGGCATAATTGAGACTGTATGGAAGACCTTTTTCAGATTAACAGGAGCAACGTGGACAATAGAATGTTGGTAAATGTTACTCCCAGCCTGAACAGGAAGGAGCAGCAGCTGATTGGGAGCTGGGGGAGGAGTTGGTGGCTCAAAGGAGACAGACTCACTTAGAGGATCATCCTTCACGCTACTCTATGGGCTCTTTGGGGTGAGAGGAACAATAGAATCTTCAAAAGAGAAGCTAGAGGGATGGAAGGTCTTGTTTCCTTTATTTGTGGCATAGTGATGGAGTGGGTGAGGGCTTTGTGCAATGTAAGCCCTAGCACCTCCTCTATTTTGGCTTTGCTGGAGGCTAGTGGCCGGGGCACACCATCTAGGTGTGGGGAGTCTTTTTCTGGCGGTATAGGGTTTGTTCTTTTGTGAGAGCACACTGCCTACGCTTGTACATCATTCTTTTTCTTTAATACAGCAGTGGTACTACCAGCTTTTCAAAAACAGGAGCAACGTGGACAAATCAGAAAGGCTTCTGTACTTTCATGGCCATATGGAAAAATCTGAACCCAGTGGGACAAGAAGGTGGCAGTTGGCTAGCCCTTTGCCAGTGATGTTGTGGAAAATCCGAAGGAAAGGAATAACAGAATTTTCAGGAATGATTTCAAACAACCAGTTGACCTCATCAGAAGCTGTATATTCTTTCTTCCGGATTCACATTTTGGTGGTCATGGTAACAGAATTTCTGTTTCCGTTCTCTTTAAGAGATTGTATTCCGTTGAGGAAGTTCCTGATGTAATAGGGGGTTGGATGCAAGGGGTATCTGGGCCATGGGTGTCCTCAGGCCCCTATCAGCTCCTGCAATCTACTTTGTTTTCTGTGTAGTTGCAATCCTAAGTTTCTCTTAACGAATTGTGGTTATCTATCTAGCTATCTATCGATTGTCGATCTATCTAGTTAGACATTGACTCAGTAATCAACTTTCATCTGTACCAATGCACACATAACTTGGGGTGGCACATCATTTCAACTGGTCAGTCTGGTCTACACATTCTGTTGGATGTATTCTCACAAAATCTCAATATAACATGTGCAAAACACCTTCCCAGTGGAAATACATTTCCACATCATTCCCCGTGGTAGGACAAAAGTTGCAAAAGACTTCACACTTCCCATTGCATCAGCATCAACTTACATTAATTATTTAGGAAAATCACCTGTCTACCCCTGAATCTTTTAAAATTACCCATATACCCTTACCTTTATGGTATTTACACTAATACCCCTCAAATCTCCTACCCGAGTTCCCATGCACCCGAGGTTACATTCCGTCGGTTTTGTGCTTGACGACAATAACTCCCCCATGTGAAATGTCATTTTTACCCCTTCACCCTCTCCGCCTCTCTCTCTGGATGCTGCGTATGCCACCGGATGTCACTCTCTCCCCCCTCCCTCTCTCTCGTCGGCGCGGAAGGGGGCCGCCGCTCTCTCCCTGCTCTCTCCCTCTCGCTAATAAAATGGATCCATTAAGAGAATGTTCTTGACGAGGAGGAGATCCCCTTGGTTGTGGCACCAGCCGACGAGCTGTACCAGGTTGCGGTGCCTCAGCCAGCTGATGATCTTGATCTCGGTGACGAACTCTTTCTTCCCCTGCTTGGAGTTCTTGGACACCCTCTTGACGTTGACTTCCAACCCCGGATCGCTCAGGAACCCTCTATACACAGACCCACATCCTCCTTCCCCTAGTTTCCTTTCTTCGGCGAAGCCCCCCGTCGCGAGGGTGAGCTCGAAATAGTGGAATCTCCTGGGCCCCTTGGACTCCCCATCGAGCTCCCCGTCGTCTATGCCGTCGATGTTCGCAGCCATCTCCTCTTCTTCTGTCCTTTCTCCTGCCCTCCTTTGCCATATGCAAAACCACACAAGACCTGCTACAACTGCGACCGCCCCTATTCCGGTGAGCATGCTGCCCACCGCTCTCTCCCTCCCCCCCTCTCTCTCTCACCGGCACCTAAGGAGGCCGCCGCTCTCTCTCTCTCTCTACACATAGTGGCCCGCCGCGCCCTCTCTCTCCCCCTCTCTCACTGGCATCGAAGAAGGCTGCCATGCTCTCACTCTCTCTCTTAACACAGTGGGCCACCACACCCTCTCTCCCCCCCTCTCGCCGGCACCGAAGGGGGCCTCTCTCTCTCTCTCTCTGGACACAGTGGGCCACCGCTCCCTCCCTCTCTCTCAACAGCGACGATGGGCGAAGTGGCGGCAACTCCACCAACAACCACATCCCCATTGACCTCGCCACCACCAACAAGGTCTGCAGCCCCTCCACCCTATCCATATCCTCCGCCCCGCCTTGCCCCCCCAATGCACACCGCCGTGAATTGTTCCCTGGCATCCAGCATCCTGGTGCAGCCCTCGACCGGCGAGCAGATCTGTGCTGACGTCCCTGAGTATGGTGGTGGAGATGGGGGGCGGGTGAGGGTGGGAGAGAGTGTTGACAAGGGTAGGTTAGTCATTTACCTCTGTTAACTCACTTGGGGTTAACCATCGTGAGGAATCATAAGACAGTAGGGGTACAGTAGCCCGGATTAGGAGATTTGAGGGGTATTGGAGTAAATACCATAAAGGTAGGGGTATAGGGGTAAATTTAGTAATTTTAAATTATTTCCAAGCTGGAAGACTTTAATAAGATAATTCTATAATATCCTCTCCGTGACAGCAAAAAAAGGTATAGGCGGTTGGCATAATACAGAGTTGCTTGCATATACTTTTCTTGTGGACTCTTCTTTACATACATGACAGGAAAAGTTCATTCAGTCTTACAGTTGTAGAATAGCTACAATATTGTTAACAATGTTGGCAAAAACAACAAAAATAAGAATAAGAATAAGCGTAACAACAGGAATAGCAATGCATCTTTTTTTTTCTTTTCCAACTTGGTGGAAGAGCTTGGCTTCCCTTGGGAAGGGGGATCCTGAGGTTGCCAATAACCTGGTTAACCACCAGAAATGTGGTTCAAACTATATCTTAGTCACAACTATTTTGACAACTGAGCAACAATTGCATGCCTTCCAAAGCTACATTATAGATGTGTATAAATAAACAAATGGATGTTGGCAAATCATCCATAGACCCATCAAGTTTAACCATCAAACAATTTGCATGCCCTGACAGTAGGGGTCAAGTTATTATATCAGCCACCTCTCACTCTCTTAGGTTTTCCAAGGACTCATCTCTCAGACACTTCTAGACAAATGTAATGGCTTTCTAGCCAAAAAAAACACTGAAGTATTGAACGCCACAGAAAGAAATGAAGATCAGTAGCTCGGGTTGCCTCCATAACATAGATTTGAAGACAAGTATTTTAGGGAATGGAAAATGGATGGAGTGTATATAGTGCCTCAAGTAACAGACAATTAACCATTGATAAACAAATTACATGTGAAGGAATCCCCACTCAGGAAAGAAAGCTAAAATTTCAACTTGCATCAACTACAATCAACAGGGAATTGTGGTAGACAAAAGCAAGGAACCAAAATGCTTAACTTAAAATGCACCAAAACAATCAGCATGACAAAGTCATACCGGTATCTGTCAAGATCAGAATCCTTCAGTGTCTCACGTAAAAGAACTCCATCTGTCATGTACTGTGAAGTACAAAGTAAGAAGGCAGCTTATTAGAGTAAATTACTACTAGCTGATGTACAATTCATAATAATTGTCAAATCCCACATAATCCAACACGAACAAACAGAAGCACTTCGTATTCTTTAAAGGGAAAGTGGGAAAAACTTCTATGTAGTGACTCAATCTGCTAATAGCACAATTTGGCATGGTATTCATTTTCATTTCATGAGATGCTTGAAATATTCAAAATAAAAACAGATATAACTAAGGAAATTCAATAAATATCAGAAAGTATCTAAAATTCTTTTTATTGCATATTTGAATTTTCTAGTATTTTCATCGTCATAAACATTGATCCTCCTAACCAGGGCATTCTCATTGACTACTCCGATATTAGTTTATGCAGCATGCCTTTCCAATGTACCAAACAAACTAGTGCAACTGTATTTTACTCAAAGATTACTTTAGACCCCCAAAGATCAAATATCATTACCAAAATTTGCCAATCCAATCGGGATTTGAGCCATCCAATCCAATATTGGTCCCCCGCTCCCTGATCCTGTGGCCAGGTGAAGGCGTATCAGGGATTCAGGGTGGATCAGCCCAGATCAGCTAATCTAGACAAAGTCGGTCCTGGATTGGTCGTGGTAAAGGGGCCAGCATTAGCTATAAGGGGGCCTTGAGGGAAAATAATAGCCTTCGTTTGGCCACTTCCAACCATGTATTGCTCCCTTCTCACTCTTTCACGCCCTCTCAATCTCTTTAACTCTCTTCTAACTCTATACTCTTTCACTATCATTCTCTTTTAAGTGCTTCCATTGAGCATTTTAAGAAAGCCAGATCATTCACGAAAGAAATAAAGGCTTAACAAAGAACATGAATTAAGGAGATGGGAAAGATTCGAAAAAGAAGAGGAAGTAAATAGAAGGGCAGGTCAAGAGAACGATGTGAAGAAAAACTCCCACACTCTACCTTCAATGAGTTGCAAAGAACAAAGCAATAAGAAAAATTATAGCCCAGGGGGTCCCTCCCTAGATGGAGTGGAAGAAGTATTAGTGATAAAGAAGGTAGCATCTTATTACCTCATCTCCCAACTTTTCATAAGGTAGAGTTGTAGGATTTTCCTTACATTGTTCCCCCAACCTAACCTTATTGTACATTCTTTCTCTTGTTTCTTCTCTCTTTTTCAATTTTACTCAACTCATGTCCTTTGTTGGATTAAGTTCTTTTTTCGTTTTTCTTACTCTGCAATGATGGACTACAATGCATACAATGCAATACCTCCAATGAAATGTAAGTCTACAATACCCATTTCATCAGCATCCCATAATTTTGTCTAAAATTTTGATTTTTCATGCTCAATATAAATATTCATAATCTAGTGTACATTTTCCTAAATCCTAAAATTTAAAATTTTCCTTATTCTGGTCGGGTCAAGGCCGATCTCAATCCTATTCCTTGGAGCCTTGGCATATACAGCCTGCCACTTACTACATCCTTCGGCATAAAGTGGTAAAAATAAGAACACTTAGGTTTGTAAAAAAGGCACACAAAGTTTATTTGAGAATCAGCAGCCAGAGCATATGGCAGAAAATAAAGAAAAGTAAACACATGCTATGGCAACCTATATGATTGTGGTCATATTGGCCGCACAGTGTCACATGTTTAGGTGGATTTATTTTTTTGAAATCGGTTGGTACCACAGAGTTGTACTAATAGTGAAAGGAAAGGATATACAAGTGTGGTCAATAAGTATTAAAAAAATCCCTATACAAAGTACTTCACACCAAGCCGGTGTGGCAGCCCTACCCACCCAAACAGGCAAAAAAAAGAAGAGTTGTGTGAGTCCACACTACACAGCTTCGCACCCCACTCCTTCACTCTCACAGATGGAGACCACCCTCTCCGTGGCGCTAACTTCCCTCCTGAAGAATATGTTGTTTCTTTCTCCCCATAAGGCCCATAGGGTAGAGAATAAGCCACCATATGAGTCTGTCACCCTACAGGTTCCAACTCCTATGCCAATCCTCTATCAGTTGATGCACATTGTTGTGTAAGGTGGGTGCACACCGGAGCCTTTTCGCAACCTGTGACCATATCTCCTGGGAGGAGCATCCTGTAAAGAGGTGATCTAGGGTGGGTCTCCTCCTCATCTCTACAGAGGCAGCATAGTGTAGGGATGCTCTCCATTAAAGGGTCAGCCTATCACTAGTCGGTAGTGTGAGATCCTCCAAACTAGAAGCTTCACTTTGAGGGGACTCTTGGGGTCCATATATGCGAAGGGAAACGATACCGCGCTCCTGCATCTGAGATAAATGTCTATGCTGATCTAACTGAGAAACGCCCTTTATCCCATCTCCACCACCACTTATCATTGTTGCCATCTTCTAGGGCAAATTCTTGGAGTAAAGAAAGGAGCTTCTCCAGTTGTTCTATCTCATCCATTCTAAGGTTCCTCATGAAAGATGTGGCCCAAGTCCCTCCCAGTACATGTGGATCAAAATTTTGTGAGCCTAATGCCATCGACGTAGAAGCTACCACAAAGAGCTGCGGGAAGGTATCTTGTACAGTGTAATCTTCACACCACCTGTCTTTCCAAAACAGACATTTCTAACCCTTCCCAGACGAATCCTGACGCTAACCACAATGATATCCCTGCATTGTACAATACCCTTCAAAATGGGGAAATATTGTGCTGCGATGGTGAATCAAGACCCACTCCTTGGCCCTACCATAATACCTCGCTGAATGATTTTTTACCATAGTCCACTGTCCATCGAGCCAAGTTTCCACTGCCATTTGCATAGAAAAGCTAGGTTGAAGTCTCTGATATGCTTTATAGGGTATTTGGAGGCAGTTTTTTTGACATTTTCTCTGTCAAAATTAAAAAAGGAAAGAAAGTATGTGGCCATTGGGAGTGCTTTGAAAATTTCTTCATTTTGTAGAATCAGACTCTGACAGGCTGTGTCAGAATACAGAGATTTTCAATGATGGTGTCAGGTATTCAAATCTGGTTTGGGAAGTCGCCAGAGAGACTGATTTCTTTAGTTGCAATTTTACATGTTTATCGTTTACCCTTAAAAAGTAAATAGGTCTCTTTGGTGGCAGTCAAACGTCGGAGGTAGAATGCAAAGTGTCTATGGAATCTGTACTTTGCTCCCCTAAAGCTAACCTTACTCTTCTTTGAGAAAAAACATTCCAACAAATTAGATGAGTCTATCTCTCTTATCTTTGCAAAGCTGATTGGTGGAATCTCGAGACACTTGGAACGTGTTTGGAAACACACCCCACCCTGTCAAGTGCATAGATGGAAGTATCGGCTGAAACTGATACGTTTCGGCCAACACGTATCGGTTTCGGCCCATAGCGAAACCGTTTTCGGACCTGCTCATTGTAGCAAGTCCGAAACTAAAAAAAAAATTAATGGTTTCGGACCGAAACCGGACTTGCTCACTGTAATTTTTACCTTTTTGACTGTTTTGAACTGATTTCGGCCGAAACCGAAACCGGTACGTTTCGGTTTCGGTTCTGGCTGAAACCGATACCGAAACCGGTACTGCCATCCTTGGTCAGGTGATTCCACTGATTGGAATCATCCAACATGCTATTTCCAAAAGCCACCTTAGAGACTATTTGGTGGGACCACCAAACCCTTCATCCGGGCCTTGAAGTCGGCAACCAATGACATTCCAGCAATACTCGGTAACATGCTTATCTTGGACAAGCCATGCCCTCAAGTCTATGGTCATGAGAAAAATGAAAAGGTGAAGAGAAAAAGAATGTGTGCAAAAGGAATGGACATTTTATTTCAGATGTTAATGATCTTTTTTTATAGATAATATAGACTTGATTTAACCTATTCTTTATTACATTTTTTCAAAGTTTGGTTATGGAACATTTGCCAAAAACATCTACATATTTTTTTGAAAATCATTGTGATTCTGCCAAACAAGTTCGTAGTTGAAAACACTGCTTTTAAAATTTGTAACAAAATTTAGATGATTTTTTTTTAGAATGAAATAGCGTCAAAAAGGAAAGTGCCCCCAAACACCCTACAGAACCAATGGGCTGTGGCCCAGTTGGTATGGGTAGAGGGTTAGGAAGAGAATCCTTGACGTGGGAGGGCGGTTTATGTCACTGCAGCAGAGGCCCAAAAAAACAGTGTTTAGGGGAATTTCCTTGGTCTTTGGAATATTGCTGTGTTGTATGTCTCTCCACAATAAGTCATGGCATCCACTTTTTCCTTTTTGGTGGTGGGGTTGGTTGGGGGGAGGTGGATTGTTTCTCATAAACAATATAGCTAACAAAAAGCATCTAGTTGCCTACAAGCATGAAATAAAAGATTATACCTTTATAAGTGTGTTTGGTCCAGTGACATCTTCAAACCGAATAGCATATCCAACTTTATCACCCAATTCTGTTTCCATTTCTTCACTAACACGCTTTGCCACACTCATTGCGGCCACACGCCTAGGCTGTGTGCAACCAACAATGCCACCTCTGGAATATCCATCCTCATGCAAATACTGTTGAAGAACTTAATTTAGACACAACAATATAAGAGCAAATACCATTCATAGACTTGCCAAAGAACAAACCTGTGTAAGCTGAGTTGTCTTCCCTGAACCAGTCTCTCCTACAACAATGGCAACTTGATTCTCCCGAATCACCTGATTCATCATTAACCAGTTTCTGTTAAAACATGCCAAATAACTTCCAAGAAGTTTTGTTACACATTGTTTAAGGATGAACAGGAAAAAGGGTGTGCAAGTCCCAATGTCAGCAGCATAATCATGTCCTTAAATGATAGTCACAGTTTTAGGTCGATATATTTTACCACCACTTAAAGGACACGGAAAGAGATCATATTGTTAGGAAAAGTAAAGAATTTTTTTGGGCAGTTTTGGCACAAACATTTGCATTCTGGTCTACTATATATTTCATGGAAGTAGAGGCAATATGGACTATGGACAGCTAATTTGGCAGACGAGATTGTGGCAGAATGGGTTGAAACCTGCAGTAGTTCCTCCCGCACAGAATATATTGGGAGATATTGTCGTTGCTGGGATAATGACTTTGATTTTGCAAAATCACTAACAGCTTCACCTCCTTTCATATGTTGAGCAAACTTTGCGTCCTCTTTGAAGTCAACTTCACCCTCTTCTCCAACTACAGCAGTATCTGCATCAATCTGTCATATAAAGCAACCTGAGAACCTGACAACTGAAGAATGAAGTGGCATTAAAATTTGCAATTCCAAAATCTAATTGAAATACTCACCTGCTCAGCAGTCTTTTCAACACCCAATATGTCCCCAAGCTTTGACCCAGCTAACTCCCAAAATCGCTGACGTGACTTATTCATGGTCTGTTTCTCACGAATTTCCCTGACTAAAGCAGAGCCTTTGCGAGAGATTATAGCCATATCTGATGTGGGATCCTTTATAGGCATTACAGGCTCTGCTTGCTTGGTAAATACCACTCTTCCATCCAGAAATGGTGGCTTTGTGTCTGTCAGTTTAAGAAAATATTTTAAATACAATATCAGTTAACGGCTTTATTATTTTAAGTTAAAGCTATGGAAGGATGCCTTGGAATCTACAAACTTTGAGCTTACCAGGATCAAGATAGAGTTTATGAGGTGTAAACCAAGATCATAACTTCTCTCTTTTTTTGTTGGGGAGTTGAGGGGGTGTGTCAAGTTGGCCGGGGGTCCTTTTTTGTAAAGGGGTTTTGAGATATCAACTTTTACTTGTACATTCCCTTTTCTTTAATAGACTGGTGGTACCACCCACTTTTCAAAAAAAAATCAGTGACTAAAAAACGAAAAAGAAAAAATGACCATCCTATTCGATCACGAGTGAAGAGTTATGTCAGGTCTACCATTTCCACTATTTGAGTGCAACGGTAATCGAGGAGACATAAACAGGGATGTGATACATAGGATTGCAACTGTTAGGCTACAATAGAAAACCAGCCTTTGGGGTACTCTACGATGATATTTTATGAGGCATAGCATTGGGCTACCAAAAAAAGTAATATTGACAAAATGAAAGTAGCTGGAATGAGAGTGCTTAGGTGGATGTGTAAAAACAAGAGAAGATTGCATTTATGAAAACTACATCAGGGGAGAATGGAAAAATAGCATTAGAGAATGAAATCCTTCAGGGTCATTTGAGATGATTTAGAATATTTGGGCTGTGCACAGTTTGGTTCAGTTTTTGAAGCATGGAACTGAATCAAAGAGAAAAATGGTTTGCTTCAGTTTAAACCAATCCCAATATTAAAAATACTTAAAATTTAATTAGCATTCATGCATCCATGTGGGTGAACCAAGTCTAGTTTGCTCATTCGGGGAAAAAAATGGTTGGGGGGGCATCCCCCAATAAAGAAACACAACTACCTGGACGAAACAGAGACATTCCTAATTTCCTACCCCCCTCTTAGGCATGCCCAGCTGGGCACAACCCAGACGCATTGTTGGCGTGAGCCCAGTCTAGACTCCAGGACAGCTGGTCTCAAAAATTTAATTAAAAGTTCTACATATGTAAAAAAATATAATATATATATAATTTTTATAATAAAGGAATATTCTTGGCATATTCCATCTGTCCAGAGCAAACACTGACCATTAGATTTACTCTGTAAACTTTTTTTTTAACTGGATGGCACCACTGTATATTTGTTAAAGTAAAAAAGAGAGATTTATGAGTGTATATTGTATGCTCTCAAAACATCCCTATACAAGTGTAAACAGAAAGGGCACCCAAAAGAGAAGAAAGAGACCCCCTCTAGCCTCCCAACATAGGCAAACAGAAGAATTGTCTTTACCTGCATTACAAAGAAGTTTAGCTCATTCTCTCACCCTATCCCCATTAAAGTCCCCTACCCTCTCGAGATTGTGGCCTCCTTTCTGAAAGTTTTGTTGTTTCTCACTCCCCATCTGGCCCAAAGGGTGCATGAAGGATAAGCCACTAGATCTACCTATCTTCCTCAGCCTATGCCACTCCCTCATTAGCTGCTAGATGGTCTGTATGGGCTGCAAGCCACACTGAAACTTGTTCAAAACATGCAGGTAGACATCTTGGGGAAAAGTGGCAGCCAATAAAGATGTGGTCTATATTCTCCTCCTCCCCACACAGATAGCAGATGGTCTGGATGCCTTCCAAAAAAAGTAGCAGGTCTGTCACAAGTTGGAAGTCTTCCGTGAGAGATCCTCCATAGCAGCACCTTAACTTTCAAGGGGTCCTTAGTTTCTAGATTTGCCTATCCAGAAGATGCAGTAGGCCACCATCAGCAATTACATGGCACACCGATATGACTAAGAAGCGCCCCCTCTTGTCCCATCTCCACGTCCAGTCATCTTCCTTGCTTACATCTGATGCATACTGCTGCAATAATGAGAGCGAAGTCCCAAGCTAGTCAATCTCCTCCTCCGACAGATGTCCTCTAAAAATTGGTCTCCAGTGACCCCCTGAAGGAACAATTGGCTGACCACTGCCAAAGGCTCCGCAAAAAACAGCATAAAGCTACAAAAACAACTCTTCAAAAGGATGATCAATGCACCATTTGTCCTTCCAGAACCGACATTTTTTGCCACTTCCCAAGCTCACTTTGTCTCCTATCTTGACAACATTGTTGGTCTTCAAAATACCCCTCCAGAGGTGCGATATGTGATGTTGGCGTGGGTTGGACAAATCCCAAAACCTTGCTCTATAATATTTTTGTCTGATGACCATAACTCCATAGCCCCTCATTGTCTGTGCCACTCCTCCATAACCACTTGTTCAAGAGCGCCAAATTAAGGTCCCTGACATTTTCTTTAAACGCAACCCTCCCGCTTCCTTGCACTTACATGCTCTTCCCCAAACAATGGCGTGCCAGCTTTTGCCCCACTCCACTACCATGCCAAAAGAACCTTGAACTATTATGATAGGATCATCCTTTGTTTCACTCTCTCTCTCCCCTCTTGTTTCAATATAGTAATTACCCTTTCTTGTCTTAATCACAGTAAAATCTCCTCTTCCCTCATTTACTCTCTCTCTCTCTCTCTCTCTCTCTCTCTCTCTCTCACACACACACACACGCACACATATTTAATCACATACCAGCCAATTCACTTTCCATTTTTCTCCATCTTTCCCTCCCTCCACTAAGACGTGCAGCCAACTCTATCTCTACCTCAAACACATTTGAAAGACTAAAGTTCCAATGTTCAATACACTCATGTACCGATCATCTATTAAATATTATTATCTATACCATAAAGCAGATAAAGGGGTAAGATTCTATCTATCTTAGTGAATAGTAACTATAAGATCTTGAGCTTACATCTAAATGGTTTATTTATCCAGTCTCCCCTTTTTGCATTCTAAATGTTTCATCTGGTAGTGTTATTAGATAATAGTTTATATGCATTATTGGCCATATCTCTTTAGTGCGAAGCAAAACTCTTACCACGCCATTCCTTGGCTTCTCCACTTTATCATTTATCATCTTCTATTTCTTACAATCTTGATTGAATCTTAATAACTTCCATAGTTTCAGGTCTCCTTCCTTAATACACAATATCCCACATTTATCACCTCTTGTAACCTGCAATGTCATAGGACTCGTAACACATGCCAACACATCCCTAATAGTACCATGGTGAGACTTGCCCCTCAAAATGCCCTTTTAGTTACCTCGTACAGATTATATACATTAATGACCAATCCAGTTTTCTCTCTCTAGACTTTTCTAGAGAGAGAGAGGCTCTGAGGAAACCTGAGAGGGGAAGGAAGATGCAGTGGGGAGGGGTCTGGGAGGTGGCCTCTGGTGTGAACCGGACACCTCTGGGAGGTCCGGCTCCTAACAACAGGCTAGGGCCAAAAGGGCCACTCCGGCGGCCAGTGTGCTTCTGATGTGGCTGAGCTGGCCATTTGTGACGGGTCTGCACCTATCCAGCAAAGGAAGGGGAGGTGGCCGGTGGGCCAAGTGCGGGGTACCGGTCTTCGGCGTTCCTATGCTAAGGTCCTTAGAAGCTGATCCAGCAGGAGATGGTGCGCTGACCATTGGTAGAGGCTGCATCGAGGTGGACTCCTTTCCAACGAACCTAGTTCAGACCATGCTTCAATGGTTATACAGGTGTGTGTGGGTGGCACTAGTGGAGGGGAAGGTAACAGAGGTAGGAGTCGGGCAGATCCTGGAAGGGGGGTGCTAGGGCGGAAGGCTGGATGGTCTCTACGGTGCTTCAAGGTGGCTTCCTGGCCGTTGGCCCTATGGCGGAGGTGGTGGAGGCAACTGTGAGTGCGGGGTTCCTATTCGTTGACGGAATACTTCCACGGGTGGCAAGATGGTCCATCCGAAAAGGTGCTTATCTGGACCCCAAGGGCTGCCGTCATACGACCGTCTGGTAGGAGCCTCGCTGGTGATGTGTGATGAGATGAGAGTGTAACTACTCGTCATAAAACTTGGCACGATGGACGTAGATTCCGTCAGGGTGTGGCCAAAGGGGCACCTCAGTGTGTTAGAGGTAGCCATCCGAGTCAGCTGCGCGAAGACAATCTCGGCGGACATCTCCTTGGACGTCGACAACCACAGGTTTCTGGTCCACATCCAACTGCTGTTGAAGGAGAGCGGCAAGAGTCTGATATGTCCGGAGGTAAAAGATGCGAACATACCCCACCCACACCCCCAGTTGAATTTCAAACCGGCGAGTCACGAAACCCAGGGCGGGCGGGCTGGCAGGTCGAACAGGCAACGAGATCCTGTTGGAGATCCGAGCCTTCACTTTGTAGGATTGTATGGGGGTTCAGGTAGAAGTCCAAGTGTTGCAAAGGCCTGTAACATACCCGACTCCAAAAGGCTTTGGCGTATCGAGCCGACAGTATCGACACTATTCTTCTTCCTCGCCCGATAGCGCCCCCAAACTATGTTCTGCAGAGCTTGTCTCTCGGACCGGATAGCAACGGGCGTCGCCTGACCGTCAGGGACCACAATGCTAGGGACGATGCGACGACCAGGCCTAGCATTGGCGATGCTCTACCGACCACCGCCAATACAAGGGTCTTCGAAGAGAGTGTTGTTGGGGAGGGGGCGGCCAACGACCAACCGATCGCAGACCGAGGTGACGAGGTCAGCAAGGTTGCCGTGTTCCGCTCAGAAGATAGCCTACAAGTGTCTGTAAGCCCCCTAAACTGTGACCTGCAACAAATGTCTCCCGACCAAGCTAGCAGAGGTCGGCGTCTGATTGGCAAGGAACACAATGCTGGGGGCGATGACCTAGTCAGACTTGGCACTGACAATGGCCTACCAACCGTCAACGTTTCAGGGGTCTTCGTAGTGGGTGATCTGACAACGGATGTTGCTGCGGCAGGGGCGGCCAAGGCCTAACCTTCTGTAGACCCAACAAGTACAAAAGACTCGGGCATCCAGCTTCAGTGTGGCAAGGTGACTTTCGGGCAGAGCTCGGTGAATGTGGATGGTGGCTGTGAAGCACATGAGGCTAAGGGAAGAGTCGGATTCAGAAGGGGAGGAGGAAGTCCCAGAGACTCCGAGTGGGGGAAGACAACATGAAGGGGGGCAGTAGGTCAGGGAAGGGTTGTCTAGCAGGAATAGTCTCGGGAGGGAGGAGATCCTAGTGGGGGTGATGGAAAGGTTGACGTAAGTTTAGGTGAAGGAGTTAGCGGACAAGGTGGGAGTCTCTTTTATAAGGCTATATATGGACCTAAAAGGGGCAATCACCAAAGTCCAAAAGAGGTGGCTCATGAGTATGGCGAGGGGGGCTAAGGGAAGAATCTCAAAAGAAGGGGACGAGAGAGAATGAGGGAAAATGGGAGAGAAGGAGTAGGCTAAGAAGGGTGGACGGGACATCCTATTATCTTGTAAGGATAGTCTCGTGGAATGTGAGAGGGATATATGGGGAAAAGAAGAGGAGTTGTAAAGAAGCTAGTGAGAAGATGCAAGATTGACATTCGGTGCCTGCAAAAAACCAAATGTAGAAGATGGAGAATCTATTATCAGGGAGATTGGGGGAGGCAGGCTATCTAAGAGAGTAGCTTCCCCAGCTGAGGAGAGGTCTGGGGGCATTAGGATCCTCTGGAACCAATTCGAGGTGGAAGAAGTGGAGCAAGACAGACAAGTCAGCTGAGGAGCTATCTCCCTACATTCCCAGAACGTAAGGGATGGCTTCTCTTGGGATTTCATGGGGATGTATGGTCCTCAAAGCAAGGAGGAGAAGGGGCTTCTATGGAAAGGATTGACATGGCACCACCACTTGGTAGGCAGGCCTTAGTGTGTAGATGAGGACTTTAACGTTGTTGTGGGTCCATGGAAGAGGATGGGGGCTCACATCCAAATGACGGAGATGGAAGACATCACTGATTTCATTGAGGAGGCTGCATTGATTGATGCTGAGATGGCTAATGACTATTTCACTTGGTCTAACTAAGGGCAATCCCTCATGCTCTAGGCTGGATAGGTTCTTGGTCTTAGTGGATTGGGAGGATCACCATCCTCATGTGCAGATGTCTTCCCTAGCAAGATCAATGTCGGACCACAAGCCACTACTCTTAAAGACCAGCCGTACACAAGGGATGAGGAGAACCTTCAGACTTAAGAGAGTTTGGTTCAGAGAGGCAAATTTCATAGAGATAGTCAAGCAGGCCTGGAATGTACAGAGGACAGAAAGGTCCGCCCTAGCGTCTGTGGGAAAATTAAGGCATGTGACACAAGTTCTCCAGGTATGGGGTGATGAAGAAACCTTGCCTGGCAAAACTACTAAAGATAGGATTTTGCAGTAGATTGAGGGTTTGGACTGCCTAGAGGAGGTAGGACTCCTGGATGATGCAGATAGAAGGATGAGAGACATTCTCGGGAGGAGACATATACATGATACTTTTTTGGTGGCCCATGAGTGCTTACATGTCATGAAGACTCAGAAGAGGAAAGGAGTGGTCATGAAGTTAGATTTTGAGAAGACTTATGACAGAGTCAACTGACTTTCCTTGCTCGATGTGTTAAAGAAGATGGGCTTTGAGGATAATTGATTGGTTGGATCCGATGTTGTATCTCATATGCTTCCTTTGTTGTGCTAGTCAATGGGAAGCTATCTGCATACTTTAGCGACAGAGGGCTCCGATAGGGGGCCCTTATGCCCCCCCCTCCTTTTTGTTCCGGTGACCCATGTACTTAGTAGGGTGTGGCAGAGAGCAGAGGCTGCACATTTCATTAGAGGCTTCTAGGTGATCAGAGGGGGTCTGGCGGTCACCCACTTGCAGTATGCCGACGATACTATCTTGTTCCTAGTAGAGGGTGAACAACATCTTTATGCAACTAGACTTCTATTGGAATTGTTGGAGGAAACCACTGGCTTGAAGATTAACTTCAACAAGAACTTGCTTGTTAAGTTAAAATGGAAGATTTGTCTCTCCTACGGGTGGTACACATCTTAGGTTGCCAGATTGGTTCTTTCCTCGTTTCAAATCTGGGTCTCCCTTTGTCTCCAAGTGTGTTGCGGTGTGCTAATTGGCTCCCTATTATTCAGAGGCAAGAGGCAAGATTGACTAGCTGGAAGGCTAGGCTACTTTCTTATGGGAGATTAGTTCTTTGCAGATAAGTTCTAGACAACTTACCTATCTACTTTCTCTCGGTGTTCCGGATCCCGAGGACTGTGCTGCAAAAACTTGAGTCCATTCAGGAGAGATTCTTCTAACATGAGAGTGGAGGGAGGTGCAGGGGATGACATGACATCAGATGAAGGAGGGTGGCTACTAGCAAGGAACAAGGGAGACTTGGGATCAAGGATATGGGAGATTTAAATTTGGCCCTCTTGTGTAAGTGACTTTGGAGATTGTCGGATTGGGGACAAAGGATGATGGGTTGTGGGTGATCCTTGCCAGACAGAGGTATTATAGTAAGAGGAGGGTTTGAGACTTGGACACTCCGTCCATTTCCCAAACCTCCCCCATCTGGCGCGGCATTTTGACTTGCAAGGACATCATTTTCTCTAGCGTTCGAGTCCGATTAGGGAAAGGCAACACGTGCCTTTTCTAGAAGGACATATGGTGCGGTGAGCTCTCTTCAGAGGCATCATTCCCCAACCTTTTTACTGTCGTTGTTGACCCCTTGGGAATGGTGGACAGGGCTTTTGACCCCCACCTTCAAGGGGGCACCTGGGCGCCGACTTTCAAGAGAGATCTCAGGGCGGCAGAGTTAGAGGAGTTCCAGGAGCTCCTTCTTCGCCTCCTTGACTTTGCCCTGCATTCTCTCAAGAAGGGTGCGTGGACGTGGGGGTGGAGTAGGGAGGGGTCCTTCTCGGTTCCGTCTGCCTACATCTTTATCTCAGACGGAGGGATGCGCCACAAGCTTGCCTCACAGATTTGGAAGCCAAGGAGCCTGTTGAAGGTGAAGATCCTCATTTGGAGGATTTCCCACGGGAGGCTCCCCACCTGTGACCGGCTGGTTCGCCTCGCCCCTGATATCCAGTCGACCTGTTGCTTGTGTGGACAGAATGAGAAGAATCATGTTCATAGGTTGCTCGTACTCGCGGTAAGCGTGGGATACGTTGGCTTTGAGGGCCGGCTGCCATATTGCCCGCCATATAGAAGTGCAACTATTCATCAGTACCTAGAGTATGTATTGGCCCCTCAGAAGAGACACGATTGTGTGGGGGCTGGTGCTTCATGCCACTCTATGGTCCTTGTGGGGTGAACGGAACAATAGGACTTTTAGAAGGGAGACTAGAGCTGAGAAGTCTCTTATTTCTTTTATTTGTGCTAGAGTGAGGGAATGGGCAGAGTTGCTTTGTAATGTGAATTCCCTCTTCTCACCTCTTTTTGTTTTGTTGGGGGGCTAGTGAGGTCCGCACCATCTTGGTGTGATCTCTTTGTATAGGGATCTTTTGGGAGTTGCTTGACCATACTTGTACATACCTTACTCTTTTTTATTTAATATAATTGTGGTACTACCCACTTCAAAAAAAAAAAACATAAACGACTCAGTTGAGTTGGATAGAACATACCATGAACAAGAAGCATAATTTTACGTTCATCTTCATCTTCAAAGTCCATCTGCAGTTCTGCTCCCCTAACAGCTCCAGATCTCAGAAGTTGTCTATCTTCCCACTGAGCATTATCAGCTGTCAGTTGTGACAACTTTTTGCTCTGGGCAAGGGTCATTAGAGTTCCATCTTTCCTGGTCTACATCGAAATGAGGCACACATAAGCAAAACAAATTCCCTGAGCAAGCAATGCATTATATGAATGCAAGAACATACCAGTCTCTTTGCCAGTTCTGCCTCTTTCCTCTGGAAGGAAGAATCATCCCCAAAAAAGAATGATGAGCTATCACCATCGTTCATCGTACCATGTTCTTCCCTATCATACCTGCAGCAGATGAAATAAGTGAAGGATTTTAAGAGAGTCAAACATTGCCAGTGAAAGCACCAGCAAATACTGGATGATTCCTTTTTAATTGTGCAAAAGGCACCAAAGAAACCATTTAACTGATAGGTCACAAAGTTAATGATATCAATGCATAACCAAATATAGAAAAATCAGTCAATACAAACAATCTGACTAAAACTGAGAATGAATGAAAGTTCAGCTTGGATGCTTTTGTTATAATAGCAATATTTTGCCCCAGGTTCAATCTTTTTACCCAACAGATGGATGTGAAGGGAAGAGAGGTGTGATATTTCTACACTTATGGACACCAACCGTGACAGGACATGGCATCTATCATTCAAACATCTGAAAAGAGAAAAGGAATAAAACTGCTTCATAACATGAAGCTCACACATATCCCACTGAAACCAGGAATTTGCAATGTGAGTATTTTGGGTCTCAGCTCCTAATGCCAAGTATAATGTCCAGACCCGATGACTTTCAAGTCAACTTTCTTCAGGTTGGGTCGTCTAGATATGAAACAACAATAAAGCCTAATTACGTCACGGGACAAAAGAATAAAAGAGAAAAACATAGCTCTACCAATGAGCTGCACAAACCGTGGTGAATTAGACCTGTACTTCTAAATGATTGTAAGAAAAATAAGTTCTTAAACTTAGAGCTCACTTCTCTTTTGCAATATGTTATCATACAGCATGATATCAGTGATAACAGGCTTTTGAAGTGGGAACAGAATGGCAGATTTTCAGTCAAATCTGGTATGAGGATAATGATGGAGGGCTGGAGGTGGCTTGGAGCAAAAAAGCTTGGAACAAGTTGCTGCCTTTCAAAATCAGAATTTTTATGTGAAAAATTGCTTGGAGAAGGCTCCCAACCTTCGATAGACTCAGAAGGTTGCAGGCTTACAGCTAAGCACTAATAGCAAATGTGTCTTCTATGGATGTTTTGAGGAACGCTTGAATCACATTTCCCTTACATGTGGCAATATCGGCAAAGCATGGAGAATGTTTTTCAGGATTGTTGGTGGGACTTGGAGGGTATTTTCAGATATCACAACTTTGATTCTTAGGTGGGAGGAGCTTAATCCAGTGAATCAGGATGACACCTGGGATTTGATACTATCTGCAGTTTTATGGGCTTTATGGATTATGGAAAGAAAGGAATAACATGATCTTCAGTGTGAAGTTAACACAACCACTACAGACAATCAAGAGATGAATCCTTTTTTGTCCGGGAATGACATTTTTGCAGATCAGGCAACATGTCAAGGGACTCTCTCATCCTAAGTAGATTGTACAACTAGAAGAAATTTACTCTACCTGGGTTCTTGGGGGGGGGGGGGGGGGGGATTTCTTTGTTGGTCTTTGGCTTTAGTGGTTTCCTCTATCATCTTGGATATATGACTCCCCTTCTTTCTTTTTCTTGTCTATACTTTTATTCATTTAATGAATTGTGGCCTTCAGTCACCTTCCAAAAAAAGAAAGTACTATACAAATGCATGATTTCGAGAATAAACAGATCCAGATGCAACCTTACCCCATTTTGGTATTCAGCCAATTCCATCCATTAACAAATATAATAAAAAAACCCTAATGACCAGGATTATTTCAGGATTAGGTTGGATCAAAATCCTGTCCGCTTGACCTTTATCTCATCATGATTATGGAAGCCTCACAGACCTGAATGCACCCACATGCACACAGTCACACATAATCAAGAACATATATATCTGCTACCTACTTGCTTCCAGTGGCACATGCATGATGCACACGTGCAAACACACAGACAGAATGACATATATATGTATTGATAGACACACAGCTTTCCTGAGGGGGAAAGGCCTTCAACAAGAATAACAAATGACTTCTACTTTCTCAAATTTAGATGAAACTATCCACCATGAAGAAAAGAAGAAAGCTTTAACCATATTCATATAACTTGAATCACCGAATAATGCATGATGCATCTCAAACATCTCATATATCCAAGTACTGTATGCAACTCCAAACATCAGAGACATTAATAAACAATTAGCAGTAGATACCATGCACGGTCAGCATCATAGTCCATCTCTTGCTGCATTTCCTCAATCCCATGGTTGCGTTCAGCAGCAAAAGAACTTTCATCGACCTCATTAATCTGAAGAAAAAAAACACAAACATGTTGAATTTGTCATTTTTTGAATGCACACAAACACATTAATTTAGCATTCTATACCTTCAGGGGTACAACTCGAAATACTTCACACAGAAAAAAAGGTTTGTCTTTTTGGTTTTGCTAATAAAGCATTCTGTATCAAACACACAACTTCTTCAGACTTCTGGCTATTACCTTTGTTTGTACATGTACTCAAATTATCACCAACTTTGCATTTCATAGCTATTAATAATGTTGCAGAAAAGCTTACAATTATAAAACGAAGCCAACTGAAATACACATCATGCTGAAGAAATACATTCGGCCTCAGAGTTAGATTATCATTTGTGTATGTGTGTACACACACAAGTGACAAAACTGGAGTCCAGCATGGAAAAGTGGGGTGCTCACAAAAACGGCCTTCAATCTGATCCTCAATATCATATTCTAGCTATTAACATGTAAACACATTTGCAAAAAAATTAACACGGAATGAAAGATAAAAAAAAGTAACTCCAAAGGGGTCTAAGGCTTGAAGGGGCAAATGTGGATGAATATGCAGAGCAGATGATGGTGTGGATTCTTTCCTTCAAACCCTTTTTCCCTTTCCTTCCCTAAAGTATGCCAATGGGGATACGAGCCACTTGTTCCAGCCTGATCACAACAAAACCAATGCATTTGAAATCAGATGTCCCCTTGGGAACAAAACCAAGCAGCATATGCACAATATGGCAGTTCCCAACAGAGAAGGGTGGGATCAGCAGTGTTGCAGCAGAGTGTGGAGGAGTTCTTTTGCTGCTCCTTGCCCTTCCCATCATTGGAGCAGTAGCATGTCAGCCAATAAGAAGGTAGAACCAGCAGGGGAAAAGTACTTAAGAACGATATCAAGTATGGTATGTTGCTGTGCAAAAAACATAGATTTAGCACTCCGTTAATTCACATGAAAATAGCAGAAACAAGGGCTCACCACCAAATATTAAGTGCACTGGTTATGATGATCCCAGAGCAGCTTTCATAACAGATAATTATTTTGTATGTGTGCATGCATTCACTACCTAATGATTATTGCCAAAGGAGGATAACTCCTCGTTAGGGATCAGAATCCCAAGAAATAAATAAACAAAAAAACTTGAAGATTGCCCATACCTCAGAGCCTGCAGTTAAAAATGTAAGCTGATGCGATTTTCTATTTTGATGAGAGGTTGACGTTCTTTTTGAAGCACCAGAAGCACGTATTGGGACTGGAGAAGGAGAAGCATAATCCCATGGAGAAGCTGCAGACACTATGTTCTAAATATTGTTAAATTTCATTTCTAAAGAAAATGCATAATGAAACCACAGAGCAGGAAAATTTCTCTACTGAAATACTAGACATTCCAGCTATCATACCTGTAGAACGAGGTGTATGACCACCCAACCATGGGGAAACCAACCGTGCATCAGGGGAGGCCACAGCCAGCATTGGTGATGGAGAAGGACGATGATGCCTACTAGCTACTGACCGACTATCCCGACGTGGAGTGTCCTCCCATTCCCACCTTCCATCATCCCAATCAGATCGACCTGTAAATAAGAGCAAATTAATATCTGACCAAGATTCCCAAGTATGTACAATGGTTTCCAGAGCCAAGCATCAATAGTGCACATTGGAATAATTAGTGGTTCAACAACACTAACCTGGAGTTCTCTTAGAAGTAAGATCATGCCTACTTCTCTTTCCCCTCAACTCCACGCTATGGTCATGCTCATTTTTCGATCCACCTTTTTCATTCCTTCCAGAAGGATGGTACCGTTCCCCACCATATCGCCTTTTCTCCTTATGAGCCTCATGCCTCTCAAGAGTCCGAGACACTTCACTCCGAGAAGTTCCAGGTGTGGAGTCCTTCATGTGGAAAAACAAAGGATGAGATTCTTCCACAGCTAATCTAAAAAAGCACCTCTTAGCACATCTTGACTGACAATTTAGAACTCATCCAAGCAAGTGAAATCCATTGGACACACTATGTTGGTAAGAAAAACTCATTGAACACATTGTGTTAGTCTCCTGATAAGCATCAACAAAATTCAGGAGTGATTTTCTGAGCCCAGCCATTCTTCCCTTTAGAATTTTTGCTATTCTCTTCTCTCCTTCCCATGTATATATATTGTTGTCCTTGCTGCAAGTAGGCATTCTAGACTGCATATGCTCGAGTATCTGGTTCCATTAATTTAGTGTGGAGTTTCACTCTAAAATAGGAAAACCATGTGGGATAATTTCAGGGAAGGCATCTATACTACATTTAAATGCCTAACCAAATGTAAAGCTGATAAAAGAATAACAGAATAACCTACCTCAACCATACAGACTATTTCGTTACATTCCGAACAAAATTGCTAAATTTTTATGTCTGAAAGTACAATAAGCTTAAGTAGCAAATAATGCTTTCCTACCTCATGATGTGGAGACTCCTTAGAGCGATAAGTTCTAGAAGAATAGTCATCTCGATCCTCATGCTTCAACTTAGTTTCTGTGACATCCATTTCAGAGGTCAATGACACAATTTTCGTTCATCAGAGAGGTTAATCAGTCATGAACAGTAAATCATGATCAAATGTTAATTGAACAAGTAAATCGATTCTTGGCTCACGTAGAAACACTGGTGGAAGATAGAAGAGGGCACTCTCACCGCTTGAAACAATTAAAAATGATTTGTAAGTAATTATCAGGATTGTTAGTTAATGCTAATTGCAGATATGTAACTATGGAAACATGTGCAAACCAAGTACATCCAGGTTAGCAAAGTTATCGGGATTTTCAAGATCAGATATATGAAAAGAAAGAAGAGAAGAAAAACCATTTACAATTTATTTATAAGGATTAGAAAAGAGGAGACAAACTTTTGGAATCTATTCGCAAGGATTAAGTACATCCACAACCGCAGGAACTTGTGGACTCAGGTTCTTATTGGAAAATGAAACAATACAAGGAATGTTTATTACATTTCCACATATCACCTTTGACTTGGGCTGCTGGGACTTCACACGGATGGGATTTGGCAGATCCATCTGTGAGTTTTAGATATCAAGAGTAAACCCACCCGCCCAGGATCAAGCCTGAATTACTAGTAGCTAAAGCATTGGGCAGGGCAAATGTCTCTTGGACACTGGGCCCCTTCTCGACCTAGCAAAGTCTGGATTTTCAAGACGCATGTGAACTCTAGGCTGCTACCCACCCTGCAATTTTGTCCACTAGTGAGAGTTGATAAGGCAGCCTCATGGTTGACCGCAAAGTGCATATCTGACTCTCCCACCACTCAGGGACAGATCTGGCAGATGTTTGACAACTAGGTAACCATGATAGGATGATCAGAGCAAGGAGGCAGCCTGTCTTGAGTTACAGTATGATAAGTCAGTTCTTTTTTTGTTCTTTTTTTTGAAGTGGATGGTACCACATCATTTATAGAAGTGAAGAATGTACATGTAAGGAGGGAGTGCTCCCAAAAAGTCCCCTATACAAAAAAAAAATTAAAGAGATCTCCCTACCCTTGAAGTAAGGGTAAAATAAAAGAATTACATTTCTCCACTCTACAAAAAGTATCCCCCCAACTTTTCACCAAAAAGATGATCAAATACAAACATTTAGTAGGATCTTGTGCTTCTCTTTTGAAAATTCGGCCATTCCTCTCCCTCCAAATGATTCAAAAGGTTGCATGTAAGAACAGCCACCACAATTGACAATCAATCTTGGCAGTCCATTGCACTCGCCAGTTTCTGATGAACTCATCCATAGGATCTTTAGCAGGTTTGTTGCACCTGAACTTAGTAAAGATATGTTGTCATACTTCCATAGCAAAGTCACAATCTAAAAATAAGTGTTCCAAAGATTCATCCTCCTCCCCACACATGATGCACACAGTGTCCGCCGCAACTATGAACTTGGCGAGTTTATCCCATGTAGGTAGTCGGGAAAGGGATATCCTCCACATAAACACCTTCAGCTTAAGGGGGTTGATTGGTTTCCAAACTTGCTGAAATAAAGGATGTCTTACACCTCCCTCCCCACCCACCCCCTCCCCCATTAGCAATAAAGGATAAGTCAAACGAGTAGAGAACACTCCGGAGGGGTTCCACCTCCACACCCACTAATCTTTGGAAGTGAAATCCAGTTTGTAACCTTTGAGTAAGGACAAGATATCAGCCACTTCCAAAATCTCATCCTCCTTCAGCCCCCTCCTAAAAGTCGAGCACCACCCATTTCTGAAGTCATATGCTTGTCTAACCAGCATTGCTTGTTAATAGCAATGTGGTAAAGCTTGGGAAACCTACATGCCAGGGGCTCTCCTTTGCAACATCTATCCAACCAAAAAAGACACACCCATTCATTCCCAAATTTAATCTTCACAGAGGCCTGGATGACATCCGTAGCTTGCAAGATACCTTTCTAGACTGAAGACAATAAGCAGGCCTAAGAGGGGGGTCAGGTCCCAAGTGTGGCCTCCAAGGTAATACTTGTCTTTTATGAGGTGAAGCCAAAAGCCATTTTCTGCAGTCCAAGCTTCCAAGCCACTTTGCAAGAAGAGCTGGGTTGAACAGCCTAATATCTATAAAACGTATACCACTGCCCCTCGTGGCTTGACAGTCTCAGCCCCAGTTGATATCATACCAACCTCTCATCCTTTCTGCATCACACTCCAATAAGAATCTATTTTGAATGCTTTGAAGTTTTGTAGCCACCGAACAGGGAATCCGAAACATGGAGAGGAATTAGACAGGGAGGCTTTCCAGCACCGAGCTGCACAAAACTGACCTTCCCCTATAAGAAAGTAATCTTCTCTTTCAATCGGCCAATTTAGTTTCGAATTTTTGCATAATTGGCCGCCAACCTCTGCATTGAATGGCACTATCAGCCAACAATAGGCCCAAATGTGTGGTCGGGAACTGGCCAATCTGACATCCGAGGAGGGGGGCTGTCCTCTATAAGGTCTCATCATCCATGTTAATCCCTAAAAGTTGGCTTTTGTGAAAATTGACCTTTAACCCACTGACCTCCTCCAATTCGAGCAAAACTCTGGCAATAAATAGTTGTTCCTCACCCTTAGAGAGAGAGAGCATAATGTCGTCTGTATATTTTTCTGAAAGTGGTTACTACCACTAATGTATAAAATGAAAAGAGCATGTACAAGTAAAGACTGTCACAACCCCAAAAAAAGACAACCCCCAAAAAATCATATACAAGAGAAGGTCACATAAAGACAGTGTCGAACAACCTAACCTCCCAGACAGCCAAAAGGAGGAGAAGTAAGGGAATTCACATTACACATAATAGCAACCCATTCCTTTACTCTATCACAAACAAAAGATACAAGGGTGTCCTCGGCACGAGACTCTCTCCTGAAAATTTGATTGTTCCGCTCCCCCCACAACATCCACAGAGTGGCATGAAGGATGAGCCACCACACCATCCTATCACTCTTGATGGGCCAAGGCCTCTCCCACTGCACAAACAGGTGGTGAACGTCATTGTGCTGGCCAATGACGCAGTGGGTTCTCCTAGCAAGCTCCTTACACACACCATGTGAGTAAGAATAGCCTACAAACAGGTGGTCAAAGATCTCGTCATCCTCACCACAAAGATAGCAAGTCGACTGAATATCCGAAAAGAATCAACACAACCTGTCCTGAGTCGATAATCTCCCATGAGAGATCCTCCAAGCCAGGAGCTTCACCTTCAACGAGCTCTTCAGTCTCAACACCTGATCATTGAGGAAGTGATGAATCCCTCCATATGAAATGACGCCATATGTTGAACTGACTGTGAAGGACCTTTCCTTTTCACACTTGTCCAAATCCACTCATTCTCACTATCAGGCCGAGGATGAAAGGGTATATGGAAAGAAAGAAGATACTGAAGCTACACCATCTCCTCCTGCCCGAGGTCCCTCATGAAAACCGGTGCCCAGGCCCCCCCGACAAGAGGGGGTCAAAAGCCTAGGATACTATTCCCAGGGGATCCGTTGCAACAGCAAAGAGGCTAGAGAACAAAGCCTCTAAAGGGAAGTCTTCGAACCATATGTCATTCCAGAAAAAGGCTCCTATCGCTTGTTCTCAGTTGGACCCGGACGTCGAAAACGATAACATCCCTACGAGAGAAGATATCCCGCCAAAGAGGAGAAGTCACGTGCACGGGAGTAAGAGCCAAGTCCCAAACTCTACTCTTATCGAAGTACCTATGCCTGATCACCAGAGCCCACAACCCATCCTCTCCATAGTCCAACCTCCATAGTCACTTACACATGAGGGCCAAGTTGAAATCCCTTACATTCTTGATCCCCAACCCTCCATGTTCCTTGCTAGTGGTAGTCTTCCCCATACAATATCATACCATCCTCTACATCTCCCCCCGCTGCCATGCCTGAAGAACCTGCACTGAATAGAGTTAATCTTCTTCGCCATCATCTTCGGATTCCGGAACATAAAAAAAAAATAAGTAAGGATACTATCAAACACTGATCTATATAGTACCAATCTGCCCCCGAAAGATAGTGCTCTAGCCTTTAACCCAGCCCACCTGGACTCATACCTCTGAATGATGGGCAACCAATCAACACACAGAATAGAACTCGAGGTAAGAGGGAGACCCAAGTAAGAAATTGAGAACTCGCCAATCTTTCAGCCCAACAAGAAGTCTGCCCCCCGTAGAGACCTATCCTCCATGTTCACTCCAACAAGAAGACTCTTCTTGAAGTTAACTTTCAAGGCCGTGACCTCCTCCAACAGTTCCAGCAAGAGCCTCGCCATGAAAAGATGTTGCTCATCTTCAGCAAGGACCAAAATTGTATCATCTGCATACTACAAGTGAGGAAGAGTAGAACCACCACTAACCACCTGAAAGCCTCTAAGCAAACCAACAATCTCGACCCTCTACCATACCCTGCTCAAAACACTAGTCACAAGCATAAAAAGGAGAGGAGGCATCAGGTCCCCCTGGCGAAGACCCCTACCATTGTGGAAAGAAGAGGTCAGCTTCCCATTGATGAGTACCGCAAAGGTAGCCGAAGAGATACATGCCCTGACCCAACGAATCCACTTGTCTCCAAGCCCATCCTGTCCAGTACATCAAAGAGACACTACCAATTAACCCTATCATAAGTCTTCTCAAAATCCAACTTTAGAACCACCCCTTTACTCCTCTAACTCTTCATAACAAACAGAGACTCACGTGCCACCAAGAAGTTATCCAAAATATGCCTCCCCCTAATGAAAGCTCCCTAGAAGTGACTGACCAACCTATCCATAACAGTGGCCAGGTGATGATCTTGTATGTTCCATTCAGCAAACAGATGGGCCTAAGTCCTAAAATTCTTGAGCACCCACATTCTTGAGGATGAACACTAGAAGAGTTTTATTAATACTCCCCAAGTGAGTCCCTCCCCTCCTGAAACTCCCTCACAGCTGCCAGAAGATCAGCTTTGATGACCTCCCAACATTTCTGAAAGAAGGCTAACAAGAAGTCATCCGGACCTGGAGCTCTATCACCTGCAAGAGAGAAGACCACCCGGTGGACCTCCACCTCTAAAAAGGGCTGAGAGATAGCATCCCTCTCTTCAGGGGAGAGACGGGAGAGAAAATCAGCTACAATCCTCGGCCTACAGTACTCGTCTTCCGTGAATAGTCTAGAATAGAACCCTCTCGCCTGACCCCTAATCTCCTCATTTACGGAAAATGAGAGCTCCCTCACCTTGATGCAAAAGATAGAGTTGACCCTCCTCCCAAAAGCAATACGCTGAAAGTAAGTTGTGTTCTTGTCTCCCCCTTTTATCCATCTATCTCTCGACCTCTACCTCCAGTAGATCTCCTCTCTAAATAGTATTTGATCAAATTGCTCCTTCAAACTATCCCTGAGTGTCCTGTCCTCATCATCTATAAAGCCTATCTCCTCTAAACAGTCAAAACCCTCAAATTACTAAGGAATCCTATCTTTCGCTGCCCTCCAAGGAAGGGTTTTATCAACTCCCCAAGCCCGAATAACCTGTGCAATATGCTCAGCCTTCTCACCAAAGTCGCTATAGCAAAGGAAACCGTAGACTGAGCATACCAAGCACATGTGACAGTCTCCATAAAGTCAGTCTCTCTGAACCAAAACTTATCAAACCTGAAACTGTAGCTCCGGTCATAAACCCGGCTAGTCTTCAAAAGGACGGGCATGTGGTCAAAAATAGATCTCGCCAACGTAACCACTTGTACATAAGAAAAGTTATCCTCCCAATCAACGGAGACCAGAAACATGTCAGCTCTCAGATTGGACCAAGTGAAGCAACCATGGGCCATGCCACTATCCACTAGAGTTGCCTCCTGGATGAATTCAGAGAAGTCCTCCATGCCATCGACATAAGTAACATCCTCTATCCTCTCCCACGGAGTAGTCACAACATTAAAATCTCCTCCAACACACTAAGGCCGAACAGAAGAAAGGTGATGTCGAATCAAGTCCTCCCATAGCAGTCGCTTCTCCTCCTTGGGTTGAGGGCCATACACCCCACTTAAGTCCCAAAAGAAGCCTTCCCAGATGTTCCTGAAGTGCAAAGAAATGGCCCATCTGCTAACTCCCTTGTCCTACGACATCTCCTCCACCTCATACGGATTCCAAACAATCATAATGCCTCCGGACCTGCCCATCGCCGAGGAGGCGACCCCCATGGAAAGGTGGGTCCCTCTGACCTCCCCCAAGAGAGCAACACCATCTCCCTCACACTTAGTCTCCTAAATGCCAAAAATATCAATGTTGCACCTCCTAATCAGCTCCCCCACCACTCTCCTCTTCTCCGCTCCACCTAACCCTCTCAGATTCCATGAGATAATCCTCACTAAGAACTTGGGATGTCCCTCTCCTCCCCACTCTCCCCACCATCCTTACCCCCCTCAACTGCGACCTCCCCTACCTCCCCCCCCCAACACACACACGAATACTTGCACCCCATGTCTTGTTAATTTTGGAATAGGTGGGACAAGTCCTTCTTCACGGCCGCGAAGGAGATCCCCACCGACTCCGCCACCTCCCGCAACTGCTCAGTAGAAACTTTTTTAGCAGCCTTCGGCCTCTCACTTCCTCTGCCCCAATTTCTAGCTTGGAAACGTATAGTAAGACTCGCCTCCTCTTCTCTCCGCCAAAATCTACTGAAGAGGTGAGAAACAAGTACAAAAATGAGAGGAGAGAGAGGATCCCCCTGCCGTAGACCCCTCCCGCTGGGAAAGAATGAGGTGAGTTCCCCATTGACAAGCACCTTGAAGGAAGCCAAGGTGATACAAGCTCTAATCCAACTAATCCACTTCTCACCAAAGCCGATACCATGCAACGCATTGAGGAGATGCAGCCAGTTAACCCTATCATAAGTCTTCTAAAAATCTAGCTTTAAACCAAGCTTTCTTATTAAGAACCTAGAAAGAATTAATGGTTTCTTATGTCAGCAAAAAAATTCCCTGAATCTACCTCCCTTTAATGAAGGCACTCTAGTTACTACTAGCCACTTTGTCCACCACTCTTACCAACCTGGAATATAACAATTTGGAGATAATATTGTAGAAATTGTTTATCAAGCTTATGGGCCTATTAGTCCTTGAAAGAATCAACCTTGCCTTCTTCGGAATAAAGACAACATAAGTCTTATTAATGTCACTGAGATGAGTTTTACCCTCTTGGAATTCCACCATTGTTTTCCACTATGTCAGCTTGGATGATATCCCAACATTTCTGAAAGAAGAACATGAGAAAACCATCCGAGCCTAAAGCATTGTCCCCATCGAAAGAGAAGACTATCTCTCTGATCCCCTCAATAGAGGAGGAAGAGAGCATATCCGTGTCCTCCTCCGAATTGACTAGCCATTGATGACCCACAAAAGAAGGCCGCCAAGAATCCCCACAAAAGAGGGAGGAGTGGAAGTTCACCACATGCCACCTAATTTCACCCGTGCTAGAAAAAGTTTTGTCCCCATGCCGCAGGCTCTTGATGGACTTCTCCTTCTCCCAAAAGCAATTTTCTAGAAGTATGAAGTGTTCATGTCCCTTTCTTTTAACCACCACTCTCTGTATATTTACTTTCAATATATCTCCTCCTCAAGGAGAATCTCTTCAAACTCCTACCTTGTTGCCTCTTTCACAGTTCTATCTTGCTCATTTAGTAGGTTACCTTCCTTAATGCATCAAAGGCTTGAAGTTGCTCCAATATACTTTCCTTGGCAGCTTTTCCTAGAATAGATTTTAATCTACACCAAGAAGAAAGCTCCCAAGTCAACTCCTTCAGTTTGATGATCATCCTTGCCATAGCCGATGCCTCCTATCTAGGTGTTGTCCAACTTTTGTTGACCACATGGAAGAATCCTCCTATAGCCAATTTTTCCATCTTGAATGCGCGACGCCTGTTAAACCTATTACTGGTTCTTAAGAGAATGGGTTTATGGTCCAAAATTAGGCGGGCCAAGCATTAAGTTTGAAGATGTGGGTAGCGATCTTCACAATCCACTAACACCAAAATCCTATCCAACCTTCAAACAAATCGGCTCTACTCTAAGATTGGACCAAATGTAGAGGGCGTTTGGTGTGGGAATATCAATTAGGTCAGTCTCTTCAATAAACTCTCTGAAGTTCTCCATTTCCCTTGTCGCCCAAAAGGATCCCAATCTTTCTCCCACTGCTATAATAGCATTGAAGTCATCTCCAATGCACCATGGTCTTCCAAACAACTGATGATGCTGAAGAAGTTCCTACCATAGAGCTTTCTTCTCCACCCTGTCTCAAGGCCCATAGACACCAAAGAAGTCCTACATGAAACTGTCACAAAGGTTGCGGAAGGTAAATCAAATAACAGAACGGCCAACCTCCCTCCCTTTCATCACCTCCTCCACTACAAATTCATTCCAAAGAACCACGATACCTCTCGAAGAATCCACAGTTAGAGATGCCACACCCTTAGACAACCTCCTTCCATCTATCTCCTTCATCACCCCCTCCCCCCTCCAGTTTAGACTCCTATATATACAGGATATCAATTTTACACCTCTACACAAACTCCCTCACAACTCTCCTTTGTTAGGGCCCACACACCGCTCTCACATTCCATGCTACAATATGCATGGGAGATGTTCTTAAGCTTCCTTCCCAGCACCTGATCCTCATCTAACTCCTTCCCTTCCTCCCCCCTTTCCCTCTTCATTCTTCTAGCAATTTTTCCAGCCTTAGCATCCCTAGCCCATCCCAGAAACCACTTTTTTTGGATGTTGCAGAACACCGATCTGACATCTTTGTCAATACCCTCACAGGATACTCCAATCAGGCTTGCCACCTCCCTAGCCTATCCCCCCATGAACCTCTCTACGCTAGCTATGACCTCCTTCACCTGTTCTTTTCCCAGAGTTCCTTTCACCACCTCTCTGATACTTACCCCCTCTTGAAGGGAGTCCTCAACTCTAACCACATCCATCATGAATTCATCATCAGTCTCACACATCAGGGGATGGCATACGAGAGAGACCCCTAGTCCTTGCAGTACATCTGAAGCCTTGGTAGTAGCCGCCAGGTACATCTCCTGAAGGCCAGTCTCAGACCAACACATGAGCTCGGATCTACTGGCCTCCCCGATCGAAGGAGCCTCAAGCAATAAAGATTTGCCCTTCCCCACGCCTCCAATACTGAGGCTGTTGGTCAATGGCAAGACTGGGGACATCCCGACCTAGGGGCAGAAGACATCACCCTGAGTCTCGTCAAGCTCTCGCCTGCTAGAGTCAGTCGGCCCGCCCTTGCCAAGGACCGAAGCGATCGCAAAAGAAGAAACCTCCTACGTGGATTCCGACACCATACGAACCTATCAGCCAACCCCTTCCTCCATGCTTCCACCGGAAGGATCAACAGTCGGTAGATGCTCCTAGACCGTTGTCGGTTGCAGAATGCTCGACTACTGCATAGACTGGCCGCCGACTCCCAGTGGTCTCAGTTCTACTGTCGATTTTGTCGTTGTCCATCCCAGCTTCCCGTAGGAAGGCCGCTTGCGAGAGAGGACCTCGTCGTTGCTGACAATAGATGGCTGGAAGTCCACCGGATAGGGTCTCCCTATCGGGCAAGAGTGATGGCCCTGTGCAGGCCATGTCGGGCCCAACCGCGATCCTTGGTTATCGGGTAACTCATAGGTATGGACCCCTTCACCCGGCAAGCCACATCCGCAACCCGCTCCGCCCGGGTCGACCAATACAAAAAATATGATCCATTCTGCCACCCGGTCTACCGCCTTGACCCATCCGCGACCGAGCCCACCCGACTCCGAGTTGGTGGATCCTTCGAGTCCCATGGTGGGTTCGAAATTTAAAATCATGCCGAGTACCATTCTTCCTCCTTTCGTCGCACCCCCTAAAAACTAGGTCACCCACCGCCATTGGCCTCCATGTTTCCCCCCCTGAATACTACCCTAACTGGGAAGATTTCTTCAGCTAGGGAGGGTTCTACAACTGTCGGGATGGCTGCAATGGACGAGACATAAACACAAGCTTCAATGGCAACCACCGACGAGGATCTCACAAACCGGAGCCTATTATCTTCAAGGACTCTAAAGCTTTGAACGATCTGGGATCCCTTATTGTTATAGAGGGTGAGAGGGACCCCCCAAAGGACCAAAAAAGCACAGACCACTCGAGGATATAGGTAGGTTCCCCTCCTGAATTCCCATTTCGACACTCTGAGGAGACCACTCCGAACCCAGAGAATCCCCCCCCCCCGGCAATCTGTTCGCAGTTTCCCCTGACCTCCTGATGGCCATGAAACCCTCCGGCCCCATGGTATGAACCTACCAACCATCCTCCCCACTCCCTCGAAGCCTCTATCACATCCTCCGATTGAGGCTTGCCTTCAAGAAGAGAAACCCACAAGCAGCACTCCAACCATAAGGATCGTTGCTTCACCCAGTCCTCCGAAAAGGACACTGTCGACAGTACCTGGGGAGGCAACCCTCTTGTCAGAAATCCGGACAACTAGATGACCACCTCCACAAAGGATCACTGATCCCTCCACGTCGGCCACCTTGTACAATAGGATTGACACTCCACAGCAAGCCCTACACCGGAGCTTCCCTCTGTAGAACCTCTGGTGATGCCGTCTGTTGAGAGACTAGGAACATTGGGGCCCCCGACTATTAATTCTAGGGTGGACAGACGCAGCAGCAGGAGGCCTGGAGCATTCGCCGGACGACACCACAGGACATCTGCCCAACGAGGTCCAGTTGGCCCCCAATGCGACCGCCGTCGTACCCCTTGACCTCTCACCTCACCCCGTTCGCACATTGTGTCCTTGTCAGTTAGACATCCGATAAAATTGCAACGATAAGTCAGGTATTAGTCCCACATTTAGATATCCAATGTAGTCAAAAGAACAATGACTAAACACTAAAAGGCAACATTTCAGTATGAACGTCATACAGTCAACAATTAGTTTTGGCTGGCAAGAGTAGGATGGCATAAAGCATACAATTTATCAATGACATGAACGTGATGATAATCTTTGAACTCTGAAGATGTTTAAGATCCGGAGGTTTTCCAACGTGACAGTTTAAAATGCTTTCTGAAATAATCAATTGAATAGTAGACTAGATACATTTTTGAATAAACATGACAGAGAAATCTCATACAGCATGAGAACACAAAAAATAGCATTTTTGAAGAAAACTGACTGACCAGGATATGAGGATGAAGTAGGAATAGATGTAAGAAAACTTTAGATCGGACCAAGTCCATTGGTGCTATAGTGTCACTCCTTTCCTTCTCATTTGGAAGAAAGGACTGGATAAACTTTCATTTATAAGAGTTACAGACTACATCTACAGAAGAGAGGCAAGGCATATAAATAAAAGAAAAGAAGAAATAGCCTATATTTATGTCCATGGTAATTTTCAATTTTTTACAGCCAAAAAATGTACAACATCAAAACCTGACTTCAACGGCACTGGTTAGAATGGCAATATGATATCTTTGAACCCAATGACAAGGCCCATAGTGCAAGGTTGACTAGTGTGCCATAAAAGAAAGGGGGATGCACACCAACTAATAATTTAGATGCTATCCTCCAATGGAGATACTTTTTATCAGTTTACATGATACTTTCTATAAGGATTTGTAAAATTGGAGATAATGTTACCCCAAAAATATCAGAAGTTTAAGTTCAAATAAAGAGTCTAAATAGATTAAGAGTCTACAATATGGAGGTTTCTGAAATTCTCCCCAAGTTCTATTGGGCCTAATGGGCTAGGCTATTGGATCCTAATTCAGCCACTCTTGGACCAGAGAACAACTCAATAGCATTACTTATTGGGCCCACATCTGACCATTATTGGCCTGGCATAACAGGCTCCAACTGGGCCCATTACAGGCACCAGACGCACGCCCATTAAGAGGTCCCACTGCCCCTCTCCACCTCCAGTGCAACCACCCCAAGCCCCCTTTAAAAAATAGGGGTTGGGGGGGAGGGGTTGCAGGGGTGGAGGCAACAAGGCCGCTTCCTCAGTCTAGCCCACACCCAAGACAGCAATGGTTAGTTTGCTGGCATACATAAATGGCATAATTCCTTTACCTGAGCGAGATGTTTCTTCAACTCTAACTCCCCGATAATGGCGGACTGCACGACTTCGTTCTCCATTAATCAAAGTAGAGTCAGAATCTTCTATGGCCGAATATTTTTCTTCTTCTTCAGTATATGTCATTGAAGGAAATTGCCTTTCTGCATGAACCTTTATTCCACTGTTTCCATTTGATCCTCTTTTGATACCAGCAAGAACATCAAGACCTGTTTACAATTCAAATGACTTGGTCATCACAAAATTTGTGGATTGGTTTACCATTACAAGGAATTTATTTTCATACAAAAAATAAGAGCACCAGAAAACATTAGGAAAGTATCACACCAAGTTGCATGATGTAACTTTGCACAAAAAAAGAAAATACCAAGAGGATGCATGCCATCAAACTCCTCACAAATTAACTTTTTGAGATGTTGTCTCCACAAGTAAGAATAGAAGAAGTTTTACTATTTACACCCCATGACAGTTCCAGAGCAAAAGGGGCTATCTTATCTATATATTGATATTGGGCAGGGTCAACTCTATGCCCAAGGAAAAGCTCCTAAACAACTTGAATCAGTCCCCCAACCTTTGCCCTGTTCCACATACATCCTATCACCTAAGCAACAGCAAAATGTAGCATGGAATGGAGTCTCCATCTAGATATTCAGCCATTGATTACTAGACACCCAACAAAAGAGATGATTTTCAAATATAAGTCACAACCTACAACGGAAGCTCATAGGTTATAATCCCATCCGCCTCTTTCAATAAACATGTATGCCCTTTACTTTCAAAAACAAAATAAATATAATAAAATAATCTTATAATCAGCTTGTCAAATCTCTCTTCAGTCCCCCCTCACTCATTCTATCCCCTTCCCCAAGGGGCCCAAATCCAGCAAATGAAGGGTGTCCATTTGCTCAAGGAACCAAATTTTCCCTCTCCTTACTTGGACTGTTTTACTGCTACCACAACAACTAAAACTCTACAACTACAATATATGATCTGCACTTGGCAGTTGGCACAAGCACAAATAACAAGCCAGCTCTCCCACACCTCAAGTCCTTTACAAGACCTGGACTTTTCCCCTAAAAGTACTACAAAACAGATTAAACGGCAATCTCGTGAACATAATATTTTTAAATATGATTAGATTTTAGACTCTATAAAACACCGCCTGCCTAAAAGAACTACTAAACATATCAAACTGCAATGTTACAAACAAAATATTTTTAAAATGTTTAGGTTTTAAACTGTATAAAATTTGGTAAGCTACTGCCAGTCAATGCTTCTTTAAACCAACAAAATTTAGAACTGACCCATTTGCAAGTTTCTAACTTTCTATATTCCTTTCTTCTGAGTAGAAATTATTGTTAAAGAACCCACACAAGCATTTAGAAGTTTTCTCGGCTTGGTTTTTATCCAGAGAACAAAAAAAATGACCAAGCAATTCACACTGGTCATCAAACAAAGAAAAACCACAACATGATTAGACGCCGACCCAGCAACAACAGCAGCAGCAAAAGAAGAAGAAATCGAGAGAGGAGGAGGACAATGTTAGTCTTAGGATTCACTTACCGAGGCTGGACTTCCTCTCAGTAGGCTTCCGGAACACCGGTCGCTCACCGCCATCGGGAATATAAAGCCCTCCCTTCACATCACCTTCGGGCTTCAATACCGAAGATGTCGCGTCGATGCTGAGAAACTCATCCCCTCCATTCCCCTCCTTCCCCATTCCTCCTTGATATCAAACAAAGAAAGAATAAAAAGAGTCAAATTCCCGGGGGGAGGGGGGAGGGGGGAGAGGGGGAGAGAGAGAGAGAGAGAGAACAATTCTGAGCGACACAGCCAATATTCATCACCGATGTGCATGTTTCGTGTCAATGTACGTGTCTCTCTCTGTGTGTGTGTGTGTGTGTGAGAGAGAGAGAGAGAGAGCACCAGTAGTCGGCAGTGTTCGTCGAGGTCACCAGCGGTCGCTGAGGCTCGCAGTCAAGTCGGGGAGGAGGTCCGCAGTCGGTAGTGACGACGATCCCGCATAGACCCGCCGAGGGGGGATCGGGAGAGAGCGGCGACGTCTTGCAAGCGGCGGCGGCAGCCAGCCAGGAGAGGGCCGATGCGAGGTCGGCAGAAGGGGCCTGAGGGAGAGGCGATTAGGGCTGGGAGGCAGAAGGGCTCGGCGGTCGACCTCTTCGAGGGTCGGAAATCGGAATCCCCCAGTGGGATGGGAATTTGACAGGGAAGAGAGGCAAAGGGGCGTGAGTCGGTCGGAGGCTGCGAAATCCGACTTGATCGGACCCGTAAAAAGTGGATCCGCGTTATAAATGGGATTCACATAGAGCCGGATCCCATTTTCAGTCACCCATCTGATCCCGGAAGATCCATTCGGACTCTGAACACCGTGAAGTATCCGGATTCGCACCTCCTACCTTGTGGTTCTATCTGCTGTACCGGAAGCAACACTCCTCCAGTCCTCCTACCCTGTGGTTCTATCAGTTGCCCTCCATGGTTGGCGCCTTCTAGATTGGAGTGGATGATCTCGCCGTTGCGTAGGTCGTGCCCCGTCGTGGAAGCCACGGCCTCTGGCGGCGTCGAGAGCAGGATCTAGGGTCTACACCCGCGGAGGCGGAGGGGGATGCCGTCGATAATGCTTCGCCGGGTGGCCGACGACGATGAAGAAGAATAGAAGCCGGTGGCGGCGGACCTTGAGGGTGGCCACAGGATCGTGACGCGCGGGGGGTACTGTTCAGGCGGGAGGGCGGGTCATAGGAAGAGGGACGCCGGGTGGGGGGGTGCCGGATCGATCCTGTAACCAAAAGATGCAATTCTACGGCGGTTTCAGGCGACGACAGACGAAGGCAAGGTGGCGATCTCCGGAGGTGGCGAGCTCTCCGACGACAGGAGGACTGAAGCCAGTGCTGGGCGGGGCCACCGACGCTGCGGTACTGGTAGAGGCGCAGGCGGAGAAGGTGAGGAAGGTGCTGGACGTGTACGAGGAGTGGCTGGGGAAGAGCAAGTACCTGGCGGGGGAGCACTACACGTTGGCAGCGGCAGGAGGGAGGGGGGATGCGCAGGGGAGGGGGAGGTCACGGCGGCAGCGGCAGGAGGGATGTCGGCGAGGGGGAGGGGGGACACGCGGGCCGGGGGAGGGAGAGGTCACGCCGGGACGCCGGCCGGGGGGGGGGGGGACGCGCAGGCCGGGGGAGGGAGAACGGCGTACCTTCGTGCAGAAGTACCTCTCGAGGGAGACTGAGACTTCAAAAAAAAATGGTGGCAACCAAACACCTAGGATAGTTATATTATCCGGATCCGCTTCGATTCGTATTCGAATACGGATAATATCCGAATTCAAATCAGAGCGGATACGGATATTATAATATTCACTTTAAAAATTATCCGTTCGTAATATTATATATCATATAATACATATTTTTAAATAATATATTATATAATAAATGATATTATAGAGAAATTTAGATATTTTATAGTTGTATTTTAATTTGAAATTTATTTTATATATTTTTGACATTTTATAATTATATTTTATATACTTTTAATATTTTATAATTATATTTATATACTTTTAAATTTGAATCGAATAATTCGAATTTTAAAACGGAGCGAATACGGATAGTCAGATATTCGCTTCGTATCCGAGTCAAATCGGAACGGATCAAAATCGGATAATTCGAAGCGGAAAACGGAGCGGATACGGATAGTCATATATTTGCTTCGTATCCGCTCCGTTGACAACCTACAAACACCCTATTAAACTTGGTTTGTTGTAGGAGAAGGCTTCCTGTGTCGAAAAACTGGTGTGATTTTGGATAGTCCAAAACTCCTATTACTAATGCTTTATAATTATTGTAATAATAAGTGTAAATATTCTTTAATATCTTAAATTATAATAAAATTAATATTAGTTAGATATATGAAATTTCATATTAATGCATAGTTTGAGTTTTTATCTAAATATATATTATATTACATGATTATAATATTATAAGTATTTTATTATCTATTTATTTATACTTATATTTTTTACTACTACATAGGTGCAACTTAACAGAAATTTTATTTTGTTATCCGATAATGCTGTAATTTATTTTTATTAGGTATATTATAACAATTATGTTATATCTATTGTTTGCACTAGATGTAATATATTTGCAGTGGATCATATTATATCATTACAAGTTTAAAGTTGTTTTTAAAAAAAGTATATTTATGTAAAAACAAACATATTTTGTGAAAAAATATTTCTTTTTGGCATGTAGCGACGGGCTAACGTATCGTACCGTATCGCGTCATCCCTAGTCAGGACCAATACTGTCGGCACGATGCAAACCTTGGGTTGAAGATGACGGCGGAGTTGGCGGGCTTTCTCAGATACGGCGTTTCGAGACTTGCGCTTGATTGGGCTAGTGGACCCGTTATTTCACAATCTTATGAAATCAAATGTTTATAGTGTTGAACTGGTCAAGTCTCGTGAGAGACCTACGTGAGGAGTGAACAAGTTAGTTCTCAAACTAACTCTCCACCCCACACATCCTACCGCAACTTTGTGATTAATGTTGAGGGTTAATATCGAGGGCTTCCTACTATTAAAGGATAATAACCCAACATGCATGAAAAGGACAAAAAAATATACAAGCGTTCCCTTGCACACATCGGAGAGAGAGAGAAGAGAAAGTATATGAGGAGGGCTCCTCGGGTATCTCTTTTTTCGGGGTTCTAATCTCGGGTAACAACCCTTGAGTTTGTCATCGGGATCTCAAGTGTGTTATCTCCGTACTTTTATAGAGATTGTAATTCTCAATTTGTAATCTCAGAGTGGAGGTAACGTATTATTTTATTTTACTATAGTATATTGAATTTGTTTCATAGTTTTTTTCTTGATCGTGAGACTTTTACATAAATCATGTATGTAGTCTCTGTTGTATTTTACTTTTGCAATTCTATATTTTTCTATCCTTGTGCGATTGCCGAATATATCCTTGGTCATTCACGCATACAGAAAAGGCCATTTTTTAACACGGTGGTATTAGAGATTGGTCATTATATTTTTGATCGCGTGAGACGAGATGGATACAACCATCGACACGATGATTTCACTCAATGGTAGTAATTGGGTGATTTGGAAGGTAAAGATAGAGGACATCCTTTATTGTAAAGATCTCTACACACCCATTGAGGGTGTCGAACACAAGTCGGCAGAAATGCTAGAAGCCGCGTGGAAATTGCTAGATCATAAAGTGAGGAGGAAAAAATGCGTCAGTCCCAGCACGACCCAATAACGTTAGGCCCATTGCGGTCCAAAGTAACCTGGGCCTTAGCGGTCCTCTCCAGCCAACCAACGACCCTGAAGCACGGCCCAGGTGAGGCCCATCAAGGCCTGGCCAGTCCATGGTCGTGATCCCTATGTTCGTGCGCTCTAGGCATCGTAAGACTTGCTAAAGGACGAACATTGAAGTCACCATTACGGGGCTTACCCCGACGAGCTCCGTATTGTGCCTATAATGCCCTACATTTTTTTTATATAGTTTATTTAATTGTTTAAAAATTTTATACATCTAAATGTTTGAATGTTTATTTATTATGTTTTAATTAGTCATAACCAAAATTATAGGAGGTTACTAAGTTTGAAAAAAAATTGAAAGGGCTTAAAAAAAATGAAAGAAAGGATGTATAAATAAATAAAAAAAAGAATGTCAAAAATGAAAAAAAAATAAAAATAAATTTAAAAAAGGGAGTGGGGGCGGCCCTAGGCGGCCGCCCGCGTGCGCTCGCACGCGGGCGGGCGCGCGCGGGCGAGCGCCGCCCCGCGACGCGCGCGGGCGGGCGCCGCCCCGCCACCCCCCTCTTTCGGCCGCTAATGCGGCCGAATATTTTTTTAAAAAAAAAATTAAATTTTTTTGTCTTTTAGTATGTTAGTTAATTAAGCTCCCTTCCTTAAGTCAAAAAAACATGTATTATATAAAAAAAAGGGACGAAAATGCAGGTTAGTCAAAGGAAGTTAGGTGGATGTTAGGTGGAGTTTGAATGTCAAAAAGTTAAGTAAATAATATTAATATAATTGGTTAAATCCTAACCATTGATTTAAATGGAGGGTTAGGATGGTTTAAGCCCAAACCCCTATAAATAGATGGGCTAGGGGCTTCATTTACATCCTTTAGAAGCTGGGTACGTGAGGTGCTGAGCAGAAGGTTTGAAAGTCATTAAGGGAAGGGTTAAGCATTTTTAAGGTGAGGGATTAATACTTATTCCCCTAGATTAGCATGTATTAGTATATTTAGATTGATTTATGATATGTAATCAGCATCTATATATGTGTTTAACTTCATAGATCGCGGTTTATTAATCTGTAATTTTATTTGGGTTGGGTTAGCATTTAATCATTAAGTTAAAGCATGAGATTAAGGGGATAATTAAGTGATTAATATGTTAAAATTATCAATGGTGTATGAAAAATTGATAGAACTTTCAGAATCATGATACTTGATGATATAAACTTTCTGCATAAATTTTAATGTCTAATTAAATTTATTTTCACGTTTATAGATTTTTTTTGGTATTCTCCTAAATGTGTTTAAATTTCACAAAAATACCAAAGGAGTATATTAAATCACAATAAATTGTGGGAAGGTATTTTACTATGAGTTTCACTTGTAGAAAAATTTTCACACTTCTGGATCATGATATTCATTTTTAACAAATTTTCATACATGATAAAATGTATAAATAATTGTATAGAAATTAGAAATCGTGTTCACAAAGGTCTGAAAATTTTACAGTATGATCCTGATATTTAGTATGATGAATTCTGATAATAGAAACAATTATTGATACATGCAAGAAATATTAGATACTTTTTGATATTTTAATAGAAGTGTAAAATTTTGATAAAAATATAAATAATTCATGAAAAATATTACAACTTTACCAGAAGACTCAAATACTTATTAGAACTAATTGATGAAAATTTCATCTCATTATGATAACAGAATCACCACTGGTATAATTATCAATGTTTAAATAATTAATTAGAAAATTTAGATAAATATAAATATTCTGTGAAAAATCAAAGAAAATCACAGAAGTGATGTTGTGACATCTGTAAATTAAGGTTTAGTATAGTTTGGTCATTTTAGGTATTCTGTATAATTTTCTCTAATTAAAAGTTATTATTGTAAATTATTATACATTTTAGAAATTGATATAAAAATTTATAAAATTGACATACTGAATGATAAATAATAAAATTTTTTACATATGCTATCTATGATTGAAACAACATTCTGTACATTTTTGGAAGTTACCTGATCATTTTGGATATATTTAATTGATTTATTATTCATTATATCCTTTTCTCACTTATTATGTAAAATAGTAACATAATGTGAAAAATAATAATACAGCATGACAAATAATGACAAATTTTAAGAATAATAATTCTGTTATGAATGATAGTTTGACAAATTATTGTAAATTTTAAAGTAATGTAGATATATTTAGTTAATTTTTCATGTATTGTATAATTCAAATAATTATGTAAAAATTGTTATTCCTGCATGTAAAATTATGAAACTTTTTCTATGAAGTATTACAGACAAGTTTAAGTTCCTGTAAAAGTTTCATGATCCTATGAATTTATTAGCTAAATTTAGTCAATTATGTTAAATTTTAGAGTATAAGTAATTTCAGAAAAAAATATAATTGCTGTATGAAAGAAAATAAAAATTTGTTATTCTGTTCTTTACTGTAAATGTATTAGATTCCTGAAATTTCAAGGCATTCTGATATCTGTAAATAGATTTAGTGATGTTTGCTATATAAATATGTCATTACAATTAAATAACTTGAAATTTCAGAAAAAAAAATGATTTCAGTATTGGAAAATTAATATTCACAATATGAATTTTTAGTGGCATGTGTCCATTTCATTTATGTCATATTTATATTTTTACCGTACCGTTAGTAATGCCAAATGGACACTGCCACCATAGGGGGAGACTGGAACCAAACTGTAGAAATGCCCCTATGGGGAGGTTCACACTGTACTGGCCCCGAGGGTAACGGGGATTGAAATCCTGGAGGTGGACAAGTACCACTGGTTAAGGTGGAGAGGACTTCTCCCGGTTCTGCGCAGTAACCAAGACTCATCACTACTTACCTAGGTGATCGAGTACCGACTGACTGTCCTTCTAGTGGTGGTTTGGGCACTGTGTCTGGCTATTTATACAACTGTTTACTGTTTACTGTTTACTGAACTGAAATTGAACGACTGTCACTGCCTACTGAATTGATATTGAACAACTTTTACTGTTCACTGAGTCGTTAGTTATACGACTATTACTGTTTACTGAATCAATATTGGAACTATTTTACTGTTCACTGAAACTATTGTTACTACTCATTTAACTGATATTGAATTTACTGTTGTTACATTTTTACTGTTACTGCATGGTAAATATTTACTGCTGATGAATCTCCAGTATATCGAATGGTGATTTGGAAAAGGGCAGATTACGTCTGTTTGGATCCTTTCACTATGCGTGAGACTACTCCGCCTAGTACTGGAATCATTAGTTAATGTTTATAAATGATGAATCCTTATTTACTTTGTCACGGGTATGATAAATTTTAATGTACATGCTTTCTTTGTCAAATGATAATAGAATGACCTTATGAAATATATTACTGTAAATCATTTTAATTATGTTGATACATGTTTTGACCGGGGACTATGCTTAGTCTCTTACTGGGTCTATTCGTAGACTCACCCCGTTGAACAATTACAGGAGAAGCGGTAGAAGAAAGCGAGGAGTGATCTCGCAGTGTTTTGACCGCGACTCGGATTTTACTACCAGTCTTTATCTTAGGTGGTTATGTTATGAATTATGTTTTATGTAAAAGAAAAAAAATGTGTGAAATTTGGATTTGTAATAAAAGACTTGTGAAATTGTTATCTTTACTTTTATCTATGTGGATGTAGTCATTTGACTGTAAGCTGATGAATTGAGCATTTTCAATTCCGCTGCAATGATATCTCAGTGTTTATGTGAAATTCTCAATCGCAATTGTACCGCTTGGGTTGTTCCCACTGTGACGTCTCGACCGGGATCCGACGGGAGTCTTTACGGCTGGACTGGGTCTCCGAGTCGGGGCGTTACAGTGCCCATGTCGTCGAAATGCCCGCCGCGCTGCCTTTCCTCATAGCGCGGGCAAGTAGTCGACGGAGGATCCCCATGATTAAGCAGAACACCACTCCACTAACCACGTCGTTGTTGCTAAGCAGAGAAGGAGCAACCTTGTTACGACTGGTATAAATAGGTTCCCATACGGACCTCCAGGGACACGCTGAGTCACCCCCCCCCCCCACACACACAGAAAGGATCACCCACAGAGCAATATGCAAAGAGAGAGATGATCCCAGATGGAGACTCTACGACATAGTGGGAATGGCTACTATTTGAGCAGTTCAATGTTTTGCAAAATTCACCCTAGCAAGACAGATTCTGTAACGACCCGAGAATCCGATTACCGGGAAGGCCCGATAACCCGAGACTCGCACCGCCACCCACGAGTCCGAAGACTCGGAAGGGTTAGAAGGATGGTGTGGAAACTACACAAGTATCACAAGTAATTGTAGAAATTAAACAATTATAATATTAAGCAGGAAATAAATTAATATTTTACATGGTCCACAAAATAACAACAGTAGTCCACAACTAGTACAGAGATAAGACAGAAAAGTACAGCTACACGGGACATACCCCGGCTCTGACCTCTGGCACTACCTCTGGGCACCCGCACCACGCTGCACCCCAGACGCGCTCCCCCGGGGCGGCGCCTCACCTGAAACACGATGAAAACACGCAGGGAATGAGTCTCGGAACAAGACTCAGTAGGGATCACTCGAACCCTACCTCGTAAAACGGGAAACCACTACGCTAGCGGTAGGAGAGTACCTCGAAAAGGAAAGCCCTGTACTCTACACAACAAAGACCCTACGACACGTAAACCGGCACACGTGCCACGGCGAGACAACCGAAACTCAACGGTCGACCCGACAAACCCGAAGGTCAAAGCCACGAAACTGACAGTCTAACACTCCGTACTCGACAGGAGTACCTCCCACTAGAAGCACAGCCGGTAGCGTCCCCTGACGACTTACACCACGCCGCAGGTGAACTGCCTGACGTGGTAGCGCCTACCCAAGGCACGAACACCGTACAAGGAACCATAAACAAGTGACTAGCTGGGGTCACGTCCGTCGACGTGGGTCTAACCGCGTGGTTGGGGGCGATTGGACTCACATCGACGGGCGTGACCCCAGCTAGTCACGTGTTTGTGGTTCCTTATACGGTGTTCGTTCGTGCCTTGGGTAGGCGCTACCACGTCAGGCAGTTCACCTGCGGCGCGGTGTAAGTCGCCAGGGGATGCTACCGGCTGTGCTTCTAGTGGGAGGTACTCCTGTCGAGTACGGAGTGTCAGACTGTCAGTTTCGTGGCTTTGACCTTCGGGTTTGCCGGGTCGACCGTTGAGTTTCGGTTGGTTCGCCGTGGTGCGTGTGTTGGTTTTCGCGCCGTCAGACTAGTGCTAGTGGTTTTACCGAGATTGCGTTTTGTCGTGCGGTACCCGTGACCAGGTGTCAGGGTTGCACTTTGGACAACGTGTCCAGGTTGGCCGTGTTTTGGGAGACAGGCCTCTACGGCGTGGTTGCCGTGTGTTTTACTTCGGTAAGCGGTGCTAGTGTAGTTCGGTAGCCTCGACCGCGAGGTCAGGGTGTGTTTCTGGTACAGTAGGAGTAGTTGTAGTGCCGTGTTTCGACCGGCCACCGGGTTTACTGTTCTTGCTGTTGCGGTTTTTCTTGTAGCCTTCCTTTCCGGTACCGCCGTTGTTTCCGGTTGGGGTTCCGCGGGATCCCTGCTGAGTCTCTGTTTGGAGACTCATTCCCTACTTTTCAGGTGTGGCGGTTCTTCCTCGAGGTTCGAGGGTGCGGAACGGAGGTTCTCAGTTGCTAGCTTGTCGGGCCGAGTGTTCACTTGACATGTGGTACGTTTTACTACTTTAGACTGTACTTTCTGTTGGACTGGACTTTGTTGTTGCTGTAGTTGTTCTTCCTTTCAGCTTGTTGATGTTGGTTATCATGCTTTATTTCCTATTTCTTTGTGTCTCCACACTCCTTTTAGCCCTTCCGAGCCCTCCCGGCTCGTGGGCGGCGGTGCGAGTCTCGGGTTATCGGACCTTCCCGGTAATCGGATTCTCGGGTCGTTACAGATTCTCTCTTATAAGGTTGGAGGGGGAGATTGTTGAATCGGTCAAGCCTCATGAGAGGCCTACCTGAGGAGAGAAGAAGTTTGTTCCCAAACCAAATTTCCACCCCACACATCGCATGACAGCTTTGTGGTTAATATTGAGGGTTTCCCACTATAAAAGGGAAATAACCCAGCATGCATGAAGAGTACAAAGAAGGGGACATGTAGTCCCTTGCAGACACCGGTGAGAGAGAGAAGAGAGAGGAGAAGAGGAAGAAGAAGAAGGGAGGAGGGCGACATCGTCTCTGGACTTTCTCGGGTATCTCTTTCCTCGGGATTCTCATCTCGGGTATCAACCCCAGAGTTTGTCATTGGGATCTCAGATGCGTGGTCTCCATATTTTTATGGAGTTTGTAATTCTCATATTGTAGTCTGAGAGTGGAGTCGGTGTATTATTTTGTTTTATTATAGTAGATTGAATTTCTTTCATATTTTTTCTTGACCGTGAGACTTTTACATAAAACGTTTACTGAGTCTATATTGTATTTTATTTGTGCAATTCTATATTTTTATGTGTTCGTGTAATTGTCGAGTTCATCCTCAGTCATTCACACGGACAGAAAAATATCATTTTTCAACACGGTGGTATCATTTTCCCGACATATAGCAAGTGGGGGCCCATGGGTACATCTCGATATATAAGAAATGCTTTTATTTTGGGTCACGAAAATGAGTTGCATATAACTATAGCTAAAATAGTTTTACTAGTACAAAGAGTCTCCCTTGTGCCTGGAGACAAAGTTTTGTTCTACACTAGACTCTTACCCAGAGCATGAGTTTCAGAATTACAGCTATCAATAAATATGAGCTGTTCTCCATGAGGGGGGAGTAAAGTCCATTGTCTGCATTGTTGACAGTCTGGGCATCTCTTTCTATGATTTCTGGTTGAACAAGTGACTGTAGTGATCTTTGTTGCCTTTAGAAGTGGCATTGCTTTAACAATTTCTAGATGGTGTTGGTGAAAACGGATTCTCAAAGTTTTGATTAGCTTGGAGTTGTGGTCTTTGATTATGATTCAGCATGTGCCTAAATCCTAGTTCTGTTGTTGTACTTGAGTAGCATCCTATTTATCCTCTTTTAACTGAACAAAACATGAAGACCATTTGTTGCCCTCTACAGACTGTCCATAGGTGATAGTACCCTTCCTTGGAATAATCTTTCCCACCTAGCCTTCCAAATGTTCCATAAGATAGATATAACAAGTTCTGTTGTTGTACTTGAGCAACATCCTATTTATCCTCTTTAACTGACCACAGATGAAAACCATTTGATGCCCTTTGCAAATGTCCATAAGTGATGGTGCCCTTCCTTGAAAAAATCTTTCACACCTAGCATTCCAAATGTACCATAAGATAGATATGCACATTGTTACATATTCCTGATCCTATTTTCCTGAAGAAAAAGGAGTTTTATACAGATTTAAAAATTTATCAACAATGTTAAGATTTTCTTTGTCTGAGCAGTATCAAAGAGGGAAAGCCAACTAGGTGGCTATTGCAATTTGACAGTCAAATAACACATGTTGATCTGCCTTCAGTTCCTGGGGGCATAAATCACATTATGGCATGTATTTTCTTGATTCTATTGTAAATCACCTCATTAGTGGGAAGAATATTTTTAAAAAATTTCCAGAGGAACATGGTAACTCTAGAGGGGAGTGCCTTTGAGAGTGTTGGATGCCACAATGTTTGCCACAATGCCTTTCCCTTGGAGGTTGATGGGGAAAGATGTTGTTGTCTTAAGCGATTGTATGTTGATTTTGTAGTAAAATTCTCATCTGTTGTTCACTTTCACACTGGGTTGTTTTCTGTCTGAAAGAAATTTTCAAGTAGGACAATAGACTATCGTTAGCATTATTAGGTTGAAAACTTTCATGAATTTGGGGTAGGGGCCAAGTAAATTTAGGGTAGGGGTCACTCAAAAAAAAATTTTAAAAAAATTATTAAGTGTTACACTACTTACCCTGGTAGATATAATTAGTACAGTTGATACACTTAACATTACTCAATCTAAAATTAGTGTAATACTTAATAAATTTTTTTGAAATTTTTTTGAGTGACTCTCACGCCATGTCACTCGGTGACGTGGGGGCTAAGAAAAAAAATTACCTCACTATGAATAGTGAAAATAGTGTTTTTCACTCCTCACAGGATCTATTTTTTATTTTTGCCACGCCATGTCACCTGGTGACATAGCATGGGAGCAAACAAATTTGTGGTGGGGGTCACTAAAAAAATTTATTATATGTTGCACTAATTACACCGATGGATGTAATTAGTGCAGTTGGTGCACTAAACATTACTCAATCTGAAATGCATCTTCTCCAAAATGAAAGTCTCTAGGAAAGGTGGAATCATTTTATCAATAATCATTTTAGGTCTATCAACCAACATATGTTGGAACGCATGTAGATTCTTTGATTATTCAAAAAAAAAGAAAAAAAACTAGTAAAACATCATCATTGTGCATGCCACATGATATAATAAGAGGCTACAAAAAGTCAAAATATCCGACGGGTCCATTTGGCATATCCAACCACTAGGATAGGCGGATCCTAGTCAAATCTGGCAATATGAATCCAACTCTTTGTCGGATGCGAATAGGGTTGTTGGATCTGACCGATCTACGGTCATAGGATAGGTTAGGTATTTTTAAGCTAGTCCGTTGTGTTATCCAACTCAATCAACTCAAAGCTGATAATTATTGTATTGGATTGGATCCGATTGCACTTGGATTGTAAGGAAACTCATTAATTCACTCAAATAAGGCCCGGCTTATAATTAGTTAAATATGAAATATGAAAGATAATTACTGCACATCTTAGTGTGTAGTAATTTTACGCACTGTTTCCTCGCTGGTTCAGCCAAGATCAAAAGAACAAGCAGTGGCGATGAGAAGTGGTACTCGTGCCAAAAATATACTTTTAAAGAGGCAAGATCTCGTGTCTAGCCGTGAGCCATCCGATCTAAGGCGTTCGCAGGGCGTAGCCACTTCAGCACAAAATTATGCAAAAGGGGAAGAGAGCGATCAGGGGGCCCGGGATTGTGAACCCGGGGAAAACCCTCTGATGCTTACGTCAACGAATGATATGAGCGGGGTGCGAAAGGAGACAAAAGAGGCGAAGGGCACGAGACAGCTCTACAGAGGTTGAAGTGGCTAAGAATTGACCTACCTTTCTGGAGGGGTTCCCTGGGTTTATATAGCTGCCGGCTCCCCTCCTTGGATAATAGAGGTGTGAGGGTCTGGGGGACGCTGCGTCCACAAGAGTGACTCTTACCGTTCAATGACTCTCGCCCTCTCCTTATCACCTTGAGCTTCCTACTCCTAGGTAACAACGTAATATCCGCTTGGATAGGTGCCGAGCCGCGAAGACTTCGCCCTTGCTTATCAGAGAGTCTTGACGACGGACTGATCCATAAAGGATAAGGGGTACCCCTTGCCTACACTGGGGGGGGGGGGGGCGAGATTTTGGACACCCATAGGGGAGTATTCCTCTGCCTTTTGATGGCTCGGCCCGATCGCTTGTAGACTTTTCTCGAGTGTTGGGGAGGCCTATCAATCGGGTAACCAAGTTAAGGCATGATGGGCTATGTTGGCCTTGAGCGAATGAGGTCTCATAATAAGTGGGTCCTACATGTGCTGTCACTTGTTGGGCCTGGCAGGTCTCAATGGGCTATTTGGGCCGTGTACTTAGTGGACTGCGAATCTCTCCCTCTCCAACCTTAGTTTGCAACCATTAAAACTCACGAAATACATATAGGAAATACTAATTAGTATCCTCTTTCAAGACAGACCTTACTTATTTCTCAAATTCTCAATTCCCGTTAGAAAATACTCCACTTTCAGATCGCTTTTTTTTTTGGACAAACTTGTCGGGTGGTTGGTTATATTTTTTTCACTCATTTTTCTCTCAAAATAAAAAACAGGAGCAATGAACCCACTTAAACCCGTTTGGTGAATACGTCCCTATTTCTTAAATATGTTATCCATCGTCGTCAAAACTTTTCAAACATGGCCAATTTTAAGTGTCATTTACTACTCACTCTGTCATAAATAGCTACTATCAAGAAGTTCTCGTAATTCTACATGTACCATTTATCAATACACCATATCATTACATGTAGTAAAGTTATATCAATCTTTCGAGTAAGTCACCATGAGACGTGTTATATGTGGTGCGTGTCCTCCTCCAATACAAACATAACATAGAGAGCAACAAAAGGGTGAAATAGGGCAAAAAAGAGAGAGCTGAGTGTAGCTCTTGATTTGGCGTAAAATATCGATTGTTATTGAATTTAAAATTACTAACTTCAAAATATTCAATTTTAGTTTTAGTTTTAGGGTGAAAAATTCAAGTCGGATAAAATAGGTGCCAAGTGACCGAACATGATTTTAAAAGTCATATTATAAATATAATAAAAATACTGTAAACCAATTTATGGCACTCTAAACATGAGAAAAAAGATACAACGTTCTATTGCATTTTAGGATACTTTATAATATTTTATGTAATGCCCAACCTACCTTGAAATCAAGGAGATAGTTGCCAACTTCGTCAGCTATTTTTGGATATACGTGAAGAGTTCTTGAAACTGAAGGAGATAGTTGTCAACTACATTAGCTCTCACGGGCAGTGCTTCAAAAAGTGTTTTAAAATTCGACTCGGTCCGGTAGGTCCAATCGGTAGACCCATCGTACGGACTCAAAATCGGGTTAAAATAATATCTAGATCGTCCAAGACTTAAAATTCGCTCAAACTCAGTTAACCCGATCCAACCCGACTAATCCGGCCCAACTCTATAAAATCAATGTGACCCAATCATATCTGAGACATATTTTCTATTTTTATTTTCTTCTCATTAATTTAAGTTTTAATTTTAATTTAACCTTTTAACTTTATCATTTAATGATATTAATGAAGGATTAATACAACTTTTGAAAGTTAAAAATACCTAGGTTCTAACATTCCAACTTATAACATTTCTAATTCTAATTTATTCTCCACGTGAGTACGTGTAATTTGTCAAATAATAGAAAGAAAAAGACGAAGACCCGAGAATACTTATAAAGGGAGATGAAGACGAGGAAGAAGACGAAGGTCCAATCGATAAAAATTTAGATAAAGAAAAAATTTGATTTCACACGTCATGAAATTTACGTCTCAGTGAGATGTTAATTGTAATTGATAAATGATGATACGTAATGTTTATTTAATATATATTTTTGTTTCTTTCTTAGATTATCTTAACAATTGTTTAATCATTTATTTTTATTTTTATAATATATGTTAAAATTATCTTTCATATTTTTAACTTAAGATATATTAAAATTTAATGATGATAAATAAAATTAATATTTATAATTTTAATATTATAAATCACGAGTCAACTCAAATGATTACGTTATTAATATGTGATTAACTAACCTAATCGAGTTAAGATCCTAGTCGAGTTTTAAAACATTGCTAGTGGATGCGTGCGGAGAGTGGTGCTTGCCGCACCTTGGAAGCATAGCAACCAACCCTATCGCTTTGTAAGTAAACAATTTTTTTCTGATTAACCTATTCCGCAAGCTACACATCCATATCACCCGATCTTGGATTGGGCAGCCACAATTTTTTTAAAAAAATAGCCACTATTTTTCCCGCAAAAAAAATAATATGAGCCGAACAAAACTGACCCATTAAAAACCATCCGATCTTTTTTTTTCCAGATTTTTTATAACTGTCAAAGACATGGATGGATAGCTTGGGGAAAGGACTACTGAAAAAAAAAAAACCCTTGCTTGATCTCAAGGCGGTGCAGCTGGCTGGACAGGTTGCTGCACCGCCAGGCATTATTCATCTGCAAATGCAGGTACGCACGGTTCTGCTGATTGAAACAGATTTGGTCCATTTATTGCATAAGAACTGGTGTTTGATGGTGCAGTCGGAGAACCTGTGTCTCGCAGCTTACAACAATCAACACAGGAGTCCCCCTGCAGTTGCCGAGACTTGAGAGTAATTTTAAGAATTGCATCCAGCCATCCACATTCGCAGATGAAATTTACTAATATTTATTGATAAAAAAGGTCGTTCAGACATACAACATGAAATAGGAACCTAACTGAAGCAACACATACAAGCAGACCGCTACTTTTCACAGCCATGCCTCACCTCCCCATCATTAAGCTGTCCCTCTCTAACGAAGACCCACAGCTGCTACACAGACACCCTTATATGGGCATGCCTTTAGGAACAATCTGGTCTTTGATCCACATGTATATAGGCACCAAAACGTAATATGCTGCAGCAACGGTGCCTAGAATGAAGCGCAGGAGGAAGGAAAATGGGTTGACTGGCTTCTCCACATCCTCGGCCTTTGGACCCAGCTGCATCAACATCCAGGTGCAAATACAGTCAGTCAAACACATGGGAGAAGGATAAAGCATGACATCATTTGGGTGTTCTAGGTTTGGTGGCAAGCTCATTTGGTGTTCAGCAGGCTATGGAAATAATGGATTAGGTACATCAGAAAGTTCTGACAGTGAGTTGACTTCAAAATAAGTTTGTGTGTATTTTTTTTAATATGGTAAACACCCATCAAAAAGGAAACATTCAAACATATATAACATAAGCCAACAATGATGAAGATACCAAAACCATGTATTTGGGGCACTGCCGCAAGCTTCATACTGATTACCTTCTTGGCAGACGGGAATTTGGGATAAAACATAATATATTGGAAGTTGAGACATACTACAGGCCAATCATCATTAAATAGACAATGCAATGTAAATGATAGCTAATAATCTCAACGGATGGCAACAGCCGATGTTCTACAAATAACCATGGGGTTTTTGCACATGAATCATTGTTAGAACAAAAGTTGCAGATTTATCACTCCTGCATTTGGATTTGGAGAAGGCATATGATAGAATAAATTAGAATAGCTTATACAGGGTCATGCACTTGATGAGATTCAAGCAAAGATGGATTCAATGGGTAGAAAATGGTATTGAAACAGCTAGGTTTTCTGTTGTGTTTAATGGAAATCCTTATGGTGTCTTCGGGAGCTCTAGGGGACTCCGCCAAGGGGACCTGCTTTCTCCACTCCTATACATCTTGGTGGGACAGGTTCTCAGTATGATGTGGGAGGAAGCAAGAAGTGGTGGACTACTAGAAGGTATAAAAGCAACTAGGATGGACAAAAGGCCACCCACCTACAGTTCGCTGATGACACGATCCATTTTTCTACTACCGAAGGAGGAAAATATTGCCAATCTCAAGATTCTCCGGAAGTTGTTCGAAGGGCCACTGGTTGAAAGATCAATTCTGCAAAAAGAAACATTCTTCGACTGAATGTGTCCGAGAAAGAAAAAAGAAAAATTGCCAGTGGCATGGGGTCCTGGGGCTGCCATTGACTGATGGCAGACTGAAGTGCTCTGAGTGGGAAGGGATTGTCAAAAAATTCCAAATGAAGCTGGGAGGTCGGAAAGGGAAGTTGTTATCAGCAGAAAGCTTAGAAGGCAGTTTCGGCTGAAACCGAAACATTTCGGCCGAAACGTTTCGGTTTCGGACCGAAACGAAACGACACCCATACCCGGGTTTCGGCCGAAACCAAATGTAGTCTTTAAAAAAAAATATATTTTTTAATTGGTTTCGGACCGAAACCGATACTGCCTTCCATGGCAGGAAGTGGGTCCTGTCAAAAGCAGTGCTGTCAAATATGGCAGTTTATGTCTTATCAGTATTTAAGATTCCAACTGGTGTGAGTAGGAGAATAGAAAGCATTAGGGCAGCCTTCTTCTGGAATGGAAAAGGCCCCAAAGAGCGTGGTTTGTATCTCATTAAATGGAAAAATGTGTGCAGAAGCAAAGAGTAACGTGGGGTGGGCCTAGTATACATGGAAGTCATGAACGGAGCTTTGCTGACCAAATGGTTTTGGAAAGTGGATAAGGGTGACCATGCCTTGTGGGTTAAGGTGGTGACTGGTGAGGCAGAAACACTTTCCAGAATGATAATTGCTGGCAGGAAAATACCAGGGTGGCAACCTCTTTATCCCCAGTGTGGAAGCAAATTTTCAGGAATAAGGACTTTTTCAAAAGTTCTTCTGATCTCGTTATTGGGAATTGACGGCGAACCCTTTTCTGGGAGGATATCTGGGCCGAGCATACAGCCTTTAAAGACAAGTTCCCAAAGTAATATCAAATTACTCGCTCATCCAGAAAAAAATCAGTGATCTTTGGGCTCCGTCAGGTATAGGAAACTGGGACCTCAGATCAACAGGAATTTGCATGATCATGAAGTACAAGAATTTCTACAACTCGCTGCTATTCTCCACAATGTGAACATCAAGCTTGAAGTGAAGGATTTACAGAAATGAAGATGGAAATCAGGTGGGAGCTACACAGTGCGATCAGCTGTCAAGACTCCTGCAAGGAGGGGTGAAAATCAGCTAGACAACGCATGTGTGGAACGAAAAAAGATCCCAATCAAAGTTCAAATATTTATGTGCAAAATAGCATGGGGAAGACTCCCAACATGTGACTGGTTGAGGGCCAGCCAAATACAAATCAGAAATGTGTGCATCTTTTGTGGGAATTTTGAGGAAAATGCAGAACACTTATTTTTCAAATGTGGCATCATTGAAACATTGTGGAAAACCTTTCTCAGGTTAAGGGCACATGGACAGGAGGAACAAAGGTCTTAGGTTTCATTGCAGGGTGGACAGAATTGAACCTAGTCTGTGTAGTTGAAATCGCGCCTAGGCGAGCGCCTAGGCGGTGAGGCAGGGCGAGGCGTCGATCGCCCGCCTCGCGTCGTCGCGGCTCGCCGAGGCGAGCGCCTCGCGCGCGCCTCACTCGCGTCGGTCGCCTCCGCGCGCCTCGTTCGCTCGCCCGAAGACGCGGATCCGCGTATCGGGTCTCTCATATCCCGTTAACAGCCGCGTCCGGATCTTTAACCCCCCCGAGACCGAGGGTTTCACTGCCTGTGCAAAACCCTTCGCTGCTTCCACCTCCAAGCGCGGCAGCGGCGATCCCAATCTCTTCCTCCGGCGTCCGGCGAGCGGCAGCGGCTTCCTCCGGCATGGTTGTAGCTTCCTCCGGCTTCCTCCGGCGTGCGGCAGCGGCTGCCAATCTCTTCCTCCGGCTTCCTCCGGCGTGCGGCAGTCTCTGTATGTCCACTCTCTCACTCTCTCTGCATCTCCCATTGTCTTCCTCTTCCTCTTCACTGTCCCTCAAACCCTGTAAACCCCGCCACCCTCACCACTTCACTGTCTCTCCGTTCTCTCACTCTCTGTCTCTCATACTATCACTCTCTCCGATCTCTCACTCTGTCTCTCTCACTCTCTCTACTCTCTCCGATCTCTCACTCTGTCTCTCCACTTCTCTCACTCTCTCTGATCTCTCACTCTCTCCGATATTGTTCGGTATAATTTTAATTTTAATTTTTATTAATTTCTCGCCTCAAACGCCTCGGCCATCGCCTAGGCCTTTGAGGCATGAGGCGCTCCCCTGGTCGCCTCGCTCGCCTCACGCCTCAGACTACATAGAACCTAGTAGAACAGGAATAAAAATAGATATCTGGAAAGCCAGTTTGCCAGTCACGAAGTGGGCAATTTCGAGACAGGAATAACAGAATTTCCAGACACAAATTCTAGTAACCAACGGAGATTATCAGGATTTTTTTTTCATTTTTTCCAAGATTGGTCCTTTTACACTAATGAGCAGAGGATTCCTCAGGGTCAGGGTATCCTCCTCTTAAGAATATACCAATGAAAGAGACTTATTTTGTAATTGTGGGTTAAGAGTCTAATAGGGTATAGGGAGTGGGTTCGAGGACATTCTACCAGCTTGGAAGAGACTCTCAACCTTTTTGTTGTGCTTCTCTCTCTTTTCCTTCAACATGAACTGTGGCTTTGCCACCTTCCAAAAAAGAGAGAGAATGAACAGGAACCCAGTGGCTACTTAAGTTAGTGACTACCTAAACTGTCATAAGCAGCTGTTTTAAAGATGATTGGAACCTGATTGTAATCAACCATGAAAAATGTCAATATCCAGCATAGGACCTTTGCAACATAATAAAACCCTGTCTGGACACTTGAATATAAAAGACCATTGAATCTCAGAACACTGTTATATTAGCTCAACTTCAAGTAGATTATGAAGCAAAGTGTCCCCAGGTTAACCTTACAGGAAGGGTTCGTGGTAAGAGGTTATACACCATCCCAGACTTGAATCCATAAATTTACTTGTTTGAAATAGCCGGCAATGAATAGATTAAAGAGCCAAAAATGTGCCAAGCTCGTTCACAAATCAACAAACAGCCAGTTATCCCTGAAACCACTCTCTTGCTATAATTCTTCTCTATATTTCTGCAAGCCTAATCTAGCTATTCGATTGAAGTTCAAACTTTTTTTTTTGAGGGGCTCTGCCACAGTGGCAGTGCCATTTCAACAATAACCCTCACCACCCCTGGCAGAGCCATTTCAACAATAACCCTCACCACCCAGGTTTGAACCAGGGTGGCGCCCCCCAAATCCCAACCCAATACCATCTGAGCCACTGCCCAGCGGTGATTGAAGTTCAAACTTGATCTTGTTCAATGTAGTGAACACACTTTGTGGTTGTTCATGAGGTTTGTGATCAACACCATCATCAACGCCCATAATGCTATTTGAAATAGGGGTCCAGCTAAACTATCATCTTGCTTGAGCCGGCATGTTTGCGAGGGTTTTTTTATTAGACCTGACCTCTTCACAGCCAATAGGCCCCGAGCCAGTGCATTGCAGCCCAGGGTCAGGGCGGCAACTACATGTCCACATGCTAGACAGGGTCTACCACTGAGAACTACCCAGGCCCTTAAACAAGCCTGCCATTTGGGCCGTAGTGAATCAGAAAAAAATGGAGTTTAGCCTAGAATTGGAGGTGTCTTTCCTTTGATGTCCAGGTTTTTCTCTATACTATTTTGACATGTTATCAGTGATTTGCACTAATTCAAACAGTATTGTAAGTCACCTGTACTAGGATCCTTGATACTTAAAATGTGTCATAAACAATGAAGTTTTGTTTAACGTAATACCTGCAGAGGAGAATCCCCAGTTTCTCTTTTTACGCCAGTCACAGAACAACCCATGATTAAGCCATGACGACGCACTCCACGGTACCATTTGGGGCCAATTCTTTTCAACTTCACATCCTTGAATCCAGCCTTTTTGAACCATTCAATGTACTCTTCCTCCTTGGGAAAGAGCATCCACATGTCAGCAAAGAAACGTGACAGCCAGAAGGTTGGGTACACAGGACCAATCACACAGGCTATTCCTCCAAGTTTTAAGACCCTGTATGCTTCTTTGATGCCCCGCTGTGGGTCAGGCCAATACTCAATACTGGAAAATAAAGCTACAGTCAGAAGCAATCACCAGAGTTTGTGTAACAGTGGAGGTGACAAATATGATGAAACAACTTGGTCCGATGGGTTAGATACACTAAAAGACAACATAACTAACAGAATTAAAGCAAAATTCAGTAGATGGTTCATCATAGGTAGGTAAAAGAGCCATAATAAAATGCTGCAACATGATTATATCTGGGAGCCACATGAAGCAGAAGGAGAGACTGCTTTTTCCCTATGTCTGTCAATGACTGCCATGAGTGAAAACATGGTCCAATTTAGTGCCCAATACAACAAGTGTCCAAGCATTCATTTTAGTTAATTATCTACTTTCACTTCCGACATTCATTTGTCAAAAGTTGGAATCCATGAGAGCAGCCTTCTTCTGGAAAGGGAAAGAACCAGGTAAGAAAGAGGGTTATCCCATTGCATGGAAATCTGTTTGCAGACTCAAGGACGAAGGCAAAATTGGTTTGACCCCTATAGACACTTTTAACCATGGTAGGCAGAATCGCCCGGGATCGGATCGCCCGATCCGATCGGTTTTTGGGCGCTCCGATCCGATCCCGAGCCCGCTTGCACCGATCCCGGCTGGGCGCGGTCGGAATCGCCCGATCCCGGGCGATTCTGGGTTGGATCGGCCGAACTGGGTTGGAGAACTTTGAATTTCAAATTAAAGTGTTTTGGGGGGGAAATCAAGTTGGGTTTTTTGGTCATGGGGACCTCTTGACCGGGAATTCCCTCTCTCACACATACACACACACACACCCTTTCAAGCTTATCCACTGATTCATTCCTAATGAGGTTAATTCATTTATGATTTCATTAGTCAAAGTCAATTCCATTTGAAACTTTGTATTTTCAAAATGTACACAAGTTGGTTATGTATGTCTGATTATCCATTTAGGGGTTCCCATCCTGGCACTGTAGTTACTCAGAAGTTCTATGTTACACACTAATAGGCTAATAGCAACAATTCAAATTTTATCTAAAAGACAACTTAAAAGACATTAAAAGAAAATTATTATTTGACAACTTAAAGGGCATTAATTATGATATAGATCTATGTTAGAATGGTTTTTATATTTTTTCAGATTTTATCTAAATTTATTTCCATTTTTTATACACTAATAGCCCTAGCCGAGTCAGCCAGCCTGACTCGGCTGGGATCGGTCCGGGATTGGCCCGGATCGGCCGATCCCACCGAGCCGGATCGGTTTTGGGTCGGCCGATTCGATCCCGATCCCCGATTCGGCTTACCTTGCTTTTAACAGAGCTTTGCTTCTGAAATGGCTTTGGAGGACAGATATGGAGGATCCGGCACTGTGGAGATCAATAGTGGTGCAGAAATATTTTGGTGACCAGGATGGCTTGGTCTCCCATGAGTGTAGTTTACATCATTTGTCAAGTATTTGGAGAATCATTTTGAGCTTGAGGGATTTCTACGTTTGTTCGACGGAAATTCAGGTTCGTGATAGATGCAAGACAAATTTCTGGAAAAACCTGTGGTTTAATAACAAGCCTCTTAAGGAGGATTTTCCAAATCTCTTTGTTATTGCCTTTAGGAAGGGGGTCAAGATTAATGCTCTGGTCTCAATCTGAAGAGCAACCGGGATGGAACATTGATTTTTGGAGATACCTGAGAAAGGTGGAGTGGGAGGAATTCAGTTCTCTCACATGCTGGACAATATTCATAATATTCAGGGAGCCAAAGATACCAAAGATGAAAATGGGACAAATCTGGGACTTTCTCGGTTAGATCGGCCACTCAGATTTTGGGTCAAGGGGGACGGAAAGTCCCTTGGTATAAACAGGTATGAAACAATAAACTCCCCATAAAAATCAAAATATTCCATTGGAAGATTGCTTTGAGGAGAATTCCTACAGCTGATATAGTGCATAGGTTCAAACCTGACATCAAACTTCAGTGCATCTTTTGTGGCTGCTATCAAGAGTCTATGGACCATCTCTTATTAAATTATGGCATCATTCAGTCTGTTTGGCACCAATTTTTCAAGATTTTAAGTCTTACCAGGATAAGGGATTCTCATTTGGAAGTCTGGATGACATAATGGATAAAACTCAACCCAGTTCCCAATGAGAAAGCTACGGTGGCAATGTCTTGCAGTTATGTTCTGGGCAATCTGAAGAGAGAGGAATAACAGGCTGTTCAGAGAAGAATTCAAGCATCCTTCTCATATTATTCTGGACTGTATCAAATGTCTCAATGAATGGCATTTTAGAGTGGCTAGGCCCTATATCCAGCAATCCTCTGTTTTATTCAGACAAGGAGGGTGGGCAAGCTTATTTTGTAACCTTTCAGGCTGTTTTCTTTTTTGTGGTTATGGGTTTCTTTTTTTTCTTCGAGGCACTACCATCTTGGTAGATGGCTTTCTTTTATCTCGCTCTTTTCAGGGCTGTAACCTGTGTACTCTTTTGCTTGTTTAATGAATTTGTGGTCTCTAGGCCACCTTCCAAAAAAAAGAAAACTGTATCAGCAATGATCCAAGAAAAAAACATATAAACATGGCGAAAGATAGTAAAGTGAGGTAAAAATGGATTTTCATCCAGCTATGTTCAAGCTCAAGCACTGCACTGACAAAAATGAAGCGTAAGTTGAGCAGAAACCAAAAATCTGTTCTGCATGTAACATGTAAATGCAAACAAAAATCTTCAAACATCCAGCATACTTTTAACATTTTCAACAAACAAGTGCTTCAGTTTCCTTTGTATGTTCTACCGTCAACCATAACCAAATTTATGGCATTAGAACTAGGATGTTGGACACAATGCTGACACTTGGTCTGAAAAAAATTGCTCAAATTATTTGGATCTGGGGGATATTGAAATCCCCAAAACTATGTTGGCCGAGAATGATGGAATAATATATGAACTGATTTGAAATTGACAAGTGATTCAATTGGTAGTCTGCAATAATAATAACTAGAGTGCATCTTTTGAAACACAGTAGTCACTACATACAAATGGACAAAGAACTATGTTTTGTACCAGGAATCTTCAGTGCAACCCATGCAACCCATGCTTGACAAATACAAATGACAATTTGGACAAAAGCAACACACTTATCCGTCCATATGCAGAGAAAATCAAAGTGATAAATGATCATATATGCATATCTAAAACCAAATAAAACTAAAAGGACAACTAGCCGAGATCAAAGCAGATGTTCAACTGATCTCTTTACCTTCCAGCAGATATATATCTATCACAATAATCCGTGGGGAATGGGAGGTCCTCGGCATCTCCCTCAATGATTGTGCACTTCTTCAAGGCCTCCTTCTCCCTCGCCTTGGCGAGCTGGTGTGGGGACTGGTCAAGAATCGTCACATTCTCAGGGTCCACATGCTTAATAATGCCCAGAGTGGTGAAACCCGTCCCGCCCCCCACATCCACCACCTTCAACCTGCGGTCGTAGAGGTCGGCAGGCTCGAGGGCCTCATCCCTCATGTCCTCAGTCCAATGCCCGGGGTTTATAACATGGTCGTACACAATGGAGAGGAACCTGTAGAACCAGAAAGCCTCCTTCTTGTGCTGTATGAACCTCGGCTGGGAAGCAGGCCTGGAAGAGGATAGGCTGCATTTGGGAGCATTGGATCTGGACCTCTGGTCCCTCACCAGCGCCAAGCCCCTCTTCATCTGGCGAAGGCATGTCCCCCGCAGGGAACCCCCAACAAAACCCAACCCAGCTGGACCCTCCCCTCTTGGTAACCCAAGACTCTGAGCTCCATTGAGCATGTGAGACGCCATGGAACTAAACGAGTATCCAACAAGACAAACCCGTCAAGCGAGTACAGAACACCCCTCCCACACCCCCTTCTCCCCTCCACCTTCCACCCTGGACTCTAACTATGCCAAAATCTAGACGGCTATCCAGAAAAAAGAAAAACAGTGACAAAACAGGTGCTACCCACAAGCTGGAGACTGTTCCCAGTGGAAAGAAAAACCGAAGACAGCAAAATGAGAGATGGGCAAAACCCGCATGCAGTTAAATCCCAGCCAAGTTCGTTTCTTGGAGCCCCCTGCAGACCCACCCCACTGCAGGAACCACCGCCGCGGCTCTCCTCCGCTGCTCCTGCCGACACCTAAATGGGGATGGATCCAAGCGAGGGTGGGGAGAAGGGGGAAGTATAAGCTAGGGCACCCAAGAGCTCGCAGTGGAGCTCCAGTCAGCCAAGAGCTTCTCGTCTAAAGGGGAAGAGGGGAGGATTGGACACCACAGGATGGGCGAGCAGATACGCCGCAGCGCGCCGGGGTGTGTGGTGCTGCTGAAAGCTCCCACTTTTGTTGCCCCTTCCTGCTGCCACCTCCAACGTTTGATCAGAGCCCTTCGGGTGGATTCGGATTCCACTCCCTTGACACACCCCCCGAACGGTTGACCCCGACCTCTCTCGCCGTCCGTCTGTCGGAGGGGCCGCGGGGCGATTGCGGCCCGGTCTGGTCCATCAGTCCGGTCCGACGCCCCTCCGTCCCCCCCGGCTGGGCCCGGGGGTCCCGGCCCCGAACCCGTCGGCTGTCGGCGGACTGCTCGAGCTGCTCGCGCGGCGAGAGCGGGTCGCCGCCCTTTGTACACCCCGCCCGTCGCTCCTACCGATTGAATGGTCCGGTGAAGTGCTCGGATCGCGTGAGGACGGTTGTTTGTTTTCATGTGGGTCCTATCAAGTGACGTGGACAGCCCACACAGGTCCACGTCGCCTAAGCCTGGACTGGTCGTGTCCCACCGAGTGTTCGTGGCGTGGCCGCTTTGCCTTTGAGGATGGTTGGTTTTTTCTCATATGGGTCCTACCAGATGACGTGGACAGCCCAGACAGGTCCACGTCGCCGACGCCGGGGCTGGTCGGGTCCCACCGAGTGTTCGTGGCATGGAGATTAGGGCTGTCAATGGACCGGGTCGGCCCGACATGCTCGCCGGCCTAGCCCGATTTCGGGCCGGGCCGGGCCGCAAGGTCTTTTTCGGCCCGTGAACTTTTAGTCAGGTCTAAAAGCCCGGCCAGACTAGACCCGCGGGTCATACTTGGACTTTGAGTTCGGCCCGCGGGCCGGTCCCGCCTGATCTCTTTTTTAATTCTCACTTTAAAATTTAAAAACTATTTAATTAAAATTTTATTATTTTACTTAATTAAAAAATTTAAAACTCTCTTTTCATATAAATTATGTAATTAATATCAACGTTTAATTAATTTAGTGAGATGGTAAGTTTTAGATTATTAAATATATTAATTTTATTATTTATTTAAGTTGTCGGATCGGACTGAACTTTAGTCGGGCTTTATATTTTTTAAATAATATCGGATCCGGACCGAACTCGGGCCTTAATCTTGCCAAGTCAGACTCGAGCCGGGCTGACCTAAGCCCGACTCATTGACAGTCCTAGTGGAGATGATAGACGTGGAGGGGATTAGATGGGCCGTGCCAGTGGTCATAGTGTTTATCTTGAAATTTCACGAGAGGAGGTTTTTTTAATTCTTATAATTTAGTACAGTAATACTCAAGTTTATAAAATGTGAGACTTGAATTTAAATTTATCGAACTTATTTTTTTAAATATTAACAAACACCCATTCTACGTAGAGGAGTTCTATTTTGTTTCAGTTTTTTCGTGTCTTTCTGAAGTTTTACATTAATGGTTTTGATAAGAGAACATTCCGTTTGATCATAATGTCATAATATTAAGAAAATATTGTAATTGTCCTCTTTTTGAAGTCAAGAGGAGATATATGTGCAATTAATTGCAGTGTTATGCGAGGAGTGACTTGGCGTGTACGTAATATTTATCATATATTCTTATCTCATTAGTCTAACTAGGAATGTATACGAACTGTGTGAACCTCTTTGACAATCGGGTGGGACGACGTATTCGGGGAGTTAGACGTAAATACATCATCCAACCCCGATTAACTCTGCATATCTATGAAAAGAAAAGATGAAGTTCACATCTGATTATTCAAGTCTGATATTCACACGTCAAATAGATCACGAGAGAATTGACGTGGCTTGAGCCCCTTTCATATATATATATATATGAGATATTCGTGATACAAGAAGAATGTCATTTCTTCTTAAACAGCAATTTATCTAAATCTCTGTGACATGTCACCCTTGACCTTTCCATGAACACCAAGTCAAGTCGGCCTATCTCGATCATCATTCAAGGGTTGGATTGAGATAGTCTAAACATCTTAAATTACACTCTAGTTCGTTTGAGATGATTTAAATCAGATCATATCGTATCGTATCAAGATCATTAATACGAGTCGATGCACTAGACGATAAGATAAATTTTACTGAGAGCAAGCCCCAACGGAGCCATTTGTGTACAACACGAAGATCTCGAGCCTCGATGGGTGAAGAGAGAGAGAGAGAGAGAGAGAGAGAGAGAGAGAGGTGGTCTAAGTCATGATTTGTGGTCTCGATTGACTCGTCTGTTCCGATCACGGGTTGGGACGGGTCGGGTCGATCCCGTCTCGATCCATCTCGTTATGTGTTAAAATAAAACAAGATCATATATTATATAATATATATAATAATAGAATAAATAGAAAAAGACATTATATATATAATATAATATAATATTAAATTAATAGACGTCTCGGTGACGACTCACGACCCGGACGTCGCCCACCGCCTAGGTCGGGTCGGGTCGGGTCGTGCGGGTGACGACCCGCACCGGGACATCAAACCCTGGTCTAAGTCTTCGCGTTTGCAAGGGTTGACCGAGACTGATCAGAGTGGCTTTCTTTTAGCCGCGTTCGACCCCACGAGGTCGAACACGTCACCCGGGCTCCGATAACAGAACGTGGATCTCTCGACGGTTTCTCTCTCGTCGGGTGCGACAGCCTCCCAACAATCCCGTTAACAAACCGGGTATCAAGGAAGATCAGTCGCTGTCGATATGTCCACCGGTCAAAATCTTTTACTTCATGGGCACCACGCAGGCAGGACCCAACTGCGCATCAAGCCATGTGTATAATAAGAGAACCCAAACATCTGCTACTTCGTGGCACGTCCCAAAAGATCCCATGCTTCTAATCAATGAAACATATTTTATGATGGACAAACATCTAACATAACTTAAGTTTCCAAACCATATATAGGAATATATCGCCTTCGATGTATATATTTTAACTATTAACTTGCTAATTATGTCTCCAATAGCAACATATATATATATATTTTAACTATAAACCGGGGAATTGAGATGAGGAGATAAGAGCATCCGCTATCACAGTCGAATGTAACCGATATTTATAAATCTGATCGTTTATTAGTACGTATTTTATGTACTAATAATATCAAACTCGATTAAAATCCAATGGCCGATATCAGGGGTCATTAATTAGGCTGCCCTAATTCTCAGGTAATTACCATCAAGTTTTCCCAAATTGCTGATATGGGCCGGAAGTGATATGTCATCGTTGTTGGTCCCGTCCTCCGCCCATCAAAGACCGCCATATAACTTATAAAGGGCACGTTTAGTATCAGGTTAAGGTGGGGTTATCCCCGCTTCAACCCCATTCTCTATTTGACGAGTCAAGGGCCCGTTTGGTATGGAGTTAGAGCAGGGATATCTCCGCTCTAACCTCATTCTATGTTTGGTATAGTTAAAACGGGCGGAGATAAGCCGGGTTAAGGGAAATAAAGTTAACCCCGATTTTGGGGTTGGAAACGGAGATAAGTCGTTCCAACCTTTTGTTGGAATGACTTATCCCCATTTTTCTAACCTCATTTCACTCCTTGTGTACCAAACGTTCATGAGAATAAGACTATACATAAATTATCCTAGAATGACTTACACCTATTCTCCTCAAAATTTATCCCGATATCAAACATCACCAAAAGTAGTGAGAATATCCTGGGTTAAAGAGAATAGGCTTAACCCCAAAAACTGGATTAATACAGGGATAACTCGTTCCAACAAAAAGTTGGAACAAGTTATCTCTCTCCCCAACCCTATTTTTCTCTTCATCATTCTTTCTCCATTCACCCCCATTCATCCTTCTCTCTCCATTCACCCACATTCACTCATAATTAATAATAAAATTAATTCAATAATATTTCCATTATTAGAAATCAAGATTATCAATTAAAATTAATTGAGTTCGTCATTAGTGATAACTATGATCATTAATATTAATTAATTATCTAAGTGATAAGTATGAACCTTAAGTTGAAGATTTGAAAAAATTATCTAAGACATCTTCATCCTAATCAAACAAAAAATAACATTATATCTTGTACGTAATTCAGGATAAGAAGGGCAAAATAATCTATTTGTAATACTTACTCTCGTTCGTATCCATATTTTTTACCAAACGAATAATAGGGATATTGACATACTTATCCACTCACATACCAAACGCATATGAGAATAAAAATATGGATAAATTAATCCAGAATGACTTACGTCTATTTTCATCATAATTTATCCCGATACCAAACATAACCTAAGAGTTCCCCGTTTGCCACGCAGGATTAACACGCACAAACGGGGGCTGGTATGTGCGAAGATCTTCAAACCAACGTCCACATTCTCCATGCATGCATGGACATGGATGACATGCATGGATGACTAAAGGGATAATATTATTCATACTTGAGATGTTGGTGTACGAGTAGGACTGTCAATGGGTCGAGTCGATTCGACAGGTCCGTGAATGATTTTGCCGTGAAACTCTACATTAATTTGTGTAGCTCCTTGACGGCGTTTGTGTATGATTGCCAATGGTTTTCTAATATTCTCTATGTATGATTTGTTGGGTTTTATCCCAATATAATGGTCCACTTGTCATTGGGCTACACACTCTTAACACACCATTAAGTCCAGTTAAAGGAATATGTTAATGGGCTGAACCCATTTAGTGCCCATTAGGATCCTGTTATGGGTGGGATCCTGCTTAAGCCCAATTGGGACTGGTCCCTCCTCTCTACATGAGTGTGTAACTCCCCATTAGGTTACACACACACATACAGTACGTGAGATAGAGAGAGGAAACCAGAGGGAGAAACGTGGGTTCCGGTCGCTCCCTTCCCGGTGTTCGAGAGCGTGGATCGTCTTCCTCGTCGTCTTCCTCCTCGGTGGGATGGCTTCCGCTTCAGGTACACATCCTCAACATGTGGTATCAGAGCCCGAGTTCTGATCTCTCGGACTCCTCTCATCGTTCTCGGAACGATTTCACCCGCGCTTCAGTATCCGCGGGCGAATGAGGTCTTTAGGGTGTGACCCGCGGGCTCTTCACCCTCCCAGACATCAACGGGTTTTCAATCGGGGGAGCAAGCTCGGTGGCCCTCTGCTCACCGGATGATGCCTGCGGCATCGTCTTCAGTGCGTGGGAAAGCTGGCGGTCGCCGGTGGCTTGCTCCCCCTCCTTCCCCGACGCTCTGCAGGTTTTAATAAGTAATAATAATAAAAAAAAATAGCCTGGAGCCGCTCCGCGTAGCCACCTACGCAGGGACACCGCCGAGGCGGCCGCCCACTCTCGGGCACCGCTCTGCGCGACCACCCGCTCAGGGGCGCCGCGCCGCGCGGCCACCCGCGCAGTGGACTGCCGCGGCGGCGACCCCGCGTAGGGGGGGCGATGCACCGGCGTTCTTAGGCCCGCGAGCGCGCCACCGCGTGCCGATCCTCGCCGGATGACGCCGCCGGCGTCGTCTCCGGCCGGCGGGGGTCAGGCGGTGGCCGGGGGACCCCCCATCCCTGACCATGGCGGCGGCGGCGGTCCTCTGCATTTAGGGTTTGGGGCATGAGGGGCTTCGCAACGGTGGAGGAGATGAAGGGTCCATGACCCTTTTACCCCTCATTAAATTAATATCATTAAGTTGGGAATTCAAATTATGGGATCCAATAAGGCTTGTGGATCCGGTTTTGGGTCCCCTATCAATGTATTGGATTTAAGTTTTGGGTTTGGATTGTGGATCTTTTCGGATCCGGGTTTAAGTTGATAAACGGTTCTGGTTTCGGATATTGGGTCTGAGATCCATATGGATCTTATTTAGAACCCGAATCCGGATCCGTTTACGTATCCGAATCTAATTAAAATTCGTTTTAAATATCTGTATCCATTATTACTTCTGTGTATCCTTTAAGTATAAACTATTTATTCAAATTCATTTAATTATATCCTTATTCTTTAAATTCTGTTAATGGGTTTTCTATAAGATCTATTAAGTTCTGGATCTTGGGCCCATTCATTCTGGGCACATATTGAGCCCATTAACATTCTTTAAAGGATATAAGGTCCATTCTGTAAACAGTTTGGATACAGAAGCAATTTCTGTGGGTATGTTTGCAATTCAGTGATTATTTCTGCAAACAGAAAGGGATATTTATGCAACAGCATGCTAGAACTTGTGTTTTTAACCCCTTTTTCATTTAGTTTTGGCATGATTAAAGCTTGTTAATGAACAAATAATTGTTGCATTAATATTATGAGATATTTTTGTGATATTTTGACCTCTCTACAGAAATTATTCATACATTAATATCTCCATTTCAGATTGTAATAATTATTGTGTTTATATCCTTTTTGCTCATATTAAGTGTTATTTGATACTATCATATAGTTTTGTGTGAAGTTTTTGATTTTTAAGTGGTTAGGTAGACCACCAAAGTGGCACTAACTACGAGGAATGATAAAATTCCACACATTTGAATTTAAGATAGTGTCATTCATGAGCATTATGTTTTGTTTGTTATCATTTTTAATTGAGGGGAGGATATTTTAGCATTCAAAGTGTATAAGTTGACCACAAAAGTGGCCTTATGCATGGAGAATAATAAAGTATTCTCATTAAAGAATTAAAATGATATCAAACTTTGTGTTCTTGGTTTGAATGTAGAATTTAACTCCCAAAGGAGTATTCTATTTTCATGTCACGAATAGGATAGAATAAAATTTATGTGCATAGCGACTCTTGAGAGTTTTGTATCCAAAGGTGCTCTCTCTTGACATCAAAGTGTATATAAGTCTTAGTTCTATCACTTAAGTTATTTTGTGGGGAGTTTGTCCATTAGCATGCCAAAGTAATTTATTTCAGTTATTAGAATTACTTAGCATTCATTTATATGCCTCATTATTTGCTGCCATTTCATATTTTGATATATGTGAGCATTTGATTATCTTCAGGTGCTTCTCCTTTATTTGCACCCTTCACTGGAACTGTCCCTTATCTGAATGGCACTAATTTCACTGAATGGAAACAAAGGGTACTATTTGCTTTAGGGTGCATGGATTTAGATTTATCTTTGCGTGAGGAAAAGTCAGCTCCACTTACAGCAGAAAGTTCACAGGAACAGAAGACTCATTTTGATAAATGGGAAAGATCCAACCGTTTGTGCCTATTGTTCTTACAAGGACATGTAGGCCAAAACATTAAGGGATCTATCCCTGAGCAGGCCACAACTAGTGGATTTTTAAAGACTATTGAGGAACAGTTCATCAGTTCTGATAAAGCAAAGGCTAGCACCTTAATGGCTAAGCTTTCCTCAATAAAATACACTGGCAGTGGCAGCATTAGAGAACACATTATGATGATGAGAGATATTGCATTTCAGCTTAATGTAATGGAGGTTACCATTTCAGATACATTCCTTGTCCACTTTATTCTCAACTCTCTTCCAAATGAGTATGAGGCCTTTAAGATCTCATACAACACACATCAGGCTAAATGGTCACCAAATGAATTGATGACCATGTGTGTTCATGAGGAGGAGAGGTTGAGAGGGGAGAGAAATCAAGTTGCTAACTTCTCTTCTCATAAAGGAAGTGGAAGTTCAGGAAAGCACAAGAGTGTTCAGAAGAAGGGCAAGAAGAAGCACTACAAGAAAGAAAAGGGCAAAGGCAAAAAAAAAAAGAAAAAGAAAATGAAAAGAAATGCTTCTTCTGTCATGAAACTGGACACATTAAGAAAGAGTGCTTGAAATTCAAGGGATGGTTTGAAAAGAAAGGTAATCTCTCATCTTATGTTTGCTATGAGTCTCATTTAGTAAATGTTCCTAATGATACATGATGGATTGACTCAGGTTCTACTGTGCATGTTGCTATTTCTATGCAGGGATTCCTATTCCAAAAGCCTATCAATAAGGGTGAACAATGCATCTTTTCAGGAAATAGGACGCGCTCACATGTGAAGGCTATTGGAACTTATATGATCATTTTGAGTTCAGAATTTGTTCTAGATTTGAAAGACACTTTTTATGTACCTTCTTTTAGTAGAAATTTGGTTTCAGTATCAAAACTTGCTTCAGAAGGTTTTCATGTTAGTTTTGGAAACTCTTTAGTTGAATTAATGAATGATTCTGTTGTTATTGGTACTGGTTCTATATCTGATGGTTTATATAAATTGTGTCTTAGTAATGTGAATGAACAATCCTTGAATACCCTGCATACTTCAGTTTCTATTGGCAACAAGCGTGGTAGAGTTAATGAAAATTCATCTATGTTGTGGCATAGGAGATTAGGCCATATCTCCATTAAGAGGCTTAAGAGGTTAGTGGGAGAAGGAGTGCTGCACACTCTAGATTTCATTGACTTTGAGACTTGTGTTGATTGCATAAAGGGAAAGCAAACACACACGCCTAATAAAGATGCCACTAGAAGTTCTGGACTTCTAGAAATAGTTCACACTGATATTTGTGGTCCCTTTTCACCCTGTCTTACTGGTGAGCGATACTTTGCCACATTCATTGATGACTACTCTAGATATATGTATCTCTATCTACTTCTTGAAAAGACAGATGTTTTCAATGCCTTTAAAGATTTTAAGAATGAGGTAGAGAAACAATCAGGAAAATCTATTAAGGTAGTCAGATCTGATAGGGGTGGTGAGTATTATGGTAGGTATACAGAGATGGGACAAAGGCCTGGACCATTAGCTAGGTTCCTTAAAGAAGAGGGTATTGTACCTCAGTACACTACTCCTGGCAGCCCTTATCAGAATGGGGTTGCAGAAAGAAGGAACCGAACGCTTAAAGAAATGGTTAGGACAATGTTAAGTCACTCTACCCTTCCTTTGTCTTTGTGGGGGGAGGCCTTAAAGACAGCTGTACACATTTTGAATAAGGTTCCTACTAAAGCTGCTCCTAAAACTCCCTATGAGTTGTGGAGTGATAGGAAACATTCTGTGAGCTATATGCGCACTTGGGGATGTCCAGCTGAGGCCAGACCATATAACCCACAAGAAAAAGCTTTTGATCCTAGGACAACTAGTGGATTCTTCATTGGTTATCCAGAAAGATCAAAAGGGTATAGATTCTATTGTCCATCACATGTTCCCATCATTATAGAAACAGATAAGGCAAGGTTTCTTGAGGATGGCGGAGTTAGTGGGAGTGGACCTTCTCGAGAGATTTCTTTTGAGGAGTTACAGGATCAGGTTGAAATACCTGTAACAACTGACAGCTTTGTTCCTATATTCATTCCTCAGAATGATATTCAGAGGGAACAAGAAGTTGTAGTTGGTCCACCTCAAGTGGCTCCAGAGCCAGAAGATGCTGCAATAGTTGACCAACCACCTCCTCAGGTGGATCAGGGGCCAGCACTGCGCAGATCTGAGAGAGTTAGGAGACCTGCCATATCTGATGAGTTTTTGGTATACCTACAGGAGGATCATGTAGACAGGGGTGACATTGATAATCCAATGACATTTTCACAAGCCATGAAAAGTGAAAAGTCCACCTATTGGTTTGAAGCCATGAAGGAAGAGCTTGACTCAATGGCTAAAAATCAAGTCTGGGATCTCGTTGACTTGCCTAAAGGGTCCAAACTTATTGGATGCAAATGGGTATTCAAAACTAAAGTGGACTCTAAAGGTAAAGTTGAGAGACATAAGGCCAGATTGGTGGCTAAAGGTTTCACTCAGAGGGAGGGCATTGACTATGATGAGACCTTCTCTCCAGTTTCTAAGAAGCTCTCATTCAGGTTAGTCATGGCCTTAGTAGTTCATTTTGATTTAGAGTTATACCAAATGGATGTGAAAACGGCATTTCTCAATGGGGACCTAGATAAAGAAGTGTATATGGAGCAACCTCAGGGGTTTCATGCTAAGGGAAAAGAACACTTGGTATGCAAATTAAAGAAATCCATTTATGGACTTAAGCAAGCCTCCCGTCAATGGTTCATAAAGTTTAGTGAAATCATTTTATCCTTTGGGTTTAAGGAAAACATCATTGATGAATGTTTATACCTAAAGGTTAGTGGGAGTAAATTCATTATCTTTCTTTTGTATGTGGATGACATCTTGCTTGCCAGTAGTGATCTTGGTTTGTTGCATGAAACTAAGGCTTTTCTTTCTAAGAACTTTGAGATGAAGGATATGGGTGATGCCTGTTATGTCTTAGGCATTGAGATCACCAGAGATAGACCTTTAGGTACACTTGGTCTTTCTCAGAAAGCTTACATCTCAAAGATCTTGGAAAGGTTCAACATGCAATTCTGTGCACCCGATAAAGTACCTATTGTGAAAGGAGATAAATTCAGTGATTTACAGTGTCCTAAGAATGACTTAGAAAGGAAGCAGATGGAGCTTATTCCTTATGCTTCAGCTGTTGGGAGCTTGATGTACCTTCAGACTTGTACACATCCAGATATTACTTTTGCTGTGGGTATGCTTAGCAGGTACCAAAGCAACCCAGGTTTGGATCATTGGAAGGCTGCCAAGAAAGTCATGCGCTATTTGAAAGGGACTATGGATTATTTGCTCACTTACAGGAGGTCAGATCAGTTGGAGGTCATTGTATATTCTGATGTTGATTTTGGTGGCTGCCTTGACACGAGGAAGTCTACTACAGGCTATATCTTCCTCTTGGCAGGGGGAGCCATTACTTGGTGCAGTGAGAAACAGAGTATTACAGTGACTTCCACTATGGCAGCTGAGTTCATTGCTTGTTTTGAGGCTAGTGGACATGCCATTCAGTTGCGGAACTTGCTCACATTTCTACCATTTATTGATTTCATCTCAAGACCTATCAAGATTTATTGTGACAATTCCGCTGCGGTTTTCTTCTCTAAGAACAATAAGGCATCCAAGGGTGGTAGAGCCTTGGATATTAAGTATTTTGCTCTTAGAGATAGAGTGAAGAATCATGAAGTGTCTATAGAATATATTGGGACAGATCTTATGATTGCTGACCCACTCACTAAGGGACTACCTGCTAGCACCTTTTGTAGTCATGTGATTAAGATGTGTCTTGTTAGTTCTCTTGATATGTTATGACACTTACAGTTATTTGTGATCACATTTATATCATGATTCTTCTTTTATTTTCTGCCTATTCCATTTGTTGTATATACATGTTGATTATGGATTATGGTTGGCAGAATGTATGCTTAAGTGGTGACCAGTAGATAAACATTAAGTTTGAGTTTATCTATTAATTCAGTTTCAGTGTTCAGTTGTAGTAAGTTGGTGGCATTGTGGTACATGGAAGGTGGTGTATGATTAGAATATATTTACCGCCATGACTCGTGTCATTTGATTTACTATACTTGAACTTCTTCAGATTCTATTAGCTGGAATGGTGTGTGGTTTTATTTTAATCATGCGCGCATGTATCGTGTTTTTCCCTTCAGGTGTAGGCCCACTATCAAATCTTCAAGTGTCTTTTAAACTATATGTATGTCTATGTTATATGTATGTTTTCGAAAGGAAGATTTGATATGTTTGTGACAAGATGAACCAAGTGGGAGAATGTTGGGTTTTATCCCAATATAATGGTCCACTTGTCATTGGGCTACACACTCTTAACACACCATTAAGTCCAGTTAAAGGAATATGTTAATGGGCTGAACCCATTTAGTGCCCATTAGGATCCTGTTATGGGTGGGATCCTGCTTAAGCCCAATTGGGACTGGTCCCTCCTCTCTACATGAGTGTGTAACTCCCCATTAGGTTACACACACACATACAGTACGTGAGATAGAGAGAGGAAACCAGAGGGAGAAACGTGGGTTCCGGTCGCTCCCTTCCCGGTGTTCGAGAGCGTGGATCGTCTTCCTCGTCGTCTTCCTCCTCGGTGGGATGACTTTCGCTTCAGGTACACATCCTCAACATGATTTACCTGTGTGATGATCGAGAGTAATCTTACTTAATTAACACGCCGTACATACAACATGATAAAAATGGCACCAATATATGACGATGATGATGGCATGGATTATGGATATATATATATATATATATATAAGTCGTCATGAATAACTATTAATAGCGACGGCGTGCGAAAGTCGTCGCCGGTACTCTTTATTCTTGTAGTGATATATGTATATTAAAATGCTTATGAGCTCATGTAATATATATTTACTTTCTAACAATATTGTTTCATTATTCTTGGTATACATATTTATTCCTTTGGGCGATCTTAATAACATGTTAGAATATGTTATCCACGGTTCTGAGATAGTCCATGATGATTTATTTCTTAGATTTTATGTTTTTGAGTTGGATAACTTATCCTTATTTTGGAGTTAACTCATTTCATATGAAAGAGTCGAATGAATTGATCTTAGAATAGGGGACTTAATCTTAACCGGTCAGATCTAAGATAATTTAAGAGATTTTTACATATATACTCCCATAAAATTTGATTTTATCAAATATATCCCTCATCTGAACATATTACACGAATATCCTTCGTTTAAGATAAAAATGTTGCGGTTATACTCTTTAGTTTATTGCCGTCGACGGGAGGAGAATACTTCGTAAACTATAACTATCGACGGGTGTTAGATTTAGAATATATTTGATAAAATTAAATTTTATAGGGGTATATATATAAAAATCTTACTCTTTAACTCACGCCTAATTAACTCAGGCCAAACACGTAGGAGTTACGGCGAAGACATAATGATGACATTACATATATTTCGAGGATATTAACGATAATATACTCAGATTAAAGATATATTTGATAAAATCAATCTTTATGGAGATATATATATGTAAAAATTTTATAATTATAATCTCGCTGTCGGACTCGGTTAAAACTGTCAAACTCAGTTAAAGACGGGTAGACGTAGTAACTCATCCTACTCTGGACAAATTCATTAACGCCACCCTCGACCTTTCCAATGTGCAAGTAACAAAGCACAGACAACCACCTTAATCACGCATCAACGCATCGCAATTACATCGACACAGGAATTTAAGCTGGGTCTGAACTTGGAACACGTTGATCTCTGGGGGGATCTATATATACTTGCCCCCTGTTGTTTTTTCTGTACAACGAATAACAATGTGAAGAAATCAAATTAGCCGAATATATATAGAGCTTTAACGTCAAAGGGAATAACCAAAGAAAAAGGAGGGGGGGGGGGAGCTGTCCATGATGAACATAGATATCAGAGCGCATGCATGCAGTGAACAGAGGGGGTTTCTTCCCCCTTTCATGTATATAACTCTTCTAAGGGCTGCAGGGCCTGCCGTTGTTGACGGAGCCATTTGTGCAACCTGAAGCTCCAGAGCCAGGGCTGCCCCCCTTGGGCAGCAGCTGTAACAAGCCAAAGGGGCTGCCGTAGTCACCCTGCAAGCTGGACCTCCCTCCCTGCAGAGGTCTCGCCTCTGCAAGAGGCTGGGGAGAGCCCCAGAGCACTGCTAGTACTGTTACTAGGCAGATCAGAATGGGCAGGAATCTAAAAAGCTTCATCACGTTAAAACCCATGTTTGTGTGTATGTCTACGAGAAAGAGTACTGAGAGAGAGAGAGAGAGAGAGAGAGAGAGAGAGAGAGAGAGAGAGAGATCTAAAGAGAGAAGCCAATCAAGTTGTAGCTGCTGTTCTATGCAGGATGGGAGGTTTTTGGAGCTGATCAGGTTGATATATAAATATATGGAGCCTCCGAAAGAAGAAGAGGGGGTGTATTTGTGCTGTACTGATATATTAAGGTAGTGTGGGGGAGAGAAGAGGGTGGCGGCCGGAGTATATATATATATATATATAGTTGCGTTTAGGTTGGTGGTCTAAACCTTGGGGGCGTTGATCGTTGAACAAGCTTGATCATGTGTACGTACTATATATTGTTGCATTGATCATGTGTTTGCAAGAATTATATATCATATAGAAGCAGTTTAATTATATGAAACCTCACTTAATTATATTCTTCAGTTTCTACGTACTAATCTGATTTACTTCTAAATTAAGCTTCTTTTAACCAAAATTCGTTTCAAATCGAACCCAATAATTAACTCCATCACGTACCGACGTCCCAAAGAACACTACCCGGCCCTCCACCCCCCACCTCACCTCTTTTTAACAACAAAGAAAATTTTACATATATTTCTTTGTAAAGTTCAGTTCTATCAAGTATACCCTTCGTCGGAACATATTATCATGAATATCTTCGAAATATAGGTAATATCGTGATTATGTCCTCACCGTAACTCATGTGTGTTTAACCCGAGTTAAGTGTGAGTTAAAGAGTAAAATATCTAAGAGACTTTTGTATATATATTTATGTAAAAGTCAGGTTTGTCAAATATACTCTACATCTAACGAACATATATAGATGACATATTTCACGGAATATTCTCCTCTCGTCGACGATAGTAAATTAAAAGAGTATAACTATAATATTTCTGTCTAAATGAAAGATATTCGTGATAATATATTCAGATGAGAGATATATTTAACAAAATTAAAATTTTTAAGAGTATATATATAAATATTCCTAAAATGAAATCGGGCCCACCCGGAGGGAGGTCTACCCAGGTGGGCTGCTCCTCTCTTACAACGGGCCGGGACAACATCGAAGACATGCATGCATGCATGCATATCTTGACCATGCTGTCTGAAGAGGAACCCTTTGATCTGATCCCGGACTGGTTCAGCCCATGAGAATGGGAGGGGAGGGGAAGCAAATTTTAATTAAGAAGCCACGGGCCGGGTTTGCTTGCGTAATCCAAGCGTACGTGCACCGATCATCCTTTGCCACGTCATTCTAAGCTGCCCCTGATTTCATCATCACATGGGTACGTGGTGACTCATGATGGGAGGGCGCAGGAACTCGATCGGGTCCCCTCTACAACTGAAATTCAGAATCCTTTTGTGTTGCAGGTTTCAATTCTTAAGGCACAAGAGAGCTTGGTCTCCCGTCAAACTATCCACCTTCTCATTAATTTATTCAATTAAATCTGCTGGCTATCAAACAAAGTTTATTGAAGACCGCCATTGCCCTTTTGAGACCGCCATATATAAATATAGTTTAGTTAATCTTTGAGGGCAGGTTTGACATCGGGTCAGTGTAACTCACCCGATGAAGAGTGGTGTGGGTCCCACCGCTCTTTCACACATAAGGGCGTTAATCCGGGGCAGTTAACGTGCGACCTCCCGGGGTGCCCACACCGCTCTCTCACACACAAGGGGGTTAATCGGGGGCGGTTAGCGTGCTCGATCTCCCGGGGTCAAGCACGCTAACCATGTTCGGTTAACAAAGGGGACCTGAGGGTCACTCGATAAAGGGATAAGTATGATTAAGGTGAGTTATTCGAGATGAGATGATTTATTCTTATTTAATTTTTTTTAATTTGGGTCGGTTAAAGATAAATTTGAATTTTTTGAATCCAACTAAAAGAGTCGAATATGTCATCTAGAGTGGGTTGGGAGTGAGTCACCCGAGATGACGTATCCGCCCCTAATCCACCCTTTTATCAAAGTGGCACCGAGAGTTCCTCATTTGTCACGCGAGCCCAAAAGAAAAAAAAGGCACATGGGCTAGCTTGGCATATGCATCCGTGGGGAAGATCTTTTTCAAACTACTACTGAGCAGCATGCATGTATGACCTAATTAATCAATGAGATTCATATGTGAAGTAGTGTTTAATGATTAGGTTATATGTCACCGTTTGGTAATTAACACGTATACTTCTGGGTCAGGCTCATGTTTGTTGATTTTGAGATGGGTCATAGCTGGAGATGTGTTTCAAACACAAGTGGGCAGAGACTCTCTCTATGTATATATCATCAAACTGTTAATTTCATGCGTAGACAGATGATATCTGAGTAGATTTGTTTGAAGCTTTGATCATAATACTAGTCTAGTCTTCTTATTCTTTGTGGAATGGTATCCCTGAAGGCTTTCAATTAGGGCGCCTTTGACATCGGGTTGCAGTTAGCGTATTCTATCGAGGGGTTGAGCACGCTAACTGCCCCCGATTAGAGAGACTGTGTGTGAGATAGAGACGGGATCCATCGCTCTCTCTCTCATCTGATTCTCTACCTTAATCGGATGTCAAACCGGCCCTTAATGCTTACATAGAACCATTTGACAGGTCTCAGCTCTGGGTGCATGCATCGAGCACTAGGGAAGGACGGCATCATTAATAAGATTGAATTCATGAGGATATGTAGATTTTAATTACCTCAATAGTTTTAAAAAAAAGGCTCTCAGATTAATTGAGGGTGAGTCATATATGTAGAGGGGACAGAGTCTATGATCTGCGGTGGCGAATGCGTACCTACGATTGAAAGGGGACAAACGAGGGTGATCGATCTAATGGTGAAGGCCACTCCCTTCTTGTGGTCCCTTCAAGTGTACAGTCTGTGGACATCTTAGTTGTACCATGACAACACGAAAATATGGGATGTAACCTTTGCAAGGAATTATTGCATGCTAAGCAATTACACGATGAAGCGTTTGGCACATTCACGTGTCATTGTAGGCGACTTTCTTCCTTCATTTTATTTAGATAGTCGTGGATAAAGATTTAAATGGATCGGGTTTGATTTGAGTAGATCAATATTATATTTCATCTGTGAAAATTTTATAAATATCATACTTAGATAGTACCTTATTATTTTTGCGACTACGAGTACGAGCATATCCATCACGGATATGAATATATCAACGAATATCTATATCCGTCTATAAATTATGAGTCCACGTCCACATTCAAGATAACGTGAGATTTATGAAAAATAAAAAAGAGAAGTTCGACCAATAATTTTCTCACCAAAATAATTTTTATATTTTATAAAAATATCCTTACAATTTTAGCAAGAAGGTGAAACTCATAAACCTAACAAAGAGGGCAACGAGTTGAGTTTATGTCAAAATTATAGACCTAACATGCATAATGAGTTATTAAGAACGGATTTGGATAGGATATTGATTCGGATGCACTAAATTCATACCATATCCGAATATGCAACATATATATTTTAAACATATCCGATCCCGAATCCATATCCGTTCGTCGGGTGATGCGGATAATCGAGTTTACGAGTATTTTTAACATCCCTAGTCATGAGCCGACAATTGCTTGAAATAATTTATACATGCATTATTTTTTTAAGGTGATTTTTTTTTCCGATTAAGGTGGGGGTTAGATACGCCACCCGAGGTAGTAATGTACTCTCCCCCAACTCTTAACCAAGGTCGGATATGTGTATTCGCCACCTCCACCTCGAACGAAAAAATCTAAGAAAACCCCAATGCACCTGACTCCGGTTATGTCAAAACAACCCAATCGACCCCGGTTACACCATCTTAATCGAGACTATTCGATTATCAAATCGGCCCTTAAGCCTCTCTTTAGTATTGATTTATCTCAGGGTTAGCTATAAGTTAACTCCGTGATAAACTTTTTTGTACTTTGGTAAGGAGTTAGTGTTAGTCGGGTTAGATTAAGGATTAACCCAGAGATATTTTTAGATTTTAAAACCCACACCCAAGGGTGGATTAAAGTGGGTTAACCTCCTACCTCAATAAATGCTCAATTAAATGTGTCTCTCTCTCTCATAATAAATGATATTTCTCTCTTTCATTATTACTAGGTTAACATACTATTTATCAAATCATACTAGATTATAATTAAGTTAACCCACATACTTACTCCCAGATTAACTACCCTCTTACCAAATCAAAAATAAGTTAATTCCGAGTTACTTTAATCGGGTTGACTTAATCCATCTTTAACCTAACTCCATACCAAAGCCACCCGTAGAGTTAGTCCGTTAACATAAGCCCATGATGCACATAATCAATGTGGACAGATTGTTTTTCCTTCACGTAATAAAATGGGAATGCAATTTTACACTTCCATATTTCAAGAAAGAAATATATTTCCTTTATTTCATTTGACAACGATTAATTAGGTACCCTCAATAACATGAGGTAAATATCACATAAAGTACATATTTAGACGTCGTATTTCTGGCATCTTTTCCCCTCTTTTTTTTCTTTAATTAATGTGTTTTCAATGTGAGATTATTTTAGCAAGATCAAAAAATGGATCAGAGCAGATTCTTTGTTGCATAGACCATATATCTTCTGACCGAACGACGAGAAAGTTGGCTGCATAATACTGTCACATTTCTTTTGGGTTTTTTACATGAAAATTATTGTTAAATAAAAAATTATAAAAATACCTTTGATCATACCTTTAACAACCGCAGCACAACGAACAATTTCTATTTCCACAGAAACAATTCACACCAACACCACAATTGTGATCGATCTTAACAGGAGTTAGTTTAAGATCATCGCTATCATCTGGTTCAGTCTTAAATCCAGCCTTCAGAATAACACTGGGGAGTAACAGTGATACGGAAACATGCAGACAGTTCTAGCCATGCAACAGCCTCGTCACTTGCAAGAAATGAGGTACTGGACAGCGAAGGAGGGAAGCAGCGACAAGGCAGTAAAGGAGTCCTTCAATACCAGAAATGTACTTGCTTAAAAATAATTTAAGCAGGTAGAAGAAGAAGAGGAAGAAGAAGAAGAATTCCTATAATTCTCCCATCTTAACAGCTGAAACTGGAAGCTAGAAGTCACAGCACAGCTTGTTGGTCACTGTTCCATGTTTCTTGTTCTGAATAGGTCCCATACGTGTGTCTGAATTCTGACATAATCCCAAAAGACAGACAAAGTTCCAACTACCCAAGTTATGAATGAGGGGAGGGGGGGGGGGCGAGGGGATTGGCATCGGCATCTATTGACGACTAATATTACAGTGAATAGGTTAACTTACCATAAAGCAAAGAGAGAACTGAAAAAGAGAGCTGATACCCTAAAAAGGTAGCAGATTATGCTTAACAGTCACGCATCATGTACAGTCATCCTACCAACAAAAAATTAACTGTTACTTACAGATTCAAAAGAAAACAAAGCGCTGGAACTTAGGCCAGACATGCGCAATTATGTACAACACATTCTTGGTATGAATCATGATATATGGTCTATGTCCTGGAAGATTTTATGAAATGTCAGATCTGTACAACAGCTTCATATGGATCATCAAATTTACAGAACAGAGTTGGAATTGAGGCCGTACACATCCAGCATAAGAATGTCATAACCGGATGGTGCATAAGGCAGCAACATGAAAATCAACAGCGGAGCAGAAAGGTGCACTTACTGTTAGAAATCTCCATTTTCTCTTTCTGGGATCATAAGCTTGTATTTCAATTGTAGCCTTCTTCTTAGGTAATCTTCGGAAATCCACTTTACTGAAGGGTGGCATTGTTGAAGTCAGCACGTGCAATTCTCCATCCATTGCGACGAAACCACAGGATTCACTTCCCGGGATTTTTCTCCTTAAAGTTGACTCTTTCAGCCAGCGGTTAGATTGCATATGGTATCTACAATAATACGTATATATCATTGTAAGTAGTTTTTTAAAGAGCATGCAAAAGACATTAGTTTCCCCAAAGAAAATAGAAAAAATAGAGGTACTGAGGAAAAGATGGTCCAAAGCACAGAGATCTCTCATGTAAGGTGGAGATCATGAGATCAAACAGAAAAACAAGAATCTGTAAATGTCAAATATGACTGACAACCGTAATACAGTTAGACAGAAAAACTGTTGTACTTAAAATGATAAACATAGCATTGCTGAATCCTGGGAATTCTGTCCGAAGATCCACGGGAAGCCAAAATGTAAAAATCAATTGTCTAAATACATGGGAGCTCAGCACGAGCAAGGCATAATGTTGATCAACAAAGTGCACAGCAATAGATGTGTATAGAGCAAATAACAAGCTTAAATCCATCAAATAATGGTTGAATACCAGCAGTAAAATGATTGATATCATGCATTATAATGCCATTCTACCAGCACAGAATTATAATACAAACAATGGGGCATAATGTATTAGTGTACCAATTGAAATTCTCGAGAGGAAACAAAGAGGTTGAACGAAATGATGTTCTTAAGAGGGTGGGTGTTAACTGACATCAAACTTGACTTTCCAAATGTAGTTTTGCTTTACAGACTCAATTGCTTAGACAAAAATTAGCGAACCATGAGTCATGTGATCTTTTCAAAGTTAACTACAAGCATATGGGCCTTGATAACTTATAAGTCATGTGAAATCATTTGTAATGACCTTACCCAGAAGAAAATAAAAATATTTGAGTAAAGAAGGTCAGCAAGGAGAAAGGACAAAATCACACCTCCTGTTCAACTAAAATTGGTTTAGCTAAACTGACATTTCCTTGCTGAGGTAATTGATAGTATGACCGTCCAGGGATCCTCCACAAAGGCCAAAGAAAGAGAATATGCGTACATGAGGATGTACAGATGCAAGGACTTGCATAAAAATAGACTTTTACAATTAAATAAAGTTCAAGCTAAAATTTTAAAGAATCAAAAACTAAGGGTTTGAATTTTTTCCCAAACACTATAATGCGCTGAGATTAAAGGTCCTAAAATTTAAGGTTATTGGGCTGTAAATATGATCCAATGGGTGGACTGTTAATGGGCTCATTATTGGGCCTAAAGGACATGTTATTAGGTCTTATGGATCTAACTATTAGGTGAGTAGGGGGGTGTTTCTATGTAATGTGGATTCCCACAACTCATCCTTGTTTGGGCTCTTGGGGTGTTAGTGCCAACCACTCCTTGGTGTGGAAGGCCTCTTTTGTATGGGGATTTTTTGTGTACTCGTTGCCTACACTTGTATATGCCACTTTTTCTTTTAATACAATAGTGATACTACCCACTTTCAAAAAAAAAAACTATTAGGTAAGTAGGGACAGCGTTCAGTCCCATATTGGATAATAAAAAACTATGGACATCCCCCAAGTTTTATAAATACAAGCTTACCCCCCTTATTTTACCATCTAACAAAGAGTAGGATAGAGGGTGGCAGGTTGGTCTACAGACCAACCAGTTGCTAATGGGTGTGGGCTGCAGCAGCAGCAGCAGAAGAAGAAGAGAAGGGAAAGGAGGAGCAGTGCAGCACCAACGAGAAGAAGAGAAAGGAGGCAGCAGGGAGAGGAGCACCCTCCAGTGCGCCAGCAGTAGGGGGGGGGGGGCTTCTATTGTGGCCCCCCCATGATTCTACACCTAGCTAGGGCTCTCAACCAGAGGCAGGGTGACACCGCCTTAGTTCTTCCAAGTGGAGAGTTTGCAGGGGAGGTTCTATCAATTTTATTTCAGAATTAGGGAATATGCGAATGATAGCTATTGAGTTTCCTTGCATAATTTTAGTAGTTACATGACTGAGTGGTTATTAAGCTTCATGACACTGGGTAGCGATGTTTTAAAACATCTTTAGGCTATTTGGAACTAGGGTATGAGGTTATGAATATAAGACGTTCAAGACAAGTGTAAAGAATACTTTAATAGAGATGCTCTAGACCGGGAATGATAAGCATACAATGTTACATCATGATATATTGCATGACTTTAATATGTTTCATGACTGATTTCTTCTATAATCCACTGGACATGATTTCTGATTTCTTTTACTCCGAATTAAATGTGACAATCATGTGAAAAAAAGCTAGAGATGATATGAAATGGGTTCCTTCTGTTTGACTTGATTTGAAGCTGGCGGAAGCTAGTTAGGGTTGAGATGGAGAGGGGTGGCAGAGAGTGGGAGGTGGTCTCCAGGAAGGCGTCTTCGACTGGGGAGAAGGGCAAGATCTCCCAGGCCGGCATTCTCTCCCAGCACAGCAGGGCTGGAAAGCTCACTGTTGAAGCTGACTGCTGCATGAGGTGTTTACAGAAGGGTCATTGGGCTAGCTCCTGCAGAAATGGCGTTAGATGTCTTCTTTGTGGAGGGATCAGGCATAGAAGGTGGGCTTGCTCTCAAAGAAGACAGGAGAAGGGGAAGGGTCCATCTACTGAGAAGATCAGTCGGGGGGGGCGTCTGCTACTAGAAGGGGAGCCCCTCACCTCCAGGCGCCGACCTCAGAATTGTAGATATCCCTTGGTGAGGATAGGAGGAGGTTCGAATAGTGTGCTGTGGTGCAAGTTCAGGGTCTCAGAGAAGGGAAGGTGTTGGCTGTGAAAGATTTCCTTCGGTCTTCCTGGCCAGACACTAAGTGGTGGGTCTATGAGCTTTCAGATGGCTCGCTTCTGGTGTGGTTTCCTGATGTTCGTAGAAGGCAGCAGTGTTTGGCTGGGAATGCTCCTCATAGCGAGTCTCTTTGCCTTTCTTGGTCGCCTTGGAAGAGAGATTCCGCTACTGCGAGGCTGCCGGAGGGTAAGCTGGTTTGGTGCATGCTCTCAGGTATTCCACTCAACGTTTGGAACACGTTTGGAACTCAGATATCTTCCATAGCAATGTTGCAGTTTTCGGATGCCTGAAGGTGGTAGATAGAGAGAGCCTGGACGGGGAGAATCTGTTGTTTGCTAGCATTCTTGCAGAAGTGGAAGATGGCCGCATTATCCCCACTAAAATTATTGTCAGATTAGGAGGCTTGAGATTCAAGGTGTCTGTCGGTGTAAAGCAGTCTGCCTATCCTATAGCTTCGTCTATGGACTCAGGGATGGCAGTACCGGTTTCGGCCGGGTCCGAAACCGAAACCGTTTCGGTTTCGGTCCGAAACTAATTAAATTATTATTATTTTCTTAAAACCCTACATTTAGTTTCGACCCGATTTCGGACTTAGGTGTCGTTTCGTTTCGATCTAAAATCGAAACGTTTCGGTTTCGGCCGAAACTGCCATCTATATATGGACTGGACTAGGGAGGAAGTTGGGAAAGCTTATCAGAAGCTCTACCAGGGTAAACAGGGGGTATAGACTACAGGGGTACCAGAGGTGAAGGAGAAGCCTAACTCAGCCCCCAAAATTTGGTCTGGCCACTCTCGGGGTGGGGGCTCTTTCTGTGAGCCTCCTAGAAAGTCGGTCCAGGTTGGTGCTTAGGATCCTTTCGTGCCTCCCAGAGATTTGCAATCCCTGGGATAGCGGGCCGTTGGGGAGTCAATCTCTCCTTTTCAAGCTCGTCGGCGTCATCTCGACACCCAGACGATGGCTTAGGAAATTGTGGACGAGGCTTCGTTGGGTCTCAAGGCGCCTTCTTCTCTGGTTCAATTGGTTGGCGGGAATGGGGGGCACACAGGTTCGGGGAGGGAAGACAAGCAGTGTCGGGTTTGGTCGGACCTGGCCAGATGCGAAGCCTCTATTGCGCCATCGGGTAAGTCTCCCGATCCTTCGCAATCGGGTTTGTCGTTGGGCCCTCCATTATCGGGTAAGTCGTCGGGAAACCCGAGTCTCCTTCCTTACCCAGTTCCCACCTGCAATTGCCCGGTCGCAAAGTTGGCTACCTCGGCTGACCTGCTCGTCGCTCTTAGCTCCTGTCCAGATCCACTAGCCATCCTTCTGCCGGCTGGCGACCCCAAGGGAGGGACCGGCTCCCCCGATGCCGGTTATCCTTCACAGCGGCCTTTCCTTTTCTTGGTCTGGGGCTCCGGAAGCGGGTCCTTTCCATGACAGGCCTGTGACAGGCTTCATCGGGTAGTTCTCTCCTGCTCTGCGGGGGAAGGTCTCAATGTCCTCTGTCCCGGAAGGCCCTCGGGGTCCACAAGGAGCCTGTGATGCCTTTGCTCAACATGGTTTTGGAGTTGCGGTGAGGGAAAAGCTCTGTGTTGCCGGCGTTGGTGTCTCAGAGGCCCATTCTCACAGTAGTTCTTGGTGGCAGCAGAGGACCTTCGCTTGCTGCTTCTTGTCTGGCTGAACAACATAATGGGCTTGTTATTTGGGAAGAGAATCAGATGCAAGTTGAAGAAGTGGATCCGCTGGCTTCTTGGGGCCCGCCTAAGGAGGATCAATGGTCAGATGACTGTATTAAGGAGATTGGCATTCTGGTGGATATCTCCTTTGATGGCAGGAAGGATTGTGTCAGGAAGACATTGAGGAAAATCAAAAGGGACCTCAACCTTTAGCTAAGTGCAAAAAAAAAGGGACTGGGGGGGGGGGGGGCAGAAGATTGGTAAGAGGGAGATCTTGTTCCTTCAGAACAATCAACTGTTTGATGGACTTAGACATAAAGGTGAAGAGGGAAAAGGGAAAAACATTATTCGCCAATGAAGATCATTTCCCGGAATGTTAGTGGCCTTAATGGGGTTAAGAAAGTTAGGGAGGTTCATGCCATAATCCATAGACTTGGTATTGATCCGCTTTGCATCCAAGAGACTAAGATTGAAAATGTGGATAGTGAGGGGATAAGAAAAAGAGGTGGAACAAAGCTTCAGGGTTGGTGCTTTAAACCAGCTGAGAGGGATTGGAGGGAGGCCTTCTTATTCTGTGGGACTTAAATCTGCTAGAGCGTTTTGAAGAAGTCGTCAATCACTCACCGAATCAGTGAAATTTAGAGTTAAAAGCAATGGGTTCAGATGGAAGTTTACTAGGGTTTATGCGCCTGTGTTGAATGATTCAAAAGGAGTTTTTTTTTCCAAGAATTGTCCAACCTGTATATGGATAACAAGGAAACATGGTGTGTGGTGGAGGACTTTAATGCTGTTAGACAGCCAGAAGAGAGGGCAAATTAGTAAAGAAGGACCCAAGAGATTGATCTTTTGGAGCAATGGATGCAATATGCAGAGTTGATAGAGGTGCAGACCGGTTCTTTGTTCTATACTTGGAGAGGAGATGGTGATAGGAACTCTCAAAGCTGGATAGAATCTTCATAAATGTGCATTGGCAACAAAAATTCTGCAACACACAGGTCAAAGGGCTTCCTAGAGTGATGTCAGATCACATCCCACTGTTACTCTTTATCAACTCTGATGTACAGCAACCAAGACTGTCGAACCCGTTTATTTTCTCGAGCTAATCGAGAAAAATATAAATTAGATTGATCGGATGATGGTCACAAAACAACACAAAGTCTGTGCAGTCACGGCACCGAGTCAAATATAAGTCTCGGGAACCCCCGTCGGGAATTCGGAACAACAAAAAATGTCCTCGCAGCAAGCAAATCATGCAAGGAAAAAACTCTTTGCAACTTACAAGGTGTCCGAGTTCGGCCGGGAAGAAATTCTAGAAGACCGGAGCCATGATAAATGACTAGTGATAAAAGCATAAAAGCACAAATCCCACAGACGCCGCTTTCCTCTCACGTGAAAGCATGAGAAACAGAAAAAAATAAAAAAGGGGGCCCTATTTATAGGCCACAAGATTTTCCGTCTCGAATATCGGTTCCGTCTCGCAAAGGCGGAAGCGAAGAGATCTCGAAAAGATCTCGGGAGATTGGGTTCGATGATTTCGATTTTTTTTCATATATATAACTTATTTCTAAGAAAATACTATTTTTTTATTAACCACTCAATTTCACAAACACAATTTTCTAATTGACAACTCAATTTTAGAAAATAAAAAATAACGATAACAATAACAAATCCATTCACATGCATCAATATCAATATACATCAAAAGTTACATCAAAAAGAGATACATAAAATGGTACATGAATCACAAACTAAAGAACACATAAAAAATCATAAAAAATGATACATGTATCTCTGTCTCTCCCCCTCTCTCTCTCTCTCTCTTTTAGATAGAGAGAAGGGGGAGACAGGGGGAGAGAGAGAGAGGGTGGGAGATAGAGCAAAATTGAGAGAGACACAAAGAGAGAGAGAATCTGGGGGAGGGAGAGACAGATTGGGGAAAGAGAGCTCAAGGGGGTCGAGGTAGAGAGAGACATGGAGAGAGGAAGGAGGAAACCGAGGGGTGGGGGGAATAAGATCTCGGTCTCAAGGGTTCCATTTCTCGTGACCTTTGGAGAGAGAGATCTCGAAGAAATCTCGGACATCTCATAAGAGATGACAAACTATGATAGGTCGGTCCCTTTTTGCCCTCAAGGGGGTCACCTGGCCTAGTTAAGCTCCCGCTAGAGCTTGCCCGGACCGAGTAAGGCCCCCCCAGGAGGCCACCTAGCCTGGACAGGCCCGGGCGGCCTTGCCTGGGCCGGATTGGCCTCCGCGGGAGGCCACCCAACCCGAGCATACCTGCCCGGCCTTGTCCGGGCCAGGTTGGCCTCTGCGGGAGGCCGCCCGTGGAGGCTCACCTAGCCCGGGTAAGCTCCCAAGGGAGTCTACCCGTTCTGGCTAAGCATCTTTGTCCTGTAAATACCCCCTAGGGGGCCTACCTCAACAAGACACAAGACACGAAATACGAGCTACGAACTACGGAGAAAACTCGGAGTTCTCGTGTGCCTTTTGTGCTTAAGGGTATGTTTATAAAAATACCCTTGTAATGGGGATTATGTCCTTGTGTATTTTTGTGATATAATTCCTTGTATTTTATAGGGAAAATCATGTAATTGATGCTTATACATATGAAAGTAGAAGGAGAGGCAATCTCCTAGTTCTTTGTAACATATGTTATTTTTTTTAGGCCCAACAAGGGTGTGTGGCATGATCATATTGAAAATTTTCTTTTGAGTGGCGGACCCGCGACCTGACCGCACAGGTGCGCCGACGAACACATGGAAATGGACCGCAACCCATGGGAGCTTATGAAGGAAAAACAATCTCTTACGTATTTTTGCCTTGTGCATCTCCACCAAGGAGAAACTTGTACCTTATATTAAAACTACATAGAAAGTCCCGTTCAGTCCAGATATTACGAAAATATCTCTGACCTGTCCAAAATTACAGAAAAGTCCATGTTCAGTCTAGAAATTACAGAAAAACCCCTCTATTGTCTGAAAATTACACAACTACCCTTCTGTTATTAAAAAATTGCCAAAATATCCCTAAACCTTTCAAAAATTATCAAAATACTCCCAAAGTTCAGAAATTATCAAAATACCCCCTGAGCGTCCTAGAAATTGTAACCAAACCCTAACCAGTGACAAACTATAGATAAACCCTAAGTCAGTACAAAACTACAAATATACCCTTACTCATACCCAAATTACAATTAAACTCATTGAATAGTGCTAAACTATGAATGATCCCTTAGCCCGTGCTTAATTTTCCACTTAGGTCGTAAACCCATTCCTATCTCTACAGGTCTACCTTACCCTTAGACCAAATTACATAAAGATTCTCATCCCTCCGAAAGTGTATGTTGTTGTAGTTGCAAACATGCCCTCCATCTCACAACTAATGTTGTTAATGATTCATTTGGCAGTTAAACAAAAGTATTCGGACTTTATGCCGATGTAAATAAACACTGATTGCGATCAGTGGAGAAAAGTCCAATACTCGAATCCGAAATCGTCTGAAAAACCTAACTCATGGGATTAACATTGCACATGCCATCTAAATGACTAACAAATGTGCACGAATGTTATATCAATGGACACCAAATACTATTTTCTTTGAATATTCAACACCACCTATTTAATTTATTTTTATCCATTAATCTCCCGAGTGTTAAACACGAACACGTGAAAATTTTGATGCCCTTGTAGCAGATTGGTGGGCTGAAGCTCCTTCCAACTCTTATGCTTGCCTTAATCTCAGCATTACGCTTCAATGGGTCAGGGACAATATGAAAGTCTGGAGTAAAGAGAAATTTTGGGAAGCTGCAAGGATCAGGCAGGGGCTGCGTCAGGAAATTGTAGATCTTGACTTAAAAAATGACAAAGGGATCGGATGAAGATAGGAACCGATGGGAAGATCTGAAGAGCAGATATGAGGAGTGGTCAGCCAGAGAGGAAATAGGATGGAAGCAAAGGGCCAAGGAGCAATGGTTTAAAGGAGATAAAAACACAGCTTATTTCCATGCTATGGCAAGCGTTAAGAAGAGGAACATCGGCATTCACAATATTACTGTTGGTAACATCAGGTTTGAAGATGAAGCAGAGATCCAGAAGGCTATTCTCAAGTACTATGAAAACCTCTTTAAAGAAGAAGAACAATGGAGACCAAAGATTAGCGGGGAACCTTTTAACCAAATTTCAGAAGAGGAAGCTCTCTCCCTTATCAGACCTTTCTCGGAAGAGGAAATTAGGCTTTCTATCTTCAGTATGGATGCAAATAAATCCCCAGGACCTGATGATTTTTCTATGGGGTTCTATCAACATTTCTGGCATATTGTGAAAGACGATGTTATGGCAGCTGTTCGAGAATTTCAGATTAACCTTGTGGCTGTGAGGCGCTTTAATTCCACATTTCTGGTGCTTATTCCAAAAAAGGAGAATGCCAATCAACAAGTACCGGCCTATTAGTTTACTGAACAGTACCCCTACAAGATAATCACCAAGACTTTGGCGAATAGGCTTAAGGAGGTTATTCATCAGTTGGTGGACAGTAATTAGTCAGCATTAAGAGAAGATTGATCTTGGACAACTATATGGCAGCATATGAATGCCTGCATGATCAGAAAATTAACAGAAAAGAATGCCTTCCTTTAAAGCTTGATTTTGAGAAAGCTTATGATAGAGTTTGATGGGATTGTCTGATTCATGTTCTGCATAGCATGGGCTTTAGAAAAGAATGGATTGAATGGGTCCGCTGCTGCATCCAAACAAATAAATTCTCAGTTCTTGTGAATGGTAGACCTTGTGGCTTCTTTGGGAGCACAAGGGGCCCTAGACAATGGGACCCTCTATCCCCTCTGTTGTTTGTTTTGGTGGGTCAGGTGATTAGTGTTATGTGGAAGAAAGCACAAGCTTCCGGGCTATTAGCTGGAGTTTCTATAAGAGGAAGGGTTGATCATCTAACACACTTGCTATATGTCGATGATTTAATTTTGTTTGCTTCAGCAGAAGGGCAGGAGATAATCGACTTGAAGTCTTGAAAGTCATTCTTAGACTTCTAGAAGAGGTGACAGAGTTCAAAAATAATTTTCTGAAAAGTGAATTGATGGGGGTCAACATCAAAGAGGATAAGAAGGATAGTTTAGCTCAAATTTCAGGAGCTAAATGAGGATCCTTCCCTATTAAATATCTGGGGCTTCCTCTTATTGTAAGGAGGCTCAGAGTTGCTGATTGGAATGGTATTCTGAGAAAATGTGGTGACCGCATTGCAGCTTGGGAAGGAAGATTACTGCCAGCTGGTGGGCGATGGGTGCTTTGAAGACGGTGCTGTCTTCCATTGCTATTTATTATCTTTCTATCTTTAAGATTCTCAAAATTGTTTGACAAAAGTTGGAGTCTATGAGAGCTTCCTTCTTCTGGAAGGGGAAAGAACTAGGTGAGAAAGGGGGTACCATATTGCTTGGAGGTCTGTTTGCAGACCTAAGGAGGAAGACAGCATTGGTTTGACCCCCATTGATACTATTAACCAATGCCTTCTTTTGAAATGGCTTTGGAGGGAAGACATGGAGGTTGCGGCACTGTGGAGATCTTTAGTGGTGCATAAGTATCTTGACAATTTTGATGGATGGATATCACATGAATGTAGACACAATCTTTTCTCTAGCATCTGGAAAAACATTATGAGCTTGAGGGATCTCTATCTTTGTTCGACGGAAATCAGACTTGGAGATGGTCGCAAGACAAACTTCTGGGAGGACCCTTGGATGAATAATATGCCCCTCAAGGATGACTTCCCCAATCTCTTCGAAATTGCTTGCAGGAAGGGAGTTAGGATAAGTGCTCTGTGGTCTCATTCTGAACAACAACCAAGTTTGGAACATTGAGTTTCGGAGAAGCTTAAGCGAGCTGGAGTGGCAGGAATTCCTGACGTTTTCCCACCTGCTGGACAGTATACATGTTGCCCAAGGAGCCAGTGATACTAGGTGGTGGAAATGGGATAAATCAGGTATTTTCACTGTTAGATCAGCCACTCAGTTTTTGGCCAAAAGGGGACGGAAAGCTCTTGGTCCAAGCAAGTGTGAAAGAATAAAATACCCTTAAAAATCAGAATTATTCTATGGAAGATTGCTTGGGAGAGAATTGCAACAGCTGATAGAGTGCATAAAAATTAGTGGGATGGTGGATTCTAACATGGAAGTTTGGACGAATTTGAATCCAGTTCAGCAAGAGAAGGATCTACAGTCGCAATGTCTTGCAGCTATGCTTTGGTCAATTTAGAGAGAAAGGAATAACAGACTGTTTACTTTGTTTAGGGAAGAGTTCGAACACCCCTCTTATATCATTTTGAATTGTATCAAATGCCTTCATGAATGGCATTTTAGAGTGGGAGGGTCCGATATCCAGCAATCTTCTCTTTTGCTCAAGCTAGGAGGTTGGACTAGCCTCATTGTGTAATCTCTTTTGGGTTGTCTCTTTGGTCTCTTGGGCTTTACATTTTGGTTTAGACACTACTGCCTTGGTAGATGACCTTTTCTTTTCTTTTGTTAAGTGTTTAGGCTGTAACCTTGTGTAATTTTTTTCTCCTTTATCTATGGATTGTGGTCTCTTGGCCCCCGTCCAAAAAAATGACTTCATTTGAGATTTCCTTAAAGCCTATCACATTATGATAAACATATCATAAGTGTAAATTGAAAAGTATGAGTCCTAGGCACAAAGGAGGTATCTGGATTGTTAATGACTGATTATGAAAGAGGCAAGTAAATTATTGTAGGTGTCAACTAATGCAAGTATATTTATGAGGAGCCTTAGTTAAGGAAGCATGTGTATGTGTTCCATGGGTAAGGTGCATATTACTAAGATAATTATAAGAATAACATACACGCATCTTAGTTGTCCATGCTACATTTTTATTCAAACTTTATGCCAAAGAAGGCAGTAAAACCCTGTGAATGCATTACCCTCAAGTAAGGATGTAATGTCTAGGGGTTTAGGGTGCTAGCCCTAGTTGTTTGTTTCTCTCTAATATGATACAGAGAGGTATTAAATAAAGATAATAGCTAGTGAGAAAACTAGGGTTGGCAAAGAGAGAGTAAATCTCACATTAATGAACATGATTGCATATGCTCCTTATGCTGTAAAGACTCTTGGATTGTTCTTTATGCAAGCAACTGAAAACTGTATTTTATTTAGATTTTACTTATTATAACCTGTGTCAACATAGAGAAACTAGCATACATTCTTAATGCCTTCTTGGCTAAGATGAAAACCAATCAGATTTTAAAGTTGTGCAAGGGTAAATTATGCTATGAATAATTAGTGAAATATTAGAAAAAAATGTTTCATGAATGAAATGAAATCTATACAGAACCATTTGAAACATGCTTGGGTTCAAGACACCATGCATTGGACAATGTTAATGATCATCTTGTACATCTTTAGTGCTATATAATAATATGGAGATTATATTGAAGAAGGTTAAGACTCAAACAAAAAATCGACTGGGATTTTATTACATCATGACTGCAACAGAAAAGAAAGATGAACAAAGAAGAACCCCAATCATTAAGTCATGTAATCTACGTATTTTGATGCTAGATTGAGAGTATGAATATGATATGAAGTCATCTTGACTCTATTGAGATTCATATTTCTCAAACTATGATTTATTTTGAGATTATGAAATGATAAAGATTATGATGAAAAGATTAAGGCAAATTAAGAAAGAACCCCTAGTGATTTAGGGGATGATTAAGAAGTATGCTATGTAGATGATCATTTAAAGATTATGAATTATGATATGAAATCGATGATTTCCCATGAACTATGATATGAGATTGAGGATTCTTTCGAGTTTTGACTTTCTCGAGATACAATTTATTTTAAGATTATGAAGTGATATCACTTCATTGGTGGAACGGGCCTATACGAGCTGTTCCTTGGGGATAGGGAACATCAGGTCAACTCCTTATGACTTGTGACAGAGTCAGAGCATGAAGCGTCCCTTTTTAGATGGGGTCTAGAGTCCAGACTCAGGACACGACCGACTAGGGCAGTGGGTGGAGACCTATTTCAGTGCACCTGTGCTTGGGACTAGGAACATGTAATCCAAGACTGTGTCCCAGGTTAGCCTAACGACCCGCTTCTTCTTTTGGAGTATCCAGAGACTCCTCAGGATTGTTGGGCAGTAGCTGAGGCATTGAGCCAGTGGCTGATCCACTCAGTTGACCTTTACGAAACCCAGTGAGTGGTTATCCTTGTTACTTCGAGTTATGGAATGAGCCAATATTTGGAGAAATGACCGACTATGAAAGATACGATGGACTGGTCAAATAAGAATTAAGAAAAATGATGATCAGAGCAGATGTTTGATCCCCGGCTCATTTCATATACCCTATGATAACTCAAGATTATGATATGAATTATTATTTGATTCCTTGATGAATTATGAATTATAAAAGGATATAACGTATCAACTAATTTATATTCTTTTTGGAGATTCGTCTTGATGTTTTAATAATGTCATGTCCGTGTATATGAAAGACAAGAAGATAAAGAAAGAACATGATAAAAGAAAAGGTGAGGAAAGAGTGAACATAGGTGGTGTGGGCCAGGGGTTTCTAGAAGGTAAAGAAATATAAAAGGACATAAGTTATTAGCTAATTTATATTCTTTTCAGAGATTCTTCTAGATGTTTTAATAATGTCAGGCATTGCATTTGCATTTGCATTTGTATCTGTACAATGAAAGACAAGAAGATAAAGAAAGAACATGATAAAAGAAAAAGTGGGAAAAGAGCACATATAGGTGTGGGCCAGGGGTATCAAGGAGGTAAATGATCTCTACTGAGTTCTGTGACTCTTGAATGTTATTTAAATGTTTTTTCAGGTAAAGGTTCATCGAAACAGGACAATCACCACTTAGGCTCAGTTATCTACAATATAGTTGGTCAGTGTTGTGTTTTCAGTTGTACCTTTCTTTGTAGATAACATGTACTTGTACTTTAAATTCAGTGTACAAATGAACATGATAGTAGAATGGCAGCTGTGTTCTTGTAAGTGGTTTCCATCTTTTTGGTATATTTGGATATTTATTTTGGTTACAGGTTGTGCACTACCAGTCGATCTAAGGTAAGGCGGGCATTAGTCCGGGTGGCAGATTCCTGCAAAAGTGGGGCCGTTACAATAGAGATGACAGCCACAGAAGAATTGTAACATCCCTGTCTGGTAACCGGCAAGAAAAATGGGAATTCAACAGGTTATTGAGGTGTCATGACGTTGCCAAAAGGAGTGGATATATATCTATATATCTACACACACACGCACACACACACACACACACACACACACACACACACACACACACACATATATATATATATACATATACATATACAAAACTTCAGGGAGATGTGGAATTAAATCTCACTTGAAGGTTCAAGAATCAAAGAGATGTGTTCATAAAACACAACTCATATGAAGTAAATGGGAGAAAAAAGGAAATTTTCAAAAATAATATTATTATATTAAATAATTACAATATATGCTTGGAGCCAATATATATACACACACACACACACACACACACACATCTGTTACACACTTTCTCCTCAAAATGCACAATCTAATCTAGAAGAGACACTCTGTAACTTGATATCTAGAATATACATTTTTAATGCACCTGTGCTTGGGACTAGGAACATGTAATCCAAGACTGTGTCCCAGGTTAGCCTAACGACCCGCTTCTTCTTTTGGAGTATCCAGAGACTCCTCAGGATTGTTGGGCAGTAGCTGAGGCATTGAGCCAGTGGCTGATCCACTCAGTTGACCTTTACGACACCCAGTGAGTGGTTATCCTTGTTACTTCGAGTTATGGAATGAGCCAATATTTGGAGAAATGACCGACTATGAAAGATACGATGGACTGGTCAAATAAGAATTAAGAAAAATGATGATCAGAGCAGATGTTTGATCCCCGGCTCATTTCATATACCCTATGATGACTCAAGATTATGATATGAATTATTATTTGATTCCTTGATGAATTATGAATTATAAAAGGATATAACGTATCAACTAATTTATATTCTTTTTGGAGATTCGTCTTGATGTTTTAATAATGTCATGTCCGTGTATATGAAAGACAAGAAGATAAAGAAAGAACATGATAAAAGAAAAGGTGAGGAAAGAGTGAACATAGGTGGTCTGGGCCAGGGGTTTCTAGAAGGTAAAGAAATATAAAAGGACATAAGTTATTAGCTAATTTATATTCTTTTCAGAGATTCTTCTAGATGTTTTAATAATGTCAGGCATTGCATTTGCATTTGCATTTGTATCTGTACAATGAAAGACAAGAAGATAAAGAAAGAACATGATAAAAGAAAAAGTGGGAAAAGAGCACATATAGGTGTGGGCCAGGGGTATCAAGGAGGTAAATGATCTCTACTGAGTTCTGTGACTCTTGAATGTTATTTAAATGTTTTTTCAGGTAAAGGTTCATAGAAACAGGACAATCACCACTTAGGCTCAGTTATCTACAATATAGTTGGTCAGTGTTGTGTTTTCAGTTGTACCTTTCTTTGTAGATAGCATGTACTTGTACTTTAAATTCAGTGTACAAATGGACATGATAGTAGAATGGCAGCTGTGTTCTTGTAAGTGGTTTCCATCTTTTTGGTATATTTGGATATTTATTTTGGTTACAGGTTGTGCACTACCAGTCGATCTAAGGTAAGGCGGGCATTAGTCCGGGTGGCAGATTCCTGCAAAAGTGGGGCCGTTACAATAGAGATGACAGCCACAGAAGAATTGTAACATCCCTGTCTGGTAACCGGCAAGAAAAATGGGAATTCAACAGGTTATTGAGGTGTCATGACATTGCCAAAAGGAGTGGATATATATCTATATATCTACACACACACACACACACACACACACACACACACACACACATAAATATATATACATATACATATACAAAACTTCAGGGAGATGTGGAATTAAATCTCACTTGAAGGTTCAAGAATCAAAGAGATGTGTTCATAAAACACAACTCATATGAAGTAAATGGGAGAAAAAAGGAAATTTTCAAAAATAATATTATTATATTAAATAATTACAATATATGCTTGGAGCCAATATACACACACACACACACACACACACACATCTGTTACACACTTTCTCCTCAAAATGCACAATCTAATCTAGAAGAGACACTCTGTAACTTGATATCTAGAATATACATTTTTAATCTGGAATACACAGTTATACTTCAAAACACACTCTTTGTAAACTGCAATATACATTTTTTGGCCGCAATGTATAATTTGACAGAATACACACTTTCTTATCAATAAGCATAGATTTGAAGATATTGTTAGTTGAAGCATATTTTGGCAATCATTTAATAAAATAGCATTATTCCTTATAAAATCCCTAAAAAATGGCCACTACAAAAACATATTTAGTGATTCCCTCTTCAGAATGCCTAGCATTTTGACAGGCTAGGTGAAAGGCATTCCCTGGCAGTCTTTACAGGAGATGACTCATTTGGGCCAAAGAGGCATATGCCGTGACAATGGGGCTGTGCAAGCATAGAAGCTAAGAAATAACACACACAAAGCCCATGGTCTCTTAGAATGAAGTTCTTCTAGCCAAGGAATAACATGCCCAATTACTTATGGTCACTAACATCTATCTCTAGGATCCGTATTGAAGAGGAAAGGGGCTCAAGATGACACGGCAAGTTCCAGAACCAAGAGAAGAGAAGTCTGCAAAAGATGAAGAGGTGGGGAAGAGAGAGTATGCATGAGAAGGTGGGAAAAGAGACTCCTCACCTCCCAACTCTGAACACATGCCTCCCAGCTCACAGACAAAATATAACTATATGAGTCATGCTCGACCTGGCAAAGGTGTAATGAGAATATTCCAGAAATTGATGAGAAGAATAGAGCCAAGTGGAGTGTCTGAGGAATAACAAATAAATCAGAAGATGCTTTGGACAATGCACAGGGCCTGATTGAAGCTTGGACCAATTGGGAGAGTATGAATAGAGGGGTGATGTTGAGCTTATGTCAGTGGTAAAGTGGGCCAGTTCAGATATCTATGGACCAGAGTTTTTTGTTTATTTGTTTTTTTTTGAAAGTATCTATGGACCAGAGTTTGGAGAATGACTCAAGACTGGATGGGAAAGGCAAAGAAACAGAAGTAGCTAACAGACATTAAATAACTGCAAAGGTCTTGGCAGGCAGACTCTCAGTCTTAGGGCCGCTTTGATAAACAGAATAAACATCGGATAGGGCAGCTTATTCGCCTTATTCCATCTTAGTCGACTTTGGTGGCACCGCTCGGGTAAGGTAGCTTATTCGGGGTTGGGTAAGGTAAGTGAGGGTTAAGGGTGGGTAGCTTATTCGATCAAAATGGGCGAATAAGTTAACCTGGGTCGGGTAGGGTAAGGTTATGTGGGTTTCTTATTTATTCTATTTTTTAATTTTTTTTTCAATTATTTTAATTTTTTTTTATTCTAAGTAGAACAAGAACTAGTAGTCAAACTCAGTTAGGCTTAACCCTGGGATAGCTTACCTGAGCTCACCCTAACTAGGATTACCCTAACCTATTATCAAAGCAGCCCTTAATGAATAAGGTGATACAAGTTCCCAGGCAGCATTCGTAAAAGAAAGACACTTAGAAGATGGATTCCTGGTGGCTCCAGAGAATGTCTTCAACAGGAAAATGATGCAATTCATCCCCACTGCCATCCCCACTGCTGTGTGCTGGTTCCTCTGGGAAGAGAAGTAACAATTACAGCATAATTCTAAGGGAGGAGATTCTCTATGGGGGCCCACGTATCATCAACACGGTGTGCCTCTGGAGGAGAGCCTTGGTTGGAGTATCAAGGTAAGACATGGCAAACCTCTATTAAGGGAGAACTGTAAGTTTAGTGTACCTGATAGGATTGGTAGTTTTAGTTTTTGGCATTGATCTTCAGGTAGGGCAATCTGACTGATAGCCCCTCTTTTTGCGTTATGAGGAAAGTAGCTCTCTAGTACACATAATATTGGTCCTCTCGGGAGGGGGGGAATGTACCTTACTCTTCTCCCCTCATCTGACTATGAGTTGGAGGATATCAACCATCTGATGGTGAATGAAACAAAGATGTTTGTGTATTGACAGTTGGAGATAAATAACTAAGTAGCACCTGTGGTTCTTGAAGGTTGAATGAATCAAAATGCAGCATATGGCAGGAAATATAGCATAATGTAATTTTTCTTGGTTTCTTAGTACTTATCAGATGTTACAACTAGATAATTCAGTTGCCCTTAACATACCCTTTTCTTAATGACTTTCTCCCGCATGTTCCCTTTACTCCCATTCCCATTATTTATATTCCTCTGTTAGGTAGAATCCTACAACGACCTAAAACAATCTTCACAAATGAAACCCACAAATATCCTTCTGAAGCCACCCTAACGAAACACATTTCAACAATTCTTAATAAGAAACCACAACTTGCATAAATGTTAACTATCACAACACCTGTCTACACCACTTCAACATCCTTTTAATGGCCATTTTCTTTTCAAACCTTCAAGCAAGAACCATGGCATTCTCCAGTTCATCTTTTGCGTAGGCCTTCCTGTTTAAAACACACCTACTGTCTCTGAGCCTTACAAACATAAACTACCTGTCTTAGCCAGTTGCAGCTCTAAGCTTCTTGTTAGCTTTCATGAGCAACACACATTTATATCTAATACAACTGAGAAGAAACAACCAAGAAGACGAGCGTTTCAAAGCACATGGATATCATTCATAGGATTCAAGAAAGAAAACTTGACCTTTACCAGATGATAACACACGGAAAAAAGAAGGAAGGAATGAGCCCCGAGAAGAACACACAAGATAAAGAGCATGGTCCAATTGAATCATTGTGTTTAGTGTTCGGAATCATTTGTCCTTCCCCAAAACCTAGGCATTGAGTTAGAGGATTCTTTTTTCCTATAAGTCGGTCTAACTCTTTGTAGAATCTAACGTGGGACTAAAGTCACAGGAAACTCTAGTTGGCTGAGAGACTCACACTCCCTCTGGGTGCTCACACCACCCACCCGTAATAATACCTCCCCCTTTATAAGGCCTACGCCCTCGTCAGCTAGGTGCCGATGGAGGTTATGCCTGTTCATGTACAACATGTAAAGAGTGTATCGATACGCCACATTGGACCGACAAAGGTTGGGCTCATACACCATTTGGTAGGAATCATTTGTCCTTCCCCAAAACTTAGTCAATGAGGTAGGGGATTCCTTTTTCTTATAAGCCGACCCAACTCTCTGTAGAATCCAATGTGACACTAAAGTCACTGGCAACTCTAGTTGGCTGAGAGACTCACGCTCCCTCCGGATACTCACACCATACTCACACCACCCACCCGTAACAATTAGCAAGAAAATTCGACCTTCAAAGACAGAAAAGAAGAGAAAGGAATGGTGGTACCGACCTAAAGATATCATTCTGATCGAGCATGAAGACCGCTGGGGCATCACCATTTTCACCATCGATAACAACGACTGGCCCCAGCTTCCTCCTCTCGCCTTCTTGCCACATCTCCCCAATCTCCCTCCACTTCCTGCTTCTTAAGCCCATCACGACCCCGTCCCTGTAGTACACGTCCGCACGAAACACCCCCCCGAGGGTGCGGTATTCTCCATAACCTCCCATCACCCAGAACTCGTCCTCCTCCCCCTCCTGCCCTCTACAGACCCATCCAGTGCACCCCGCCCGGTCTCTAGGCATGGGGGTCTCCGCCTTCCACTCCCCACTCCCGCCATCGTACCTCTCCACCGAGCTCACCCTGCTGCCGTCGCTGGGGAACATCGAGTGCCGGGACCCGCCGCCGGCCACGAGGATCTGGTCCCCCGTCCCCCCGCCGACGGCGGCGCAGGCGAAGCTCCCGCGGGGCCAGACCATGTCGGGGAGGCGGGCCCAGGCGAGCGGCGAGCCGGACAGGTCGAGGCAGTGGGCGGAGGCGGACGGCACCGGGCGGTCGACGGGGTAGGCGCGGGCGTCGAAGTGGGAGCCGCCGAGCACGTAGAGGCGGGCTCCCGCCGCGACGGGGACGAAGTTAGACAGGCCGTACGCGTGGGGGCTACAGGGGATGGTGGGGAGGGAGAGCCAGGCGAGGGTGGAGGGGTCGAAGAGGTAAGGGGGCACCAGGGAGGGGTCCTGCGGGAAGAGGCAGAGGAGGTGGCGGGGGCAGCGGAGGCCGAGCGCGGCGAGGACGGCGGGAGGGATAGAGAGGAGCGCGCGCCAGGCGCGGGAGGTGGCGCGGAGGCGGGCGTGGTGGGAGACGGGGAGGGAGGCGAGGATGCAGGCGGCGACGTCGTTGGGGAGGCCCGGGATCAGGACGCCGATGGAGGACAAAATTTCGTCCGCCATGGGAGCGGGAGAGGAGGAGGAGGACCCTCCCCGGTTCCTCTTCTTGGTTTCGCCGGAGATGGAGAAGGGGGAGGGGATGTGCAGCACCGGAGCCTGTTTAAGATGTTCCGCGAGGTTGAGTAAGAGAGGATTGGTGCTCCTCCGCCTTGCTTTTTCGGTTGGGTTGGATTTCCTTCATATATATACCTTTGTTAAAATGGTATTTGCACGAAAATTTATTTGATATTTATATTTACTGGCATACTCTTGTCACACACAGATATTTACTATACAACGTCACCGTAACCCTGGCAAAATCCCCTGATTATATATATATATCTTAAATTATTAATTATAAAAAAATATTTATATTTATTTATATATTATTATTAGATAAATATATTGTCAAATATTTTTTATTTAGTCACAAGGATAATATATTGATGTTCTAACAAGTGTCTCTCAATGTCTCAAAATAGATGTCTACACACGCTCTCCCTTAAGTACAAAAGAGCGAAGCCATCGATCGAGCAAATAGTATGGTGCTGTTTGGTATCGGGATAAAAGTTGAGGAGAATAGGTGTAAGTCATTCTAGGATAATTTATGTCTAGTCTTATTATCATGTACATTTGGTACACAAGGGGTAAAATGGAGTTTAAAAAATGGGGATAAGTCATTCCAACAAAAGGTTGGAATGACTTATCCCCGTTTCCAATCCCAAAATCGGGGTTAACTATGTTTCCCTTAACCCAGCTTATCCCCGCCTATTTTAGTCATACCAAATGTAGAATAGGGATATCCGGGTATCCCCGCTCTAACCCGATACCAAACAGGAGTTTGTAATCTCCCACGAGAATCTCCCAGGAGTGGAGAGATTTTCAAATTTGAATCCTAAACTTATCTCTAAAAGAAAATAAATATTGTCCACTATGTTGACGTATAAATTTTTTAGCACGTAAAATTTTATTAGTATTAAATTTATATTTACTTATATGTCTTTATTAAATAGATATTTTGTCACCAAGAATCCTTACGTAACCGTTGTTCTTACGTCTACATTTGTTTAAAAGAATATAGTAATAAATGTACATATAAAATAAAATTTATATTGTTAATAATTTAAGAATAGATGTAAATTTTTTTTTCTGATAATTTACCGGGGAGGCGGTGCGGGGCCACGTCAGTCCCCCCGTCTTCGTTCTTGCAGCCGGCGGATCGGGGAGTGAGGTTCCGGCGCGCGATGCCACGCGTCAGCCACTGGATATCTGAAGCCGTGGCGCCATAAATTTCCAGCTTAGCCAAAGAGGGGGGAGGGATCACTTGGGGCATTCCCCATCTCGATGTCTCCCGTGCTCCCGTTAACAGCAGTGGGGACTAATAAATCAACCACCGTCCTTGCCGGTGTTGATTGAGATTGCGGTTTCAACATCTGAACCGTCAATGTAGTGCACCCCCTGGAGTGGAGAGCGCGTTCACAATGTGCCCTCCGGAGATCCGGGAAAGTTTAGATACAGGCCATGGATAGTCGACTTCATCGTCAAGTGAGCCTGTTGATCGGGGCTGTGATTGATCGGATCCGGGTCAGATCTAGATCGATTCAGTTTGAGTCTGATTTCTTAAAATTAATGAGTTATGTCAGATTAGGTCGGATCGGATCTGACATTATTAAAAAATTATAAAATTAAATTAAAATTTAACTCGATCTGAAAATTTAAATAAAAAATAAAAAATAAAATATTTAATAACATAAAACTTATAATGTCGTTAAATTAATTAAAATTTTGACGTTAATTAGTTAATTTGTTAGAAAAAAGAGTTTTTAATTTTTTTAATTAAGTAAAATAATAAAATTTTAACTAAGTATTTTTTAAAATTTGAAGGGTGAAAAAAAAGAGAACGAGTCGGTCCGGCTCGCGGGCCGAACTCAAAGTCCGAGCCCGACCCGTGTGTCTAGTCGGACCTGATTTTTAGACCCGACTAAAGGTCCGCAGGTTGATAATGACTTTACAACTTGACTCGAAACGGGCTAAATCCGCGGACCTATCGGACCGACCCGGTCCATTGACAGCCCTACTATTGACCCCAATTTGACGACATATTTTTAAAAGATGACTTTACACAGAATTCTATTACCTGCTTCATATCTTGGAAGAGAGTGTTGCAAGATCAGCTCGCCTGCACCTCACCCTCTTTGCCTATTTAGTCATTTTTTTTCTTTGGTAATCTTAAATTTAACATAGTTACTTTAGTATTCAATTTGGGTGCATGACATTTTAGGCCACTTTGATAATAGAATAGGGGAAATCGGGTTAGTTTAAACTGAAGTAAGTTATTCCTACCTTTTCACTTTTTTACTTTGATAGTATCCGGATTAAGGTAAAATAACTAATTCTACCTTTTGGCCAGAATTAGTCATTCCATGAAAATTCGAGTTAGGGGTGAGAAAATCTACCTGTCTTACCAAATTACATTTTTTTCTTACTCTTCAGGTTAAGACCCCTTATTCCTCCCTTATTCGATTATCAAAGGAGTCTATTTAAGTTCACGAGACATCGTTTGGTAACGCATTTGGACATGGCTTTCAAGATATAAGTATCCGACATGTTTTAATTTTTTTTCAAATGATCAGAGTCATTCTTGACTTACGTGAAGAAAGGATTTTACAGAAGAAATAGAATTAGGCACAAAAAGTGCCGACTTTTCTAATATCATGAAACACTCTCACATTAGATTCTCAAGATTTTACGTGATTACAAATCACTACGTAATAGGTATAAAGTACGGCATATGGATTTTACGTAAACAGCAGAGGCCATGGCTGCTCCCAAACGCGGTATAAGACTACTATGACCAACGTGTCAATAAATCGAAGGTATAACTAAGAATTACACACCGGGCCGCCACATCGATGTTCCCCTCTTATCTATTTATGCGAGTCAAGTTGATGAGAAAAATTATAATCTCTCGATCACGTGAGAGGACGTGAAATCACTCAATCACAAGATCTATTTAGTCGAGCCGATATAATGAGAAAAAAATGAGATTGAATAATCGACGGGTTCAAACGATGTCATGCAATTCACGCAATGTGGCCTTCCCACTCGCTTTTTGTATTTCATCGATGATCTAGTTAGATCGATTGGAGGAAGAGATGCGACGCTTGCTCGTGAATATTATTATCTCGAGTTAGAACTAACAAAATTATTTAGGGCCGATTTATTATTAGAATAAGATAGGCGGATAACAAATTTGATGAGAGAGAATATCGTCGGGTTCACACCCTCCTCTCACACACATGTCTCTTAACATAGGTAGATAACTTATTCGATCGAATGCGATATTCCACCCGGAACTCTGCTATTGTAACGACCCGAGAATCCGATTACCGGGAAGGCCCGATAACCCGAGACTCGCACCGCCGCCCACGAGCCGGGAGGGCTCGGAAGGGCTAGAAGGAGTGTGGAGGCACAAAGAAATAGGAAATAAAGCAGGACAACTCAACAATTAACAGAAATAAATAAACAACTACAACAGAGTCCAGTCCAACAGAAAGTACAGTCTAAAGCAGTAAAGCGTACCACATGCCAAGTGAACACTCGGCCCGGCAAGCTGGCAACTGAGAACCTCCGCTCCGCACCCTCGAACCACGAGGAAGAACCGCTACACCTGAAAAGCAGGGAATGAGTCTCCAAAACAGAGACTCAGCAGGGATCCCGCGGAACCCCAACCGGAAACAACGGCGGTAGCGGAAAGGAAGCTACAACTACAGCAGGAACAGCAAACCGGTGGCCGGTCAAAACTCGGCACTACAGCTACTCCTACTGCAAGAAGGCAGACCTCGATCACACAGTCGAAGCTACCGAACCACGCTAGTACCACCTACCGAAGTAAGAACACACGGCAACCACGCCGTAGAGGCCTGTCCCTCGGACACAGCCGACCTGGACACGCTGTCCAAGGTGCAACCCCGACCACCCGATCGCGGGCACCGCACAACAAGACCCAACCTCGGTAAAGCCACTAGTACTAATCTCACGGCGCAAGAACCGACACACGCGCCAAGGTGAAACAACCGAACTCACCGGTCAACACGACCAAAAACCCGAAGGTCAAAGACACAGAGACTGACAGTCTGTCACTCCGTACTCGACAGGAGTACCACCCACTAGAAGCACAGCCGGTAGCGTCCCCTGACGTCTTACACCGCACCGCAGGTGAACCGCCTGACGTGGTAGGTCCTACCCGAGACGCGAACACCGTACAAGTAATCACAAACAAGTAACTAGCTAGGGTCACGCCCGTCGACGTGGGTCCAACCGCCCCCAACCACGTGTGCACACACAGACCTTGCGTCACTAGGTCTGGTCCTCTGACCGGTTTCCCCCGTAGCCGGACTCTGGCTACCGACGAGGGGCCTACGGTAACCGGTCCACAAACCGTCTCAAAGGGTAAGCCCGTACACCACTCCCTGGTGCGACCAGCACACGCGTACTGGTAGGCTACGACTAGTGGAGGGTCATTGAAGGAGTAGACTCTCAACGGAAAACAACGGCTGCGTCCGACGACGTACGGGGACCAGCCCACGTACCGGCCCCGTCACACGGTGACCACAGTCGGAGAAGAAACATGACATACAGTCCACGGTCACGCACACAGCCTGCGCGAGAGTCGAGAAAACCCAAGTGACGCTAAGTCACTAGACTCTGGACAGTCCTCTAGACGCACTAAACCCAACGGTCCTTGAGTCGCAGGACTCGGGGTCAAGACCGTTGTACGCAACAGCACAAGGCCGTCAATCTATTCCAATCTCTAGGTCTGAAACCACGGTAGCACGAGTGCCGAGACAACACACGAGTCGCCAAGACCACTCCCTCGGAGAGGGAACGCAAAGGACTAAGGCCACTCACACGGGCCACACGGAAAACGCAGAAGCACGATTCCCAAGGCAGCACACAAGCCGCCACGACGATTTCCCATCTTGAAGCAAACGGGAAACCTCCAGCCCCAGGCCGGATAACTGGACTCGCAGTCCAAGACCAACCACGTGGCCCACATGGGAATCGCCTTCCAAAGAAACTCACGGCGTGCGGGGGACACCCCACCGCACACACACCGATACACGGTGACTCGATCGAGCGTAACACAAAGGCCCAGCACGCGAGAAGTCACCCGGACTCTCAACCCTACGGGCACGCTAAACGAGATAACACGGTCCTCCAGACACCCTCAAAACACGGACACAGAAACCCACGGGTGTCAGGGACACTCACAAGACCGCAGGTCGACCACTGAGTCCCAACCGGGTCGACTAGGGATCCACACATTGCGGGGCAAGGCGGAGAACACAAAAACTCGCCTCGGAACGACACAAAGCCTGACGGTCTAACCCTAGACCGTCACAGGGTTGTAACGGTCTAGGCGAGACCGTCACATCCACCTGGCGGCCTAACGCAGGCCGTTACACGGCCCGAAGAAACACAGGATGTAACGCGCCTGGCCCAGCGCGTTACACGAATGTAACGCGCTTGCCCTGGTGCGTTACACGCCTCACGCTCTCAGCGTGAAAGTAGGATGTAACGCGCTTGCCCCAACGCGTTACACGGATGTAGCGCGTCTGGCCTGGCGCGTCACACACGCTGCCCTCCTCAACGGATAAAACAGCTCTGACGGCCCACCCTGGGCGCGTTACAAGCATGTAACGGTCCAGAGGGCACCGTCACACCCCCAGCCCTCAGCTGGGTAACAGGGAATGTGACGCACCCACCCTGGGGCGTCACAAGGCTGTGACGCGCCAGCCCTGGTGCGTCACACGCCTGACCCGAAAACCAACGGAAGAGACTCTAACGGTCTAGCCCTGGTGCGTCACAGCACCTGGCGGTCTATCGTGGGACCGCCACACCCACAGACCACCAAAGGCCAACAGAAGGGGGATGTAACGGTCCTGCCCAGGCGCGTTACACCAAGTGACGGCCACTGGAAGGACCGTCACTTCCTTCCGAGAACGCTACGGCGGGAAACGACCCAAAACTCGTCCCACGCCCCCATACCTCCACAGAAGAGGGGGAAAACAAGGGGGAAGCCCCCCAGAAGCCCCTAGCATGCGTCTACGGCCTCGGATCGGCCAAAAACGCAATGAAACGGGAGATCGGCCCACAAGCCCTAAAACATGGGTTTTGCCCAAAACGCCCCGTTTAGCCCGCTCGGCTCACCACGGCCTACGAAACTCGCGGGAAAGGAAGTACATGGGCTGAGGGTCCATCACCCTACCTCCACCGAAGATTTCGCGCACCGTGGACGCCGATCCACGAAGAAAACGCTGTGAAGCCCTCGCCGCTCCACGAACCCGCGGCCGAGCTTCCACGCGCCTCCACCGCCTCGATCCTCGCATGTCCTCGCCCGCATCCTCGCCCGCGCCACCTCCACCTCGCCCCCGCCTCGCTCCGTCGGCCGCCGGAGAAGAGAGGGGAGAAAGAGGGCGTGAGAGAAGAGAGAGAGTGAGAAAGAGAGAATGAGAGGGGGAGAGAGGAAAGGGTTAGTATATATAGGAAAACCCGAAAATTCGATAAATTCAGAAAATTACGAAAAATTACCTCCGCGATCCTCGGAAGGAACACAACGCAGTGGTACTGTCCCGGAGTCGGAGAACGCCACGGTTTGCCCTGCAAAGAGTTCCGAAGGCACATCAGGGGAAAACACGTGTAAAGCACAAAATACACTCCGAGACCCACTAAAATGATCCGAAAAATATCCGAAAAATCCGGGGCATTACAGCCCTCCCCCCTTAAAGGAATTTCGTCCTCGAAATTCAGGACCAAGCACGAAGTCCCAGGGGAAGAACACTGAATCAACTGACACGCTGTCAGAGCCCCAGCACAGAAAACCTCGATTCTCACAAAAAAAACCGATCCTGAGGGACACCGCCAGACTTACAATCACAAGCAACACCTCGCTCCTCGCGCCGAGCACACATGCCAACAGAGCAGGCATACAGCAAAGGACACAGTCCGGCATCACCTCAGACAACGCGAGAATCCACCATGGCGCCGCAGCCACGATCTCGCTCACCGAAGAATCACAACCCTCGATACGAGCAACAGCTACTGATCCATCCAATGGTCAGCAGACAAATCGCACGTCAGCTTCGCAACCAGCTGACAGGTCGCACACCCTCCTCAAGGGAGCAACCAAAACAGAGCCTCCACCAGCTCAAGCAGCCATCTCAACGGACCGCAACCAGCACATCGGCTCAACACCAAGAAACACCCCACACATGGCAAGCCGAAAGCCGGACACAACACTATGCCAACTCTTGTCAGAAGACAAACTTCGACAAAGCCCAGATCCCGTCCGGGAAGGCACATTACCGAAACGACCACCAAAGGTCTCACTGGCACACGGCTCTCGCCACGCTCGAGCCCCAACAACCAGCATCTTCTGTCTCTGAAAAGACCATCCACTGGTCACCAACTGCTCGCCAACTCGACCCTCTCGGGAAGCACGACGAAACCAAATGACAGAACATGGCGTCTTCAGTCATCACCTCACGGGACTCAGACTTATAGGGAACCACCCCATGCTAGTCACCAAACCAGGGATAACCTTGCGACACCAATGTCCTATCAGGGACCACCAAGCCGACACCAACCTCACAGGAGGCCTCCGCCCTAATGCGTCACTCTTCCATCTGGTCTCATCAAATCCTTCGATCAATCCAAGTGGACACCTGTCAATCCCGATTCCGCCCTTACCACAGAGCCACGGGACACCACCTGAACAGTGCTCACGGGTCCCTAAGCAATAACCATCTCACCGTCACAATCCGACAAGACCGTAGAACCAACAGACGTTGCTGTGGTCGGTCACCCGGTTAGGCTCACCAGCCACTCACAGCCGCCAATCGGGACCCATAGTCTGCCAGAGACCACATCCTCAAAGCACGATCTCAACCGAGGACACGTTTGGGAACACAAGTCGGGCGCCAAGCCACCGACTCTGACCAACACGTCCTCGACCTCCGTCAGGCGACATCCTCAACAACCTTATCCAGGTCCGACACCGACACCTGACACGGCTTCCCTCACAGGAACATAGTACTCATGCGGCGTACTAACCAGCACATTCCCCAACACTCCACCCTGCCAGTGCCAACAACCACAAAACCTCGAGCAACGGCACGGCAACAACACGTTTCACACCAAGGAACCAATCCTCCGATGCTGAACGCGAACTCAGGAATCCACCCGTAGCAACCAACGCTACGATCCTGAACTAGTGGGTCACAAGCCCACCACGCTTCCGCTGCGTACTCAGATCCGCGCACACAGCCGAGAAAGCAAACGCCGCCCAACCAGCGCTCGTCCTTTCGGAACAGCGCCAGCACCCTTACACGACAAGGGAACGGGCACAACTTCTCACAGGCAACCGCCTTGCCAAGATAAGGAGCACGTCTCGCACGGATTTCATGGCACACAAGGCTAACCAATCCGAACACACAATGCAAGACGACGATCCTTAGCCGAACGCAATCTCTCCAACCAAAGGAGAAACCAGCGCACTTTGACCAACGAAGAACTCCACGCTCGACCTGACCTCGAACCTCGCGCACGCTGGAAACATCACCATCCAGTACCAAGGAAAACCATCGCTTCCATCAGGTCAGCGCCTCCGACACACTCGACGAGTGTCACGTCGGACCACCATCACAGCATCTCTCGATGCACCACCGCTGCAATTCCTCGAACTGCAACACGGCATGCCAAGAGCCGCCACACGAGCCATAACCGACAACCGCCGATGCTCACCCTCGAGTCCCGAAACTCACCGCGGAGCCTTCACATCTCAAGCCAACTCCAGGGCGAACACAACCCAATCGCACAGAAGAGCGCAGGAGCAAGACTTACTGGGACACCACAGCCCAATCTTGCCTCGAATTCCACAAAACAACCGGGACCAACACGTCATTTCTGACGCCACAGAGCGCGACAAGAACATCAGGCTCGACGAAACAGCAGCCCACCGAGAAGATCCTCCGCTCACCCGAGCACACTTCTCGATCAAAACGCCTCAGGAGCTGGACAAACCTCAAGCTGGAGTGACCAAAAACCGACAGCAGCTCCCTCGAAGCACGCTCAAGGCCACTAAACCAAGAACAGTCCGCACCAGCCACCTGACCACGCTGCAGGTTCCTCGAACGCAGCACCGCGAACTCACGCCTACCAGCAACCTCTGCCCAACGCAGCACAACCAAGGCCACCACCGATGAGGGAGAAGGCTCTCAACCTCGATCCTTAGACCCCATGCTGGCACGAAAGCCGCTGACAGCAACCACCTTCACAGCGCCGCACAGCGCACTCAAGCTCTCAAGCGAGAAACAAGGCGGAAAGCGAACACAAAACCCTAAGCCAACTGCCGACTGTACCGGACCTTACGGACTCTGATCACTGCAATGTTTCGAATTCCTAAGTACGCCCACAACCACCGCTCTGATACCAGCTGTAACGACCCGAGAATCCGATTACCGGGAAGGCCCGATAACCCGAGACTCGCACCGCCGCCCACGAGCCGGGAGGGCTCGGAAGGGCTAGAAGGAGTGTGGAGGCACAAAGAAATAGGAAATAAAGCAGGACAACTCAACAATTAACAGAAATAAATAAACAACTACAACAGAGTCCAGTCCAACAGAAAGTACAGTCTAAAGCAGTAAAGCGTACCACATGCCAAGTGAACACTCGGCCCGGCAAGCTGGCAACTGAGAACCTCCGCTCCGCACCCTCGAACCACGAGGAAGAACCGCTACACCTGAAAAGCAGGGAATGAGTCTCCAAAACAGAGACTCAGCAGGGATCCCGCGGAACCCCAACCGGAAACAACGGCGGTAGCGGAAAGGAAGCTACAACTACAGCAGGAACAGCAAACCGGTGGCCGGTCAAAACTCGGCACTACAGCTACTCCTACTGCAAGAAGGCAGACCTCGATCACACAGTCGAAGCTACCGAACCACGCTAGTACCACCTACCGAAGTAAGAACACACGGCAACCACGCCGTAGAGGCCTGTCCCTCGGACACAGCCGACCTGGACACGCTGTCCAAGGTGCAACCCCGACCACCCGATCGCGGGCACCGCACAACAAGACCCAACCTCGGTAAAGCCACTAGTACTAATCTCACGGCGCAAGAACCGACACACGCGCCAAGGTGAAACAACCGAACTCACCGGTCAACACGACCAAAAACCCGAAGGTCAAAGACACAGAGACTGACAGTCTGTCACTCCGTACTCGACAGGAGTACCACCCACTAGAAGCACAGCCGGTAGCGTCCCCTGACGTCTTACACCGCACCGCAGGTGAACCGCCTGACGTGGTAGGTCCTACCCGAGACGCGAACACCGTACAAGTAATCACAAACAAGTAACTAGCTGGGGTCACGCCCGTCGACGTGGGTCCAACCGCCCCCAACCACGTGTGCACACACAGACCTTGCGTCACTAGGTCTGGTCCTCTGACCGGTTTTCCCCCGTAGCCGGACTCTGGCTACCGACGAGGGGCCTACGGTAACCGGTCCACAAACCGTCTCAAAGGGTAAGCCCGTACACCACTCCCTGGTGCGACCAGCACACGCGTACTGGTAGGCTACGACTAGTGGAGGGTCATTGAAGGAGTAGACTCTCAACGGAAAACAACGGCTGCGTCCGACGACGTACGGGGACCAGCCCACGTACCGGCCCCGTCACACGGTGACCACAGTCGGAGAAGAAACATGACATACAGTCCACGGTCACGCACACAGCCTGCGCGAGAGTCGAGAAAACCCAAGTGACGCTAAGTCACTAGACTCTGGACAGTCCTCTAGACGCACTAAACCCAACGGTCCTTGAGTCGCAGGACTCGGGGTCAAGACCGTTGTACGCAACAGCACAAGGCCGTCAATCTATTCCAATCTCTAGGTCTGAAACCACGGTAGCACGAGTGCCGAGACAACACACGAGTCGCCAAGACCACTCCCTCGGAGAGGGAACGCAAAGGACTAAGGCCACTCACACGGGCCACACGGAAAACGCAGAAGCACGATTCCCAAGGCAGCACACAAGCCGCCACGACGATTTCCCATCTTGAAGCAAACGGGAAACCTCCAGCCCCAGGCCGGATAACTGGACTCGCAGTCCAAGACCAACCACGTGGCCCACATGGGAATCGCCTTCCAAAGAAACTCACGGCGTGCGGGGGACACCCCACCGCACACACACCGATACACGGTGACTCGATCGAGCGTAACACAAAGGCCCAGCACGCGAGAAGTCACCCGGACTCTCAACCCTACGGGCACGCTAAACGAGATAACACGGTCCTCCAGACACCCTCAAAACACGGACACAGAAACCCACGGGTGTCAGGGACACTCACAAGACCGCAGGTCGACCACTGAGTCCCAACCGGGTCGACTAGGGATCCACACATTGCGGGGCAAGGCGGAGAACACAAAAACTCGCCTCGGAACGACACAAAGCCTGACGGTCTAACCCTAGACCGTCACAGGGTTGTAACGGTCTAGGCGAGACCGTCACATCCACCTGGCGGCCTAACGCAGGCCGTTACACGGCCCGAAGAAACACAGGATGTAACGCGCCTGGCCCAGCGCGTTACACGAATGTAACGCGCTTGCCCTGGTGCGTTACACGCCTCACGCTCTCAGCGTGAAAGCAGGATGTAACGCGCTTGCCCCAACGCGTTACACGGATGTAGCGCGTCTGGCCTGGCGCGTCACACACGCTGCCCTCCTCAACGGATAAAACAGCTCTGACGGCCCACCCTGGGCGCGTTACAAGCATGTAACGGTCCAGAGGGCACCGTCACACCCCCAGCCCTCAGCTGGGTAACAGGGAATGTGACGCACCCACCCTGGGGCGTCACAAGGCTGTGACGCGCCAGCCCTGGTGCGTCACACGCCTGACCCGAAAACCAACGGAAGAGACTCTAACGGTCTAGCCCTGGTGCGTCACAGCACCTGGCGGTCTATCGTGGGACCGCCACACCCACAGACCACCAAAGGCCAACAGAAGGGGGATGTAACGGTCCTGCCCAGGCGCGTTACACCAAGTGACGGCCACTGGAAGGACCGTCACTTCCTTCCGAGAACGCTACGGCGGGAAACGACCCAAAACTCGTCCCACGCCCCCATACCTCCACAGAAGAGGGGGAAAACAAGGGGGAAGCCCCCCAGAAGCCCCTAGCATGCGTCTACGGCCTCGGATCGGCCAAAAACGCAATGAAACGGGAGATCGGCCCACAAGCCCTAAAACATGGGTTTTGCCCAAAACGCCCCGTTTAGCCCGCTCGGCTCACCACGGCCTACGAAACTCGCGGGAAAGGAAGTACATGGGCTGAGGGTCCATCACCCTACCTCCACCGAAGATTTCGCGCACCGTGGACGCCGATCCACGAAGAAAACGCCGTGAAGCCCTCGCCGCTCCACGAACCCGCGGCCGAGCTTCCACGCGCCTCCACCGCCTCGATCCTCGCATGTCCTCGCCCGCATCCTCGCCCGCGCCACCTCCACCTCGCCCCCGCCTCGCTCCGTCGGCCGCCGGAGAAGAGAGGGGAGAAAGAGGGCGTGAGAGAAGAGAGAGAGTGAGAAAGAGAGAATGAGAGGGGGAGAGAGGAAAGGGTTAGTATATATAGGAAAACCCGAAAATTCGATAAATTCAGAAAATTACGAAAAATTACCTCCGCGATCCTCGGAAGGAACACAACGCAGTGGTACTGTCCCGGAGTCGGAGAACGCCACGGTTTGCCCTGCAAAGAGTTCCGAAGGCACATCAGGGGAAAACACGTGTAAAGCACAAAATACACTCCGAGACCCACTAAAATGATCCGAAAAATATCCGAAAAATCCGGGGCATTACAGCTATGCTCCTCCTGGTCCCTCTGGACCCCCTGCTGGATCTCCTGACCTCCGGCCGACTGCCCCTGCTGAGAGCGAGAACTCCTCCTCGGCGCCATCCTCGCTCCTGAAGCACAAGACAGAAAACACGGAAACGGCAATGTCAGAATAAACACGCGGTGCCCAATGCCAGCGTCACCTGTACATCATCGCTGTGGACTAGTGGACCACTACAATTACCTATGATTCTCATGTAATTCCACAACTGCGCTCTGATACCAGCTGTAACGACCCGAGAATCCGATTACCGGGAAAGCCCGATAACCCGAGACTCGTACCGCCACCCACGAGCCCGAAGACTCGGAAGGGTTAAAAGGATGGTGTGGAAACTACACAAGCATCACAGATAATTACAGAAATTAAACAGTTATAATATTAAGCAGGAAATAAATTAACAATTTACATGGTCCACAATAAAGAACAACAACAGTAACAGTAGTCCACGACTAGTACAGTGACAAGAAAGAAAAGTACAGCTACACGGGGCATACCCCGGCTCTGACCTCTGGCACTACCTCTGGGCACCCGCACCACGCTGCACACCAGACGCGCTCCCCGAAGGTGGCGTCTCACCTGAAACACGGTGAAAACACGCAGGGAATGAGTCTCGGAACAAGACTCAGTAGGGATCACTCGAACCCTACCTCGTAAAACGAGAAACCACTACTCTAGCGGTAGGAAAGTATCTCAGAAAAGAAAGCCCTGTACTCTACAGAACTAGACCCTACGGCACGCAAACCGACACACGTGCCACGGTACGAGAAGACCGAAACCAACGGTCGAACCGTAAAACCCGAAGGTCGGAAACACACGACTGACAGTCTGACACTCCGTACTCGACAGGAGTACCACCCACTAGAAGCACAGCCGGTAGCGTCCCCTGACATCTGACACCGCACCGCAGGTGAACCGCCTGACGTGGTAGGTCCTACCCGAGGCGCAGACACCGTACAAGTAACCACAAACAAGTGACTAGCTGGGGTCACGCCCGTCGACGTGGGTCCAACCGCCCCCAACCACGTGTGCACACACAGACCACGCGTCCTAGGTCTGGCCCTCTGACCGGTTTTCCCCCGCAGCCGGACTCTGGCTAAGACGAGGAGCCTACGGTAACCGGTCCACAAACCGTCTCGAAAGGTGGGTGCCCGTACACCACTCCCAGGTGAGACCAGCACCTCGTACTGGTGGGCTACGACTAGTGGAGGGTCACTGAAGGAGTAGACTCTCGAGTCAACGGAAAACGACGTCCGAGTCCGACAACGTGTGGGAACCACCCCACGCACTAGCTCCGTCAAACGGGGCCACGGTCGGAGAAAAACGGACGCACCGCCCACAGCCAAACTCATGACCAAGGCAAACGGAACCTCCGGACACCAAAGACACGGTCACGGAACTCCACGGGATGCTTGGGACGCACACACGGCCCAAGGGGAACACCCAACAACAGCCAGATCGCGCTAGGGACACCTAGCGCGACAGGGAAGAACGCGCTAGGGCCCCCTAGCGCTACAAGGGACATCGCGCTAGGGCCTCCTAGCGCGACAAGGCATGTCGCGCTAGGGATGCCTAGCGCGACAAGGCTGATCGTGCTAGGACCCCATAGCGCGACAGGAACCGCCTCCTGTTCATCTTCTCCGATGAACGCGCTCGGTCGGGGCAGCGCGACCTCCAAGAACGCGCTACTGGAGTATAGCGCGTTCTCAGTCCGCGGCCGAAAACGGTAGAAACGCCCAAAAATTCTAACCACGCCCCCATGCCTCCATAGGAGAGGGGGAAAACAAGGGGGAAGACCCCTGGGGACCCCTAGCATGATCCTAGGCCATCAAAACACGAAATCATGCATCAAATCCATAGATCGGGCGAGCTCTCCCCAAATCATGGAAAAACCCAAAAACGCTCAAACGATCCCCTCTCGGCCTCCCCGCGGCCTATAAATCGCGGAAAAGATCGGCATGAGGCTAAGGAACGTCACCCTACCTCAATGGAGCGAATGCTCCGCCGAATCAACCACGGATCGCGAAGAACGCTTTAAACTTCACGAACTCCCCACGCTTCCCACGCACGCCGCACGCCCACGAGCTCGCCTCGCCGCCGCCCACACGTCCGCGCCGTCGCCCCGCCGCCGTCCGTAGCCGGAGAGGGGTTCGCCGCGTCCGAATGGGAGAGAGAGAGAGAGGAGGGTGTCACGGTGGGAAGAAACGGAGGAAGAGGAAGAAGAAGAAAGAGAAAGGAGAAAAGAAAAAGAAAAAGAATCAGGGCTTTATAGAAAATCCGAATTTTCGGAAAAATACCGAAAAATAGAAAAATACATTTCCGGAATCCTCGGAACGCACCGATCGCAACGGTACCACTCGTGCCTGGGTGAACCGCCCGGTTCGCCTGCAACGAGCTTCCGAAGAAAAAGTCGAAACACACACCGGAAATCGGAAAACATACGCGGAAAAGCCGCGGAACGTCTCCGGGCCTCCGAAACGACTCCGGATCGCGCCGATCCGAACACGAAAGATGTCCGAAACGAAATTTCGGACACAACAGAGCCGGACGCTCCGAAAACCAGATCCGGGACCCACGAAGAAGGATCCGAAAGGTCCGAGATATTACACAACCGCATCTTAGCTCCCTGGGAAAACCGGTCGACCTGAAGTAACCTGACGGTCGACCGGAAATGCCCGGCCGATCGACCGGTGGGCTGAATGCCCAACACCTCTCACACACATGTCTCTTAACCGAGGTTAGATATCTTATTCCATCTAATGCGATATTCCACCCGAGTTCAAAAGAGGACCTTAACGAAGGGATTGTTTGATCACGTAATCCTATCCCGACGAGAAGACCTCCGTGGGAACATTGGACGGTGTCAGATGTGCACAGATGGTGAACAGTAACCGTCGGAAAATTAGGATACCCTCCAAGTGAAGGTGGAAATTTTCAACAGGTCCCCCAACCCAACAAACTCATTTAATTTAACCACCAAGTTTTTGATTGCGCCGATAAAAAGTGTTGCGCATGTACGGTGCAAAATGCCATATTTCCTATTTTTTGTTTTTCCGAGTTTCGTTGTTTTTAAAAGATCTTTTAATTTTATTGTACAGTGAGTCGAGATTGGAAAACAAAATAAGAAAAAAGAGCGTCACGAATCACGATGGCTGGTTGCATATTTTAGAATTTAGTTTTCAGCCCTTACAATCTTTCATATTTATGGATCAGCCCTCCAATCTATATATTTGTTTATAAAGCCCTCACAAGTACACATTTATGATTTATCTCATAAACATCCTTTTTAGGGGCCTTTTCATGAATATGTGAGTGGCTTTTTCACGATAATATGGGGGCATGTTACTAAATTACTTGAGATTTTAGACAAATATTTGGATTGGAGGGACTAATCCATAAATATGAAAGATTATAAAGGTTAAAAACTAAAAATCCCATATATGTATATAAGACATCAAATGGCAATATTGGTGGCTCAGTTATGTCAAATTGAGATTGCAATTCCCAGATGCAGCACTCCTCCATCTCTCTGCAATCCCAACTGGTCACTCACCCATTTCACTACCATCTATGAAGATGCAGAAAAGAAGATCAAACAGTATTTTCAAATTTAAAAATGTGCAACTTTTGGATAGTGACTTTATGAACCTGATGAAGGAGAAGTTGCATGTCAATTCCAGAGAATTACCAAAGTATGTATCCCCCCACACATGCAGCACCAGAGAGTGGAGACTCAATATTGAAGATAAGACCATGCTTTCCTAGTATGAATGAGGAGGTGCTATTGAAGACAGAAATCCTAAGAAGGGATATAGAGGGGAAACTGTAGCACTACCTTAGTCCATGCTTTCTGCCTTCATGGAAGAAGAACAAGCATGGTTGACTGGCTTAGACATATATATTAAGATGAGTGGATTAGTGAACTTCTAGTAAGATATTTTTGTTTATACCCTACTTCTGTAGTCCTGTTATCACTTCAAACCCACAGCCTTAATTTATCATAAGATCTTCCTTTAGCCATTTCACCATCACTGAAGATGAAAACAAGATGCCCTGCTTGCTTCTTTTTGGAGGAAGTAATTGATACCATCATGGCAATGTGCTCAAATGAGGCATTTGGGGGCTAGCCGATCTTATGTTCTTTTTTCTTAGACTAATCACAAAATAGTGGAGAAGGAGGTGAAATCTGCAAGTGTTCAGGAGTTTCTGTTAATCCATCCACTACAAGATTACTGCACAAGCTTAACGACACTAACATGGCTCTACTTCCAAAGGTGAAGCTATTCTAGTGGATTTTAAACTCATTAGCTTGTGCATTGTCATCTACAAATTAGGTCATATCCAAGCTCCCTGCAACTGTAATATTTTCTTGGAATTGAAGTATTCTTGTCCTTTGGAAGACAAATAATCAATAATTATACACTAGCAGAAGAACCATTTCACACAGACAGATGCCTCTTCAAGGTGGAAAAGTTGTGTTTTCTTTGAAATTGGATACATCAAAAGCTCGTTGTAGAGTTCAATAAAATTTCTTAAAGGAGGTCGTGAAGAACATGGGTTTCTGCCATGGGTTAGAAAATCTGGAATGTCACTGACTCTCTTCATCTCTCTTTTCAGTACTAAGAATCAAAAACTAGAAGTTTTCTGGCTACATGGACCTCATTAGGGTTGTTCTCTTCCATCATATATTTTTTATTTTTTTCTTGTTATGTACTGAGGTGCTATATTCCTTACTCCAAAATTATGTTGCAAATGGTCCAATTCATGGCACTTAGTCTAACAGACAAGCTCCAAATATTGGACATCTTAATTATGTTCTCAAATGGCTTGCTAATCCTTGAGAAAGCATCTTAATTATGTAGAACTAGAAGTAAAACAGTATGTGCATGCAGAAGGTAATTAATTTATGAGAAATCTGTAAAACACTTTGGTAAAAATAAATGCCAGGTACACTCTCAGTTTCATGCAAATTATCTTAATATAAGGAGAATGAAACAGTTCAGAAAAGAGTCTTGGAGGACCTCTTACTATGATAAACCAAAAACAAAATCCCTCAAATTTCTCACAGGAAAGATGATAAAGTTGGAAGTCTTCCTTTTTCTCCCACCACAACACATTTTGTACAGGCTTATAGCAACTTAAACAAAGGCAATGGGAAAGAAAAAGATGAGAGAGAGAGAGAGAGAGAGAGAGAGAGAGAGAACCACTATATATGGATGGAGAGTTTCTGTGGGAAGTCATTCCATTGAAGATGGGAAATAATGCTGTAAAAGTTTCTCGTGATCACCGGTGATTTCAGCTAGATAGATAGATAGATATGAGAGATTCGTTGCCATCGGTGGCAACGGAAGAGCGATGTCATCGATTTTTAAATCATATGATTCAATCTTAAATTTTCAATCAACATCGTTAAATCTTATATACTATTAGTAAACTATTTGTAGATTAAAAATCATATAGTTTCAACATTTATTTCTTATGCATCAGACATAAAATGAACGGCTTAGATATTACAATTTTTTGTATCATATAATATATGTGTTTTTGATATCAAATTTAAATGTTTTTTTCATGTGTAGTTAAATTTATGATAATATAAAAGATTTAATGATGTGGATTGAAAATTTAATATTCAATCATGCGATTTTGAAATTGGTGGCAACGCTCTTCCATTGTCACCGATGACAACGAAATTTTCCTCGTGTATATATATATATATATATATATATATATATATATATATATATATATATATATATATGTAAGCAACTATGTATACTATCATCAAGCAATGGAAGCAATTAACCAGAAAAAATAACTTTAAAATGATTGAAATGACTAGCCTTTGACTTGAATACGACTCCTCTTACTTCTGAGATGTCATCTTTCACCTGCTTTGCCATGCCCATCAAAAATAACACAGGCCATCACAACAGGGGGGACACAATGTAGATATTTTATGCAAGGTTTTACAGACCAATTCGGTATGGGTCGAATCGTCCGTACTGGATCATATCAATTACAGATCGATATGATCGATTTGTGGTACACAATCGGTACGTTATCATATATTTTAAAATATTATTTATTTTATTTTATACTAATGATGTTTTGTAGGTGAGTTAGTTAGAGATCTTATATTTAAGAGAGGCCTCACCGGTTCGAAACTTATTGGCTGCACGAGTTTTTTTTGTTTCTTTTTAACATTGTCAGTCAAAAAAACTTAAAATGTCAAAGATATTCCCCAGATTTGAACGCAAGACATGTTATACTTGAAGAATAGATCACCTAACCAATTGAGTTAGAAATTTTTTTTAAAATATTTTACATATATTATATATATATAGTCTCTTTTTTTACCTCAGTATGTAACGGTATCGAAATATACTGTATCATATCGATAAAAAATTGATACGATCGATACAAACAGTTCGTCAAACCTTGATTCTATCCATTCTTCCTTGTTTTCATTCTGAACACTTAGCATCATGAAATAATAATTATACATGCACACTTTTCATTCTGAAAAGTTGACATGATCCAGGGAGTCATTCATTACACATGCATCTGTAAGCTATTCTGATTCTAATCATGGCATCCAACACATGAATCAACAATAATGCATATATTAAGGCATAGAGAGCGGAAGATAAAAGCATATTAACATGTTTCTGCATTAATTGCATGGTTCCTCTTGGCGTTCTTATCATCTAATTGATTGATCAGGCACATGAAACATGCTGAGGAAGCTTCCCTTTCCATTGTATTAGTATTCCTAGGTTTCTTGGCTCGTATTTTAATTAACTACTCCGAAAGAAAAAGCAATTTGAAAGCAAATTTTGACGTTTATGACTCCTGCATTCAACCTCCTTAAACTTAAAACTGCTTAATGCATCTTCTTAGATCGCACTAGTATGTGAACTTCCAATGTAGAAAATTAGTTAGATACTAGGGTTGATCGAGTCTGCGCGACTCGCCCCAACTCGGGCATACCGTATCATATTTGGAAAAATCTGCATCCGATACGGATCACCGAGGCATTTGGAAAAATCGCCCCAACTCAGGTGGGCCTCGCTGTCAACTGGCATTTGACCCAAAGGCGCCACCTTTAAGGGAGTAGAGGTGCGTGGAGGAACCGAGGAAGCCTCCATTGTGGTTGGCGTGGCGCGAGGGAAACCAGGGGGAGAAGAAGACGCTGACAAAGACGATGGTGACGACGATGATGGGAGGGGTCTGATCCCCAGCCATCGATTACGGCCCTTCTGACTAGATTCCTCCTCCATTGTGGCAGGGGGAATTTAGTTGTTGGGCTTAGGGCTTCCGTGTGGCTGGGACAAGAATAGGGAAAGAGGACGGGAGGTTGGGCGGGTGTGGAGGACATGGGATTGAGATGTTGAAATGACTTGGGACGAGTCTGTTGTAACTCGGGCATACCGTATCGGATCAGAGAAAATTCGATTCTAGATAGATCATCGAGTCAACGAACCATGTTAATTATATACACAACTACGGTCGATCTTCATTAGGTTAATTCCAAAGAATGTACGCAGGATATTTGCTTTGTTACAACAAATATATCCCCTCTTGCACTCTCTCTCTCTCGCAACCATCTCCTTCCTCTAGATGGCAAAGTGTCACACTAACTTTGAACCTAGCTACTCCATTACCAAGAAGCTAGCCATTGGCGGCACACCAATCTCAAGGTTGTTTTTAATATTTGTAAACCTAATTAACATATAACCAGAGCTCGTTGTAACTTGTAAGTAATGCTGTCACAAGGTGGGATTTTTAAAATGGGTTTTTGCATGCAAATGTACTGTTCTTATCAAAATGGTAAGGGACAACATTATGCACGAGACTCTCTTCAGCATCTCAAATCGGCTGCAGTGATGATATCATCTCACCTACTTTCCTTTCATCAATGAGGATTAGAAGTCAGTTTGTAAGTTAAATCTGAGCGTCATCTAATTCCATGTCATTGAGAACTACATCATTAGAATTAAAGTTGTAAAGAAGATGGGTTTAGTGTATTTATATCTGAAATATTTATATTTATACCCGAAGTAGACATTATAATATTTCTCCTCTAAACAAGCAAACGGGGGTCTGGTTTCAGATTTTGTTCCGAGGCTAAGGGTGCATTGTTAACGCACATAGCGGGAATTCTAATCATTGGAATCTCTGACATAGTTTAAATGTTATCAAACGTCTCAGTAGATGTATGAGTTTTTGTGCTGGAAAAAAATCTTGAGGAGAGAGACTTTAGAGACAAAATGTGACTTGCTCGTGAATCCGTCGAAGCAGGTATAAAGGAGCTTCTGAAGATTTTTAACGATGACAAATTTATGGTCGGTCACAGCTTTGTACGGTGGGAGGATTTTTTCTGACATTGACGAAGTGGGTTCGTTCCCAAACGCCCTAAATTTACAATGAGCCAGTCATGTGAATTCCCTACCCTGAGAGTCTCGTGTCATTAGGGTATTTTATAGTTTTCGTGATAAAATATTTTATATTTTCTAAGAAGATAAATTTCTTGTATTCTCTAAGTATAGTAGATCTCTTATGTTTCCAAAAGATGTCTAGGGTCTTTAGGGTGGCTCCTCTTGAGTCCTCTTTGCCCTTTGTACAAGGGATGTATTTCTCCTTGCTATGCAATGTTGAATGAGAAAAAAAATCTTGATTACTTGTGAGCTATGAGTGCTCGTTTCCTTCCCATGGAGGTGGGGTGAGAGAACTAGGCGAGAGGCCCATTATCCCTCCCATATCACAATCCCCGTTGCCCTCTTCCTCCTCTATCAGCTGCACCCCCCCTCTCTCTCTCTCCCATTTACAGCAGCAAGAGGGCAAGCCCGAGACCACCCCTGCTCTCCTCCCTTTCCAATAGACCCACCCCGTAAACCCCTGTGCCGGCCCTCCTTCCCTTCCCACTGGGACCCCGCCCCTTAACCCTAGACCTTATTCAACTCCTCCTGCGTTGCCTCCATGTTTTACTCCCCCCCAACCCCCTCTCCCCACGCCTCCACCTTCTCCATTCCCCGCAGTCGCATATATACCCATCCCCTCAACCGGCCGTATCTGTCACCACGGCCACACTTGAGCCGCCTACTCCCCCACAGCCACCAACCAATCCCTCCCCGACTCCCCCTGAATAGCCCCACTCTGCCTGACTCACCCCCAAGGTTGCCTTCTGCAAACCCCCCCTAATTTCGTCTCATCTCCTCCCCTCCTCTCTCCCTCTCTCGACCGCCGCAGCACAGACCACCAATATTACCACCCGCTCCGTTCCTCCTGTCCTTAAGATCGACCACCCTGCCATAGCCACCCTCCTAACACCTAAACGGTATCTCGATCCACTATCGGTGACACCCAGGTTATCGTCGCCCTCCTCTGGTCGTCAGCCTCGTCAAGTAGCCTGCATGCCCTCGCTAGCAAGGCCACCGCTGTTGCCCCTCCGTACATCGTCGTCGAACGCCAACGCCCGCTAGTCGCTCGCCGTCATAGCTTCATCCCAATGGCAGCACAGTAGTTCCCCCACCACCCATTGTTGACTCTCTCTCCCCTGTAAATAGATCCGTCCCACACTATTTCCTCTTGCTCTATCTGTATGTTCCATCTCTCTCTCTCTCTCCCCTTCGTCTTCTCCCTCTCTCTTTCTCTCTCGTTCTACTCTTTTGATAAACGAAAAAGAGAGAAAAAGAGAGAAAAATATTTTTTTAAAGGAGAAGAGAAAAAAAAGAAAAACAAAACAACTAAAAAGAGAAATAATAAAAACAATCGTGTACTTACTTTGATCCGCACCACCTTCGTATCGTATGACTAAGGGCCCCTTTAGTTGGGATTGTTCAAGCATATTTTTTTGAAAAATCATTGCATTAAATAAATGTCAGAGTGTCAGAGATTTTAGACCTCAAAATTCACCCCGAAACTCCACGAGAGGAGCTTTTGTAGATTATTTAACACCTCTACTTTTGTGTCTTTCTCTCTCCATTTAAAAAAATCCATCCAGCACAAAAGTCGAGACAACTTTAGGTCATTTAGTTGGGATGAGATTATGTAGGGGATTCTAATGATTGGAATCTCACGATAATCCCAACCAAAGGGGCCTAACAACAACTAGTTAATCGTAACTGGATATATAACAACACCCAACTGCTCATTATCCTCATTTGAAGTGTTCCTAAACTTGAATGACCTTGCTCCATAAAGGGAAAAGAAAGAAAGAAAAGAAAAGAAATCATGAACCCGAAACTGAACAACGTTTGTAATGTGGCTGTTTTCATTATTATCCCCACAACCAAACAACATGGTTTGATAAAGATCCAGGAAAAACACACGGTCTCGAAGCTTCATCTTTCCTCTTCCCCACCTCCCTATATATATAAGAAGATGTCTGAAACTTTTCTCCCCACCACTCCAAACCCCCACGACCCTTCAACTCTTCTCTCCCTCCCTCTCCCCATGCATACACATATGGCCGCCACCAGCACCACCGCCGCCGCCGCCGCCATGGGGCTGCTTCTGTCACTGGCCGTGGCGGCAGCCGCCGATGACTTGGCTTCCCCGACCGCCCTCTACGTCTACCAGCCCCTCTGCGGCCGGGCTTGCATAAAGCAGACGTACACCAGCTGTGAGTGCATGGATGCTCCATGCAGCGAGGGCCCTTACAGGTACAAGTTCATAAAGAACGAGGCGGATACGGCCAGGGCCTACCTGTTCACCGAGCCAGGGTGCAAAGGGGATGTCACCGTCGTCAAGCACACCACTGGGGACTGCAGGAACTTCAGGTACCGCAGCGTTAAGATCTGCCCTCCTCCCACCACGAACACACTGATGGTGGCAGATCAGGCAGAGAAATAAGGGATCGAGCAAGTAAGCATGGGTCATGGATGGGGTCTACAGATATAATTAGCACTATAGTGTTCATGGTGTGCCATTTTTATATGTGTATGTATGTAGTGTATCAGGAAGGACATCCTGTGCCTTGTGGCACAGTGCGCCCAGTTAGTGGAGAGTTTTTTCTCTCTCTCCTCTCTCTCTCTCTCTCTCTCTCGTGTATTGTTATGTGGGGAGGAGTGGTGTCCTCCTATATATTGGCCAGTAAATATGTACTTCTATATAACGATGAACTGAGTGCAGTGGTTATATGAGCCATTTATGTAGCACTATTTTATCCACCTTCATTTCTCTCAGTTCTCATAAAGTCTGATTATAGAAAGTGATTATTGAGGGAGAGGTGTTGTATGTATGTCCTTTTCAACTATTGTACATGTGTCCCTACCTCTAGACTCACCTTACCTCTCTCTCTCTCTCTCTCTCAAATGCAGTTGTTGATGTCCACTGTTTCTCCATCTTCATCCTCTATGAGACTTTTCCCAGAAGCTCTCCATAGGACAGTTAATCATGGAGGTGGATGGGCAGCGTGTTGCTTCGGCATCAAGTGCTTATGAGGAACATTCTTTTCACACATTTCCAGTTTAAATTCCTGCATAGCTAATATTTTCTGTTTTCTGTCTATGTTAATCATAAACTCTGAACTGTCATATCCACCGGTCTAGGGTGTGAACTTCTGCTCACTTGACCACCTAAACTTACCTTGTTGTCCAAGTGGTTGTCTAGACTCTAAGCAGCATTGCCTGGTAATCTGAGTTCTACCATATTTTCAGGCAGGATTCAGTGGACAATTATCATTTAACATTGGTGTAACCCATTCATTTTCTTTTTCTGTATGTGATTACCCAATTATGTGGATCAGAATCAGATTGGCTTGTCAATTAATTCGATTCTCCTGCAGGTATATTTTTCAGAGAGAGACTGATTTTATTGTGCAGTGAAGGCTGTTTTGAATGGAAGTTTCGACATTGCAAGTAGACCTGAAGTGGGTGTCTTAGGTTATGAGGGCAATAACATAAGGTGATCTAGCCAGTGGGCCTAGCTCAAAAAAAAGAAGCAAATGTGTTAAAATTTCTACAAGTGAAATCAGTACCGTGTTGGATGTTATCATGATCTGATCTGATTTATGTAATCTAATTAAGAATTACATACATTAAACACTATACCATGGTAGATCTAAAAAGTTGTTGGCGACGTCCAAAGCTTTCAACATTTTAACACGGATTACACGTTATGTTTTGTGAATATAGATACAGAAGCGCACTAACATTTCCCTATTAGCATGTTCTATGATTAACTTAAGTGGCAATAATGTCATGAATATTCTCATGTCAAATGCAACATGAACTAAGAACCAACTCCACGTTCTGACATCATAATTAACATGCTGGTTCGTCCTAATGCATCATGTTAATTTGATTGGAAAGTAACGTGTTTGGAAAGTTTAGATTAACGCGCTGGTAAAGCAAAACTAAATATAACCTCCGGAGGCTCACAGAAAACATGGAACTAAGATCTGAAAATCTAACACTTCAACTTCCATAGCAAGGAAAGGAATTGCACTGTAATCTAAGAAATGTTAGGATACGGACAGGTCTTCAGACCTCAGAAGCCACGGAAACCCAACAGTTTCAACGCAGGTGCAGTAGCTCCGTGAAGCCTCTATTCCCCAAGAATCACGCGATCAACCATGTACTCCCATCTCCAGATCTTCGCAGGCTGCAGTAGATAGCTGCTTTTCAAACACTTTATTTCTCCGACATTCTCAATTTCATTATACCAAGTGCAAGGGAGGGGTGCACATTTATTCCACTACACGGCAACAGCGATCTTTTCATTCACCAAGAAACTGGAATGACAGGATAGCTCAATGTGGGAGACAACTCTCCACTAACCAGCAATTCAGATGATAGGAGGGAAGAGGAGAACACTAGATACACGATAGAACAAGCAAGGAAGCTGAACCACAAGTCATTTAACACCCAAACAACTAGAAAAAGACAGGAGCAACTCTCTACAAAAGATCCCTATCTAATAGAGGTCCTCGAGATGGTGGACGATTCCCATCCATCCTCACAAAGCCATTGGCGCAGCAGCCCCAGTGGTTACACTTCCCCAACCCTCTGGGGAGGGATGTGTGTACCACGATCTCCTCTTGCAACAACCTGTGTCCAGCCAGTGGGAGCCTTTCTTCTGTTGCAGAAACTGATGCCAACAGCCCAAAAATGAAGTGGACACATACCAGAAGAATGAAAATTCTTTTCTGAAGTGCCATGTCCCTGCACATGAGAGAGAGAGTCAGTGTAGATTATAACACTGAGGTCCCTTCTAAAGAGACGTAGGATTTTGAGATCCAAGTACTTTGTAAGAGTCAGAATGTGGCTATGTGCTTTAGGATTTTGATTCCTTTCCAAATATAGAGGATAAGTTAATGAAAAATCTGGTTAAGGAGATGTTAATGAGTAAATGGAAGTCCGGTTATTAATGTCAATGGTGGAAGGGGGGCATAAGTCTGGATTTTTCTTTTTGATCAGAAGCACAAGTCTGGAGTTTGACTCATGAATTTGAATCTTATGACAAGCGAAAGAAACAGAATGCAGGCATTTATTCAGTTCCACAGTTCCTATTTTGGATCTTGTTAGCACAAATATGCATGCAAGTCATGTAGTACAACCTTCAAAAAAAAAAGAAAAAGTCATCTAGTACAGCCAGCATGGTTCCTATTTGAAGTACAACTGTGACCACTCAACTAAACATGTAGAGCCCTATCTTATATCCTCCCCAGTCAAATTCGTCATCCCCCTCCTCCCCACTAAAAAAGAGGGGCGGGGGGTGGGAGGGTGAGAATGCAGTGAGTATTTTTGACAAGCTGAAGTCAGTATGGTATCTCTTGGGACTAGATTGCTTAGCTAATGAATGTAAGTTTTTAGTCTACCGGATGGTATATTTCTAAAACTTGAGAAAAACATAAAAGGATTAAGTTATTCATTTTGCAATGCAGTCTCTGCATAGTACTGCATAGAAGGAGAGAAAAACACTATAGAACCTGTTCATAATCCAAGCCTCCAACTCCAATGCCAAGGAATTTCAGATTAATGAGGTATGCCCAATCAAATTCCAAACCAGATTGGATTGGCCAACCAAATGTGCTTAAAAAAATGAAAAAAAGGTATTAGAATCTAAAAGTTCTTTTTGTAAACAAAAAAAATAATTATAAAATAAGTTATATATAAGGTCATGCATATTTTCCCCACCCTTCCACCTGTGCTAATCCTACACTCCTAGACACCAATTCAGAATCCATGTAGTGTGCTTGAACTGATTGTGACATGGCTCAACATTTTTTTTTTCTGAGTAAAACATACAGGGTCAGTTTATGGGGGGTCAAATTTTGAATAATACATTTAGTGGAAAACAGAGAAAACACTCACATCAAGTTTTATGCATATCTTGAAAACAAGGTTCCTGTCAAGCATTTACAAAATGTTGTAACCGTGCATGCTGTACAGACAGGCATTGGTGAATGTTCAAACCAGCAATGGTGGAAACAACATTGTTCCATTCCAGCCATGTAAAAATTAATATCATCCAAGTAAAACTCCTTCAAGGGTTTACTTTACCAGTAAATCACAAAGCATAAGAGCTTGGATGCTCTGATGAGCGTCTAAGATCCATTTCAACTTGGTGAATCGTCCATTGCATACTTTCTAGTTTCTGTGGAAAAGAATGCAAAAATCATAAAGCAGATATAGAATCTAACTTTTATGATTATTTTGTGAACAACTAACCTTTACAATGTCATGGTATTCCATTGCAATTGTATCAAAATGTGGATCCACACCTTGGTACTCACGAAGGCGTGTCACCTACATGAAAAAGTAACAAAGAAGAAAATACATTTAAATAACTGAAGCAAGAAGAAATTTCATGGAAGAGAATTTAGTGTTCTACAATTACATGATTTAGGGAACGAGAACCACACGCTTATTTGATACAAAAATTTCCAGTTACAAGAATGGGCCTCCAGATTAGGACCAAGGACTTCGAAGGCAACCAGCAAAACTGAATTCAGACTAGTTTAATATATTTGTCATCAGAAGGCCTAGCTGGGGATGAGTGACTCGACAGAAAAGGTTTGCAAATCTAACAAAGAAATGAGATCAGCTTATGTTAGGCATTCTCCTTTAACTGATTGAGATGTAATCCTATCAATTCATTCATGTGGTAGCGAAAGCAACAAATTTTCTACATGCATATCCAGGATATCCTAGACTGCTCCACAATTTGGTAAGGGAAATTGCTTCTCCAGATGGTTGTCTCATGGGATATTCCTTAACACAGTATCATACCAACATAAGGAAAATTTGATCAACACCTACCCTTTGACGGAAGAAACAATTACTGGTGCTAGCAGCCAGCACATGGCATCAATACAACAAAGAACATAATTGGAGCTCTGAAAGTCCTAGGAACAAATTCAAAAGCTTTAAACCAGCATTTCTCCACTCATTGATAGGTTACCAGTAGTCATCAAAGTCAAGTTATAGGAGATCCAATGCATGCTAGCCACCCAATGGTCAAGGGAGTCTGACACTCTTAAATCCTAATGAGAATAAAGTTCTTGTCGGATGAGACCTAAATGCCATAAATAGTCTGTGATATACTGTAGGCGGAGAGGACCTCTGGAGGAGACCTAAATGGTCATGTAGGCAAGAATAATAGTGGTTAATGGCTATAAGAAGATTCATGGAGGCTTTCGTTTTAACGAATGAAATAGTATGGGTGATGTTATTCTTAATCCCCTACAAAAAGGAGCAGTTTTAGGTTGAGGTAAATCTCATTACATTTTCCATGCCACTAAATTCTGTATGCCTTGGGATTTGCAACAATGTGCAGAATTAAAGGGACATTAGATGAGTGTTCCATACACCTAGCCTTGGGGCGAAAGGAATATAACATGATTTTTTGAGTTTATAAGGATCATACCACTTTATTATAAGCAACAGATGCCTCTGTTGTAGCCTCAAGAAGATATTCCCTGAAATTATGAGCTTACTTTTTCTAGCATTCATGAAAAATTCCAAAATATGAAGTAAGTCCGTTGACAGCAGATGTATTTTCTCACCGTACTCTATGGAGAGCAGGTACAGAATCTTTAGTGTAAGTGCTACACAAGAGAAGGTATTCCAGACACCTGTTATGAAGTCCAACAATATGTACCGTATTAAAGATGTAACAAAATATGCTTAGTCCTATATGCACAACCCTTCAAGTAATAGAATGAGAATGAGTATTTTTTAGGCTTCAAGGGCAGAAAAAATGCATGTGCAGATCATAAAGGTTGGTACCAACAAATTAACCAACTTAATACTCCACTGCTAAAGAGATACACAATGGTAATTTTGTTACATGCCAAGCTTGAGCATGTTATTTATCTGCTAAGGTATGCAAAATAGTCACCAGCTTTGAGTATATCTACCAGTGATGATGTCACGATGATAGTTACATAAAGGCATTCAGTTGAGGAGAGGAATCAGTGTGCAATAAAAAGAAATGACTTGCAGAACAATGCAGTTTATTTGGGAGAAATATCTGAAACAAATGTGGCGTACATATGAGTAGAGACAAAAACAGAAAATGCTGAACTTCAATATCCTAGGGGTAAGTTAGGGGTTTCAGAAATCTTTTTATTCCTTGGAAAAGGAAAATGTTTTCTTCCTCAACTAAAAAATATTCCGACGACAATAAATCTTTTATGGTTAGAGGTTGTTAGGAAAAGTCAAGCATTGTGTGGGTTAATGTTAAATCTCAGCCAATGTAAAGAGAGGGAGAGAGAAATCTACGGAGCTAAGAAGCAGCTTGTTTTCCCCCCTATAAAAAACAGTTTTCTTAGACCTAGAGGTAGGAAAATTTTTGAGGTAGTTTCCCATCTAAGGGACAAAAAAGTTGTCCATAAAGGGTCATTTTCCCAAATGACCTAACCTTAGGAAAAGTTCTTTTCCCAGAAGGTAGACTTTTCCATCCAGCTTTCCAAAACCCCTAACCCAACCTAGAGGAATTTGCACATTTAAATTTAATGATAAAATTAAAACTGTTGTACATCTCTTAGGCTAGATCCTGGCATTTAACCTATTGCCGTGAACGATCCCAGCCAATATCAGTTCCAGAGTCTCTCTCCTAAAGCTTCGTACTTTTATTCATAGAGTATGATATACAGCAGGCATACAATCAGTCACATGGAGCTCAATAGATCAAAGTATCCAATGTACATTGTACAAGCATAAGGCATCCTCATTTCTGTACACGAGTAGGCATTAATGCAGACATAATCCTGGAGCAAGGTCCACTCATTTAGCATCAAATCCCACATCCAAAAGTATTGTCCTCAGTACAAAAGAAATTTGAACCACAACATCAAATCCCACTCCCAAACATTTTTCCTGCTCCCTGCTCTCAAAAAAATTTAAAGTGCTATATTATTCCCTCTGGTTCCTGTTACCATTTTGATTTCATTGGTCTCTTCTAACGGGTATATGTGCATCCAGGATTGATAAAATTTGTTGTCAGCTCTTTCTTTGTCCTTAACTCATCCTCAAGTATGTAAGTATATCTAGACACATAGTATCTCAAGTTATACCATACCACATTCAGAAAGCCACCTACACCACAACCAAAACAAAATAATTATTGCAAGGTATTAGAATTCTGGAGCACTGGCTACGAAACCAATTTAATTAATTTAAAATCATTTACTACAACAGCATAACTATTAAATCTTGAAGCTTGCTATATTTCTTTATGTTTCTCACTTTGCCTTAAAAACATGTATGTTTAAACTTTACAGTTACCAGTTAAAGCTTCAAGCATATATGGACATATATGCATACCTAAGATTTGAATGTACACATGTTTGTATGTTAAAACATACATAAGGATATGGAATCTTCAAATAAGAATTGTAGGTACAATATCTAAAGTAACAAATCTTATTTTGTGGATCTTTAATTACAATTACTAGAATGGAGGTGTTGACTTGAGGTTTAATCTCACATTGGATAAACTTTTGGGTGCCTTCCCTATATATATGTGGAGGATTCCCTCAACTCGATGCCTAGATTTGGGTTCGAATTTGGGCCTTTACATGGTATCAGAGCTGGACTACACATTGGACGATTCATTTCAGATCATACTCTGCCCTTACCGTTCAAATGTTCAATAGTGCCACTTATACTATAACCATTCAGGTTCAGTGCCAAGAGGGTGTTGAGGATTAGACCCAATCAGAAACTCTATGGGCATCTTCCCTCTCTGTAATCTGTGGGCACCTTCCCTCTATGTATGCAGAAGATTCCTTAACTCAATGCCTAGGTTTTGGGTTTGAATTTGGGCCTTCACAGAAGGAAAGGTAACACATCCAAAATGTTTCAACCTTTGGATTAATTACAATACCTAGTGCTTTGCTCAAGTGGAATGGACCTTTAAACATGGGGCCAAATGTTGTGAAATGAAGCGCATAGACAAAATGAAAACAAGAGATTCTTGAGCAGAGTGTCTCAAAGGGATCATCACAACCGATGGGTGATGCGGAGCGATTTTAAAAGGACAGCCTGGGTTTGCTCAGAGTTATCGACGGACTTCACGAGGACAACGTAGAATGATTGGCAAGATACTCGAGTCATTTTATTTTATTGTGTAATTTTCATTTAAGTTTGATTCCAGAGTAAAAAAAAAGTTATCTTCCTTTCTGGGCTTTCTGTAAGTTTGTAGTTTAGTGGGCCTCACATGTTTAGGCCTAGCTGCCTAGGCAGCAATCTTTTGTTAAGTTTGTAGTGCAAAAATGGCCAAGTGGCATGTGATTTCCCCTATAAAAGGGCACCGCCTTCTTTTGTAAGAGGGATGAAGAATGGAATGAAAGAAGCCTTTAGATTCCCCTTATGTGTGTTTCTCCGTGAGGGAGAGTTGAGCCCTGCCAGAGAGTGGCCGTGAGGGCCGATCTATTACACCCACCCCACCCTTTCTTTTCTATAGACTTTTCCTTTCCTCCCCACCGTACCCACGTACCTTCACCACTCTCCCGCACGTTCCCCACCTCCCCCATGCCTCCTGCCACACCCTCTCCTCCTCCGTCCATTTCCTTCCACTCCCAACATTGAAAACCCTCATGCACACCAGGGAGGAGCGTCAAAGCACCCCCTTCCCCTTCCCTCTCCACTCGCGAACACCCTCCCCTACCTACACGACCACCGGCCGCTTCCCTACACCACCATTGCCCCCCCTTCCCCAACCACCCTTTCTCCCTTCCCCTTCCATCACCTCCCTTTCTCTTCTACACCACCCCACTGTGCTCAACAAAAGCAGAGGAGCACAAAAAAATCATGCCATCCTCCCGGCGCCGTACGACCATGCCGAACACCCACTGTTCCCCCCTCGGCGGAATTGCCGCCTTCGCCTCGCGACCGACCCCTGCACCGACTCCGCCTCCACTGCTATCGCGGCCGCAACAGCCCTCAGCAGCTACATTCTCCGCCCCAACGACCCTCCCCTCCCCTCACCACTTTCAGCCTGCGACAACCCAACAGCCGCACCCTGTATTGGCATCGGCCACCGCAGCCACCCTCTCTACTGTAGCTGAGGCCCTCCTTCCTTTCCCTGGTCCGTGCCAAACTTTTTCCACTGCGACGGCGCCAGGCCGCCACCACCCCCTCCAAGTACAGTTTCCCCTCCCACCACGTCAACTTCCTACTATTGAACCCCCCCTGCGACTACCACCGCCGTTGACCTTCCCCTCCCACTCGCCCTTCCACCACATCAGCGCTGCACCTTCCCTCGTGGCCCACCGCCATCGCCTACAGGAGACACCGATCACGTCACCAGCTGAGCCCACCCTGTGCCGACTGCCATTAACTACCACCTGAGTACCCACAAACCACCACCTCTCTCTTCCTATGCTACTTCCTCCTCTTCCCTTGTTTCCCTTACTGCAACCCAACCCCTTCTCTAGACTCAGATCCCTTCCCACCCCTAGTCATCACCCGCCGCTGCACTCTCTCTCTGCCCTCGTCTTCTCTCTCTCTCTCTCTCTCTCCCTCTCTCTCGTTGCTTCTCTCTCGTTGTTCGGGGGCCCCAAAGGATAGGCCCAGGGCACCGAACCCCATAGGCTCCACTCTCCATGTACAGCAGTAGCAACAGCTCTGGATCTCCACGTTGATTGCCTTGAGCGGCCATAGTGTCTTTTTGAGCTGAAAGCTTCCAAGAGCGAGGTTCGGTTCGGCGCTTCGCAGACCGGTCGCTTTATCCCGCATCAATTTGGTATCAGAGCTTAGGGAATCAGCTTGTCCCTTCAAGCTAAGGTCTGATATCTATTCAAGCACAGTCCCATCATGGCCAACTATTCCTCTTGGTACTGGGTTTCAAGTCTAACATAGAAGATATAAAGGGGCAACTATCCCATTTTGCAAAACCAAGCTGTGGTCGCCTCGCGTCGCCTCAACGCCTAGGCGAGAGCCTTGGGTGCTTTTGAAAACACAGCCTGGTCCGCGCCTGACCTTCTGCACTATGACTGCGCCAGGCAGCTACCACCCCTTCTAATTGCAGTTTTCCCCTCCCACCACTCCAACTTCCTGCGGTCGACCTCCCTGTGACTACCGCCGTTGTCGACCTTCCCCTCCCACTCGCCCTTTCCCCACGTCAGCACTGCACCTTCCCTCATCACCCACCGCCATCGCCTGCAGGAGACACCGGTCACGTCGCCACCTGAGCCCGCCCCGCGCCAGCTGCCATTAACCTGCCACCTGAGTGGCCACGGACCACCACCTCACTCTTCCTTTGCTACTTCCTCCTCTTCCCTTGTTTCCCTGACTACGACCCAGCCCCTTCTCTAGACTCGGACCCCCCCACCCCTAGTCATCACTTGTCGCCACTCTCTCTCTCTCTCGTTGCTTCTCTCTCGCTGTTTGGGCACCCCAAAGGATGGGCCTGGGCGTACTGCACAGCACCGAACCCCATAGGCTCCACTCTCCATGTACGGCAGCAACAGCAGCTCCGGACCTCCACGTCGATCGCCTCGAGCAGCCATAATGTCTTCTTGAGCAGAAAGCTCCCAAAAGCAAGATTCGGCTCGACGCTTTGCAGAGTTGTCGCTTTGTCCCGCATCAATGGGGCACGACCCCACTAGCATGATACTTGCTTTGATAACATATTAGCAGGTGCAACGAAAGTAAAGACAGGACCCCTTTTACCATTAGCATATGCTAAAAAAGCATGACCAACATGTGCATGTTGTATGCCCCCAGACACAAGTATACACACATACAACACATTAATGTACCATATCAACTACTGTCAAGTGTCAACTATGTCCTAATTGGTACCTGAAGTCTAGAACCTCAAAATATAAGTGCAAATGATTTAAGTCAAATGCGAAAGCAAGACAAGACAAAAAAGTATGACAAGGAAAATGCAAAGATCAACTAGAATCAGATGATGAAACTAGAGAGACAAACCTCAATTTGGCATTTAATGTCTGGCACCTTTTGCACAACCAGTCTTTTCTCAATTCATCCTACACCAAAGCAAAGAGAACATGATATATTAATGTTTAAGAAAAGTATGAAAACAAATGATGCTTTAAGTTTAAAAGATAATAAGTATACAACAACAAAATAAGTTAGAAGCTTGAGGTGCGGCCTTCTTAATCACACATCTTTCAATGTATACTGAAGAATTCTGAACCTTCACAATATTCCAATAAATAAGCATGTTGAAAGCTTACAAACGTATGCTGATGTTGCAGCTTCAAATCTTTAACAAACTTGACAAGCACACTCAGTATCTGCTCTAGAACCTTGTGGAACGAAAACATTTCAGTTTCTGTAGCACAACAGATGGGGAAAAAAATAAAAGGGAGTACTAGGGACTGCTAAGCTTGTACTCAGAAACATACACTATAATGTTCGGCAAACTTCCTGTCCATTGAGTATAGATCTTGCAGCAAAAAGGCCTCTTCCCTCTCTATCTCCTCAATAATCAACTTTACTCTGGCCATATATAAACAACCTTGGTTTGAACAGTGAAACCAGATAAAACCCACAATAGGTCCAGTGAAATTGCAAATTCAGTAAATAGAGAAATGTGATATAAAAAGAAACAATATAAAAAATATAAGTGCATGAATACTTTCTCAGCAATACAATCAAGGACTTTCCTCAACAATAGCCCTCCCATATATGAAGAATGATGGCTTCCATTTTGTGTTTTCAAAATTCTGATCCATACCATACTGCAACAACAAGTCTCGGTTCAAGTTCCAGTAATACTTGGAAGACATATTCTCTCTAATTTCAATTGGGTAGGAGTATCTTAAAATGCCACTTTAGTTGACCTTCACACTCCACTCAATCAGAGGATATAATCTGAGGTAAGAAGGCAGCAGAAAAGCGGGATAGGGGCCATGAAAGATTATGTTGCACAATTGCAAAAGAAAAGTATTTTCAGCTAAAGTAAATGAAAAAAAAATCAAGGACAAGGAAGATTTGTAAATCGAAGCCTATTTTGTTTCTCTTGGTTCGAATATCCAATTTCCGACCTTTTCTGACACTTCAGAATCATGTTTGGAACTTATTTTACTCATCACACACATTTCATTTCCTAATTGGGAATTTCCAATAAAATTTCAGAAACCGAAAGGAAGCAACTTTTTCCCATATCCCTTTCCGAAAGAAATCAATAATGTACATAGTTAACCTCCAAATTTTATCTTTATTTTTTTCTCTTTTCAATCAATTCAGAAGATCGATCCGTAAGGGCCAGTCTATATAGCTCCAGCTGGGCTAGGTTGATTTAGCTATGCCCTCCAATCCGGGGCACCAGGTCAGTGGGCTAGGCTAGAGAGCTTCCTTTGTAGAGAGGGCTAGCCCCATCCACATGATTTATCCAACATGGGATTAACCACAATGTGCCAAAGGTCTGAGCAGCACCATTTTATCCGCACACAGAAGCAGACACAATGCCTTGAGGTGAAAAGAGAGGAGAAAGATCAGAAATGACAAAGGTGTGAAAATTCGGGGATCGGGATCGGATCACCTGGATCGGGCAATCTGATCCCGATCCACAACCGATCCAATAGTTTCTTGGTTTTAAAAAAGGAGAGGGTTAAAATAAAATATTATTTTATCAACACGGAGGGGGTGGTATACAAATGTTATCTCTTTTATCAAGGTTTTCCTTCTTCCCGAGGCGTCTCCTCCCTTCTTCCGGAGTTTCAGCAGGGGCGGAGCGGAGCAGCAGTGGTTTCAGCAGCAGCGACCGCCTCAGTTCGCGACAGCGGCTTCAGCGGCAGCCTCCGTTCACAACGGCAGCTTCAGCGGCATCCTCCATTCGTGACGGTTGCGGTTTTAGCGGAGCAGGAGCGGCAAGTTGCTGAGTGTTTTTCTTCTTTCTTCTTCTTCTTCATCTGCCGCTCCTGTCTCTGTTGTTTTTGTCCTTTTAAAGCCTGGGATCAGACCAGATGGTCCAGATCGGGCAGACGGCTTCTTCTCCTTCCTCTTCTTGAGCGGTACTGTCCCTTCATTTTTTTTTAATAATTTAAGGGTGGGGATCGGGAACGGAGGTATTAGGATTGGATTGGATCAAACCAAATCCAATCGGATGGGCCGATCTGATCTGATTCTGCTTTCCTTGGAAATGACAGAGAAATGATTTACCTTTTTTCACACTCATCTGTACCTACAAGCATTTACATCATCCACCTGAAGTCCTAGAAAAAACAAGAAGAAGAAAGTGGTGAAAAAGACTACAGCAAAATCTTAGTTTAAATATCACAAGGACCTGCACTTTTCAGCTCAAGGGCTTCTTGGAACTTCTCTTTCAAGGGCAACTGGACAAGATATCAAAACTCTGGCTTGCTCTTGAGAGCAGCTTCAGAGTGCTCAAGGACGTCAGGCAACATGGCCCTTGACAAATTTATATGAAAATATGAGCCCCCCTTCCCCATCAGGAAGAACAAAAGCCAACCCAAATAAGCTTATTACAGTTGGATGCATAGTTGTCAAAGCGACAAGGTGACCCAAGGCGTTCATGGGGAGTCTAAGTGCTTAGGCATTAAGACATCCGCCTAAGCATTGCCTAGGCGACACCTTGGCCGTTCTTTTAAAAAACCCCAAAACATATATCCCTAATATACAAAATTTTAAAAATACATGAAAAATTACAAATTTTAATATCAGAAATGTAGGGGAAGAGAGACAGAGAGAGAGAGAGAGAGAGAGAGAGAGAGAGAGAAAGGGGAGAGAGAGACACAGACAGAGAGGGGAGAGCAGCGAAGAGACGTTATAGGTTATATGCTCAGGCCAGGCAGCTTAAGGCATCCAGGCAGGAGTTTGTTTATCTACTTTCAAGGACCAGAAGCACAGGAGTCAGAACAGAGGACTCACTAATGATTTTCAGATAACAGTTAGCCAGACATTAATTAACAATCCCAGGCCCACGGATTAAGGAATAGAAAAACTAGGAATATGCAATATTTCCAAGTGTAGAACATAACGAATACTTGAGCAATGCCACATTTACTATGTCCATACCCTTATATTACTAAAAGAAAGTCAGCACTCCTTTTCTGGCATGACAATTTAAGTAGAAGCTACCGGTTATGCTATGAAAACATTAATTCTTTGAAGAGAACAGATAAATAGTAGGCCCTAGGAATTCTGAATGTCATAAAGAAGCATATTTTATGACCAAGTAAAAAGAAGAAGAATAAAAAACAATTGAAATAAAAAAGTGTATTATTATTATGTTATCAAATAGAAAAGGAAACATAGATGTAGAAAAAGCAATGCACTAAGCAAAACCAGCAGCGCACCTTTCTGGAAGCCGAGCACTTGGAATGTGACTAAGAGGAGGAGACTCTACATAATAGAAGGATTAGTGATAAATCAGATATGCAAAAGAAAGGACGCAATACCCCATGAGAAATGTCAAACCTACCAATTTCAACCAGGGCAAATGCATCAGCTAGCCTATCACATTTAGCCTCCAACCGAGCCTCTACCTCATGGGCAATGGATCTCTGGTATTGTGCTTCATCCTATAGCAACATTACCAAGATTCAGCAGGCCCACTCAGTTTCAGATTGTGGGCCATGAATGGTGAGGTAAAAACTCAGATATGAAGAAAAACATTTCTACAAGAAATCAATTGATTCATGCATCATGTGTGGTTCAATTATATATAAGATCTTTGTCATACGCTTTTCAAAAGAAGACCTCAAAGTGACATACCACATTGACAGGGGGTTTCTGCAGTTGAACCTGCCACAAGAAATCTGCTGTGATTCCAAGAAAACGATTTGGCACACCGCCAACTCCAGATTCCGCAAAATCTGACGAGCTGGATTAAAGCAACATGTTAGGCACACTTCTACTGCTAACACTTAAAATATTAGTATAGCTAGTTGAGTTAAACCTTGAGTTGATTGTAGCACCAGTGCTTGTGCTGTCAAAAGAGCTTCTTGGTACTGTACTCAATTTTTCTATCTCTTCTTCATGAATTTCTCCATCTTTTGAAACAAGGGGAAGTCTCAGTCGTTGAGATGCCTCAGCAACAATTAATCGGTGCTCAAGGGACTCATAAACCTATAACATAACAACCAGAATTATCATACATGATGAGTTATTTTTCACATTCAGAGGACTTACACATAATGTACGTGGGTCAATCCTAAACAGATGGATATCAATGTTTGACAAGGCCTAATGGTGTAGCATTTTTAGTGGAAGAATTTCACTATTGTACAATGGGAATAACATCTAAAATATCACAAATAAAAATATAACAGGCTACAACTAGAAGGGTTTGGATAACAGAATGTCAGAATCAGAAACTTTGTTTGTACTTTGTACATACACAATATTCTGCCTACTATAAGTCCAAAGCATTGCCTGGTGCATTTGATTTCTGCTGCCTAGTTTGACTGTAGAATTTCCATGAGACAATGTCATAACTTGAAGTTGCATGCTACAAGCAAATTCATCACTATCCAAGTTTTTCGCTTAACCACCCTCACAGTTCTGGACCTCAATATCCACCACCCCCCCCCCCCCCAAAAAAAAAGAAAAGCAAATTCATCGCTATCCAAGTTTTTCGCTTAACCACCCTCACAGTTCTGGACCTCAATATCCACCCCCCCCCCAAAAAAAAAAAAAAAAAAATAGAAGAAGAAGTAGAAGAAGAAGAAGAAGAATTTCCATGAGACAATGTCATAACTTGAAGTTGCATGCTACAAGCAAATTCATCACTATCCAAGTTTTTCGCTTAACCACCCTCACAGTTCTGGACCTCAATACCCCCCCCCCCCAAAAAAAAAAAAAATAGAAAATAGAAGAAGAAGAAGAAGAATGAAGAGGAGGAGATGTGACTTTAGAAGGCAGAGGAGATGCGACTTTAGAAGGCGAGGAGATGTAAGTTTCAGATTGTTTAAACTTGGTTATAGAGGGAGATTTAATTAGAAAAGATTATTATTATTGTGTTTAGGAGTTGGGACATCATCCCCAACACTTGGGGAACGTCAGAAAGTTATGTAGAAATCACTATAGAAGCTCAGATGAGATTTTAGAGTTGCTTTAGGGATTTCACCCTAAAGGTAGACATGTGATAAACTGAGTCCATATTATTTGTTATTTGTTTTGATTTGATTCTATTTTAATAATCAGAAGCTAAATTCATGCATGCAAAGTCTGTAAAAATTAATTGGGAGTATTTTCGGTTATATTTAAGTAAACATGCATGGTTAGAACCCAAATCTGCATATTAAATTATTATATATGTGATTTGATTAATTATGTCTGATTTTTTGGATTTGTCGTCAACCATAGCTAACGTATCATCAATCTGTTCATTTGGTTCAATTAATGCTATTCAGCTGAAAATCGGTAATGAGATTAAAATAGAATTAAACATATGGATAGTGCCATCTTAAAGGGGACTGTTGACCACTAGTAGCAAGTGTAGGCTACGGAATGAGGACCAGTGTCCGAGGACGAACGGATAGTATATTGAAAACCTGGAAATCAAATTGGATGATAATCTGGTGGATGGTGGGGTTATGACTCTCAATCTTGCACAATGGATCAAGATTGATAGACCCCCAACGTTTAGCCCATTTATCTATATACCTTTCGTATGGCGCCACAGTACTGACTGACCCCTTATGCTGTGATTTGGATGTATGTCCGACTATTGAAATTAATTTGCATATAATTGAGATTAGCTGGGTTTGTAATTGACCATAATACTTTGAAAGCACATATGAATGTGAATATGATCTGATTATATGAAGTCTGCACGTACGATTTGTTATGCTCAGAACATATGAATATGATTTAATCTGATACGCAAACAAATTGTAAATTTATTCATTTGATAATCTATTGGATTGTGAAAATGAAGAATATGCTCACATACAAAATGTTTGAATAGTTCTGTTATTACGTTTTCTTTAGCTTATGCTATACGTTTAAAACATGTTTGAAATATAGGTTCAACTTAGGGTTATTATATGAGTATTACCAAGTTATTATATGATTAAACATATTATTGGTTTTGATGTCTACTGAGTCTTTGGACTCACATATGTGACTTAAACTGTTTTTCAGGAAATCAATAAGTGTGAAACTTGGTCTCCGACGAGGAGTGGGTTGGAGGGTGATCTTGGGAAACATTTGAAAGTCGCTGCATATAGAGCAGGGTAGGATAAAATCCTTTGTATAATGAATGTAAATTTTAGTTTTGGACTGTAAGATGAACATTATTATATATGATGTATTTACGTGTGGTTATGTTAATGGAAATATAATAAATTAGGAACCCGAGAGGGTGAAAAGGACATATTTAAACTAGCTAAATTAAGAGAAAGGAAAACTAGAGATTTAGATCATGTTCGGTGCATTAAAGGTGAAGATCAAAGGGTTTTAACTAAGGATCTTGAGATTAAAGGGAGGTGGCATAGCTATTTTCAGAAGTTACTTAATGGAGATTCCGTCAAGGATTTATCTTTAGAAGGTACCCAAGAGTCCACAATATTTGATAAATATCAATATTTCAGGCGTATTAAGATGTCAGAAGTGGAGGATGCTTTAAGGAAAATGAAAGTGGGCAAGGCCTTAGGACTAGATGGCTTACCTATTGAAGTATGGAAAGGCCTAGGAGATATTGGTATTCAGTGGCTAACTAAATTTTTTAATAAAATTTTAAAGGAACGGAGAATGCCAGAAGTTTGGAGAAAAAGTGTTGTAGTTCCTTTCTATAAAAATAAAGGAGATATTCAAAGTTGTAATAATTATCGTGGAATTAAGCTTATGAGTCATACTATGAAACTTTGGGAAAGAGTAATTGATAAACGCCTCCGTGGTATGACTACTGTGTCGGAAAATCAGTTTGGTTTTATGCCAAATAGATCTACTACAGAAGCTATTTTCTTGCTACGGCAGCTAATGGAGAAGTATAGAGAGATGAGAAAAGATTTGTATATAGTTTTTCTTGATTTAGAGAAGGCGTACGATCGAGTACCGAGAGAATTGATTTGGTGGACAATAGGAAAGAAAGGAATCTCTCAAGGATATGTTGATTTGATTAAGGATATGTACGACGGTGCTATTACTAGTGTTCGAACTATTGCTGGGGAGACTGGTGAATTTCCCGTTTCTATAGGTTTGCATGAAGGTTCTGCACTAAGTCCGTATCTCTTTGCCTTAGTTATGGATGAAGTAACTAAACAATTGCATGAGGATATCCCTTGGTGTATGCTATTTGCAGACGATATTGTTTTAATTGATGAGAGTATTGATGCTCTAAATGCTAAGCTAGAGCGTTGGAGACTTGCCCTGGAGTCTAAAGGTTTTAAAATTAGTAGGAGCAAGTCAGAATTTATGCACTGTAATTTTAGTAATGGGAGAGTGGTTCAGGAAGACATGGTTCTAATTGATGGACATAACATTCCGAAGAGTAGTAGCTTTCGATACTTAGGGTCTATCATACAAGAGAATGGGGAGATTTATGATGACGTTACACATAGGATTAAGGCAGGCTGGTTAAGATGGAGAAGTGCATCATGTGTCCTTTGTGATCGTCGTATGCCTGTGAAACTCAAAGGGAGGTTTTATAGAACGGCTGTGAGACCCGCTCTGTTATATGGTACCGAGTGTTGGGCAGTACGAAAGGAACACATCCACAAAATGTGTGTAGCAGAGATGAGGATGTTGAGATGGATGTGTGGCAAGACTAAGAAAGACAAGATTAGGAATGAGCGCATCCGTAAGGACTTAGGGATAGCTCCAATTGATAGTAAAATGAGATAAAATAGACTCAGGTGGTTTGGACATGTGTTTCGTCGCCCTAACTCAGCGCCGGTTAAAAGATGTGATCAAATCTTAGTGGATGCTAGCAAAAGAGCTCGAGGAAGGCCTAAAATGAGATGGTACGATGTTATTAGGAAGGACATTAGTTCCTTGAGTTTAAATATGAATATTGCACTTGATAGAAATCTTTGGCGGAACAGGATTCATGTAGCCGACCCCAATTAATTGGGATAAGGCTCTGATGATGATGATGTTAATGGAAATGGTATGGTTGTGCTGTTTGAAAATAATGGTGATTTGACCTTTAGTGCGTTGCAGATTTCCCGAGTCACAACATTTCGGTTTCGCAATGTGACGCCCCCGGACCAGACCAGATCCTGGGAAGGGCGCCACAAAGCTAAAGTTCAGTCACTTCACCAGAGACTACTCCAAGACCATAAGCAGGCAACAGTAACATGACTCCTGGCCTAATAAACATAAATAGCTCATCAATTTTATACTGTCTGAAGATGGGTTTAGGTATCTCCAGGATTCTTTTATATCCTATTTTCTTCCTTTATTAACTTTACTACAGTCAAGTTTCAGTTATCAAAGGCAGGTAGTATGAAACAAGGTTCTAAACATCGGGATGTATTGTGTTGACTGGCACTTATTGAAATGCATATTGACTGATTGTTGTAATTCTGACCTATTGCCAGCCGATCTGTCACCGGGATCCCCAGATCAGTCTAGAGCAGCTAAACTGGCCAGCAGTCACACACCAATTATTCAGGATCAAACATTTTTGCTATATAATCCAAACATATATTTACTTAGTGACATTAGTAGTTTTATATATTATGTGTCAGTATATTATGCTTATTCATAATACTGGCACCAGTTTATCAGTTTTGTGGTTAAAGAGTGTTTAATGCATATAGTTCGTTAATAACTTGAACACTCCAAAAGTGTTTGCCAATCTTTTGAGTTCTAAGTCAGAAACCTATTCTCAAGAACCCATCACGTTTGTGATGAATTACTTAGCGAATTACTAATGTGCATACACTTCTGGTTCCACATGGAAGATGGCATTGCACGACATCACACAAGCTTAGTTCCTAATCATGAATCAATGCAGGGGTAAAATAAATGACCGATCAAACATTAAAACTCTGCATCGGATATCAAACCTGAGGGGAGCACATCATTCCAAACAGCCGTGGGTGGTGACTCTGGACATCTCTAGTCCCTACCCCGACATTTGCAGCGGACAGTGCCTGCTGGTATTCTTCCACTATTGCTATTGCTTCACTATATATTGCCTGGAAATTTTAAAATAAAATAGAAGGCGGGAGAGGGAAAAGAGTGGAACAGCACCAACGATACAGGCCCAACAAATCAGCTCAAAAAGCAAGAAAACAAATATTGCATATTGCATAATACATAATGCACCCCTCAATTCCGCCGCCAGAGACGGCACTACACTGTTTTAGGATCAGAGATCTCGACGGAAGTAGAACAATCGGGACTCACCATGGCTTCCAAGTACCGCGTCCGCTCCCTCGACATCTCTTCCCTGGCCTAGTAAACCGATAGAAAAAGAGAAAAACAAGTGAAAATCCATCAGATCGGGAGAAGAGGAGGGGGAGGGGGTAAGAGATTGGGGGGTTCTTACGAGCTGGAGGTCGGAGTAGGCGGATTTGGAGATGTAGGAGCCGTCGGGAGCGAGGCAGTGGCGCTCGAGCTGCTCGATCAACTGGCTCAGGTCGGCCTCCAGGTGGTGGCTCTGCCCGCCCCTCGCCATCGTTCCCCGGCGGTGCCGTTCGCCGGAGAGGGGAAACGGCAGCGAACAGGAAGCTGGCTTGGCTTCTCCCCCTCCCCTTCCCCTTCCCCTTCCCCTAACCCCCTTTTCTTGGGGTTTTTGTTTCCCCTTCCACCCTTTGGGTTTGTTTGCACTTTGCGGCTTTTGCAATTTGAAAATTAAAACTATGCGAGACGATTTGAACCGGGGGCGTGCGGAGACCGGGGTCCGGCCGGTTCGCAACGGTTTGAATATGAACAATATAAATAGTTCTCACAGAAAAATTATTGTTAAATTAAAATTATAGATTTATTATATTTATATTTGTACATATATCTTTAAAAATATTAAAACTTTGTAAAAAGATGACGGAATGGAGGGTACTTTTGCATTATTTTAAGTGACCTTCTTGGACATAGAAATAGTAAACAAAATTATTTTGTAAATTTTTTACATAATATCCACATTTTTAATAATATAGGTGTAAAAATAGAAGAATGATACATCCATATTTTTTATTCTAACAAGGACTTAAATTAGAAAATTCCATGCATGTTTTTTGGTGAAAGCTTCTAACTCTTTGTAATCACATAAGAGAGCTTAATTGGATACCTAGACTTAGTATAAATGCTTAGTCTCGCGCATGATATTCTGCTTTAAAATCTCAAAAAATATCATTTGAACGATTTTATCAAGTATTTATTGAAGTTAATATTAATTGATTTTAATAGTTTTATGCTTTTAATACAAATATATAATATAAGTACATATAAATATTTGTATATTTAAACAATTCTAGTGTATCATTTTAAAACTTCTTTATTGCTGATGCAAGCAGGTGTCTAACTCTAACACTTACGGGGGTGTCTGAATTGTCAAAATTTTTCATAGAAAATATTTTACTGATTATTTTATATAAGTATAAATACGTTGGAAAAATATTCCTTAGATTTTAAAAATATTTTTTATTTTCCGATATTTACTCTCTCTCTCTCTCTCTCTCTCTCTCTCACTCATAGCTCTTCTATGCAAGATTTTACAAACCAGTCCGGTACGGCGTACCAGTCATATATCGGTACGATCGATCTTTGATATGTAAACAGTACGATTTATATATTAAATATTTTATTTTAAATACAAAAGACATCATTAAATAAGTTAGTTGAGTGCCTTCATTAGTTTAGAGATGGTTCTGTGTTCAAATCTCACGAACAGCTCTACCTTTATTCTCTTCTAAATTGATATAAAAATTTATATTGATAAAAAATCGATACGACCGATATGAACGGTCTACGAATCTTACTTCTATGAACCGTGACATCTATTGACAAGTCACAGTTAATTGTGGCATGCCAAAATATTACTTTTTTTTTGAGCTCCAAGAAATATTTGTGCTTAATCTACTCATGTCCCTTATCATCCGAAGCCAATTTATTCTTACTAGGTGACACAATGACATGCACGAGACTCCCTTTCTACCAATCGGAAAGAGGCCGTTGACCAAATTTGATGTTGTTGACTTTGCTCCTTAAATAATAAGAAGGAAATTATTATCATTTTTATTTTACTTGATAAGTAGTTGGAAAACATGTGTTTTTTTCATGTTAAAATGCAAGCAAATTTTGCAAACATCAGTTCCAGTGCAGCACACTTACCAAGCACTAGCACGTTATTGGTTACTCATGGACTAGTGTGCATCTCGTTACGTAGAGTACTCACGTCCAGTTTCGAGTTCTTTTTCCGCCCAAGCGTTTGGATCGCAGGATATAAAATCCGGGGAGGAGGGAGAAAAGAACAGGAAAAAGACAGAACTGAAGAGCTCGAATGGGTTTTAGGAGTAGCTCGGCGCTCGGCTTGAATCGCCTCAGAACCTATTCCGAGATTTCGAAAGTAAAGTTAGCAGCCAAGTTTGAACAAATCTTCTCGCAGATGCGCCAACCTGTGGTGTATGCCTAGTTTTTTTTGCTCACCAGGCCGCAGTAATTTGCAGGGGTGGAGGTGGGGCGCCGCGAGAGGGGGCTGCGGTTCCGCAGCTGGGGCAGGGCCGGATGGCAGAGCGAAAGTTGCCGGTGGCGGCGGGAAGGACACTTCCATAGAGGGGATCAAGGATATTATCGCGGTGGCGTCTGGGAAGGGCGGAGTCGGCAAGTCCACGACCGCAGGTCTGTGGATGACCCCGTTGAAAGATACCAGTTTTGTTCCCTAAATTTTGTGATCGATGTTTCTTTAGGGTGTTCGCGGATTGGTGGGAATGATCCCTGAATTGGGTTCTTGGATTTTGATTAACATGATACCGTATTGTGAAATTGGAGTTGAGTGCACGCATTAACAATTTATGGGTATTTGTGGGTTGTTCCTTTATCAGTTACTTATTTTTATGTCTTTGATGTGTTCCTGTTCATGGTATCATTCCCTCTCCCTTTTAGTCAGTGTCAACAGCTGCCGGCATTTTCGTGGCCTTTGTAATATTATGGCTAATATGGACTTTGAATTACATCATGAACAAGAAACCCAGGGTTCCATTTTTTGGAATTTGAGATTGTATTTGAACTTGGAACAGCTTGAGTGATTCTTGGTTATTTCACTGTGACTTCTTCTTGGTTTTTGCGCCGATTTGTAAAAAAAAGGGGATCTAAAGGGGTGTACTTCAGATCAGAGGTAAAATAAATTATGAGAATTGGTTGCTGGCCTGTGGTTTTCTTTGGCGATAGATACTGTGTCCTTTCCTGCTGACCAAATCTCGGAAGAAGAGTTCGACTTGCTGCACACCCTGGGGGTGCAACAAGTCTAGCTGGCCTGCACCCCACCATCCCCGGGGGCCAAGAAACCCCACTTTTCCCATCCCATCAGTCCAGTTGGACCAATGGGATGGTGGGGTGAAGCAAGTATTATTCATCTGGGAAAGTTCAGGTGTCTGTACGCTTTCATGTTTGATTGTATGCTAATTTTGGACCAGTATCTTTGCAGTTAATTTGGCTGTTGCACTTGCCAAAACGTGTAAGTTGAAGGTTGGTTTACTAGATGCTGATGTATATGGGCCATCCATACCCACCTTGATGAACCTCCAAGGAAAGCCAGAAGTGAGTGAAGGTCTTATTCTCCTTCTCATCTGATAACTGTTGTCAAAGATCATATTGCTATCTTACTCATTTTGGTCATTCCAATCAGTTATCTCTGATCTCTCTCTTTAAACTCTCTACCTTTTCCTCTTTTGTGATGCCACAGTCATCAACAAGTTCAGTGTTAATCTTCTTCAGTTGATTCTGCACGATATTTCATGCTTTTGAGTTATTTTCTTTTGTTTAAGTTAATTAATATACAGTCTAGCATATTAATGGATATTAAAGTATTGCTTTATGCTTCCGAGTGAGTATGCTAAGATAACAAAAGAATATCTATAGTATTTGTCTATTTGACTAGAAGTTTGAACAGGCTTTGCTCAGCATGCTCTAACATTTTTCTGTCGCTAAGCTTGTTATGGATTGGATAGGATTATAGTGGGTTCATCTTTTCAGGTGTGAACTGTGAAGTAATCAGAGTACTCCTTTTCTGGGATATGGTTGAGATAGATAGTTGAATCTTATCTTGACATCGGGACTCGTCTTTCTATTTCTTGTATAACCGTATATCCATTTTCTGATTGTTAATAGAACTGTGGTGCTATCCATTTTGCAGCATTAGCTTCATCTTGAGTAATTAATCAGTGGATGTCTGCCTCTTCAAGCAGATTTGAAGATGATTCCTATGAAAAATCATGAAGTGTGGTGTATGTCAATTGGGTTTCTTGTTGACAAGGATGCTCCAGTTGTATGGAGAGGACCTATGGTTTGTTCTTCTCTTATGCTCAAAATTTTCTTCTAGAGCATCTATTTCTGGAAATGTCTAATACGCTCATTTCTTTTAAGTTTTTCTACCATTTCCTAAAAATTACTTTTTTGGTTGGTTTCACCACAATTTCTGGCTTATGCTTTAAGGCTTAAAGTCAGGCGGTTATTGTGTAATATCGTGTAAAAATACTTACAACCATATGTATGTATGTATGTATGTATGTGTGCGTGCATGTACACACATTTAAGATGTGTATTGCGGTCCCCCTCCTTTTGTGTTTCTAGCCTAAGTTATGCCAAGTTATTGAGGCGACATTCATTGTTTATCTCTTTGGCCTATGTGCTGTTCCTTCCTGTCTTTCTCAGTAAGGTGCATTTATTATCTTGCTTCGGTTTCATTTATGGTTAAATATGGATTCTGTGACTTAATATTTTCTAAAATATTTAGATAGACATGACCCAGTAACTGCAGATTTAAGGATCTAAATGCTTAAATTTCTATTTTATGTGCAACATCTATTGCTAACTTTACACTCTTCTAGATGTCGGGTTTCACACTCTTCATTCATTTACTTGGCCTAGTAAAAATAAGACAAATACCAATTGTAGATGAAATGGACTTGCAGTGTGCCACCCAAATTTCTTGGTTATCTTTTGTACTTGGCTATTTATATAATTCAACATCCATTAGGTCAAATACATGGCTGTCTTTAGTAAACCTTGGTGGTATACAGTGATCTGTATCATGAAACTATCTGCTATGTCCATCTTAATAATTTAGATGGCTATATTTCATATGCTATTAACTCTCTCTCATTCAACTGAATTGGATTGTCAACACTGCAGGTTATGAGTGCCCTTGAAAAATTGACTAGGGGTGTTGCTTGGGGGGAACTTGATATACTTGTTGTTGATATGCCACCTGGTACCGGGGATGCTCAGCTAACTATTTCTCAAAGGCTACAGTTATCTGGTATTAATAGCCTTTACCTTTTTGCTAACTGTTTACACACATGGAAATAGTAAAATAAAATATTTTGTTTTGGGGTGTTCATTTATTGAACAAAAATGCACATTTTCAGCTAATTAACTAACATGTGCATTATTAATCTCGCTGGTTTGATTTATCATATGATTTAGAGTTCGTGTGCTAGACTTTTCTCCACGATCATAGTCGGTGTTTATTTACATCGGCATAAAGTCTAAACACATTTAATTAACTACCAAATATATCTTTAGACCTCTACAATATCTGTTATGATATTAAGGATTTCATCTAAATCCGATAGTAAGATTTAGAGCCGGTTCAGATCGGACTGTTGGATTTACTCCGGATCAAGATCTAACCGTTAGATTTATTTTAAGTCAAGATCTGACCGTCGGATTAACTCCAAATCGAAATTTGACTGTTGGATCAGCTTCCGATCAAGATCCGAAAATTGCATCACCATCGGACCATTGGATCGTCTTATTTGGACCATTAAATCAGTGGGTGTTCCCAACTGGGGACATTTATAAAGTTTAATGCATTTTTTTGCAAAGGCGAGGATGTACATACAATTTTCCAACACTTAAGGTATTTTTGCAATTTTGAGGGTACTTCTATAATTGTCTGTCTTTTACATGATTTCTACACAATTTATTGAGATTTCTGGATTTTTCTGTATTTTTTAAACATTTACACAATTTTCTGAAAACATAGGGTATTTCTGCAATTTCCAGATCTTGCTGCGAATTTCAAGGACTTTTACACAATTTCTCACATGAACATAAGTTTTTCATGGACTTTCATTATTTCTGAAATTTAAATGAATTTTCTGTATCTTTTCAGAATTTCATAAAATTACCCATACTTTTCCCTAAAATAGGGGTATTTATACAAGAGAAACATACCCTTTAAAAGGGCTTTTAGCCTTTTACATAAACAAAGAAGGACCTTTAACTTCTTCCTTGCGCAAACAAACAATTCTTGGGGGATGGAGCAAGCTCCGATCCTTATCCCAAGTCTTCAAGCTTGGACTCCTCTTGAGAGCTCTTGAGAGATCTCCTCGTGGGTGTGTGTTCCCTTGAGTTGTTCTTTAGAATGAGCCCCCTCCTCCTCCTTATATAGGGATCTTAACTTGGGGCCTCACATCCCTTCCATGCGTTGGGTATTAATTACCCACTGGGGTGGGATTCCCCCGGTTAAGGAGGCACAATCGACGCCCACCTCCCCCCGGTTCACCAAGGGAGGTAAGCTCACATCCTTCCTTTCTTTTTTGTCCTGGTTCTCTCTCTTTTTTTATTTAAAGAGATTGAGAGAGAGAGAGAGAGAGAGAAGTGAGCTGCGACCCCCCCCCCCCTCCTCCCCCCGGTTTGACCGGGGGTGGGAGCAGGGGGTCCAACCCCCCACCCCCCCCTACTCCCCCTGGTTAGCAGAGGTCGGGTGTGGGGTCGCGGCCCCCCTGCTCCCTCTGGTTCAGCTGGGGGTGGGAGCAGGGGGGGGTCTGCGGACCCCCCCTGCTCCCCCCGTCTGATCGCAAGAGAGAAGAGGGAAGAGAGAGAGAAGAAGGAGGGGCAGCCTCTCCCCCTGGCTGGCCCAGGAAAACCCTATAAAAGGTTTGACAGTCTTTTTCAACCCTTTGTTATTGCTTTTCTGCGACAGAGTTCGAGGACGCATCAGCACGTGGAGTTCTTGTGAGTTCTCGCCTCTTCTTGACACCGACTTGCTGCCGGGATCTCCTGCACTGCTTAAACGACTTCCCAACACACTGAGAGCAGTACATGGAAGCCGGAGAAGACTTCATTTGTCAGTTTCTTTGACGGGTAGGTGGCTTTGTGCCGCCCGCGATGTATTTGACATAATTCTGACGCATAAAACACACCGAGACGATGTATGTTTCTCCCGTCCGACGGAAACCAGGGACGTATGTACGATGTAACGGCAATGATTTAATATCATCTTACGCCGTCGTGGGACTAATTTCATCTCTGTGTTCCTGAATTAAATCAGAAAATTTGTAGGGTTCAACAAACCAAAGCTCTGATCTAGATCAATTCACAATCCACATTGACATTTTAATTGTCCTTTATTACTTTCATCTCTTCTCCCCCCCCCCCCCCCTCAGTTGTGATATGCCTTCCCAAAACCATATGGTTTTAGGTGATAGAGGTCCAAAATATGAGGAGGCAATGTTGTGGACTTCCTGTATGGAACTAAATGGCATTTGCCAACATCCCCCATGATGATGAATCCCTCCTCCAAGGTTGAAGGTCATACAATGTATGGACATAATTGCTAAGTGCCTAAAAGAGGGCTGGGGGAAATTATCATAAATGTAAGGGGCGAAACTCAGTGCTTTAATATCATGTTAGAGCATCGAACACAAAATCAATTGGCTGTGAGAGGAGAGGTTTTTATAAGCCTGTAGCTAGGAAATACACAGTCAAAGTGGGACTTAACACCACCCCCAACCCAACAGTCACACAAGACCTGGCATATGAGAGAGAAACAGTGGAAAGGGATAATAAGAACATGATACAGAAACATGATGTTGTGTAGGGGCTGGCTCTGATAGTGACTTGTCTTCCCACAACCATGTAATAGTATGCAGTAAAGGTCCCAAAATATAAGGAGGTTACTGATCTGTCAACTTCCAATACCGACTGGACATCTTGTGCCAACACTGCTATTATATTTTAGTTCCTGGCATTCCTGCCTGTGTTCTATGGTGGGTTTTGTTTACTACCGGTCCATGTCTAGATATACATTTCATTTTGACTTTTAAAAGGTCCAGAATCTACAGTACTTTTCTACCTGTATCTTTCAAGTATGTGGTTTTGCTGGTATGCAATTATTGTTGTTCTGTGTGACTTTTAACTTTTTAGGTGCTTTGATTGTTTCAACTCCTCAAGACATAGCCTTGATAGATGCCCGAAGAGGTGCTAACATGTTCCGTAAAGTTGAAGTCCCGGTAAGAATTTTTTGTTCATATTACATTATTTTGTTTCAAAAAATTTCCACAACAACGATGCAATTCTATTGCCATTAGCACACCGGCAGTGCATCTGGTGAGAACACACTTCTGTTGAAACTTGGTATTAGTCTCAAAGCTGACATTCCTTTTTACTCAAAGATCATTCAATAATGGTGTCTGTGGTTCTATACTTGCCCATTTTCTCATTGAATGGTTTAGAAATTTTATGCTTCAAACAATGATCTAAATTCATCCTCACTTATGCATGATTCCTGCTATAACCAACTCAAAACAGGTTTATTAGGGCAACCACCCAATGTATACAAGTATGAGTCCCAAGGCAGGGACATAAAGGAAAGTCTGACTTTCTATTGTACGATCTTGTCATATCAAAATTCTTAAAAGGGCACTGAACCTTTACCCATTTGATCAACAATTGTCTTTTGCCTGTATGCAATCTAATGGTGACCAGTGTTCCCAATCAACTTTTGGATTAGGCTGGATCATATTGAAGAAGCATGCATTTGCCGTTTCTTGTTTTGATTTACCTGTTCTTGTATTGAGCATGTTCAGCTACTCAAATAAGTTACATTTCCTGCATGTAAATTAGAAGAACATCATCTCTACTTTATTAGTACAGATAAGAGGCGGATTTGAGGTTCTCTAGTTGTTTTAACCTTCTTTTTTTATGTAGATATTGGGATTGATCGAGAATATGAGCTGCTTTAAGTGTCCACATTGTGGTGAGAAGACAGACATCTTTGGGCATGGAGGAGCACGCAACACAGCTGCTGAGATGGATATGGAATTTCTTGGTGAGGTATGTAGTCAATGTCTAATGGCATCTACTGCACTAGTTGACAAGTTTGGCGCTTTATTTAGGGGTCATTTGGTGTGCCGTAAAATAACATAAAATTCCATGAAACAATGTATTTCTTATGTTCGGAATGTTGTAAATTGTTTTACACCATTTTCGTTATATTTTAAGTTACATAAATTGCTAGGTTTCAAAACTGGTTGGGCAATGTGGCACCCTTTTTAACCAATTTCAATTGTCAGCCTAAAACCACTGGAAACCAAAACTGCAGATTTTAAAACTGGTTAGTTTAAAATCAGATATTTTATTTTCATAGATTTTCAAATTAGCGATTTCAAAATTAAAATTTTACATTGTTTTGTGACACACCAAGCGACCCCTTAGAGCTGTCCATCTTATGATGTGCATCTCACTAAAGTCCATTTCATCTTTTTTCTGAGTGTTTGTCAAACATGGAGAAAAATAAAAAAAGTGATACATTTACAAAAAGAGTGAGTTTGGTGAATTACCTTTTCATTACCAACAATTAGTAGAGGAATAGCTTCTTGTCAGCTTTGCCTGTCCTTGTGGCCTTTTGTGAAAATCATGGACAAATAAATTTTCTTTTCCATCTTTGGGTTACCAAAATTGGGATATGACAGCTGATCTTGTTGACAGAACCACCAATCGGATGGATCTGGAATTGACCCTTGATGGGCTACTTCTAGAGGTTTGTCTTTCGTTCCTATATTTCTTTCAAAAGATTAGAGGCAATGGTAAATCAGTCTTTTTTTCCCCTCCCATCTTTTCCCTTTTGGCAGGCGGGGGAAGGGAGGGAGGATGTTCTGCATCTGGGTCAACCAGTCCCTGCGAGTATCCTCAATCATTGTTCCTCTGTGACGATTGTGCAACCTAAACTAAGCATCTTGTCTCGTTTTCCAGTGAAAAGGGTGGTTGGAAGTTGGAGTTCAGAGGAAGACTCTGTGGCATGCACTTCCTTTTTTTTTTGCGGGGTGAGGGGGTGTGGGTGTTCTTTTCTAGGAAGATGTTGCATCATTTTTCAAGCTTTTCTTGGTTCCTTTCTTTAGAGCTATAGCAGTACTCACTCAGAATGGAAGTGCCGAGATCTCTCTTGTCTGTGATGCATACATGAACTTTTACTAAATTTCTCCTCCTCAGAGTGTAGATCTGGGACAAGTCCATATATACGCATACATGTGTACTTAACATATGGGCTTTTGTTACTTCCAAAATAACAAACTGAACCATATGCTATTCCCTGCTTCAGATACCACTGGAGGTGGAGATAAGGAGTAGTTCTGATGAAGGATGTCCAATTGTCACATCTGCACCATCCTCTGAATCTTCTAAAGCATACAATGAGATTGCTGAGAAGGTAGTTCATCGGCTCGCCGAGCTAGCAGCAGAGCGGAATCATGGTCCGCAAATTTCATTATGAAGTCGATCATGATGTACCCACTATCAAAGTCTTTCCAGATGCGAACTCAATTGTTAGCCTTGCAAACATGAACCTTTTGGTGAACATGACGGGGCTTCTCATTTCCCTTGTCATGATGCCCAATGTTATTTTGGTAGCCTTTGCTGATGATCTTGCCTAGTATGAGCTAATGTATGTTCTAATGCAGCACAATGTTTTTCGCCCATCTTTGAACATTAGTGAAAATGTACTTTAGCTTCTAAAGTTGGCCATCAGAATAATTTTTTTAAAAAGGCATCCCTCTCTCCCCAATTCTCTCCATAGTAATTTTGATATAACGTCGAGTCTAGTTGGGTTGAAGCAATGAAATCGGCTTTACAAATAACAGAGAAGTTTTCTTCCGAATACTCGTCATTCCCACAGTCAAAACCACCATTTACTTAGACCCCAAAAAAGAAAATTTAGATATCACACTCTTATAACATCTACATTCTTGTTATTTATTCTTAAAATCTCAGAGCAAAGCACCTTGAAAAAAATAAAAAATAATTCCCTCAAATTCTTTAGAAAAGTTCCTAAGAAACAATTTACCAAATGTGGACATATAGAATTGGAGAAGTTAAAAATTAGTATTAAGAAATAAGTAAAACTAATCCTCAAAATGATATATTATAAAAGAGATATCTATGAAGAAGGTTTGAAGAGCTAAAATCTAGTATACCCTCACATCAAACATAAGTACTCCAATAAGGAAGATCAGATTGTTACAGAGACTACAGGTGACCGAACCAAGGTGGCAGTACTTACACTCCACTATTATGGGAACATGGCCGGCGGCCAGACGTCTCTAGGTATTTTGCGTATTTCGTGTACCCTAACGATTTCTGTGACATATTTCCCTGAATATTCACAGGGCAAAGATGACAACAAACCACGGGGGTACAACCGCAACTATTTGTGCTATATCAAGATTTTTTTGATAATAAGTCTAAATGAGGGATTTGCTTGGCAAAACAGATCTTTACATGGATATATGTGCAAAAAAACCCTTCTTCATTAGAAGAGAGCATTTTCTAGCATATCTCCCTGTTAGTTTTTGACACAATGAACGAAAGAAGAGCACAGTCACACCTGAGGACCATAGCATCTTTACTCATATTGTAAAATGTTAAAACTTGGAATGCATTGATATTCACCTCGGTATTCATTTTTGAGTTAATGCATTAGATTGAGCCTTTACATAAATGACATCAAACAAATAAGTAGAGGCTTCTAACATCAACATAGATTTTGTCAGATAAGACCAAGGACATGTTCTTAAGTTGGCAAAGGCACTTTGACATCATTGTCGGGGTTGCTCGAGGAGTTCTTTATCTTCATCATGATTCTATGTTCAGAATTATTCACAGGGATATCAAAGCAAGCAACATCTTGCTAGATAGAGAGTTGAACCCTAAAATTTATGGCTTCGGCATGGCCAAAATCTTTGGTGGAGACCAGACGGCTGCATACACACAAAAAATTATTGGCACATAGTAAGAACCATTTCTAAGTTGACTAATATTATCCAGCAAAGTTGAAGAATAGACCTGATAGACCCATTTCAAGCCTACTTCTTTCTCTTCTGCAATTTTATGCAGTGGGTATATGTCTCCAGAATATGCTCTCGATGGTGTCTTTTCAATGAAATATGATGTCTTCAGCAATGTGGTCTTGGTCTTCGAGACTATAAGCGGAAGGAAGAACCGAGGATTTTGCCAATCTGATCGCTGCTTGGCCATCTAAGAATAAAGAGAAAACCCATGTTAGTATGTAAACTTATGAGATTGTACTTAATATCTAGGATTGGGTGGGATGATCCCTTAAATGTCTAATAAATTAGAATCAGAGGACAGAATCTTTAAGTTGTGGATCCAGTGCAGGTACTCTTTCCCTCTGGTAGAACTGGCTAACAAAACGGAAAGCAAATAAGCAATCTTGATGCTTTCCCTTCTGGAAACACATTATCAGTTAATTTTATTGTTTCTCCTGCTTGCACACTAATGTTTACAGCATAATATTTAGGTATGGAAGCTTTGGAAGGAAGGCAACATCCTGGAACTGCTGGATGAATCACTAAGTAGCTCGTGTCCCATATCTTAAGTCCTGAAGTGTGTTCAAGTGGGACTCTTATGCGTACAGGAGCAAGCAAAAGATAAGCCAACCATGGCATCTGTGGTTCTGATGCAATGCAGTGCGAATGCCACGCTGCTGCAGCCAAGAAGGCCTGGTTTCTACACGGAGAAGCATCAATGGTTTTGTTGCTTCCGCCACACAATTCAAAGGATCGTTCACAGTGAATCAAGTAACAGTCAAAGCATTGGAAGGTCGATAACATGATGTCTCACCATGCATCTCCTACTGAAGCTTCACTAATAATAAAGTGTGGATCCCCTATTGCCATTTGCCAGTGGTGGGAGGAACTCCATATAAATAATCAATGTGTGTGTCTGTCAAGACAGTGAATTCCACCTGGCTCTCTCCTATGGCAACCACAAATTCAGTAGCTGTATAGCGCAGATTTAGGTGTGGCAGCATAGGAGGGAGAATAAATAGTACACACCCATCCAACCTCCCCCAAGGCCAAGAGTTTTCTCTTTCAGTAGAGTCATGCAAGATCTGCACTCTTAGTAATGAACTAGTGATTTTTACTACTTAGGAACAGAATTTTCCTGAAATTGGAATTCAAAGGGTTTTCTTGTGCCACATGGTCATTTCTAGTTTCAATGTCTATAAATATGGTGGTCCAGTTAGAAGATTATCATATTCTACAGGTTCTCAAATGCAAGCCCTGATATTAATGGGGTTCCTGCAGTGTGAGTCCAAAGCCAAAACGAGGTGCCTCAGCCAGACTGTTACCTGGAGTTAGACTACTAGTCGCTTGGTCATGAATCAGCTCCAATGAAAGTTTCTTCATCCTTACATGGGGCTGAAGTGGGTCTACCAGGTGGTGACTGATGTCTAGTGTCTTAGCCTAAATCAGTTTTTCAATTGCATCTTTGACATAAACCAGTCTTCTATTACATATCCCTGCATCTGATGATAGATAAGGTGCCACTGGTCTGTATTTCAGAAAGTTGCTCTTGCTTTCTTTTCTCCCAAACTGCCACTAGAGGAAGATGATGTCCCTTTGCATTTGGGCCTCTTATCCACTATGCACTGACATCCACAGTATTGATTTCTCAAGCAAAAGAGAAAAATAATAGAATAAGATAATGGAGGTAGAAGATATGTGGTAGTCACACAAATAAAGCTATAGCAATTCACCCAAACCTCAGACCTATGTCCATTCCCCATGCTCAACAAGGACAATCATAGGCAAGAAATTCTTTTCAAGCATTTAAAGATTATCCTCCCATTATTAAAAAAAAGTGCAGTTTCTTTTCCAATGCAAGGCAAAAACCAATCATAGACTTCAAAATTGACTGAACACTGATTTACTTGAAATTTTCAATAGAAAATATACACACAAGATACAAAATATAGCTCAAAATCTCCATCTTTAGATTCTAAACTGGTGTAATTTACAGGCGTCCTTCAAAGAATTTGGTACACTTGTTGTAGCTTTTTTGATTCGCAATGCCACTAAACATGTAATGGCATCACCTTTTGATCCCTGTAAAACAAAGGGCTAGATGATATCCAACAGACCTGTAAACGAATGTAAAGAAAAAATGATCTACTATTTGAATTAAGAGGTATTTCATTAGATTGTCTATAGAAAATCTTAGCTTTGCATGCCATAATATGATGCCTCTGATCTAACCTTTATCATGTGGACACAGCATAGGTGTCTCCAAAGAATCCTCTTTGTACTGTTAGCAGTGACATGAAAGAACCAGAAAATGCTACAAAAGGCTCTTGAAATTGCTCTGACTCCGATAAAACAATAACCCTAAATTTCAGGGACTTTATGCAGTGATGGAGCTATATCAACAGTTGCTCTCATCTAATCACTTCTCATGCATGTGACTCTCTGGGGACATCAAAACATGAGAACCCTGTACCTTTTTCTCCTGCAGATACTTCGGTCATTCCCTTGAGCTGCTGCGAAGTAAGGGGGTATGGTTCTGAGTTCTTACTTTTTCATGTCTACAATTAAGTTCATCTTACCAAGCGATGACTGACTTATTGATAAGATGAACAAGAAACTTTCCAAATTTGGCCATTCCTTATCCCCTTCTTATACTAGTATTATCCCTCCTGCCTGCAACCAACTTCCATAAATTAGGCAAGCTCTACTTACTGAGCTGCAAGAACAGGACCATGATCAAGCAATGATTAGCATTCTCAAGTGTCCCAAACAATCACATCTTGTGGTCACTAAATATGCAAGGTTGAGTGCCCCAGAATTACAGCATATGCAAATAAACCCTGCTGGAAAAGGCAGATATTGATAAACATTCTTAATAGACAAACACATCTATATCACAAAAGAGTCACAGTGTGTGCATAAAAACACATAATATTATCAATACAACAACAACGATAAAAATTTATTTCCAAAAGCCATGCTCTAATGGCATGTTTTCATGATAGTCGTAGTCCAATGATGATGCTGTTAGCGTATTGTAGGTCTTTTTTGCATATGCATTTTCACCAAGGAATTTCGGTCATGCATGCCAGTAGGGAGAATTCAGACATAAAAAGTTACAGCCACTTATTTTTGACAAAAAATAAGCCACTGAGTTACTTAACCTGGATTTTGGCTCTTCATCCTCATCAAAGTCAGCTCAAAATGTCAACCTTGGTCAAGACAATTACATCTCATAGATTCCTCTGTATTAGTATGACAAGACTATCCATAAAGTTGAGTAAATTCATGAATTCTGTTTTGAGAAAGAAAGTTGTAATCACTAGCCGTCATTTGGAAGCTAACATGCTATCTGATTGTAACTTATGGAGTGTGGACTGATATATAACGGTTAATTACCTTAAGTAGATGACCCTATTGGGTTAATGGCTGAAACAACACATGTAGGTTTACAGGTATCACTCCTTTGATTTCTTCAACATGACAGAACTTGAGCTAATTGACTCGATAAGCGTGAGGAAAGAATGATCACCCTCTTGCAGTCCATATTCCTCAATTCAATTGAATGCCATAGCATATACCCCAGCCATTCAATCCCTAACTGTTGAATTTACTTTTCCCAACATAATAAGCCTGCAAAATTTGTCCGAAATAAAATGGTTTCTGATGTTTTTTTCCCCATAGGAATGGTTGTAATCAATCTCACACCTGTATTGACATGAGTTGACCATTCTAAGAACAGCTAGTAGACATCAATCTCAGGGCTGGACTTTCTCATTTCCATCTCCAAGATATTCAACAACGCAGTCAGCTCCTCGTGGTGATGGTGTGAAGTATGTCCTACAAAGAATGTTGTAATGACCCCATTTAACTCAATGAAACTCCATCCGGGTGTCTTTTTTAATCCCAGTGATCTCATTCTCATCCATGACTCCCCCACATCATCCCATCTGTTCATGGTAGCATAGCTATGAGCCAATTGAACATAATTCCCTGCAGTTTCGGGTTCTAATGCAATAATCTCTCTGGCAATCTCTTCCCCAAGACTCACATTTCTATGGATCCTACAAGCATCGAGAAGAATGCCTAGAACATCTGCATTCGGTTTGTGAGACATTGCCCTGATGAACATGACTGCCTCTTGAAGCATACCAGACCTACCAAGAAGATCAATCACACAAGCATAATGCTCAAGGTGTGGCAAGATTCTGAAATCGTCCACCATTGATTGAAATATCTTTAGTCCATGAAAAACAAACCCTGCATGGCTACATGCATTGAGTACTGATAAAAATATGACATGGTTTGGTTCAATTCTGGAATGGAGGAAATCCGAGTACAACCTCAGTGCAATATCTCCCTTTCCATGATTCCCATAACTGGCAATGATCGCACTCCATAACACCAGATCCTGTTCCCGCATTGTATCGAAACAGCTTCGGGCAAAATCTAGATCACCACATTTTGAATACATGTCAATTAGAGAAGTGGTAATAGAGATGGTGGAATGTAGGTGGTTCCTGACAATAAAACCATGAATACATTTCCCATGGTGCAGTGTACCCAAGGATGCAGAGGCCTTGAGCAATGAGATCATGGTGATCGAGTCTGGTCTCAAACTGGCATCCCTCATTTTGTTGAATAAATTAAAGGCCCTATCCAACTGGCCATTCTGAGAATAACCTGCAATCACTGCATTCCAGGATACGACATCTCTATCTTGCAACATTTCGAACACATATTGACACTGCTTTAGGCAGCCACACTTTGCATACATACTAACAAGAGAGTTTTCAGCAGCAACATCTAATGCGATCCTCCACCTGACGAGATATCCATGGACTGAAGCTCCAAGCTTGAGTGAACCAAGCTGTGCACAAGCTGCCAGGATACTAGCTATAGTTGTGGTCACAGGAGTTTCACCTGTTCTCAACATTCTCTGGAAAAGACGCAAAGCATCATCTGCTCTGTCATTCTGAACAAGTCCTGAGATCATAGCAGTCCAAAAGACAGCATCTCTGTGCCAGGCCTGATCAAACAAACGAAATGCACAGTTTGCATTCCTCAGTGTCAGGTACATGGCCACCAGAGTGGTCTGCACATGTTCGTCCATATCAAAACCCCACGTTACTATCTCCGAGTGAATCGACTCTCCTAAAACAGCCGATCCTGTACTGCTGTTTGTGACAGCAGAAACTAAAGATGCAAACGTCTGGTGATCTGGGTGCATGTCAGAAGCTCTCATCCTCTTGAACAAATCCACCGCCCGTCTGAGATCTCCTTCTTGGGCGTAACCCGACATCATAGTATTCCAAGAGATGACATCCCGGTGAGTCATTGAGTCGAACAACTTCCGAGCAGACTGTACACTGCCACATTTCAAGGACACATTCGTCATGGAATTAGTAACGGCGGGGTCCAACCCGAGGCCACTCCGGATCACGGAGCCATGCAAACATTGCAAATGCTGCAGCTTCCAGATCCCAGACAGCAATCCCAGCACAGTGACTGAATTGGGCTCCACCCCCTCACGGCGCATCCGTTTATACATCATAAACGCCATATCCACATCGCCCGACTGCGAATAAGCGCCGACGACGGCAGACCAGGGGATGGCGTTCCTCGTGGCCATACCATCGAACACGCGACGGGCACTCTCTACGTCGCCCAACTTCCCATACATGTGGATGAGAGAGGAAGAGACGTGAGCATCGTGGTGGTAGCCAAAGACGATGGCTTGCTGGTGCAGGCTGTGAGCAAGTGATGAGGCGCCGAGAGACGCGCACGCCCTCAGCAGGGATGGGATGGAGGTGGGGTCTGAGGCGACGCCGCGGGAGACCGCGGAGGCGTACGAGATGAGGGTTTCCCGGCATGGTTCGGCCTGCGAAGGGGTGGTGGTGATGGGAGGGGGCGATGCCGGGGGAGGTTCTGCTGCGGCCGCCGTGCGTGGTTTTGTGAGGGGGTGGGGCGTGTGACGAGGTCGGAAGCCGTTCATCTAAACAGCACCCATTAACTGGCGAATCCGGAACCCGGTCAGAAGGCGAAGCCCACAAATTTGTGCAATGCATGGTTCGGTTCTGAATTCCTTCAGCCCCTCTAATTCTGTTAAGGCCCTCTTTGATTTAGGAATAGGATGGTATAAAATAACTATCAGATGAGGGAGAAAAATAAAGTCCACATCTTTCTGCTCACACACATTAATACTTAACTTGGACAAGATTTGCCAACTTGGTGATTCATACCGGATCGGAATCGCTCTGATCCGGTACGTTGCACCCGAGTCGCATGTGACTCGGGCTGACTCGGTCGTCTTCCACCCCATCCAACAGACCTTTCTTCTCCCATTCCGACGCTCTCCCACCCCGGCGGGGGTTTCTTCCTCCACACTGGCGCCCCCTCCACCCCGATAGCCCACCCCGACGCTCTCGCCCCACCCCCGACAGTCCCCGATCGTGGCTGACAATGTCCCTTTTGGCCAAATCATTGTTGCCACCGTCGGATCTCATCTACCACCGCCGGATCTTTGCCGCCACCGTCAGGTCCTCACCAGAGCATTCCTAGAAGGTCACAGAGAAGGGTAAAGAGGGAGGGAGGAGCGACTCAGTCCGAGTCGTCTAGATCATGTCTCGAATTTTTATGGATCCAAGTAGATCCGCCTGAGTCACCTCGACTCGGACCGAGTCAGACGAATCATGAACCTGAGTGGGATGACTTATTGTCACCTATTGAGAATAAGTAGTGAGAATAAGTCATCCCACCCCATTATCATATATAGGGGCTCTTAGAGTGACTTTGTTGTTCGATTAAGGTGACTTTTGTTGCTCGGTAAGATAAGGTCAGATACGTCACCAGAGGTAACATGCCCACCCACAACCTTTAATCAGGTTCGAGTGAAATATTGATCACCTCCTCTCTCCATAGAACGAAAAAACTCGTGAAAATCTCTACCCAACTCTCGTTACACTAAAACTACCCAAACACGAACAACTCGAACGACCCTGGTTATGTCATCTTAACTAGACTTATTCTACCTTCTTTGTTATTAGAATAGGTTTAGGGAGAATAAGCCACCCTCAGATAACTTATTCGACCGCTGGAGGTAGAATAAAAAAACCCTGAGTTTCGGTCATCTTTTATTTAATCTGCCCTCTTAATTGAGATGCCATGCATCAAAGTGGAACAACCCTGGACTGGTGAAATCGGGGGGCAACCCGCGAACACGTCACCCCGATTTGACCTATCCCATTAACAAAGTGAGTCTTATCAAACAAGCCCTTAATGTTGTAAATTAAACGTTCCTTAACCCTCGTATTTAGTAGAAATAATTTCTCTCGTGATCTGTCCTATAAGAAATTAAAGGCGACCCTCGAATGAGCAACATTTGCTGCATTAGTTCCTATGATGCATCCACCTCTATCTCACAGATGTGTCAGCACACATGGGGAAGCACGATTTACGAAATTTATTCTTCTAAATTTTTTTAGATGCACTCGAGCATCTACATGTTCAAGTGCACAGACACACTTCGCAGACTTGTTTTCTTAAAAAAAAAAAAATGCGTACTCTCTCTCTTTACGCATCGATGTATGCCATGGAATGGAGACATCCATATGACACCATGAAATGGAGACATGATCGACATATCTCCACCTGATCGATGCTTCCTAATTCATGTTGCCGATGGATCGAGTTGTCGCATATGGTACTGGAATATTGGATTATTTGACATTAATTTAGTCAGTTGGTGAAAGATCGCATCGGTTCTCATCAACTTATATATTATTAAAACTGTGTTCCAACCAATAGCTACACCATGAGCGTCTCTGTCCCATGAACAAGGAGGTAATTTTTCATTAGAGGGACTTTGCTAACTAAGTCCGATTAAAGATATTGTGTGTGAGAGAGAGATGGAGTCCACCGCTCTCTCTCTCTCATCTGCTCTCCTATCTTAATCACGCGTCAAAGGAGTCCTAATTAAAGGTCTCATGAGTAAGGAGGCTGCTCTGGCCACTGGATAACCCTGCAAACCCTAAACCTTGGCTGCCACGCGACAAGGCGCCGATGACCAAATTAAATGAAGAGAACTTGATCCACTGTTTCATAGATGCAAGGCCAAGGAAGAGATACAAGTGTGTGAAGCTTGTACGCAACTCTATTGGGTGCAAAGAGTGAAATGAAATGAAATCTTTTTTGACCAACAAATTAAACGAGTATATATATATATTTATATATATACAGCGCATCCAAATACACAAATATATATGTATATGCACACACGCACTCACTCCATGACTTAAAGACTAGCTAGAGAGTTAACATTAAGGACACTGAAACCCGAAGTACGAGCAGTACATGCTTTCACGTAGTACGTACAAGCATATATATATATATATATTATGATTCAACTTTGGGAACTACTGCAGCATGCATGCAGCTGAGAGCATAAGAGGCCTAGGAGAACATGAACCCCGGCGGCGTGTCCTCGGGCGGCCACAGAGGCGGGGGCATCTCCGGCGGCGTGGCGTCGGGTGGCGGCGGGGAGAGCTCTCGCTCGGGCGGCACCGGACTCGGCGGCGGGCCAGCTGGGAAGACCGGGTCGGGCGTTCCTGGCGGGCGATCGATCCCGGGGGAGGGCTCCAAGTCAGGAGGTGTAGGGCCGAAAGGAGACCGGTCGGAAGGCTTCTCGCCCGGCGCACTGGCTGTACTGGCAGCAGCCCCGAAGAGATGGAGTGCCTTCGCTGCGGGTGGATGCTGGCGGTGGTACACGGAGAGGCACCATAGTCTTCTGCTGGCCGAGCACGAAGAGATGGAGTGCCTGGCAAGGTTGATGGAAGACGACTGCATCGGTAGATCTCGTCAGCTAGCACACACACAGACACACACACACACACACACACACACAGAGAGAGAGAGAGAGAGGGAGGTACGATATGGAGGTGGTGGGGAGAGCAAACACATCTCCTGTGTCCTGTGTACAAGCGTGAGCATGAGAGAGAGAGAGAGGATATGACGGTGGTGGGAACAAGTGCCATCTCCTGCGTACACGCGTGAGCATCCGAGACAGCACGTCGACATCTGCCATGGTGAAGTGTGGTAGAAGACAGAGGACGAGTTTGCTGGAGAGTTCCATTAATCCTGTGGGGGGAGATATGGAGTAATGGGGGCCTACATGAGGTTTTGATCCTTTTCAACAGGGCCGGTTCTAATGGATGGTGCCGCATCTGGTTCGAAAGAATATATATATATATATTTATAAAACTTTCGTAAATCTTTTTCAAAAGGTCATATTAACGAAAGATTATATATATTTAAGATAAACTTTCATATATATATATATATATTTCTCACGATCGATCTCTTGCTGGCGCTTTCCCATTTTCCTTCCCTAGGAGGAGCTTTTTTGGTCTGAAAAATCCAATTTTCTCAATCAGACTTAATTGGAGACACTATTGCTAACTTTTTCCCCTCTGAGAGTTTTACTGATAAACTTATTTTTATATTATTTTAAATCTCATTACACTACTTAAAAATATCTTTGTAGTTGTCTGTTATTATTTTCTTAAAATTTTTATTTAATTAACCTTAGGCACGTATCATTAGCTAGCTAGACTTGAAAGATCCAAACATATATATCTTTACTCTCTCTCTCTCTCTCTCTCTCTCTCTCTCTCTCTCTCTCTCTCTCTCTCTCTCTCTCTCTCTCTCTCTCTCTCTCTCTGTGGCACAATGCATACATTACTCAAAAGTCTCCTTTTACAATTATATGAATATTTGAAACTATCATAACACAAAGTATGATGAAAGGAATAATATTATGACGCCACACTTTATATATGCACCATTTTTGTTGCACTCTTTTTAGATCGATCAACGAACAAACCATACTTAAGATTGGTGCTGCTGAACTCGGGAGCACTAAATTTAAATTATTCATTTTAATCATTTGATCATGGTCCAGATGATGATGACAAAAAATGTGATACTGTATTTTTTATTATTAAAAGTAAGATAAAAATATGAACGATAATTTCATTTATAAATGGACTTCTAATTAAGAAGAGCATATTGGCAACAATCCATAAAATTCCAAAACTTTGAGGCCTCGTTAATTAGCTGATCTCGGACGTCAACCTTGAAGTTGCTTTGCATGGGCAGAACTGGAGGTTAAGCTTATGTCAGGTGCATGAGGTGGCACCAATACTCCATTGACGCAATAATGGAAGGTCAATGTTGGGTTAAAAAATGAACACTTAATAGATATCACGAGTTAATCTGATCACAAATTCTACCGTCCCACGTACATCTTCTATGACTGGAAATCAATGTACCGCCACAATTCAAAGGAGTGGGATAGGATCCATACACTTCTATCTACACTACCATCTAGCTACACTCTTTATTCATAAAGATCCACTTTGATAAGGGCCACTTTGATAACAGGTTAGGATAAATTATCCGAGGAGTGTCCGGATGATTTATTCTTTAGATTTTCTCTTTTTAAGTTTGATAATTTACTCTTATCTTGAGAATAACTCATTCAATGTGAAATGGTAGATTGAGTTATTCCTCGAATAAGGACCTTAATCCTAACCGACTATGGATAACTTAACTATGCTACCAAACTCGGTTAAGGCCGAATAGACATAATAACTCATCCTATTCACCTCTTATTTTGTTATCAAAGTCGCCCTAACAGAATAGGCCCAATTAGGATGGGTTACCTGGGGTTGGGTGAGTTGTTCTAATTTGATTTATTTTAATTTAATTGAGGTCGGGTAGGGATTATAGTGAACTTTCTCATTCCCATAAAATAGATAGAATAGTTTAACTGGAGTCGGATAAGAATAAGGGGTGGATACGTCACCCTTAATAAGTCACCCGTCTCTATTCTAATCTGTTATCAAAGTGAGCTTAAGACTCTCTTAGATATCAGAATGAGGTGGGGGCAGTGTGGCGTACCCGCCCCCACCCCTTAATCGAGGTCGGGTGGGCTATTCTCCCCCTTCTCATGGAATGAAAAAAACACACCCTAATCTTTATGACCATGTTTGTTTCGCGATTAAGATGGGGGAACCGATGGGAGATAGTGATGTGGGTCTCACCACTCTCTCACACACAAATGCACTAACCGAGGTCGGTTAGCATAGTACTCAACCCCCCTGGGGTGGCTTGTGCTACCCACACCCGGTTACCGAACAGGTCCATGATTCAGGTTAAGTTAAAATGACAGAAACTAGAATAACTCACCCGAACTCGGTTACACCATCTTAATCGGACTTATTCAGATATCAAAGAGTGTCTAAATATCTACTTCACATTGATCCCCCGTACGTAACGTAGGATAAGAAAGGGCTGTTCTGGTAACAATGGCGAAGATTGATACAATCCCGCCTCCCACGTACGCATATATGCATCCCCGGGAGAGAAGTCCCACGGGAAGACGTACCGTACAAAGCCTCCCTCTGCACCCCTAGGTTCCAGGTGCCAGGCCTCCAGGCACACCGTCTGCTTCACCTTGCAGCTGCAGCTGTGCCTTATGCCGCTCGGTGGTGGATGATCATGAACCCCTCACCTTCCCAGGCACCGTACCTCTTCTTCCTCTCCGGCGGGAATGATCATGAACCCAGAGTGGTTGGTGCAGGTTCCTTGGCGTTTGTGCACATATTGGTGTTTGCATTCCTGATCATCTGCCAAAATGCATCCGGGGGACTTTAATTTGGTGGCTGGCTCTTCCCATGCCATGCATGAATCAGATCATGACATCTCCTGCCGGGTTCGCAAGGGCCCAGCACCAGTCAACCTAGAAGTACCACCCGCACGTTGAAGGATACCATGTTGCTGGTTTTGGCTGTCCATCCCTGCCGGCCCGCCGGAGGGGAAGAAAGACGGTGCCCGCGGCGAAAAGGTGACTTGTTCATGTTCATCTCCGCCGAGGTGGATTTACAGCTAGCCGCAGCTGGAAGGTGAAGCAGACAGTGCCGGGAAACTCGCGCGGCACCCTCGATGGAGGGGACTGTGAAATGGACTGACGAGAGAAGAATGGTGTAGATATACTAGTCCTATAGACATATAGAAATGTATATAAAGGATCTCTTATTCTAGGAGACATCACACATGGGGATTAAACTAGATCATCGAAAGACTGTACTAATGTCTCTGCCAGCGGCCTCTCTAATGAATGCAGAAAGTTAACCTCCATAGAAAGTGACGGAGAAGAGAGGCACCATTGGAATACTCACATCCATCAGTCTTGGTTCATCCGCCGCTGAAAACCACATTCAAACATCTCCTTAATTGTCGCCTTGCTCAAGTCTCTGTCTGTTGCCCCATCGTTGTTTCTGAGGATTCCTAACGAGTGTCCTTGGACCTGAATCTTTGGAATCAGGAAGAACTGTAGAATATTAACATAGAAGTGCTAATGAAATCAGGGACATACATGCATGGTTATGGTGAATTTAAAGATATATATGTAAAGGCATCAGAACTTTTCTGACAGATTTAGTTAAGGTCGACAGCGTTTTGAAGGAAAACGTATAACTGCTATCTTTATAAAGATGTCAAGGTATTTATATAGCCATATGTAAAATCAAAGGTATATATAAATACAGCAGTTTATAGGGATATATGTGTAAAAAACTTTATAATATTATATATTATACACAAAGCGACACAGAATATATATCCAATGCCAACCAAGCTTCCCTATCAATTCCAGGTCTGCAACAATGGCTGAGTTGCCGGCCTCCCCCCGCATCGATCCCATACAAACACAAGTAAAAGAGCACTTGTCCTCTTGTCCTCATGCTGGAAGCAGCCATTCCTTTGCCTCACCTTCTGATCACCATGTCTTAGTATTTATGTAGAGTACGTGCATATGCACTTGCACTTCCGGCCTTCCCACCTTGCAGTAGTGCAATCTCTTCTTTTCCCACCCCAACCCATCGCTTCATAGCTAGAGAGGAGCTACCTCGATGGCAGCCGCCCCCTTTCCGCCCCTCCCGTCGGCGCTGCAGATCAGCGAAACGAACCCCGAGTGGCTGAACAAGGGGGACAACGCGTGGCAGCTCACGGCGGCCACATTCGTGGGTCTGCAGAGTGTCCCGGGCCTGGTCATCCTCTACGGCAGCATCGTGAAGAAGAAGTGGGCCATCAACTCCGCCTTCATGGCGCTGTACGCCTTCGCGGCGGTGCTGGTGTGCTGGGTGGGGTGGGGCTACCGCATGTCCTTCGGCGACCGTTTCGCGGGCTTCTTGGGGAAACCCAACTTCGCGCTGGACCAGAAGTTCCTGGTGGACCAGACGGTCCTGGGGCAGGGGACGCTGCCCCTCTTCTACCCGGCGGCCACCATGGTGTACTTCCAGTTCGCCTTCGCCGCCATCACCCTGGTGCTCATCGCCGGGGCGCTGCTGGGGCGGATGAACTTCCACGCGTGGATGCTGTTCGTGCCGCTGTGGCTGACCTTCTCCTACACCATCACGGCGTACAGCATCTTCTGCCCCGACGGGTTCTTATACAAGAAGGGAATCATAGACTACTCCGGCGGCTACGTCATCCATCTCTCCTCCGGCGTCGCCGGGTTCACCGCAGCCTACTGGGTATGCATACACACACATATTTATATAGCGACTTTAACAGTTCTATATCTTGCTAGTTGCAAGGACCGATCGAGATGGTGAATGCATGCGGTTCTCCCATGCATGCATGGTTGGGATATATATATATATATATATATATATATATATATATATATATATATATACTCTACTCCACTTTTATTATATTATTTTTACTTTCAGTTAAATATCAACTCTTTATCTATTTTTGTTATTTACTTCTCTTGTGAACATTAAATTTATTTAAAAATAAAAAATAATACAATGACCTGTTGAGATAAAGTGGAGTATAATTAAGATGGTGTAAAATAAAATAGAATAGAGGATCTCAATCCAGTCACTGATGGGTGCATGCATGGAAGGCGAGGTCATGAGATAATTAATATCTAATTAAGTATCTAATTAAGTTTACTTCTCTTGTGAACATTAAAACCAGTCGTTCGAATTAAGGGTTATGCGATAATTAATATCTAATTGAGTTTTGGGTTCTGATATTTATAGGTGAAAAAATAGAAGGGTAAAAAAAAGACGTTTACTTTTCTAATATGAACAGGTGGGGCCGAGGTCGAACGAGGACAGGGAGCGGTTCCCCCCCAACAACATCCTGCTGATGCTGGCCGGCGCCGGCATGCTGTGGCTGGGCTGGACCGGCTTCAACGGCGGGGACCCCTACGCCGCCAACATCGACGCCTCCCTGGCCGTGCTCAACACCCACGTCTGCGCCGCCACCAGCCTCCTCGTCTGGCTCTTCCTCGACATCCTCTTCTTCACCAAGCCCTCCGTCATCGGCGCCGTCCAGGGCATGATCACCGGCCTCGTCTGCATCACCCCCGCCGCCGGTAAGCACGGAACAACGCATGCATGCATGCGTAAGCGTATATATTCACTGAAATCCAAAACTCTGAGTAATTAATTAGTGAGTGGAGAGATTCATGAGATAGGAATTGACTCGTGAATATTTAACGTAGAATCAAGTAGTTCTTGAGAAAAACCCTCCCTAGACTATATAAACCTGGGTGGTATCTTGATTTTGATACTTTATATATTACTAAGCTGCCGACGACTTCGTGTGGTTTGATCAACAGGGAGGGTATTGGTGATTGCCCTGTTAGGATCACAACAAGAATTTATGAATCAATACATTAGCTCTAAGTCTCCACACTCATTTAACTCAAAATTTATATTTATGATTCAGTAAAGTAATATATTATTCTTTAAAATAAATAAATATGAGTAATATTAATTGATGCACATCTTAGTAGGGGTGAGTATTATTCGGATTCAACCCAAAAATTAAATTGAATCGATAGATTTTGTTCGATTTAGTTTGAGTTGAAAATTAAAAAATTTCGGTTTGAATTCAAATCGAATCGTATTAAAATTTTTGATTTAATTTTATTTTGAAGTTCAGAAAATTGAACCGAACCGAATAACGTGAATTTAAAGATATTTTTGTCAAGTTAATATAAGTGTTAATGTAACTATAAATCTTAATTTCAAAGGGCCAATCCTTATCATACTGATGAGATTTCTGAAGTTCAAGAAACCGAACAAAATCAAATCAAACCGAATAACCCGAATTTAAGAATATTTTTATCAAATTAATATAAATGTATATGTAACTATAAATCTGAATTTAAAAAGTCCAATTCCCGCCATTCTAATGGGGTTTCCGACGTTATGAAATAGATTTTAAATCACCTTCTATTTTACTGTAACTGAAGTTCTTAATTTTTTATGTAAAAATATTATGGAGCTTGTTCTTACAAGTTACAACTTTGCATGTTATTTTTTTAATATTTACTTTATTTGGTAGAAATTCTTTTACTCTACCTTTCTCTAACGTTGTTTGAATCCAATCTAATTTATAAAATAGGAGATGAATATGGTTCAAACCGAATCAAACCGAACCAAACCGAATTAATTCGGTTTGGTTTGGTTTGGTTTTAAACTAATTTGGTTTGGTTTGGTTCGGGTTGAAGCATTAATTCGGTTCGGTTTGGTTTGAGAAAAATTCTCTTCAAACCAAACCAAATCAAACCGTGCTCACCCCTACTATGAAATAAGTTTCAAATCACATTTTATTTTATTGTAACTGAACTTCTTAATTTTTTATATGGAAATATCATGGAGTTTACTCTTACAAGTTGCAGTTTTTGATATTATTTCTTTAATATTTATTTTATTTGGTAGAAATTCTTTTATCTTACCTTTTTCTACTTATTTTTTAATCTAACCTATCTAATGTCTTAAAGGGGACATGAATATGATTCAAATTGAATCAAATCGAACAAAACTAAATTAATTTTATTTTATTTGATTTGATTTCGTAGTATTTTATTTTGATTTGATTTAGATTGAACACTTAATTTGATTCGATTTAATTTGAGATTTTTTTCTTTAAATCAAACTCAACTAAATTAAATCGTACTCACCCCTACACTTTAGAGGTGTGAGATAATCAACTGTCCTCTCTGGACAGAGAAAAAATCAAGATAAATAAATTTTTAGATATTTTTAAAAGTCTCATTTTTTTCCTTATTTCTCTCTGTGATCCACCTTTTCTCATATTTTAACGCCACAAAGGCACATTTGGAACATATTTTGAGATGCGGGGATTTTGAGAACATAATCTATCTCGAATCTTGTTACCAAACGCACCCTAATAAAGATTAACAAAGATTGATGAGATAATAATTAAGCTGTTTTGCACGGGAGAACGTGTGATAAATTAATATTATGAAACAAGGATATATATATATGATCATGTGAGTGACGTCATTTGCTACGGTCACGGCGGAGGTGCATGCAGGTGTGGTGCAGGGATGGGCTGCCATCCTGATGGGGATAATGTCCGGGAGCATCCCCTGGTACACCATGATGGTGCTCCACAGGAAGGTCTGGTTCCTCAAGCAGGTGGACGACACCATGGCCGTCTTCCACACTCACGCCGTGGCCGGCAGCCTCGGGGGCCTCCTCGCCGGCCTCTTCGCCTCCCCACGCCTCAACCGCCTCTTCTTCGGCGGCAGCCCCAAGTACATCGGCCTGTTCTACGCGCTGAGGGACGGCCGGCCGATGGCGGGGGTGCGGCAGTTGTTGCTCCAGTTCGCCGGGATCCTCTACGTCCTCGCCCTCAACGTCGTCGTCACCACCCTGATCTGCTTCCTCATACGGGCCATCGTGCCGCTGCGGCTGAGCGAGGAGGAGATGCAGGTCGGCGACGACGCCATCCACGGGGAGGAGGCGTACGCCCTGTGGGGCGACGGGCAGAAGCTCGAGAGCTCCAAGCACAATCCTTACGACGTGGAGTTCCAGCCGGGGGCGATGAGGACGGCAGGGGATGTGCAGATGGCAGCAGGAGGAGCTTAGAGTGGAGAGAGAGAGAGAGAGAGAGAGAAGATCCATGTGGGTGAGGAGGAGTGAAGAGATCAGAACATATGAAGAGTTTCAGACCCAAGAGATTTTCCAAGCTTCCAATAATGATGTGATGGTTGCTGTTTTATCTTCCATTAACTGTTTCTTGTGTTTCAGGAGGAAATAGGTTGTTTTTTTATTAAAAAAATTAGACTTTAAAGGTTAAATATTCGAATAAGTACGGACGGGTGTATCATGCATGAAGAGTTAAAAGGCTCTTTATATTTTTTTTGGGGGTGTTTGTGAAGGGGAGACACAGAGCATGTAAGGTGTCATGATCACTTTCTTACGAAAAATTACAGCTCAAATCGGTTTCTTTAAATCAATATAATTGAAGAAGGAAGAATGTTACATTGTTTTATTATTTATCACTTTATTTATTACATCCAACGTCATCAGAATCGAAACGGTGTCTATATTCTATTCGAATCGGTTAGACCATTTAATCGAATCAATTTTAACTGTGACTACATCATAATATTGATATATAATTCGACCTGATTCTGTAGCCCAAGATAATAAAAAATAAGATATAATAATTAAAATAAAATAATGTACATGTATAATTATTAATCATGATTATGTAATTATATAAGTAAAAAAATAACAACAATATGGTTAAATAAATTGACCTTAAAATTTTGTAATATTCTATTGATCTTCACTCTTTACAATTGACATATATGCTCATTTATATATTTAAATTTTAAATATATCTAAAATAAAATGATAACTAACATCAAATCAATAATAATAAGATAATTTTATTCACACAAAAATATCGTTTTGAATATCGAAATATTTTTATATTTATTTTTTTCTGTTTTAAATGGTGAATCGGGTCGGACCAGTTCAGACCGGTTCATCGGTCGAACCGCGGTTCATCTGATTCGTCTGATTTTTTAACATTATACCGGATCGGCCTTAATCGAACCGGTTCTTGGACCGGTTCGCGATCGAACCGGTCCGAGTGGCCGGTCCGATCCGATTCTGATAACACTGATTACATCTAGGAATAAAATGCTCCGGGATGACACATCTGAGATAAAGTCGATGCCAAGTCTATAAAAAGTGCTAATAATTCCAAACTCGAGTCGTCTCAATTTTTTTTTAAACTCGGGAGCATTTAGGAGTAGAGTTTTTTTGCAAGAAGATTATTGTTACATGAGAATTTATAAAAAAAATCATTCTTGAAAATATATTAGTAGACATATCATTGTGTGCTTCTGAATGGTGTAAAAATGTCATTTTTTTTAGACATATAACTTCTTTTTGTTAAAAAATTACAAATAAATCATACTTAAATGATATTTATACACTATTTAAATTAACATAATAATATGTATGTTAATACATTTTCAAGAATATTTTTTTACAAATTCACCTCTAATAATGATTTCCATGCAAATTAAAATCCCTTAAGAGTATCATATCCAGTTTAAAATTGACCCTTTTTATTGTCCAATTTTTAAATTAGATGGTGATAAAAGAATTATGACAAATAGATTTTTAATCTCACAGTCCAAACTCAATCCTTTCAAATGTCACCCAAAGCTCTTGCATGCTGAACAGGCCCAAAACGAATGCCTTGATCTCAGTGAGAGACAAAGAAAACACTCTTAATTTTATCTCTTGAGAGAAGATTTAAAAGAAGACATCATAAAGTTGCCAGATCAAATAATAGCTAAAATAAATTCAGAAAAGAAAGTCAAAAGATTGGAGGGGGAAGCCAAAGGTACATGATCAACTTCACTAATGATTTTCAACATGCACCTAAATTAATCTTATGAATGAGATGTCGGGATCCCCAAATAAGGTTTAAGGAGTTCGAAGAAAAGAAAATAGAGAAAGAATTGGCAAAAGGACGCAATGCTTATGCATAAATATAATGAAGGAAATTGTACATCAGAAAAATCCTTAAACTTCTTGAGGCATCTTCTTGATGGTCAATAAGAAATGTGAAATTATCATTTGAAACAGTTTTCGTCCTTCTTCGACTCTTGATATCTTTGGAAAACTAATGATGCGAGACGGGACGAGAATCTGGGACTCTAGTTCGCGAACGTCCCTAAGGGAGGGAAACGCGTAGATTTACGCGGTTGAGAAATCGACAATGAGTCTCGGGTATCGACTTTTCCGCGTGCTCGGATCGAGTCACGGGACGGGTTACACTCACTCACTCTCGCAGCGGTGATGGAATTAAATCGAGCTAGTTAACCTATCACTTGCAGCGGCATACAAATATATACGAGTAAAGCAAAATGTCAAGAGGGGAGCGGAAACTATACCTCCACGCTACCGGACGTGGGGAAGACGACCCCGGCCAAGAACGGTAACTCCCGGTACAGTAAATGTTAATAATTACAGAAGTGATTTTAAGGCCCACTCCACGTAGGGAGGTAATAGGCCACAGCAACGGTCTGGGAGTGCCAGTTCCGGGTTGATGGGCAGCACGTTGGAGGGGTTCCGGGCGGTTGAAGACAGCAAGTCTGGATCTGCGATTTACAGGCCGGCAGGTGTGGACGCACTTTTTTCACCTGTTATTCTCTTGTTGGTTTATTCGTTTATTGAGTGTGTGGGCGTGCCAGTCACCGGAGTGACAATTTATTCGGGCTCCGAAGAGCCCATGGTGCGCTCGATCTAACTTCGTCAGACGATTGTGTGATTCGGGTCGGGACCAAAACCCGCCGCGCCGTAAAGGTCACGACGTCATTTACATCCCCCATACGAGAGAACACCCTTGATTAATCACCGAGATTCAGGGCCTCATGGCCAAGAGATTAATTGCATGAAAAGTCTATTACAATGTATTGAGATCCTCACGCGAGGGTGAGAAGAAAACCATTCGAGATCATGTCAGTCATGTGCTGACCATTTAATGTTCGGACGAGTGTCCGTCTCGGGGAAAGCGCGATCGTCGCGGGAAGACCGGAGCATATGTATGCCAGGATATAGCAATTTATTGTCAAGAAGAACGGAAAACGTTCGGCTAAACCTCGGTTAGAGCAGTCGGAAACCGGTGAATCTGTTGTCCCGGTGCAAGAGCAAGCTTCGACCATATTGCGGTGGGCCCCCCGCGGTCGAAACAAGACTTGCATGAGCGTCGTTAATATTTCCGGTGCCAAGGGGCAACGAGGGAATATCCCTTAAATCGGCTGAAAAGCCCTGTGTCTAGGGAAGCAGACGTTCGAAACGTATCGGTCATTCAGGAGACCGTTTAATATTCGGACGGGTGTCCGACTTGAGAATATCGTAATCGTCGCGGGAGGACCTGGGACATATGTATGCCGGGATACGGCGAACATATATTATTCCGAGACACTGGGGACGTTCGGTTAAATCTCGGCTAGTGTAGCAGGAAGCTAGTGGATTTATTAGCCCAGTGCGAGATCGAGTCAGGACCATACCGGGGGTGCCTCCCGTGGTCCGAACGAGGCTTGCGCGGGCATCATTAATATTTCCGGTGCCGGAGGGCAACGGGGGGGAGTCCCGGGACTAGATTCCAGAACCGAAAACGTGTTTGAAAGGAGCGGGCTGTAGACCGAGGATATGAGCCAGACGATGACCATGATCGGGACAGGCCCGAGGTCTAAGTGTGGCCCACGGAGGTCTTATTGATATTCCCATGGAAGGAGTCCAGGGGTGGCGAGAGCCGTCTCATTCTATTCCGATTCTGTCGGTCGCTTGTGGACCTTTTCATGTTCGGGCAAGGGCCCATATTGAAAGTGCGACGTTGATGGAAACGACCCCGTACAAATGTATGCCGAGTTTACGGCAGTTTCAATGAAAGAACGGGAACGAATCCCATTAGAATGAATCCGATTTAATGGGCTATCGGCCCGGAGCAATGCCGGCTCACGGCAATGTCGGGGAGGGAGCCGTCGGCCATATTGGTTGCTCACGGGTCTTTTCATATTCAGACACAGGTTCGTAATAGAAACGTGGCGAAAACCGAGGTGAACCCGTTCAAATGTCTGCCGAGCGTGCGGCAATTTTAGTAGCGGCTCGGAAGGGATCCGGCCGGAGAAATGAATTCGGTTTAATCGGAATGTCAGCCCGAGGCGAGGTCGGGTCACGGCCAGTTCGGGATGATTCCCAAGACTCAGGCCCAACCTGGAAGGGCGACATTGTTGTTCCTTCGGCACCGGGTCACGAGAGAGACGGGGCTGCAAAGTGGATCTTATTGTTTTGTTATCATTTGAAATTTTATCGTTATTATTCGTTAATTTATGCGTATCTTTGAGTGAGTTTGTTATTACTATCTATTTATCATTTTTATTTATTTATTTATTTACCAGTGTTATTGTTAGGTTTGTTATTATTTTTATTCATTTTATCGTCATTCATTTGCTTGTCGTGTTTCGTTAAGTTTGTTATTATTATTTATTTTGGTTATCTTTTATTTATTTATCATTCTTATTGAGTTCGTTGTTATTATTCATTTATTTTTTTGTTATCGTTTATTTGTCTAATTATTATTATCGTCATTATTTTTAAGCTTATTATTACTATTACTTATTCCTTTATTATTCTTATTTATTTATTCATTTTTTGAATATGTTATTATTTATTATTATTACTCATCTTTTTTAGAGAGAGAATGGGTCATTAGAGGGCCAAGAGAAAGGCATACCGGTGAAGGGCTGAGGGTGTGCCGCTGAAGGGCTGGGAGTGTGCCGCTGAAGGACCTGGGGGTGTACCGCTGAAGGGTTGGGAGTGTGCCGCTGAGGGGCTGAAAGGGTGCGTGCCGCTGAGGGCCAAAGGAGCGTGCCGGCGAAGGGCCAAGCGGGTGTGTGCCGGCGAAGGCGGCAGGAAGTGTGCCGGCGAAGGCGGCATGGAGCGTGCCGGCGAAGGCAGCAGGGAGTGTGCCGGCGAAGGCCACTGAAGGGCGTACCGGGGAAGAGTTGGCAAGGTGTGTCGGCGAAGGCAACAGGGAGTATGCCGACGAAGGCCACTGAAGGGCGTACTGGGGAAGAGTTGGCAAGGTGTGTCGGCGAGGGGCCATGGAGGGTGTGCCGGCGAAGAGTTGGCAAGGTGTGTCGGCGAGGGGCCATGGAGGGTGTGTCGGCGAAGGGCGCGAGTGGGTGTGCCGGCGAAGGCCACTGAAGGGCGTACCGGGGAAGGTAGCTGAAGGGGCGTACCGGTGTGGACACCAAAAAAATTGCACGCACATGACATCCTACTCGGCCCAATATCAACAACGGCCCGAGTAAATAAGCCCCGGAAGAGACTGTCGTGAAGTCACCTCTAGGAGTCACGACAGTGAAGAGAAACCAAGTGCAAAAGGGGCCACAATCCGTAAGCCTCGAGGAGAGCCAAACATGCCATGACTCGTGTCCATAACGGGCTCAGAACGGGGTCAGAAACATGCCCAATTCGGCCTTCGACGGCACGCCCCCAAGGCCCTCAGCGGCACGCCCTCAATGGCCTCCAGCGACACAGCCCAATGGCCTTCAGCGGCACGCCCTCAATTGCCTTCAGCGGCACACCCTTGTGGTGGCCTTTAGCGGCACAGCCCATTTGGGGCTTCAACGGCATGCCCTGGTGGCCATCCAGCGGCACAGTCCCTGGTCTTAGCGGCACAGCCCTTTGCCTTCAACGGCACACCCCCATGGGTCTTCAACGGCACACCCAATGGGCTTCAGCGGTACGCCCTGAGTGGCCTTCAGCGGCACGCCCCCTATGCCCCCTCAGCGGCACACCCTGGCTGCCTTCAGCGGCACGCCCGTGGGGAGCTTCAGCGGCACGCCCCAATGGGCCTTCAGCGGCATGCTCAATGGCCCCTTCAACGGCACGCCCTGGGTGGCCTCCAGCGGCACACTCCCTGGGTGGCCTTCAGCGGCACACCCCAGGAAGTCTCAGCGGCACACCCCTGGGCCCTTCAGCGGCACGGTCGTCTGGCCCTTCAGCGGCACGGCCATTTGGCCCCTCAGCGGCACGGCCTAATGGCCTTCAGCGGCACGCCCTTTTGGCTCTTCAGCGGCACGCTTATTATGCCTTCCAGCGACACGCCCTTTGGGCCCTTCAACGACACGCTCCGACAGACGAGATCTTGCGCCCATGCCCTATGGATACTTGGCGCGCAGTGGGCTTGCTGAGGTGTCGCCCGGAGAGAGAGCCACGCTGCCTACTCCTCCTGCCACCAGGACGAGGGAGTCAACTCCCATTCAATGCCGGTCGAGCGCTTCCCGCCTTCGGAGCCTCCCGCCGCCCGGGGTATAAAAGCCTCTCTCCTTCGCTGCGAAGGAAAGGGGACAGACAGAGAGAGAGAGAGACGGGGGGGAAGAAAATCCACACAGATAGACACACAGTGGGAGAAGAGAAGAGAAGAAGAAAAGAAGAAAAGAAGAGAAGAAGAGGAAGATAGGGGAGAGGGCTCCCTCCGGCTACTCCGTCCACCACCGTCCGTGCGAAGAGAAGAAGAAGAAAAGAAGAAGAGAAGAAGAAGAGGAGGGGAGGCTCCCCTCGCTACCCCATCCGCCGCCGTCCATGCGAAGAGAAGAAGGGAAAAGGAAAGGAGGGGAAGAAGGAGAAGAGAAGAACATGGAAGAGAGGAAGAGAGGGGAAAAGGGCCTGCTGCCCCTCCACCTCTCCGCGGCTGCATCTTCCCATTTGCCTGAAGGGAGACGCCCTTCCGTCCCTCCTCGGACACCCAGGTCCAACACCCCTTGAGCCCTTCCCCCCTCTGTCTTGGTCCTCTTCATGAGGCCTCTCGCCTTAACCGCTTGCCTTCGCCTGCCTTTGCTTGCCATTTACCACCCTTGGCGGCACACCCTGTTGGTGCCCCAGCGGCATACCCCTTTTGGTGCCTCAGCGGCACGCCCTGATTATGCCTTCAACGGCACACCCTTTTGGTGCCCCAGCGGCACACCCCTTTTGGTGCCCCAGCGGCACACCCCTTTTGGTGCCTCAGCGGCACGCCCTGATTATGCCTTCAACGGCACACCCTTTTTGGTGCCCAGCGGCACACGCCTTCAGTGGCCCTCAGCGGCACACTCCTTGGCCCTCAGCGGCACGCTTTCCACCCGCCTTGCCGGCACGCCTTCTTGGCCCTCAGCGTCACACCTTCAGCCGTCTGTTCACTGGCACGCCCTGGCCAGACCCTTCGTCGGTACGCCCCCTCGTGCCTTCCTTGTCCGGCACACTCCCCTAACCTCTTGCCCGGTGCACCCCCGGCCGGCCTTAGAGAGGCCTTCCACGCGCCGTTTTCTCCGAGCTTTCCAAAGTTTTACTAAAGGTGTTGCTGCCTTCGGGCGCCCACCTCTAGTTGTCGGGTTCCGCCACTCCATGTGGGCGCGTTCCCTTTTTCTCCCTTACGCTCGGGTCAAGGGGAGATGCTGCCGAATTTTCGTCAGAAGCGATAACATATTAAAATGACGAAAGGATGCAACAAACGAATGGAACAACAACACATTAAAAGGACTAAAAGAAAGCAACGGACAAATGAAAAAGAGAACAACGGTAAAACGTTTTAACCGAAGCAAAGGGACCGCAACCCACTCAAAGAGAACCAAATTGAACGACAATTAACAACTTGGACATCCGCCCTCACGGGAAGAAGAATGAAAGATAATCAAGAGGAAGAAAGAAAAGAAACCCAAGAAAACTTAATAAAAATCAGAAGAGAGAAAAGAAAAGAAGAAAAGAAAAGCCTTAAAAGAACTAGAGGGAGAGTGGGCCTTCACCGGTACACCCAGCCAGCCCTTCGCCGACACGCCCCTACGGGCCTTTAGCGGTACGCTCCCCCAGCCCTTCAGCGGCACGCTCCTTTGGCCCTCAGCGGCACGCTCACCCCTGGCCCTCAGCGGCACGCTCCTTCAGCCCTCAGCGGCACGCTCTAGTTGGCCCTCGGCGGCACACCCCCATTGGCCTCTTCGCCGGTACACCCCTTTTGGCCCTCCAGCGGCCCACTCTCTCTCCAGAAAACATGAGTAATAATAATAATAATAATAAATAAATAACAAACCCAAAAAAAATGAATGAATGAGTAAGAATGATAAAGAAATAAGTAATAATAATAATAAGCTTAAGAGAAATAACGATAACGATAAATAGACAAATAAATGATAACCAAAATAAATAATAATAATAACCAACTTAACAAAAAGGGACAAGCAAATGAATAATAATAAAACGAATAGAAAATAATAACAAACCTAATAATAACAATAACAACTGAATAAATCACAAGAAAATTGAATGAATGGTAATAAAGAATTCACCCAAAGATATATATAAATTAACAATTGATAATGATGACATTCCCTAAATAATAATAAAAGACAATGAGATCCGCTTCGCAGCCTCGTCTCTTCCGTGACCCGGTGCTGAAGGAACAACAATAACGCCCCTGCAAGTTGGGCCTGAGCCTAGGGAATCATCCCAAAATGGCCATAGCCTGACTTCGCCTCGGGCTGACATTCCGATTAAACCGAACTCGTTTCCCCGTCCGGGTCCCCTCCGAGCCGCTACTAAAATTGCCACACGTTCGGCAGACATTTGAGCGGGTTCACCTCGATCCCCACCGCGTTCTTATTACGGACCTACGTCCGAACATGAAAAGGTCCGCAAGGGACCGACATAATCGGAATAGAACGAGACGGCCCTCGCCACCCCCGGACTTCTCCCATGGGAATATCAATAAGACCTCCGTGGGCCATACTTAGACCTCGGGCCCGTCCCGATCATGGTCATCGCCTGGCTCATACCCTCGGTCTACAGCCCGCTCCTTTCGAACACGTTTTCGGTTCTAAAGTCTAGTCCCGGGACTCTCCCCCGTTGCCTTCCGGCACCGGAAATATTAATGATGCCTGCGCAAGCCACGTGCGGACCACGGGAGGCGCCCCCAATATGGTCCTGACTCGCTCTCGCGCTGGGCCAACAGATTCACGGGTTTCCGGATATAATAACCGAGATTCAATCGAACGCTTTCAGTGTCTCGGAATAATAAACGCGCCGTATCCCGGCATGCATATGTTCCAGGTCCTCCCGCGACGACTACAGTGTTCTCAAGCCGGACTCCCGTCCGAATATTAAACGGTCTCCCGGATGACCGACATGTTTCAAACACCCGCTTCTCCGGACATAGGGCTTTTCAGCCGATTCAAGGGATATTCCCCCGTTGCCCCTTGGCACCGGAAACATTAAAGATGCTCATACAAGTCTTGTTTCGACCGCGGGGGGCCCACCGCAGTATGGTCGCAGCTTGCTCCTGCATCGAGCCAACATATTTACCGATTTCTGACCGCCCTGATCGAGGTTTAGCCGAACGTTTTTCCGTTCCTCTGAATAATAACTTGCCATACCCTGGCATACATATGCTCCGGTTTCCCCGTGACGATCGCACTTTTCCCGAGCCGGACATTCGTCCGAATATTAAATGGTCAGCACATGACCGCCATGACCGTGAATGTTTTCTTCTCGCCCTCTTACGGGGATTTCAATATCTCCTAAAAGACCTTTCATGTAATTAATTTCGTGGCCATGAGGCCCTGAATCTCGGCGATTAATCAAGGGTGTTCCCTCGTATGGGGGATGTAAATGACGCCGTGACCTTTATGGCGCGGCGGGTTTTTGGTCCCGACACGAACCACACAATCGTCTGACGAAGTCAGATCGAGCGCACCATGGGCTCTTCGGAGTCCGAATAAATTGTCACTTCGGTGACTGGCACGCCCACGCACTTAATAAACCAACAAAGCGGCCCAATAAACGAACAAAAGAAGATGTAAGGAAAAGTGCGTCCACAACCGGCGAAAGGCATGGGGAGCCCACTCCTCTTCCGTTTCTTTTAAGACTTTTCTTTTCTTCTTTTCCAATTTTTATTAAGTTTGCATGGGTTTCTTCTTTTCTTCTCTTGATCAATTTTCATTCTTTCTTTTGTGAGGGCGGATGTTCAAGTTGTTTAGTTGTTGTTCGATTCGGCTCTCCTTATGTTGATTACGGCTCCCTTGCCTTGGTGAACGCGTTTTTACCGTTGTTTTTTTCATTTGTTTGTGGTTTCCTTTTAGTCCTTTTAATTTGTGTTGTTGTTCCATTTGTTTGTTGCTTCTTTTTATCTTTTTGATGTGTTATTATTTTTAACAAAAATTCGACAGCATCTCCCCTTGACCCGAGCGTAAGGGAGATACAGGGAACGCGCCCACAAGGAGTGGCGGAACCCGACAACTGGAGGTGGGCGCCCGAGAGCGGCAACACCTTGATGAAACCTCGGAAAACTCGGAGAAAACAGTGGACCGGAGACCTCCCTAGAGCCGGCTCGGGAGTGCACCGGGCAAGGAGGGACTGGTTATTAATGTGCCGGCCAGGGAGCCTCAGCAGCATGCCGGGCTGGGGGAGGCCAAGGTGTGCCGCTGAGGGGCTGTGCCGGGGAAGGCCAAGGGTGCCCGGCAAGGCGCCCAGGGGCTGTGCCGGCGAACTGGGGTCAAGGCGTACCGGGGAAGGCCCGTAAGGGGCGTGCCGCTGGGGGCACAAGTGGGGCGTACCGTTGGAGGCACGGCTTGGGTGTGCCGCTGAGGGCGCCCAGGGGTGACCAAAAGCGAAAATGCCCGGGAGGAAGCAAACCCTAACAAAAGGAAAAGGGGAAAGGGGCGTGAAACACCGAAGGATGCAAACACGGAAGAAATGCTTTAGAAAGACGTCCAAAATACTTGCAAGCCTTCTACTTTTATTCTCACAAAAGGAGTGCCCCAAGGGAGCTAATACATGGCGACGAAGAAGAAAACAAGGGGGCAAAGAAAGAAAGAAATAAGATACAATGGGGGGGGGGGAAGCACGGACTTCTCCCCTCCCGGACCTCATCCTCTCTCTCTCCCCTCACTCTTCTTCCCTTCCTCTCTTCACGCCGACGGTGGTGGATGGAACAGCAACGGGGGGGAGCCAGAGCCTCCCCTCTTCTTCTTCTTCTTCTCTTCGCTCAGGTGGCGGTGGACGGAGCAACGGGGGAGGGAGGCAGAGCCTCCCCTCCTCTTCCTCTTCTTCTCTTTTCTTCTCTTTTCTTTTCTGGCAGCTCCCTCTTCTTTTTCTTCTCCTCCTCGCTCAGGTGGCGGTGGACGGAGCAGCGGGGGAGGGAGGCAGAGCCTCCCCTCCTCTTCCTCTTCTTCTCTTCCTCTTCTTCTCTTTTCTTCTCTTTTCTTTTTTGGCAGCTCCCTCTTCTTTTTCTTCTCCTCCTCCCTATTGTTCGCAGCGAAGAGGGGTTTTATACCCCACACGGTGGAAGCCTCGAAGGCGGGAAGCGTCCGGGGGGTTTAATGGGAGTTGACTCCCTTGTCCTGGGTGACAGGGGGAGTAGGCAGCGTGGCCCAACCCCCGGGTGACACCTCGGACAGCCCACTGCGCGCCGAGGATCTATAGGGCATGGGCGGAAGATCTCGTCTGCCGGAATGTGCCGCTGAAGAGCCTTAATGGCGTGCCGCTGGTAGGCCAAACAGGCGTGTCGCTGGAAGGCCAAAAGGGCGTGCCGCTGGAAGACAAGGCAAGTGTGCCGCTGAAGAGCCCAAAGGGCGTGCCGTTGATCGGCAAGGAGGGCGTGCCGTTGAAGAGCCCAAAGGGCGTGCCGTTGAAGGGCCCAAAGGGCGTGCTGTTGAACGGCCAGGAGAGTGTGCCGCTGAGGGCGTTGAGGGTGTGCCGCTGAGCGGCCTGGGGGGGGGGGTGCTGGGCGCCTGGGAGGTGTGCCGCTGAGTGGCCTGGGGTGTGTGCCGTTGACCGGCCTGGGGTGTGCCGTTGGACGGTTGCCAGGGCAAGTGAGTGTATAGACTTCGGCAAGGCATGGGATGTACATACTTCACCTAGCTGCAACGTATAGACTTGCAGGGGTTGATGTATAAACTTCATCGATGTACATACTTTGCGCTGAATTGGTGGATGTACAGACCTCACCAATGTATAAACTTCGCGTTGAACTGGTGGATGTACAGACTTCGCGTTTGCCAGAACTCTGTACGGACTTGCCACACGAGTGTATAGACTTTGTGTTCAAAACAGCCAGCCAATGTACAGACTTGGAGCTTGGACGTATAGACTTTGTTTGTGCATTCAGCCAATGTACAGACTTGGGGCTTGGCTGTACAGACTTCGTTTGTTCATTCAGCCAACGTACAGACTTGGGCTGATGACTGTATAGACTTGGTGCGATGAAGCGTGCCGCAGAAGGGGTTCACAGGAGCGTGCCGCTGGAGCACCCTGGAGGGTGTGCCGCTGAAGGGGCGGCCCCAGGGAGTGTGACGCTAAAGGGCTAAATGGGTAATTTTGAGCCCGTTGTGAGCATGAGTTATGGCCCATAGATTGTGGGGCTCTTGGTGATTAATTTCTTTTCACCATCGTGACCCCGAAGACGGCTTCACGGCAGTGTGCATATTTGGGGAGCCCGGATGACCTAGTCTCTCCGAGGCTTCTTCACTTGGCGCCGTTGTTGGTGCTGGGCGGAGTAGGATATATGGGTGTGCAATTTTTGGTGTCCACAAATACCCCCCACCCACGGGTAGCGCGGGCGAAGGATGAGCCTGGCGGTGCCCGCGGGTGTACTGGTCACTTTTTCTCTTCGTCGGTGCCGACGGGATGACGGGCGCTAACATGGTATGCAGGTCTCTTCGTCTCTTTATCAGTGCCGACGGGGTGCCGGGAGCTGACATGACTCGTTCGTCTCTTCTTTTCTTGGTCAGTGCCGACCGGGTGTCGGGAGCCGACGTGGTTTGTTGGTCTCTTTGTCTCTTCGTCAGTGCCGACAGGGTGCCGGGAGCTGACATGGTTTGTTGGTCTCTTCGTCTCTTCATCAGTGCCGATAGGGTGCCAGGAGCTGACATGGTTTGTTGGTCTCTTTTTTTTTCGTCAGTGCCGACAGGGCGCCGGGAGCTAACCTGGCTTGTTTGTCTCTTTTTTCTCTTCGGCAGTGTCGACGGGGTGTCTGGAGCTGACCTAACTTGTTTGACTCTTCTTCTCTTCGTCAGTGCCGACGAGGTGTCAGGAGCTGAAATGCTCTGTTGGTCTCTTTGTCTCTTTGTCGGCGCCGACAAGGTGCCGGGAGCTGACCTGGCTTGTTGGTCTCTTGGTCTCTTTGTCTCTTCGTCAGCGCCGACAAGGTATCGGGAGCTGACCTGGTTTGCTGGTCTCTGTCTCTTCGCCAGCGCCGACAGGGTGTCGGGACCTGACCTGGCTTGTTAGTCTCTTGGTCTCTTTGTCTCTTCGTCGGCACTGACAGGGTGTCGGGAGCTGACCTGGTTTGTTGGTCTCTTTGTCTCTTCGTCAGTGCCGACAGGGTGCCAGGGACGGACATGCTTTGTTGGTCTCTTAGTCTCTTCGTCAGCGCCGACAGGGCGTCGGGAGCTGACCTGGTTTGTTGATCTCTTGGTCTCTTCGTCAGCGCCGACAGGGCGTCGGGAGCTGACCTGGTTTGTTGATCTCTTGGTCTCTTCGTCAGCGCCGACAGGGTGCTCGGAGCTGACCTGGTTTGTTGATCTCTTGGTCTCTTCGTCAGCTCCGACAGGGTGTCGGGAGCTGACCCGCTTTGTTGTCTCTTGGTCTCTTCGTCAGTGCCGACAGAGTGTCGGGGGCTGACCTGGTTTGTTGATCTCTTGGTCTCTTCGTCAATGCCGATAGGGTGCCGGGAGCTGACATGGTTTGTTTGTCTCTTTTTCTCTTCATCAGTGCCGACGGGGTGCCGGGAACTGAAGCAGCATATTGGTCTCTTTGTCTCTTTTCTTCTTTTCTTCTCTCTTTTCTCTTCTCTTTTTCTTTTTTTTTTCTTCTCTTTTTTGTTATCTCTTTTTGTTATCTCTTTTTGTTGTTTGTTTTTTTTTCTTCTCTCTTTCCCTCTTCTTCTCTTCTTCCCCTTTTTTTCTTTCTTCTCTTCTTTTTTTTTTGAAGAACTCTGGGTGGCTGCTGGCGTGGATGCCAATGATATAAGAGATGTCGGCACAGCGGCCGATAATTGAAAGCTATTGACATGGGGGCCAATAATTGAAAAGCTATCGACCCGAAGGTCGATGATTAGAAAGTTGTCGGCTCAGGGGCCGATAAGTGAGGCCAAAACAGCCAAGGCTGGAAGCGGGTTTCAAGAGCCGAAGTTGCGAAAGGCGAGCCATGCGGGCAGAGAGAAGGGTTTATTAATGCAAAAGGGATGTTCGTCGCCCAAAGGGACGGCGAGAAGAGTTTTTATTTTGTTGATTCAAAATGTGCCGGGGATACCGGTTATGAAACCCGGACTCGGGAAAGTGGGCCGCAAGGGCCGAAGTTGGTGTTACGGAAGCGGGCCGTGCAGGCCGAATTCTGGGGAGCAGGCCGTAAAGGCCGAATTCCGGGAGCAGGCCGTAAAGGGTCAAATTTTGGGAAGCGGGCTGCAAGAGCCGGAGATGTTGGGAAGCGGGCCGCAAGGGCAGAATCGGGGAAGCAGGCTACGGGAGCCAGAATCGGGGAGCAGGCCGCGAAGGCCAAAGGTAAGCAGGCTGCAAGAGCCAAAGATACTGGGAAGCAAGCCACGAGGGCCAGAATTGGGAAGCATGCTATAAAAGCCGAGTTGGGAGATTAAGGAGCCGTGAGGGCAAGATGTAGGCCATGGGGGCCAAGATTGGACCCTACGAGCCGTAGCTGGGAACGTAGGCTTCGATAGCCGAAATTGAGTTTATCGTATGCACACATTTTTATTATTTATTATATATATTTTTTTAAGCATGCAAGCATTCATTAGCAAGCATAACAAAAATATAAGTAAGGCAGCTCCCCCTATAGGGGATAGGATAGGGACATCGCCCGTAATTCGTAGATGCGGTGCGGGCCGCGAGACACAACTGAGGGGTGGTGCACCCGTCAAGAGGATATCGCATGTCTTGCATGCATAGCCTAAATTCACGCATTTCACCCGAGGTAATTCTCTGTGGCGTGGCAGTGCAAATGTGTGAACAAAGGGCCCTAACCATAGGGATATGTAGGTTTTCCTGGTGACACTCGAGGATCACTCTAGCGCCTACACATTAGTTCCGGGCTTTCGACTTTCGGTAGCTTCACACAGCCCCCATCTGTTTATTTTGGTAGCGGGTTTCACCGTTCGGCGCGAGTCTCCTCATGTGTCTCAATGGGGAGTCCCGGCTACTAGGATTCATCCTTATTATAATTCTATTACGGATTCCACCGTTTGGCGTGAGTCTCCTCATGTGTCTCAATGGGGATTCCCGGCTACTCGGATTCGTCCTTATTATAATTCGCTTCACCATTTCGCGCGAGTCTCCTCATGTGTCTCAATGAAGATTCCCGGCTACTCGGATTTACGTGTCCTTCTCTTTTTTCTCTTATTTTTCTCTCTCTTTTTTTCTTCTCTCTCTCTCTCTTTTTTTTACAGTGGGGGTAGGCAGCTTTTTCCTCACGATTACCTTTCACGCGAGTGCAGAAATTCAAGCCTCCGTAGAGTGCTAAGAAGAAATTCGGGCAATCCCTATAGTCGAAGGCTATTGAACACATTAAGTGCTAAGTGTAGGAGCGTTGCCTCAGGTTTATTTTGTGAATTTGACTTAGTGATTCAGCCATGACTCTTCCCCTTGACGTGTGCACCCGCCATAATTGGGTTCCCTTTGAGCGTGCGCCGTGACGCCCGTGCATCCGGAATCGGGGCGATATTATTTAGCAAGGAAACACGGTCCTAGAAAATTCCAAGGAGGTGTATTATTCTATATTAAGCAACCATGCAAGCAGGGCAATCATGCATTCTCTTTTTTTTGTGTTTGTTTTGCTTTTTTGTTTTGTTTTGTTTTTTTTTTGGTTTTGTTTTTTTTGTTTTTTTTTTACATAAGAAAATATTGTTGTTACGTATAAGTGTAGTGATAGTAAAGGTATTAGGGAAGCAGACTGCGAACGGCTGAAGGGGTATTAGGGTAGCGGGCCATAGAAGCCGGGAGATGCTGGGAAGCGGGCTACAAGGGCCAAAGGTTGGGGGAGCAGGCTACGAGAGCCAACATTGGGAAGCAGGCCACAAAGGCCAAAGGGAAGCAAGCTACGAGAGCCAAAGTTGGGGAGGCGGGCTACAAGCCGAAGCTGAGAAGCGGGCTACAAAGAGCCGAAGTTGGGAAGCAGGCCACGAGGGCCAGAGGGAAGCAGGCTGCAAGAGCCAAAGTTGGGAAGTAGGCTATAAAAGCCGAGGGGAAGCAGGCTGCGAGAGCCAGAGATAAGCAGGCTACGAGGGCCAGAATTGGGAAGCAGGCCACGAAGGCCAAAGATAAGCAGGCCACGAAGGCCAGAATTGGGAAGCAGGCCACGAAGGCCACAGGTAAGCAGGCTACGAGGGCCAAAATTGGGGAAGCGGGCTACAAGCCGAAGCTGAGAAGCGGGCTGCAAAGAGTCGAAGTTGGGAAGCAAGCCACGAGGGCCAAAGGTAAGCAGGCTGCAAGAGCCAAAGTTGGGAAGCAGGCTATAAAAGCCAGGGGGAAGCATGCTGCGAGAGCCAAAGTTAAGCAGGCTGCAAGGGCCAAAGTTGGGGAGCAGGTTATAAAAGCCAGGGGGAAGCAGGCTGCGAGAGCCAGAATTAGGGAATAGGCTACGAGAGCCAGGGGAAGTAGGTTGCGAGAGCCAAAATTGGGAAGCGGGCCACGAGGGCCAAATTTTGGGAAGCAAGCTACAAAAGCCAGGATCTGGGAGGCCTTTGTCGGTTTAACGCCCCGTCAGCAGAAGGTCTAGTCGGTTTAACGCCCCGTCGGCGGAAGGTCTAGTCGGTTTAACGCCCCGTCGGTGAAAGGTTTAGTCGGTTTAACGCCCCGTCGGCGGAAGGTTTAGTCGGTTTAACGTCCCGTCGGCGGAAGGTTTAGTTGGTTTCTATTTGTTGGATGGCTGGAGGTCGGAGGTAAAAGTTTTCCTCGTGACCCTTCTTTCTCTTCTTCTCTTCTTCTTTTGTAGGGAGGCAGGTACGAAGACCATGTTCGCCTCATGTCTCTTTTTCTCTTCTCTTCTTCTTTTGTAGAGAGGCGGGTGCGAAGACCATGTTCGCTTCATGTGTCTTTTCTTTCTTTTCTTCTCTTCTTTTTGTGTGGTGAGGCGGGCTCGAGGACCACGTCTGCCTCATGTCTCTTTTTTCTTCTTCTTTTGTGTGATGAGACGGGCTCGAGGGCCACGTCTGTCTCATGTGTCTCTTCTTTCCTTTTCTTCTCTTTCTTATATTTGGTGAGACGGGCTCAAGGGCCACGTCTGCCTCATGTCTCTTTTTTTCTTCTTCTTTTGTGGAGAGGCCGGTGCAAGGACCATGTGTGCCTCATGTCTCTTTTTCTTCTCTTCTTTTTGTGTGATGAGGCGGGCTCGAGGGCCACGTCTGTCTCATGTGTCTCTTCTTTCCTTCTTTTGTGTGATGAGGCGGGTGCGAAGACCACGTCTGCCTCGTGACTCCTTTTTTTTTTCTTCTCTGCTCTTCTTTTCTCATTAACGCTTCCGTGCTGGAGTGTATTTCTCTTAATGTGCCCCCAAGTTGGGGTGTAGCTTCATTTGGTGTGCATCCCCCCTGAGGGGTGTGTTTTGCCTCTTTGCTTCTGTGCCCCCAGGCGGGGTGTATTTTGTGGCTTCTATGTCCCCAGACCAGGGTGTGTTTTTTTTTAATGCCCCCGAGGCGGGGTGTAGCTCTCTTCAAATGCCCCCATGGTGGGGTATACTCTTCACGGCTTCTATGCCCCTAGGTGGGGTATGTTTCTTCTTCAAATGCCCCTAAGCCGGGGTGCAGCTCTATTTCTTCTTACGTCCCCAGGTCGGGGCGGATTCTTCTTCAAATGCCCCGAAGCCGGGGTGTAGCTTCTCTTCATATGCCCCTGAGCCGAGGCGTGTTCTTTATAGCTTCTAGACCCTCGAGGCGAGGTATGCTTCTTCTTCATATGCCCCTGGTACGGGCGTATCTCTTGCTTCTTATGCCCCCCTGATGCCGGGGGTGTATCTCTTTACGGCTTCTATGCCCCCGAAGCAGGGTATGTTGTTTCTCCAAGTGCCGCTTAGGCGGAGTATATCTTCCTTCTTATGCTCCCAGATCGGGGTGTACGTCTCTTCTTCCGACGCCCCTAGGTCGGGGTATATTCTTTCTTCATGTGCTCCCAGGTCGGGATGTATGTCTCTTTGCTTGTTTTTGCGCCCCCGGATCGGGGTAAATGCTTCTGCTTCTTATGCGCCAAGGGCGGAGTGTACCTCTTTGTGCCCCCTAAGCGGGGTGGATGCTCTGCATGTGTCCCCAGGCCGGGGTGTAGCTTTGTCTCCCATGGAGGGGGTGTGTTGTTTCTTCAAAAGCCCCCAGACCAGGGTGTATTCTTCTCTTTCTTATACTCCCGAGGCGGGAGGGGTTCTCTTCATGTGCCCCCATGGCGGGATGTGCTTCTTTCTTCAAGTGTCCCCAGGCCGGGCTGAATTCTTTTCTTCTCCCCAGACACACCGGGGGGAATGTTTGCTTCTTGTGCTCCCAAGGTGGGGCGTATTGCTGCTTTTGATGCCCCCAAGGTGGGGCGTATTGCTGCTTCTGATGCCCCAGAGCGAGGTATCCTTTTTTTATATGCCTCCGGCACGGGGTGTATTCCGCTTCTAGTGCCCCCAGAGTGGAGTGTATTGCTGCTTTTGATGCGGGATGTAGTTCTTGCTTTTTATGCACCCGAGGCGGGGTGAATTCTTCTTCTTTGTTTACGTGCCCCCATATCGGGGTGTATTCCTCTTCTAGTGCCCCCAGAGTGGAGTGTATTACCGCTTTTGATGCGGGATGTAGTTCTTGCTTTTTATGCACCCGAGGCGGGGTGAATTCTTCTTCTTTGTTTACGTGCCCCCATATCGGGGTGTATTCCTCTCTTCATATGTTTCCCTAAGCCGGGGGATGTTGTTTGTTCTGCTTCAGATGTCCCCGGGGGGGGGGGGGGGGGGGGGTATATGTTGCTTCATGGACCCCTGAGGCCGGGATGTATTCCTTCTTCGAAGGCCCCTAAGTCGGGGTGTATTCTTCTCTTCTTATGCTCCCTGGGGTGGGGTACATTTCTTGCTTCTCATGCCCCCCACGGCGGGGTGTGGTTTCTCTCTTTGTGTGCCCCCATGGCGGGGCGGATCATGCCTCCTTACTTATGTGCCCCGGGTGGGGCATGTTCTTCATGGCTTCTATGCCCCCAGTGGCGGGGTTTGTTTCTCCTTCACATGCCCCCAAGCCGGGGTGGACTTCTCTATGGCTTCTATGCCCCCAGGTGGGGTGTATGTTGCTTCATATGCCCCCAAGCCGGGGTGGACTTCTCTATGGCTTCTATGCCCCCAGGCGGGGTGTATGTTGCTTCATATGCCCCCAGGGTGGGGATGTATCCCGCTTCTAATGCCCCCATGGCGGGGTATGTTCTTGGCTCCTTATGTCCCTCAAGGTGGGGTGTGTTTTGCTTCTTGTGCCCTCGAGGTGAGGTATGTCCTTGGCTCCTTATGCCCCCCAAGGTGGGATGTGTTTTGCTTCTTGTGCCCTCGAGGTGGGGTGAATTTCTTTCTTTGTATGCCCCTAGTCCAGGGTGTGGTTTTTTTTCTTTGAGTGTCCCCAGGCCGGGGTGAATTCTTTTCTTCTTATGCCCCCATGGCGGGGTATATTTTTTTGCTTCAGGTGCCCCCATATCGGGGTGTATTTCCCCTTCAAATGCCCCTAAGTCGGGGTGCAGCTCTATCTCTTCTTACGTCCCCAGGTCGGGGCGGATTCTTCTTCAAATGCCCCGAAGCCGGGGTGTAGCTTTTGCTTTGTGTGCCCCTCAATCTGGGCGGATTCTCTTCATGTGCCCCTGGGAATGGGGTGTATTCCTTTTTTTGCCTCCTATGCCCCCGTAGCAGGGTATATATCTTCTTCTCATCCCCCATGGCGGGGTATGTGCATGCTCTCTTCGGGAGTGGTGACCGTGCTTGGCCTTATTACTATAAAGCATTCCCCGCAGCGGGCAGCAATTCATCGAGCTACAGTTGCGGCTTGCTGGGTCTTTTAACAGCCACTCGGGGGGCCGTTTTGTGCCGGATAGAGGCTGCAGGAAGGAGGAACGGGCCGGGTCATTGCACCGCGAACTTGGGTCCTCCTAGAGGCAGGCAGGATGCCGGGTTTTTTCTTGCTCTTTTTGGTCGACAATGCTTACCAGCTTTTTTCTTCTCCTTTTTTATTTCTCTTTTTTTCTCTTTTTTTTGTATGATTGACCAGGGTGGAGGTGCAGGAGAGCGCTCACCCCCTCAGGGAGGGGATGAGCGGTTCGCTCCACTGCATCAACCCCACAGTGGTAATCTTCGTTCAGCACGGGTCTCGACGGACGTGGCCGTACAACCCTCTCTTGCCAATTCTTTCTCTTTTTTTTTTGCTTCTTTCTTTTCTCTTTTTCTTCTTTTCTTCTTTTCTTCTCTTCTTCTCTTCTTCTTTTCCTTCTTTTCTTCTTTTCTTCTTTTCTTCTCTTTCTTTTTTTTTGAGGAAAAGGGGGGTTTGATTTCCCCTCCCTTCTCTTCTCCCCCTTTTTTATAACAGTCCCCATGATTCTTGGAAGCTGCACATGCTTCGAAGCAACGTCCTCGAGGCCACGAAGGCAGTTGCACCGAGTTTGGCTTTTCTCCCCATAGGACTGGCGAAGACAGCACCTGCTATTCATCAAAGCAGGCAAACATCGTTAATTAGGAGGCCATGAGGCCCTAAATCCCGGCGAAGAGATGAAGGGTGGTTTAGGTCCCACCGGGCGTGCCAGACTTGTGGACGCACTTTTTTCACCTGTTATTCTCTTGTTGGTTTATTCGTTTATTGAGTGCGTGGGCGTGCCAGTCACCGGAGTGACAATTTATTCGGGCTCCGAAGAGCCCATGGTGCGCTCGATCTGACTTCGTCAGACGATTGTGTGGTTCGCGTCGGGACCAAAACCCGCCGCGCCGTAAAGGTCACGACGTCATTTACATCCCCCATACGAGGGAACACCCTTGATTAATCACCGAGATTCAGGGCCTCATGGCCAAGAGATTAATTGCATGAAAAGTCTATTACAAGGTATTGAGATCCTCACGCGAGGGTGAGAAGAAAACCATTCGAGATCATGTCAGTCATGTGCTGACCATTTAATGTTCGGACGAGTGTCTGTCTCGGGGAAAGCACGATCGTCGCGGGAAGACCGGAGCATATGTATGCCAGAATATAGCAATTTATTGTCAAGAAGAACGGAAAACGTCCAGCTAAACCTCGGTTAGAGCGGTCGTAAACCGGTGAATCTGTTGTCCCGGTGCAAGAGCAAGCTTCGACCATATTGCGGTGGGCCCCCCGCGGTCGAAACAAGACTTGCATGAGCGTCGTTAATATTTCCGGTGCCAAGGGGCAACGAGGGAATATCCCTTAAATCGGCTGAAAAGCCCTGTGTCTAGGGAAGCAGACGTTCGAAACGTATCGGTCATTCAGGAGACTATTTAATATTCGGACGGGTGTCCGACTTGAGAATATCGTAATCGTCGCGGGAGGACCTGGGACATATGTATGCCGGGATACGGCGAACATATATTATTCTGAGACACTGGGGACGTTCGGTTAAATCTCGGCTATTGTAGCAGGAAGCTAGTGGATTTATTAGCCCAGTGCGAGATCGAGTCAGGACCATACCGGGGGCGCCTCCCGTGGTCCGAACGAGGCTTGCGCGGGCATCATTAATATTTCCGGTGCCGGAGGGCAACGGGGGGGAGTCCCGGGACTAGACTCCAGAACCGAAAATGTGTTTGAAAGGAGCGGGCTGTAGACCGAGGATATGAGCCAGACGATGACCATGATCGGGACAGGCCCGAGGTCTAAGTGTGGCCCACGGAGGTCTTATTGATATTCCCATGGAAGGAGTCCAGGGGTGGTGAGAGCCGTCTCGTTCTATTCCGATTCTGTCGGTCGCTTGTGGACCTTTTCATGTTCGGGCAAGGGCCCATATTGAAAGTGCGACGTTGATGGAAACGACCCCGTACAAATGTATGCCGAGTTTACGGCAGTTTCAATGAAAGAACGGGAACGAATCCCATTAGAATGAATCCGATTTAACGGGCTATCGGCCCGGAGCAATGCCGGCTCACGGCCATGTCGGGGAGGGAGCCGTCGGCCATATTGGTTGCTCACGGGTCTTTTCATATTCAGACACAGGTCCGTAATAGAAACGTGGCGAAAACCGAGGTGAACCCGTTCAAATGTCTACCGAGCGTGCGGCAATTTTAGTAGCGGCTCGGAAGGGATCCGGCCGGAGAAATGAATCCGGTTTAATCGGAATGTCAGCCCGAGGCGAGGTCAGGTCACGGCCAGTTCGGGATGATTCCCAAGACTCATGCCCAACCTGGAAGGGCGACATTGTTGTTCCTTCGGCACCGGGTCACGAGAGAGACGGGGCTACAAAGTGGATCTTATTGTTTTGTTATCATTTGAAATTTTATCATTATTATTCGTTAATTTATACGTATCTTTGAGTGAGTTTGTTATTACTATCTATTTATCATTTTTTTTATTTATTTATTTATCAGTGTTATTGTTAGGTTTGTTATTATTTTTGTTCATTTTATCGTCATTCATTTGCTTGTCGTGTTTCGTTAAGTTTGTTATTATTATTTATTTTGGTTATCTTTTATTTATTTATCATTCTTATTGAGTTCGTTATTATTATTCATTCATTTTTTTATTATCATTTATTTGTCTAATTATTATTATCGTCATTATTTTTAAGCTTATTATTACTATTACTTATTCCTTTATTATTCTTATTTATTTATTCATTTTTTGAATCTGTTATTATTTATTATTATTACTCATCTTTTCTAGAGAGAGAATGGGTCATTAGAGGGCTAAGAGAAAGGCATACCGCTGAAGGGCTGAGGGTGTGCCGCTGAAGGGCTGGGAGTGTGCCGCTGAAGGACCTGGGGGTGTACCGCTGAAGGGCTGGGAGTGTGCCGTTGAGGGGCTGAAAGGGTGCTGTGAGCGACGTCACGCGGTTCGGGGAAGAGCGGAGAGGATGCGGAGCGCGCGGGGGCTCCTCTTTTCTTTTGCTTTGGTGTTTGTTTGCTGCAACACAGAAATAAGAGAAGAGAGAGAAGGGGCCACCACGAGAGATTGCTCCGGCGGGGCGAGCGGGACAAGTGTGATATAGCAAAATATGGGGTTTAAACGGCCATAGCGGGAAGTGACTCGCCGCGGCCTCGGGGGGACGGGAATGGTGTAAAAATTAAATAACAAGAATTGAAACGGCCATTGGGGAAGTGACTCGCCGCGGTCTCGAGAATATGAGCAGATAATAAGATGACAGAATATAGAGAGAATACAAAGAGCGGGAATTTAAACGGCCATTGGGGAAGTGACTCGCCGCGGCCTCGAGAACACAAACAGATAAGAATATAACGTATAAGAACGTGAATTTAAACGGCCATTGGGGAAGTGACTCGCCGCGGCCTCGAGAACACGATAGATAAGAATATAACATATAAAAACAAGAATTTAAACGGCCATTGGGGAAGTGACTCGCCGCGGCCTCGAGAATATAAGCAGAATATAACAGAGTATAAAGAGAATATAAGAACGGAAATTTAAACGGCCATTGGGGAAGTGACTCGCCGCGGCCTCGAAAATAAGATGTGATCGCCAGGGGCCGAAAGACCCCAAAATAAGAAAGTGATCGCGCCTACCTCAAGAGCGGGAGATGGCGGGTTGCTTCTTCCTCTCCCTCCGGTCGGCCGACGGAGAGGGCTTTCCTCGGCTACCCTTGCAAAACAACGACAAACAAATGACAAGTGGATTAGAAAGATGGAGGTGTAGTATTCAAATCCTTGCGATAAAAATAACGAAATGATGGCAAGACACACACCTGGTTGGTGTTATCTTTTAAACCCCTCTCGGACTCGAGTAGGAGGAAAATGAGATGCTGGATGCAAGAAGTATAAAAGAAGAGGCGCCCTTATGAAGGGGGATAGAGGATGCGAGATGATGAATGCAAAAGAACTACGAAGAAAAAAGGGGAAGAAAAGGCTTATTGGATGAGCCGAGGGTGAAATCCGGCGGAGCTCCGGCAGCGTGGGGACGACGTGGAAGCGCGGTGGATGAAGACGACCTTCCTCTCGCGAGCGTGAGCACCCGAGAAGCCGGCAGAACCTCCACCTACAAAAGAACCCACGGGTTAGAAAATGACTCGTAGCCTCTGGGCTCCGGCAGCCTATCGGATCACTTCTGAGCTCCCCAGAACTGAGGGGGTGGGGCTCTATTTATAGAGCTCCGGAGGGTGGAGGCGTCCAGGACCCTGGACACCTCCATCAGGGCCGAAATAATATTTTATTCTATTTTTATTGATTTTTTTGGAATACTTTTGTGGAGGCGTCCAGGGTCCCGGACGCCTCAAGCAGGTCCACCGAAAGCCGACGACGGCCGCACGCGGTTTGGCACAACGCGTGGTTTTGTGAGCGGCGTCTCGTGATTCAGAAATGGGCGCGTCCAGCTGACCGGACGTCTCTATATTTGGATTTTTTTCACACACGACAAACCGTCGTGTTGATGGAGGCGTCCAGGGGCCTGGACGCCTCCATAAATATATTATTTTATTTATGTTTTGTCTTTTTATACCAGGGCTGGCAATTTAATTTTTTTATTTATTTTTATGGAGGCGTCCAGGGGTCTGGACGCCTCCATTAATATATATATATATATATATATATTATTTATATTTTTATGCCAACTGGCATTTTACAAATATATTTTTTATTATTATTTTTATGGAGGCGTCCAGGGGCCTGGACGCCTCCATTAATATATATATATATATATATATATATATATATATATATATATATTAGTTTTGGGCCCTGAGAAAAGAAATAAAATAAATTAAAATCATGGGGGCGTCCAGGGGCCTGGACTCCCCCATTAAGACCCACCCGGGTCCTTAGATCAGGCGTCGGCGGGCGCCCGACAGACACCATTCTTGGTTCCGGAACCTCTTGATCCGTCTGACTGGTGTTGATGCCGTCCGAATGCCGTGACGAGACGATTCCGGATGCCGAAAAAGGCAGAAGAAGACCCGAGAAAAGGAAGCACTCGAGTGATTCAAAATGCGTAAGCCGTCGCGGGGCGTCGTATAGTAATATGAGACTTTCTCAGGAGACGTCAGGAATGGCGTGTCTACAGCTGCCCCGCCTTGGCGTCTGCTTTGCAAGGGAGCGACACGTAGTGGAATGGTATCGAAGTGGAGTGGAGTGAAGTGGGAGCGGACTGATAAGTTGATGCCAAGGTGTGATGAGACACGCTTTTGACGTTACTGTTTGGAATCTTTCCTGGAGTTTCAATGAGGCGACCTTGAAGAAGGTCTTTCAAATATTGACGATTGCTTGGACGGAGATCAAATAAGGGAGGGTGAGATGTGCGCTCAGGCACGAAACAAAAGGAGACCAACTTCTCGGTGTGGAAGTACCTGGGTCATAAACCGGAGGTTTCACCTTTGGGGAGCGGTTACCAGCCAATGTGGAAGTGCTGCGGCCAAGGTGGGTCAAAAAAGGTAAAGGAATATCTGAGGGTCTGTCCAAACAAGGGTCTCCTTTGGAAGAGCAGCGTAGGGCTGTCTCAAGGAAACTCAGTATTTCATTCGGAGTGGAATATCTCATATTTGTGGGAATTGGAGCACAACGGCTTTCACAATCGAATCACTTGAATGATCTTCCGCAATAAATCAAAGTCCTATATGAATGCATGCTGGGTTCAAAGAAAAATTTAAAACAAACTAAAATAGAAAATAGCCAAGGATAATATTGTCAACTTGTGAAGAACGGGTCAGGATACCGACCCGGTGAGCTGATACTGGGCTGGGGCCCGTTTATCCGCGTACCAACTCACTGAATGGAACCGTCGTCCCCATTCTATCACAAATTGACGGCCTATCCGTACAACCCAAATTCTTCCGGGATCATCACCGTTTTTGTTGAAGGGGAACTCAGATCCCAGATTCGTTCGGGCCGCACGGTCCTCGGCATGTTCTAGTAGCGTACGTATCATATACTACGATGCATGACATGGTGGGACCAACCAATGAAAGGTGGGACAGGAGATAGGACAAAGACGTCCGTTAGTAAAACCTGCACAGGCCAGCAAAGGTTAGCAACATCATAAAGTAGCAGAATCATAGCAGAATCGCACCACAGTTCAAAGGAGATCCAGACCAAAATCTTGACAATGACCACTGATGTGACATGTTCTGTCCTGTAGCACCCTTCCCTTCCTATAAGAACTCCCCTTAGGCTAGTTCATTCAAATGCACCAAGGTGGGTTTTGGAAGCTCAGGAGAGGAAAGAGAGGAGAATCTAGAGATTTCAGGATGGAAGGAGAGTCTTCCCGCGTTATGAAGAGGAGCAGGCCTAGCAGCGAGATCAGGCGACTCTCCGACCTCGAGGGTCATCTGAGTGGGACGATCTTGTCGCATATGGTAAGCTGATTCATTTCAAATTTTCCATGTGAACCTTCTTCTTACTTCCTTCATTTCTTCTTTCTTTCCTCTTCCAGCCATATCCACTCTTCCCAGGCCCGAGGAAGTTTTCCAAACTGCCATGGCTTTCAAAGCTAACTTCCAATATCTCCATTGGCATGAGAGCCATACTCTCGAAGTGGCATTTGCAGGGGCTCCTTATTCATGCCAAGCATTACGAGAAGATTCGTATGGACTGGGCGGCTATGGGCGCACTAGTGGAGATCTGGCATCCCCAGACCCACACTTTTATCTTCCCGACCTTCGAGGTGACCATCCTCCTCGAGGAGGTGGAACTTCTGCTCGGATTGAAGAAATTCAAGAGTGACGGGAAGGTGAAGGCTATGCGGATGCTGACACGGGGGACTTCTGAAAGTGTCCTTGGAAGCTTCATGCCGCCCGACGCAGCCCGAAAGGTCCGTACTCAAAAGGGGATCGATCTCCAAAAGCTTGCGGAGTGGGTCATGGACGCCCTGAGAGGGTCACCAGACGATGACTATTTGGAGGGAATCATGAAGGGGTTCACCATTTGTCTGGCGGGTGCTCTCTTGTTCCCTTATACCGACAACATGGTGGAGGAAGACCAACTGGGTGCTATCTGCGGGATCTGGCGTGGAAAGAGGGTGGGACCCGCCGTCCTTGCCTATCTTTACAGCGGTCTTACTGCCTCGAGCATGGGTAAGCCTCCATTTGGTTGTGCACTTGTCTTGAATTGCTGGCTGGATTTGCATTTCAAATTCGACCACCGCGAGGGAATGCCAACCGCTTCGAAGCTCTTCAACAAAGCCCTCTTCATCACATAGCCGACGTGTTAGGCTTCGGTGGTACTGTAGTGAACCGCGTTCCGTGGCTGAAGAAACGTGAAGACTGGCGGTCTCACTTCCGCACCGTGACACAAGGCTTCTTTACTTGCGCACCGGCATGTTTGCTTTCGCTAGATCTCCTCATGAGGTCTTCTCCCGAAGTTGATCTTCAACTGATCGGCGCGACCGAGTTCGTCCTTTATAATGCGCATCGGTGCTGCCTCCAGATTGGCATCCCACGCCATTCGTTCCCGCCACCGACTGGCATCGTTCCTTTGAAGAAGAGGGAGTTGGGCACTGAAGCGGACGCGAAGGAAGCGAAGGCCATTAAAGCTCCCTGGAAGACAAGTGTTGCGGGAAAGGCATTAGCGCACGTGGTGGAAGAATGCGAGCCGTGGAGGGCTTATGTAACCGAACTGGGGAAGTTAAGGCCTAAGGCGCCTAAACCCCTGATGTAGCTCATTCTGCTTTCTGATGGAATAAAATCTGGCATTTGGATGTTTCGGACCCCCGTCCCCTTAATTATTATCTTTTTTGTGTTTTTCTTTTTCTTTCCTTTTTTTCTTTTGTTTGGATTATATACATACTCTAACCCCTTTTTTATTATATTTTTTATTATTTTTTTATTATGGGGGCGTCCAGAGGCCTGGACGCCCCTGTTTTTTTATAATTTTTTTTTAAAAAAAAATTTTTGGGGGCGTCCAGGGTCCTGGACGCCCCTAATTTTTTATTTTTTTTATTTTTTAATTTTTTGGTTTGGGGGCGTCCAGGCGCCTGGACGCCCCTAAGTTTTTTTGAATTTTTTAAAAAATAAAAAAGTGGGGGCGTCCAGGCGCCTGGACGCCCCAATTAAAGATCAATCTATATATAGGGGGGCTCCCCCCCTTACTCACTTACTGTTCATTCAAACGATCCGGTCAAACCAGACAGACCCATTCTTCGCCCCAATGGAGTTAGGAGGCCCGAACCGAGGTGGAGACAAGCGTAAACGACTGGCTCGTCGTCCGAGGAGACTGAGAGACGATGCTGAGGAGGCCGTAGCAGAGGAGATTGCTGCGGAGGAGGAGATGGAGGTGCCGCTTCTGGCCGCGGAGGCCGCTGCGGATGCTGGTGACGCGGGAGAGGACGATCACGACCCGGTAAGTACTTCGGAATTCTCACTCTGTGGTTCAATAGGCTAAAACGGGCGTGCGAGAGGCTGTGAGAGAAGGCCGGGTAGTGAGAGAAGGAGGCGTCCAGGGGCCTGGACGCCTCCACTTTTTCTTTTTATTTTTGTTTATTTATTTATTTACGTAAATAATAAATAAAATTAAAAAATAAGGAGGCGTCCAAGGCCTAGGACGCCTCCATAATAATATATATTATATATATATTTTGTTTTTGGTTCTTGGATTTTTTCAAAAAAAGAAATAAAGAAAATAGGAAGGAGGCGTCCAGGGGCCTGGACGCCTCCAAAAAACAATATATATATATATATATATTAAAAAAATAAAATAAAAAGAATAAATAGTATATACAGTGTTGTTGTTTATTACTGTTCATGATGCTGATGTGTTCTTTGTTGGTTTTTGTGGTGTGCAGGGCGTGATGAAGGGCCGGATCAGCTGGTCCTTGGTGGTGGCAGCATACCGTGGGCTGCCGGATTTCCAGAGGGCGCGTGTGGACGCCATGGGCTTTGGAGCTTTCCTTAGGATCGAGCCCTTCCGGCTCGACCTTCCTCTTATCCAGGCACTGAGGGAGCGGTGGCACGCACCGAGCCGGGCGTTTTTGATGCCCTGGGGGCACATGGTGCCGACACTAGAGGACGTGGCTCGGATTACCGGGCTACGGGTTGACGGAGAGGCAGTCAGCGGGGTCACCTACCCCGACTACCGAGAGAGTGCCCTGGACCTGCTGTGGTTAGAGACGAGCGTGACTGATAGAGACAGCAGGGTAGTCGGCCGAGTGGAGATCATGGAGGCGCTCGGATTCGTCGACCCGCGCCAGCGGGTTAGCGAGACTGGAGCGGAGTTCTTGGCTCGACTGGAGGGGGATGCTCGTGCAGCTTTCACCCAGGATCCGAGCGAGAGGGAGCTGGTGGATCTAGACCTTCGGAGGTTTCTTTTCTTCTTCCTGGGCCGCCTTCTGCTGGGGACGAAGGGGGATGGCATCCACTGCCGTTTCCTCGGGATCTTGGCGGATCTGGACAGAGTGGGACACTACGCGTGGGGAGCGGCTCTGCTTGCCCATTTGATTGCTGATCTCTCCCAGACTTCGGAGAAGGAGACGACAGTCAGCGGCTTCGCACCTTTCCTCCAGGTAAACATTTTATTTATGCATTCCACAGTTAAATATGCAATTATTGTACTAATGATGTATGATGGATGCAGGTGTGGAGCTATTACTATTTCCCGATGGGGAGGGCTAGGCATGGGAACAGGAGGGCCGTGCCTCTGGCGCGGCAGTGGAGGCCGGTCGTGGTTGCAGCACCCCACGGCTACCAGCTGGCGTCACTTCGTCGGGAGCTGAGCGAGTATCCCGAGGCCATGGTATGATGCGTATGATTTTTTTTGTGTTTATGCATGTGACTGAATGGTAACTAATATGATGTATGTATGGTGATGCAGGTGGTGTGGAGGCCCTACCTGGGCATGGGCGACGCTGGCCAGCCTTGGGTTGTAGCGGGTCTTCCTCGTTTCAGGCGGGACGTGTGGGTCCATTGTCTGAACGAGATCGAGCCGCTGCGGCTTAGACTGGTCATGAGGACGTTGGGGCTAGCCCAGGAGTGGGTTGATGTAGATGCGCCGGCCCGCATTGGGCGGAAGACCAAGGGGAAGGCGAAGATTGTGGACTGGCGTACGCGTTTCCCAGCACAGTACCAGGACTGGCAGCAGGGCGGGGTCCCAGTGGTGTCCCATGTACAGGACAGCACAGATTACATGAGACGATATCGAGCTACGTACGGGGACCGCCTCTCCCTCGGTGGTATGGCAGGGGTAAGTGTGAAATGAAAATGCTTCACCCTTCTATATGTATATGCATGTGGTACTGACTTATGTGCAATGCAGGATGCTCGTGACAACATGATCGCCGACCTGCGGGCCCAGCTGGCGGACGCCAGGCGGCAGTTGGTGGCCATCCGACAGGAGTTGGAGATCCTGGTGAGCCTATGCAATGCATTTTTTGTGACCTGGATTTTTGATGCTTAGCCTTTGACTGACGTTTGCCCCGTGTTTCAGCGGGCCCACCAGACAGCGGCAGCCGGGATGGCTGGTGGAGCGGGTTCCAGTTCGCGGGGCCCTCCTCCGGAGGTTTCTGCCCTCCAGGAGCAGCTGGCGCACGCGGTGGCTCGGGCTGAGGAGGCCGAGCGTGACCGCGAGGCTCGAGTGAGTGTTTGCTTGGCCCCGACCCTTTTCTAGCTGCTTTCCTTCTATCACTGTTCTCTTACGGTGCATGCGTGCTTTGACAGGTGGCCGAGATTCGGGAGGCCCTGGCCCGTGCTGTTCGTGCTGAGCAGGAGCGCGATGCCTGGGTGGCAGAGCGCGATGCCTGGGTGGCAGAGCGTGACGCCCGGATTGCGGAGCTGGAGGAGGAGCGTCGACGGGAGGCTGAGGAGCTCCCTCGTGACGTGCTGGATCTGCGGATCGCCCTCGAGCTGTCGAGGAGAGAGGCGATGAGGGAGAGAGAGGAGAGGGAGAGGGATAGGGAGAACGTGGAGAGAGAGAGGGAGAGCGTGGAGAGAGAGAGGGAGAGGGATAGGGAGAGAGAGAGGGAGGAGCGACAGCGGGATCAGACCGAGAGGAGGGCTCTAGAGGCCCAGCTGCTGGAGCTCCGATTGAGTCTCGGCACGGCGGAGGGGAGGCTTCGGGAGAGCGAGGAGCGGTACCAGAGGGCGAAGGAACGCGGGGCGCGACTTCGTCAGTCTGGTTCTTTTTCCATGGGCAGCTATCTGGTCTCTTCGGCCGAGGAGCGTCGTCGCGCCTTCGAGGCTGGAGTGCCACCGCAGGGCGAGGCGAGCACGGCTTCTCAGGGTTCGCAGAGGCCCCCTAGGGATCCCCGGCAGAGGAGGGAGGAGAGAGATGACCAGGAGGGTGGTGGTGAGAGTTAGAGAGTTGCTTGTACACGTCACCCTTCTCACTGTATGATGTACTTTCGGCTATTATATGAAATGGAAATGGCTTTTTTGTGTTGTGTGTACCTTTCTCTCTCCCACACTTTCTTCTTTGCACTGAGTTGTCCTTTGAGGCACGCTCCGCGAGACCTTGCCCTGAACAGCGGGGAACTACGCTTTGCACGGGGGGATTTTGTTTCCTTTTCCCCCTTTTGGGCGCGTCCAGGCGCGAGGACGCGTCTTAATCCTTGAATTCAAATTTAAAGCGTCGGGTGGCCTTTCTTCTCCCGTGCCTTACCCGCAAACGAGCCCGCCTTCTGCCGAAACTCGCTTGCCCCTTTTCTCGTCTTCCTCCTCTTTTGATCGATGGAGTTCGGTGGGCCTGACCACGGTGAAGGTGGAGAGGGACGCGGGACCCCTCGCCCAAGGAGGGACGCGCCCGAGCACGGAACGGCGTCCATGGAGGAGGAAGGGCCGCTCCGGGCCCCCGAGGGACCTGAGGGGCCCGATGGCGTGGGAGGAGGTGAACACGGTCGGTAGGTGCTTCGATCTCTTCCTCTTTTAATTCATTTTGGGTTTTGAAGCGAGCCGCGCGAGGGGGAAAGGGTTCGGCGAGTGTTGCACTCAAATGATGGACGCGTCCTAGACAGGGGACGCGTTCCTTTTGACTGATATGGGACCCCTTTCTTGGTGCAGGACATGGCAAGGACCCTGGGTCTGGCCGATGAGTGGGCGAGTGCGGACGAGCCGAGCCGCGTCAGGAGGGAGAGTCGCGGCAAGGCGAGGCTCGAGGAGTGGCCCGTACGTCTCCCTGGACAGCAAGGGGGTATACTGGTGCAGGACAGTGCCGACTTCCTGCGGCGGCAGAGAGAGAGCTACGCGGGGCTTCCCCAAGCTGGGGACACGCGTGGCATCGGCGGCTCGCGCGCCCAACTGTCAGAGACTAGGCGGCAGCTGGCCGTCGCTCAACATGAGTTGTCGCTCCTGGTAAGTTATGTGCCGCACTTTTAACTTCAGATTTTGGAGTTTCACTGACGGCCGTTGTTTATTTTGTTCCAGCGTGCCCAGCAGACAGCGACGGTGGGAGTGGCTGGCGGATCTTCCAGTTCCTCGGCCCCTTTTCTCGAGATTGCCTCCCTCCGGGAGCAACTTGCCGGTGCGGTGGCCCGCGCGACCCGGGCGGAAGAGGAGCGTGACGCCTGGGTGGCGACTGTAGCGGAGCTGCGGCATCGCGGTGAGGAGAGACCTTCTCCAGACATCCTGGAGTTAAGGGTTCTTCTGCAGATGATGAGGAGAGAGGCAGAGAGAGAGAAAGCCGAGAGAAGGTCCGAGCGACAGCGGGATCTGACCGAGAGGAGGGCCTTGGAGGCCCAAGTGAGGGAGCTCCAGCTGGGCCTTCAGGCCGTCGTGCAGAGGCTAGGAGGGATGGAGACGCGCTACGAGAGAGCGCGAGAGTTCGGGGAGCGACTCCGCCAGTCCGGTCGCTTTGCCGCCAGTGGCTTCTTTGCCACGCCAGGGGAGGAGCAGCGAGTCACTGCTGCGGAGCAGGCGCCCAGAGGCGAGGCAGGTGCTACTGCACGGGGATCCCGGAGGCTTCTGAGGGACCCTCACCTCGGGGGAGAGGAGGAGAGTGCCCAGAGAGATGAGTGATGGTGAGGATTGGCGAGCTAGTGGACCCGCCACCTCTCTATGATTGTAGTGTTTGTGACAGCTTATGTAGAATTATGAATGGAGTGATTTGATTTTCTGCTGTTTATTTGTTCTTTTGTGCGTTCCTTCTTCCCTACACTTCTTCTCCTTTGCACTGTTCCCATGTGATAGGTCTGTCGAGACTCCGCCCCAAGCAGAGAATCGCATCTTGTTGTGACCATTTTCCACGGGAATCTGCCGTCGAAGTCAATAATGACGGCCCTAGTTTCTTTTCCCGAATGCTGTGTCAAATTTTGCGGACGTCCTCCAAATCATGATAGGGTATCCCTAGACAACATAGGGGCTATTCGTCCTATTCTTCGTCAGTCAATCACCCTGTGCGAGCGGTGAAGCGACACATGGGACCGCTTGGCAGGTGCCTCATTGCGAGGGCTATCATTGACAGGTGATGGAGGCAATCTTGGCCCGCACTCCTTCCATTTCTATAAATTCTTGTCCCTTTTATCCTCCCAGGTATATCGAGAGCTAACTCGAGGAGCACAATTTCTTACGGGAGAGGAGGAGTTCAAAATTCTGAGAGTTGGATGGAGGGCGAATCTTCCCATTCCTCGAAGAGAAGCAGGTCCAGTGGTAGTAGTTCCAGGAGGCTTTCAGACCTTGAAGGGCACTTCAGCGAAAGGGCCCAATCACAACTCGTAAGCCAAGTTTTCTTGCCCTTTTCTCATTCTTTCTTCCTTTCTTCCGACCAAACCTCACCCCCATTCCTTGTATGTGTAGGTTGTGATGAAATCACAAATCTTATGGGAGTTGGTAGTAGCAGCGTACAGGGGCCTCCCAGATTTTCAGAAGGCGAGGCTAGACGTGATGGGATTTGGTACCTTCCTTCGGATCGAGCCGATCCAGCTTGACCTAGTCCTGATCCAAGCCTTGTGTGAGAGATGGGACCCAGTGAGCCGGGCATTCCTGATGCCCTGGGGGCACATGGTGCCCAGCTTGGAGGATGTGGTCCGGATCACAAGCCTGAAGTAGAGGGCGAGGCAGTGACCGGAGTCACTTACGCGGACTATAGAGAAGGTGCCCAGAAGTTACTGGGTTTGGACCTGGATGGTCGGAAAAACAGGTCGGTAGCTAGGGCGTCCCTGATGGATGCATTAGGGCTCACCGACACTCGTCGGCGGGACGATGAATCCTCAGAAGAGTTCATGGAAAGGATAGAAATAGGATGCCGCGCCGTGTACTGCACAGATTTCGGCGACTGGGAAAGATGCAACATAGATTTGAGGAGATTTCTCCTCTTCCTTTTGGGGAGATTGGTACTGAGCTCGAAAGGGGACGGTATCCAATGTTGCTTCCTGGAGCTGCTGTCAGACCTTGAAAGAGTAGGGTATTATGCCTGGGGAGCCGCCATGCTGGCACACTTGTTTGCAGGCCTATTCCAAGAAACGGATCGTGAGATGACTGTGAGTGGTTTCACACCATTCATCCAGGTATTTTTGGTTTTGCTTGTTTTGTATTTTTTTTGTGTTTTTGCAAAGTTCTGATGGCCTGCGCCGAGCAGCTGTGGAGCTATTATTACCTCCCTATGGGGAGAGCTCGGCATTGGCGACCTGCGATGGTGCCGCTAGCCAGGCGGTGGGAACCCATCATGAGTGCGGCACCCCTAACCTACCAACTGATGGTGCTAAGGCGGGAGCTACAGGAGTTCCCTGCAGCGATGGTAAACTGGAGACCCTACTCAGACATGGTCGATGCTGACCAGCCGTGGGTTCTAGCAAGTCGTGCCCGGTTCGGACGGGAACTGTGGATGCACTGCCTGAATGAAATCGAGCCACTTCGGCTACGATTGGTTATGAGGACTTTAGGACTGGCTCAGGAATGGGTGGATTCAGCTGCGCCACCTCGTGTCGGGAGAAAGACGCGGGGACCGGCGACCTGCATTGACTGGCGCGTGCGATTCCCCGAACAGTACGAAGATTGGCAACGGGGTGGCACGATTGTAGAATCGCAGGCGCGGGATAGCGAGGACTACTTGCGTCTATATAGGATAAAGTACGCAGAGCGGCTCCAACCCCGGGGACTTGTGGAGGTAGGTTTCCCCTTTTTCTCTTTTCTTCTTTCTCCTTTTTTGGTTTTCTGGTGAAAATGCTGACTTGTAAGGCTGCAGGATGTCCGGGATGCCATGATAGCGAATTTACGAACTCGCTTGGCAGAGATGGAACAACAGTTGGGCGATGCCCGCGGAGCTACGAGCGCCTTGGTAGGTGTACAGTACGTTCCTAATTAAAACCCCAGATTCCAGATGTTGGCTGCTAATTCACGCGGTCGTAGCATGCCCAGATTGGCGCGGCTTCCCCAGCGACGGGAGTAGGTGGTACCTCCTCCAGCTTGTGGATTCCCACCTCAGAACTTGACTCGCTTCATGAGCAACTTGCTCACGCCACGCAGCGTGCTGCGGAGGCAGAAGGGATGCTCCGTATACAGGTAAAGTCTCAGTGTTGAGTTCTCTTGTTTACGCCTTATCGCGTATCTGAGATGGTACACTCGGCAGGAAAAGGAGACGGAAGAAGCGCTTGCCCAAGCTGCGCAGAAGGAGGCTAGGATAGCAGAACTGGAGAGGGAACTGCGGCGTCATCCTGATGACGACTCTCCAGGGATGCTATGGAACTGAGGATCACTCTCCAGTTGGAGAGGGAAGACCGTGAGAGAGAACGGGCAGAGAGAGAAAGAGACGCAGAGAGAGAAAGAGCCAACAGTTTGGCTGAAAGGGAGGAACGAAGGGCCATGGAGGCCCAACTATTCGAACTCCGAATCAGCCTTGGTCTTGCTGAACAGTGGCTGAGAGATGGTGAGGAGCGCTACCGAAAAGCACGAGAGCGTGGCTTTCGTGTTGGTAGCTTCTCTGCTGCTTCCGTGGATCAACGCCGGGATGTGGGAATAGGAAGGGAGTACAGAGCGGTAGGAGTACCGCTTTTCGTAGTTGGGTAGCACCTTTGAGAGTGTTTTGTCCGGAGAGTAGTGGGACGAGTAATGCAGAGAGAGAGGGCGGAACTTGATGTAATTTTTTTGTTTTTGGAATAAAATACAAGGTTCGGTTTGTTTGTTTTTCACCTTTGCTTCTGTTGCCTGAATCCCTGCACACATCACTGAAACAAACAAATCAGAATTTCTGTTCTGACTTGGCCCCTTGCTCAATAAGCAAATGGTCACTGTGACTGTCCTTGATAACTGGTCAAGGGGCCAAGCCTTTATTTAACGAAGGCAAGGGAAAGATGCGGTGATGATAAATGCGACAGGCAAGCACACGAATGCAAGCGGTATTAAAAGTGAGATGCTGCACGCAAATGTAATCATGCAAAATTGATTTGTTTTCTTTTTTATATTTGATATTTTTTTGTTTTATCATAAAAAGATTTTTTTTGTTTGCAAATATGTGCATTTTCTCTTTTCCATTTTTTTTTGCTCTTTTATCATTTCAATTTTTTTATTGCTAACGCCCGGCAAGCACCCAAATGGCACCTGACCTTCGTGAGAACAGGGGTTTCTTACTAACCTCCCAGGTATCCTAAGTGCACATCTAGGTTGATTTGGGCCTCTAGACCCCTCGAATGATGATCCCGCCGGCTAAGACTTACCCTGATGACAATACCGTCATGCCATGCTTAGGCTCCCAGTCGCTTCCGACCACAGGGATTCACCCAAAAGGTGTTTGAGGTAAATGATTTGCCCGACCCGGGTCTGTTTCCTCACAACTCTAGATGGTATATGATGGAACACCCTGGAACCCTAACGACCAACCGCGCGACGCTGACCCGGAATCAGACGCCGTCGCACCCATAGGTGACGCGCTTGCATTGGCCTAAGCCCGAGGTTAAACAAGAAGACGTCAAGGTGGTAAACAGGGGTCTTGACCAGCCAGAAACACAGAGACTCCTTCGCAGCGATAGCTTTTGCTTTTCAAAGTAGGCAACCAAATGTGTATATTAAAATAAGGTCGCAGACCCTAGGCAGTTTTCACCTTCAGAAACTCCATCGAACCTTCATCTTTAGAGGGAGAAGGAAGAGTGTAGGGGATAAACCTCCTGAGAGGACCGGCAAAGCCGTTAACCCGGCGAGCGAATAAGGGCCCATTAACTCTTTCCTTTCAGACAACTTCGGACCAAATCTCGAGCATTTACATTCCACGGCCCCCTTTGTGGATTCAGACTTTTGCTTTGAGGGGTTCCGTTTATCGCAACAGGCACGGTCACGACCAGGCTTTTCTCTTGATTTTGACTTTGTATTTCTTTTTGTGAGGGAGATATAGTCGTTTGACGTTTGTGGGCTCCCTTTTTGTATGCCTGCGGGGACACTGCCCTCTTCTCGTGCACTGATCGATGCTCGAGGAAATGGATCCTACTCTTGCCCTTGGGGTTTGAGTTTCGGTTTCTCATGCTCAGCGTTTTAAGGGCGCCGACTGTCTCATTTGGTCGAAGAGAAAAGAATAAAGATTACAGCTTCCGGAGATCTTCTAGGTGTGGCCCTACCGTAGGTGATGCTACCAACTTTTTTGAATAAAATACATAAGTGAACACATGTTAGCTTCCTTCGAGCGAGCATAGGCCGACGTGGCCGGACAGGGATCTCCACGGTTCTGGCAAACCAAGACCCGGTGCCTACCAAGCCTTAATGGGCCCTATCCTAACATGAAGGTTAGATGCAGGGACTTAACTACATGGTGACTGCCAGGCATCGGCATTTTGAATTTTCCATATTTTTAGTGGTTTTCAATATTTCTTTATTTTTGATGTTTTTTATCTTTTCATCATTTTTTTTGTTTATGCTAAGGGTAGTATTTCTTAAGATAAAGCCCATTCCAAGGGTGGGATAACTCGGTCCCTTCGGCGTTGACTAGCTTGTAGGCGTTGCCAGGGTACACGGCTTGAATTACAAATGGTCCTTCCCAATTGGGTTGGAGTTTAGAACGCGGCCCTCCAGGTTTGACAAAAATTCTTTTTACGACCATCTCACCGACTTTGAATTTTCTCTCAACGACTTTCTTTTGGTAAAAGCGAGCGAGTCTATTTTGATACACACGCGCGTGTTCGGCAGCGGCCAGTCGCTTCTCATCCAAGAGTTCCAACTGGGCGAGGAGTGAATTACGACGATCGTCGAGGGGAAAGTCCTCGTCCAATTGTACCCTGAGAGAAGGGATCAGAGTCTCATACGGGACTACCGCTTCCATACCATAAGTAAGGGCAAATGGAGTCTGCCCGGTGGGGGTACGGATTGAAGTGCGATAGGCCCATAGAGCTTCGATAAGCTTTTCTGGCCAGTCTGAAAACTTACTAGACTCGCAGGTTTTTTTGATGATTTTGAGCAATGTTTTATTGGTGGCCTCCGCTTGGCCGTTACCTTGTGGGTAATATGGCGATGAATGATGCAATGCAATTGCGTACCTTTTGCAGAGGTCCTGTAGGTCCTGAGAAATGAACTGTGGCCCATTGTCGGTGACGATCGTGCTTGGGATGCCGAATCTGGCGAGAATGTTCTTCATGATGAACTTGCAGACTGTTGACGCCTTGATTTCCGCGTAAGCTTCGGCTTCGGCCCATTTGGTGAAGTATTCCGTCGCAGTAAGGATGAAAGATTTCTGCTTGGTGAGGGAATTGGGATCACCTAGGGGACCAATGATGTCGAATGCCCACATGGAGAAAGGCCATGGGGAGGATATTGGATGAAGTGAGGAAGATGGTGAATGGATTTTATCGGCGTGAAGTTGACACTTGACACACCTACGGACATAGACAGCACAATCTTCTTCCATAGTGGGCCAATAAAAGCCTTGCGAATGATCTTCTTGGCGAGCATCTGACTATTCACGTGGCCACCGCACACACCCGAGTGCGTCTCCTCTACACATTTCCAAACCTCATCGTCACCAAGACATCTTAACAGAATACCAGTAAGGCTCCTCCTATAGAGTAGACCTCCAACCAAAGTATATTTCTGAGCCACCCTTCTTATGGCTTTCTTGTCCTCTGTGGTGGCCCCTTCAGGATAAGACTGATCTTGGCAGTATTTGACAATTTCATAGAACCATGGTTTCTCTTCATCAGCCAGTTCTTCTTCGGCCTCTGCCAACATGATTTCCCTCTTCTCAAGGATATCTTCCTGCAGGATCTTCCTTGCTATCCTGTCTTTGATATTTACGTAGGAAGCATCATCGATTGCAGGGGCGTGAAGTTTGTAGATGGAAATGGACTTAAACCATCTTCCTAGAGGGAACCTTATGGATGATGCCAACGAGGCGAGGGCATCGGCGAGAATATTCTGATGACGAGGGACATGAACAAAGATCAGTTTTGTGAACAGTTTGGCAAAGGCAGCAGTGAGTTCTTGGTATGGCTTGAGTTTGGGATCGCGAGTGCGATACTTAGTGAGCACCTGGCGAAGGATGAGTTGACTATCACCTACGACTCGCAACTCAGTGATACGAAAAGAATGAGCGAGTTCTAGGCCAGCTAGAAGAGCTTCATATTCGGCTATATTGTTGGTGACTGAAATTTGAGCTGGTATGCCAATGGGAATGTGAGGCCTTCAGGCGACAGGAGGGCGATGCCGATTCCTCTCCCTTGAGAATTCAGAGCTCCATCAAAATATAGTGTCCACATTGGCTCATCTGATTGGTTGACGGACATTAGTTCCTCATCTGGAAACTCTGATTGGACGGGATCGAACTTGGGAGAGGATGGTGAGCGAGATGCTCGGCTATGGCATAGCCTTTAATCGCCTTTTGCTGGATGTAGGTGATGTCGAACTGAGAGAGAAAACTTTGCCAGCGTGCTAGCCTATCCGTAAGGACGGATTTCTCCAGAAGGAATTTGATAGGATTCATTCGAGCAATCAAGTGGACTTCGTGAGCCAAGAAGTAGTGCTTCAATTTCTGCACTACCCAAACGAGGGCAACACATGTTTTCTCCATGCCGGTGTACTTCTGCTCACAGGGATTGAGAAGTTTGACAAGTAATAGTTGCCCGTTCCTTACCTTCTTCATCAGCTTGTGCGAGGACGGCTCCCACGAGT